>OZ007497.1:145586968-146186968 GCA_963931805.1 Microdon myrmicae | reverse complement strand
TTGTTGTGGTGAACCCTTGGTTCAATGATTATATTTTCAAGTTTTTTTTATGTGAGCAAATTGAACGTTTAGTTCAATTTGCTTGGAGTTTCATTGATTAGTGCAAATTGAACGTTTAGTTCGATTTGCTTGCTATCAATTTATGCGGGACGAGGTGTATGGGGTAATGCTTTAATTTAGCATTATGTCACATCCTTTAAGTAGATGTTTTTGGCGTGTATCGCCGTTAGTGGTGGAGACTAGCTCCAAAAGGGTAATTTTTATGGGATGGGTGGTTGTGGTCGTAACACTAGCACCACACAAATGAACAATAAACCAAATGAGAAAGCAGATTGTAAACTCGATTTACAATTTCTAAATGTTTAATTTAAATATAACAATCTTTATAAACGCATGTGCAGCGTTTGACTGCTCGACTTGTACTGATACCAACTCCACAACTACCGCTGCTTATATTCGCTTTTTTGTCTCCTTTCCCTCGTTCGCATGTTGTCACAGGAACAAGGAGCCAGAGTATAAATGTGCGATGCTCAGTCTGCCAGTCGGCAGTCGTGTGCTGCTAGTCGGCCGTCGTGTGCTGCTCCGTCTCCAACATTCCGCCCACCTTGAACTGTCGGTTCAACCGTCTCATCCTCTGCAACCGGGAGTAGTACTAACTTCGTAACGGGTCGCTTAAGGGTTCCCCCCTGAATCTTTACAGTTGCCACCCGCACCTTGCCATCTCTGCCAGGATGAAGCTCGATGACCCTTCCCATGGCCCAATAGGTCGGAGATAGTTGCTCGTCCTTCAGAAGCACCACGACCGGATTTCCTAGGCTTGGTTCCGGATGATACCATTTGGTGCGGGCCTGCAACGTGTGGAGGTATTCGTTCTTCCACCGGTACCAAAATGCTCGATGCAACGCCTGCAAGTACTTCCATCTGGACCGCCAAGTGATTGTTGTCTGTCCCGGATCGACTTCGGGGACGCTCATAGCCGGTCCTCCAACTAAGAAATGACTGGGGGTCAACACCTCGGGATCGCCAGGCTCTGTTGGCAGGACGACCAGTGGTCGGGAATTCAGACAAGCCTCGATCTGGGCCAAAACGGTAGTGAGCTCCTCGAACGTCAGAAACGCATTTCCAATAGCTCGCCTCCGGTGATGTTTCACGGACTTGATTCCTGCCTCCCACAAGCCACCAAAGTGGGGAGCTGCCGGGGGAATGAATCTCCAAGTGATGCCGTTGGTGGCCAACTCCGTCATGATCCGGTCCTGGGTAGCCTTCCGGTTTATGTGCTCATAAACTTCTCGCAGTTCTCGGCATGCCCCAACAAAATTGGTACCATTATCACTCCATAAAGTGTGACAAAAACCCCTACGCACGAGAACTCTCCTTAATGCTGCCAGGAAAGCCTCGCTGGACAGCTCGTTAACCGCTTCGTGTATTGCCTTGGTTGGCAAGCATACGAAGAGACAGATGTAGCCTTTGACTCGCTTCGCGCTGCGTCCTTTCCATGTCCGAAGAGTGATAGGACCTCCATAATCCACGCCGGTGTTACTAAATGGCCGTGTGGGATTAATCCTACTGGCTGGCAATGCGGCCATTTGTTGAGATAGCACCCGTCCCTTGTGACGAACGCAAACCGTGCATTCAGCGATGACCCTCCGGACAAGTCCTCGACTCCCTATGATCCAGTACTGGGAGTTAACTGCGGATAGCAGTAACCGACTTCCAGCGTGCATCAGCCTCAAGTGCAAATCTCTCACGATAATCCTTGCCAGGTGATGTTGCCGATGTAAGATTGGTGGATGTCGGCGTTCGTATTCCATCTTTGTTGCTTCTAGTCTTCCGCCCACCCTGAGGGTACCTTGGTCATCGATGAATGGGTTGAGCGCAATCAGTTCGCTTTGTCTTGATACTTGAATTCCGGCTCTCATGGGCGTTAGGTCCGCCTTCCGCCACGCTAATGTTCGTACCGTTCGAGTGAAGCTGGAGACTCTTCTTGTTATAGACAGCTCCTCTTGCTGTATTACGAAATACGATGCCCTTCGTTCCTGGAGGTCTACCGGTGTTCCGGTGTCCGCCTCTCGGACTTGATGAGCGGGCGTCCGGGGCAACTTCAGCTCCTTGTCTCGCAGAAAAGCGGGTCCTCGCCACCACAGCTCTGCTCCGGTGAGCTCCTTTGCTTTAAGGCCCCTTGATAAGCAATTTTGATGGCCTTTAGATTGGTGTGGTATAGATTGCTGCCTCATAGGCGGTGGGGGCAAAGACTGTTGCGGAACAGATTGCTGCTGCATACTTTGCTGTGTCATATGCTGTTGTGGCACCGATTGCTGAGTCATAGGCCGTGGCAAGGTTTGATGAGAGACATGCCGCTGTGCCATAAATTGTTGTGGCATGGATTGTTGCGGTACAGACTGTTGTGCCATTGATTGCTGTGGTATAGACTGCTGTGGCACAGACTGCCGTGGTACAGACTGTTGTGGCACCGACTGTCGTCGTACAGACTGTTGTGGCACAGACTCTTGTTGAATAATTTGTGGTTGCAACGATTGTGGCTGTTGCAAAGTTTGATGCTGTTGCAGTGGTGGTGGTTGTTGTTGAATTTGCATTTGCCCATTCGGCGGAGTCCCTGAATTTGAATAAGGTTGTGAAGATACCTGATAAGAACTCTGTGGTTCATTTGTTACTTGAGAGGTTATGTACGTAGTGCCCGTCATTGTGTTTGTAGCACCAGAGGAATAGGGTTGCTGAGTTATATTAGAAGCAGGTGGTGAATTATAATTTTGGAAATTTTGTTGCTGTGGTTGTGTGGAAGATGATGGAAAAACTCCGAGTTCATTTCCACCTTGATACACCGATGTCGGAACATAAGGAGCTTGCTGATAATTCGTATTCGCAGCTTTACCGTTGCCGACATCGTTATATGTAGGCATATTTATTGGCAGTGTACCCTCTAATGGGTCGACTTGTTGGGTGACAGTGCAGCAATGTTGTTCCTGGTCGAGCAGAGCTGGTCCACTGCCTGCGATTACCCATCCGAATATGGTGTTCTGCGCCATCATTTTACTATCGGGATCCATCAGTCGTCCATCGCGCAGGATCTGGAAGATAGTGTCCGAACCCAGCAACAAGTCAATGGGTCTTGATTTGTGGAATAGCGGGTCGGCCAACGCCAGCGATGAAAAGCTTCTCCAGTCATGTTTCAGTGACCTTGACGGCAGATCCGAAGTCAATCGTCCCATCACCAATGCCGTTATCCGAATACTTGTTTCCCCTGTTCGGGCTTTCAGCAGCATCTCGACCTTTCCTCGGCTGAGTTGTGGATTCGCTTCCCCTATGCCACTTATCTTCACCTTCGCCTGCGTGCGTCGCAGGCCCAACTGCTGAATGAATGATTCTCGGACTAAGGATGTGGTCGAGCCTGAGTCCAGCAGCACCCGGCAAGGAACCAACTGGTTTCTGTCGTCCATCACCGTTACTATTGCTGTAGGTAGTAGTGAATCCTGGGTTTGTACTGTCGCGCAAGATCCCTCTGATGGCCCAACCTTTGGTGATAACGTCGGAACGTCTACGGGTTGATGCAGCAGAGAGTTGTGCCGTCCGTTACACTCTCGACAGTTACCTCTCTCACATTTGTCAATGCTGTGGTCGGGGCTGAGGCAATTTCTGCATAGCTTGTGGCGGCGGACAAACTGATCTCGCTGTAGAGCTGAGATTTTCCTGAATGCACTGCATCGGAACAATGGATGCGGCTGCGCGCATCTGGGGCACTTAGCCGTCCCTGGTGATGTGATTGCCGAGTACGTCTTCTTGGATGGACCAGCTGCTATACCTCTGTCCCGAACAAAGTGACCCTTTGAATTGCTCTTCGCTGTCGGAATGCTCTCTAGTTCGGTGAGTCGAGCTTCCAGGAATTCGGTCAGCTCCTCGAATGTCGGCATCTCGTTCCTGCTGGTTTCTCGAGCCCATAGCTGCCTAGTTTCACTATCGAGCTTCTCGACTGTAGTGAACACCAACCAACAACCCCAGTGCTCCACTGGTAGCTCCAATGCTCGCAAAGCCCGAACCTGCTCGAAGAGGCCGTTGATAAATCTGCGGAACTCCGTAGCACCTGGTGTTTGGATAGCTGCAATCGTCATTAGTGATCGCAGATGTGCCTCCACGATGATCTTCCTTTTGTCATACCGCGAGACCAGTGCAGCCCAAGCCTCCAGATAGTTTGCCGCCGTGACCGGAACATTGCGAACCAATGATAATGCGTCCGCTCTTAAGGAAGTCCGGAGAAATTGGAATTTCTCTACTGCTGATAACTGGGGGTTGTCGTGGATGAGTGGTTTGTACAAATCCCGGAACGTTACCCACTGCTTGTAGTCCCCATCGAAAGTAGGCACGTCGATATGCCTCAGCTTGATCGGTCGGGTTGCCGTTCCAACGGTGGAATCTGTTGCTGTCAGGTCTGTTGACCGCGTAACCAATTGTTCCACCAAGCTGTTCATGAGCGTCTGGCTGGAATTTAGTGTGTCAAGCAACCTCTCCATTCCTGGTTGCTCCACTGTTAGCGTTGGAGTAGTTAACGGTCCCAGGGTGTCTCCTGAAGTATTCAATACGGTGGCGCCCGTGCTTGTTGACACGTTTAAACGCTGGGTGAGTCTGCCTTGCAGCGAAAAGTATCGTTCCTCGAAGGCTGCTCGCTCCTCGTTCTCCCTGTCGATGTCCAGGTCCGGATCGTTCTCCTCGATGCTTTCCTGGAGGCGCTCAAAGGATTTAAACGCGTCTTCCAGCTTGCTTAGTCTGCATGCGACTTCCTCTCTGGTCACTTCATTCGCCTTGGTCGCGAACTCCTCCAAACGCGTGAGGAATCCCTTAAGGACTCCTCGTCTTCGTTTGCTTGCCGGAACAGTCTGATCCGCCATTGCCTTGCTTGGCGAATCACTGGTAGCCATTGTGGTTCAGCTGCCTTCCTTTCGATGCTTGTGGATCGAAATTGCCACTAGCTACTTGAATCCGATGCTTGTGGATCGGCTGTAGCTTACGCAACTGAGTGCGCTGCTGTTTGCTACTGGCTGGTTAGGCTGCACGACCGTCTGTCTGCTTGGTCGCAGAGGGTGTGCTTCAATGCGTTGTAGTTGAAACGCTTGGATCCCACGTTGCACAGCTTGTGTTGTCCAGTCGGCAGCTGCTGTGTTTCCCTCGATGACTTGCTCCGGGTCGAAGGACCAATTTGTAAACTCGATTTACAATTTCTAAATGTTTAATTTAAATATAACAATCTTTATAAACGCATGTGCAGCGTTTGACTGCTCGACTTGTACTGATACCAACTCCACAACTACCGCTGCTTATATTCGCTTTTTTGTCTCCTTTCCCTCGTTCGCATGTTGTCACAGGAACAAGGAGCCAGAGTATAAATGTGCGATGCTCAGTCTGCCAGTCGGCAGTCGTGTGCTGCTAGTCGGCCGTCGTGTGCTGCTCCGTCTCCAACACAGATAATAAAAGCAGACAACAACCTGTCAATAACGAGCCTACCATCATGGATATGATGAAGATGCTCAGTGTATTCCAGGACGACATCAAAAAAAGCATCAACCAGCTAGCAGAAAGAGTAGGTAAACTTGAAAATTTTCAAAAACTACCGACCAAGATATCCAAGAAATAAAGACAATGAGTAATCGGCTCCTAAGAATAATCACTTGGAACGCAAATGGGCTCAACCAAAGGGCTCAAGAATTAGAAATATTTATAAGAGAACACAACATAGATATTAGGTTGATATCAGAAACACACTTTTCTCATATGAGCTTCATAAAAATCAGGGCTTATATGGCCTATTGGACTACGCACCCCAGCGACCGTGCCCGTGGAGGTACAGCTCTGATAATAAAACAAAATATACATCACCTCCAACAAGAAGAAATAAGCGAAACTTTTATTCGAGCCTCCATTGTTACTATCAACCTTAATGGAGCTGATTTAAATGTAGGAGCTGTATATTGCCCCCGGGCTCCTCGATAGTATAGTGGGTAGTATACCCGCCTGTCACCCGGGAGACCGGGGTTCGATTCCCCGTGGGGGAGCCTCTGGCGCAAGACTAATGACCTTGCCCAGAAAAAATAAATCATTATGGAAAATTTAACAAGCCTCAGGACTTGCTAAATAAGGCCAAGACCGGTTACTGGTTGTAGTGCCGATGATGATGATGATGATGATGATGATGTATATTGCCCACCCAGACACACAATCTCAAAACAACAATTCACGGATATCTTCAAGAAGCTCGGACCAAGGTTTATAATTGGTGGAGATTTCAATGTCAAGCACACTGCTTGGGGGTGAAGGTTGATTACTCCAGACAAGGGAAAAGAATTGCTTACAGCCATCAAAGAAACAAAGTGCAAATTTCATTCGTCTTGTTCATCAACATACTGGCCTACTGATAGCAACAAAACTCCTGACCTGATCGATTTCTTTATTTCGAAAGGAGTGTCATCGAATTATATTGAAACGGATAGTTTAGTTGATTTAACGTCTGACCACACTCCAGTACTACTAAAACTGAATGCAGCTGTTCCCAGAAAGAACAGAAAACTAAATCTTACAAACAAATACACAGATTGGGAAAAATTCCGAACAGAGCTTGACAATCAGATTGAATTAAACGTTAAACTTCAAGATTGTGAAGAATTAGAACAACAAGTACAACAATTTATCGAAACATTGAAAAGCGCAGCCGCAACAGCAACTCCGGTGCCAAGTGATAAACCAGAACCAGCAACCACATACCCTATTGAGATTAGAGATCTAATCAAAGACAGGCGCAAAGCTAGACGTACCTGGCACAGATCCAGACACCCTAACGATAAAAAAGTATTCAACAAGGTGAGCAATCTAGTTAACAAATTAATTAAAGACCATAAACAGAGTTGTATAGATGAGTATCTAAGTGAACTAAGTCCGTCAGCGGATACGGATTACTCTCTCTGGAAGGCAACACGTAAATTTAAAAGTCCCCTTATCCAAGTGCCACCTATAAAATATGCGCAGGGACTGTGGGTACGCAGAACCGAAGATAAGGCTGAAATATTTGCACAACACATGGCTTCAGTGTTCAAACCACACAACATCCACAGTAGTATTGATCCTTCACTCAGGTATCAAACTGAGCAAACAATCAAACCAGTGACCCCAATGGAGATTGCCCAAGAAATCGACAAAAGTTTGAACCACAAAAAAGCACCAGGCATCGATGCAATATCACCTGGCGTGTACAAGGAATTACCTCGAAAAGCTGTTATTATGCTAACATATCTGTTTAATGCTTGCTTTCGACTAAAATACATTCCAAATTTATTCAAAACAGCCCAGATAATGATGCTCAAGAAACCAGAGAAACCAGCAGAAGAAGTAACGTCTTATAGACCCATATCGCTATTGCCATCCATTTCAAAACTATTTGAGAAAATACTCCTCAAGCGACTCAAGCCTCTCATCAATATTCCAGACTTTCAATTTGGCTTTAGGAATAAACACTCAACTATTGAACAGGTTCACCGCGCGACCACAGCAATAGAAAAGGCTTTCGAAGAAAAGAAATATTGCCCAGCTGTCTTTCTTGATGTCTCCCAAGCGTTCGATAGAGTATGACATGAAGGTCTTATATATAAAAAGAGTAAACTGTTTGCAGCAAACTATTGCCATCTACTCGAATCATACTTGTCTGATAGAACCTTCAAAGTAACACATGAAGGAGCTCACTCTAGTTTCTATCCAATAGAAGCAGGCGTACCACAAGGAAGTGTCCTGGGGCCTTTCCTCTACTTACTATATACAGCGAACATCCCAACAACCAAGAACACATTCATAGGCACCTTTGCAGATGATACAATTATAATATCAGCTGACGAAAATAAAAAAAAAGCTACACAACAATTGCAACAGGCACTCAACGAAATTAGCCAATGGACCACTGATTGGAAAATTAAACTCAACGAGATGAAATCTATTCACGTAACATTTACATTGCGACGATCAGATAACAATATTTCTACATAACAGGTCAATTGAAAAGTCCCCGGCCTTCCATAGTAAAAACACATTTTTTTGGCAAAATTCGTTTTTTTTATTCAACATAATTCCCTTCGAGGGTGATACACTGATTATAGCGACCCTCAAGCTTTTCGTTCCCCATTTTGTAGTACGATTTGTCCTTTGCTTCAAAATAGGCCTCAGTTTCGGCGATCACCTCTTCATTCGACGAAAATTTCCTCCCAGCGAGCATTCTTTTGAGATCTGAGAACAGGAAATAGTCGCTGGGGGCCAGATCTGGAGAATACGGTGGATGCGGAAGCGATTCGAAGCCCAATTCATGGATTTTTGCCATCGTTTTCACTGACTTGTGACACGGTGCATTGTCTTGGTGAAGCAGCACTTTCTTTTTCTTCAAATGCGGTCGTTTTTCGGCGATTTCGTCCTTCAAACGGCCCAATAACGCTGTGTAATAGTCGCTGTTGATGGTCCTTCCTTTTTCAAGATAGTCAATGAAAATTATTCCGCGCGCATCCCAAAATACAGACGCCATAACCTTGCCAGCCGACTGTTGCGTTTTTCCACGCTTGGGGCGGGTTCATCGTGTGCAGTCCACTCGGATGACTGTCGATTGGACTTCGGAGTGAAATTATGGAGCCATGTTTCATCCATTGTCACATATCGACGCAAAAACTCGGGTTTATTACGCTTGATCATCTCCAAACACTGCTCCGAATCATCAACTCGTCGTTGTTTTTGGTCAAAAGTGAGCTCGCGCGGCACCCGCTTTGCACAGAGCTTTCTCATACCCAAATATTCGTGAATGATATGATGTACACGTTCAGTTGATATCTTTAGAGTGTCTGCTATTTCATTCAATTTCAATTTACGGTCATTCAAAATCATTTTGTGGATTTTTCTAAAGTTTTCGTCGGTAACAACCTCTTTTGGGCGTCCACTGCGTTCACCGTCTTCGGTGCTCATTTCGCCACGTCTGAACTTAGCATACCAATCCTTGATGGTTGATTTTCCTGGGGCAGCGTCTGGAAACTCGTCATCAAGCCAAGTTTCTGCTTCAACTGTAATATTTTATCAGCACGCGAAATTCCTTTGTATCCATTTTTTTCACAATAACAGAAGTTGCTTCACTCAAAATACTATAATTCACAAACTAATGATCCGACATCTGTCAAATTTATACACGCGTCTTTTGAAGGTTAGGGCTAACTAAAAATCATATAGATTTAATTCTAGTGCCGCCAGCTATGTGTCAGGCCGGGGACTTTTCAATTGACCTGTTATCTCAACGGAATTCCAGTTCCCAAAGCAGATTCAGCGAAATATCTCGGTATACATCTAGATAGCAGGCTAAACTGGAGACATCATGTGAAACAAAAAGCTGAGCAAATAAAGCTGAAACGTAGACAGATGTATTGGTTTATCGGGAATCACTCTCAACTCAATCTCTATTGTAAAAGACTGATCTATCAATCTACCATCAAGCCGATCTGGATATATGGAATCCAATTATGGGGCTGTACAAAGCAATCCAATAGAGATATAATTCAATGAAGCCAGAAGCCTTCGCATTATCACGAATGCCTACCGTTTTGTGACAAATCAGGAAATTCATGATGACCTAGAGATGAAATGGATTTATGAAGTTATCCAAGAATATGCTGTCAAACACGAAAGACGCCTACATAATCATACCAACGTAGAGGCCATTCCGCTCTTGGATATTACCCACGAATTGAGACGGCTAAAACGGACGATGTTAAAATCTAACATACTAAAATCGAGTTGGGAGCTGAACACTGGTCCAGTAAACCCTTACACGTTTTGCTTAATTAAACTAAATTAAGCACAATTTAAACCTAATATTAAATTAAATTGTTGAGATTGTACTATTCATATCCAATAAAGGATGTTATTAATATATATATATATATATATATATATATATATATATATATATATATATATATATATATATATATATATATATATATATATATATATATATATATATATATATGATACTAACTAAAACTTAGGCAATCACAGGTCACCCGCAGTACGCCCGAATGTAAAAACAACATACACAGGAGCGACTATCCATTACCGCTTATGAACATGTTGTTCAGTCGCACAAGATTGCGACATATTCAAAGAAGTGGCGAAGCAAATTAATGCCCATAAATGGATAGTCTGCATCTTTCTAAATACACGGTAGTTGCCACCTATGATACGAATTTGTATCCGCGGGAGACCCGACCCTTTACAGGCCTATAACTTTGGAACCGCCTAAGATTTCGTTTCCAAATTTTAACATATTATTTTTGAAGTATAAAACGATCGATTAAGCGATTAAGATGTTTTGAACCGAACAAACCGGAATGTCCACTTAAATGTTTAAAAATTATTTTATATAAAAAATAAATATACACGTATGTGTATTTATAGCTAAACCTTGTTATTATTCTGTTGATTGCAGTTTTCAGTTTTTTTTTTTGTAATAAAATTTTTATTATTTAAAACGTGTCTATATTATTTAATCTATTAAAACAATAAACGGTAAGGGGGGCGTGGAAAAAGGGGGAGGCGTGGTAGCATAGGGGTTGGAAACCGCTGGTATAAAGGGTTTTATTGTTTCCCCTTTAGGAAATTCTCTGTCCCACGTTATACCACATATTACTTTGAAAAATTGTATATTTCAGTTGAAATATGCTATCATATCCCTGAATTATAAATTGTGTGGTGGCCTCATCTTTGAAAGTGAAATCCAATACAAAAAATCTATTCAAATCAGTGAGATATTATTCAAGGTCTAATATATTCGACATAAAATTAAGGATTAATTTGAAAACGCGAAAATCTCATTATCTTCCATTGACCTATTATCAGCCAAGAATCTTTACACAAATAAACGCATTTCAGTGTGTCTGATAACGTAAAATGACTCTCATCCTCAGTACAATTAATCTGAGTGTTTGCACACCTGTCCTTACAATACAATAAAATGAAACACCAATCAATGAGAACAACAAAACAACAAAAGAGTCGAAGAAAACATATTGGAGACAAGAGGAATCTTCACCATTAAAATCAACGCGCAATGTATACTAGCAGCCACCAATATAAAATCTGAACTGCTTTTTTAAAGTATAGTTTCAGGTGGGATTTAACAGAGATCAGGTTTGAATGAATTGTTTTTTTTTCAACTTTCTTTCCAACATTATGCTTCCGTGGTAACTGTGGTGAAAATTTCCCCTATGGGAAACCTTAAAACTCCTCTGTCACACGTCGATTCCACTTCTCTATGCCGCAAACACCAAACGCTCAACAGGAAATACTCCCTTGCCCAAATAAAAGATGCTACTGCATTCAGCTGTAAAATAAGAGCCTGTTTCTTGTGTGTGTGTGCAGTGGAGAAACAAGTTTTTAATGGCCCGTCGAATTCAGCTGACTCTTCAAAAAGCTGAATTGAGAGCAAACCCAGTTGCTCTCGCGGTGAGTTACGTGACGGCCCCTACTACAGATCGCATAGCAGTATGCTGCACAAACACATCCAAACCGGGAGTAAACTGCTTACAAGTTCAGGATAGAATCCCAACGAATTCAGACGCATTGTTGTCCACTGGAGACCTGGGTCCGTTGGTGTGTACTGTTCTTTACATCGAGTAGTTCCTTTCGGTCGTTCAGTGGTTTTTGGACGGTTTTGCTTTTTGAGTGTAACTTTTTTTTGTTGTTTTTGAGTTGAATTAATTAATTCTAGCAGAGTTTTCTGTTATTCTTTGTGCCTCCAAACTGTTCATTTGTGTGTCCGTCTGGGATCGCGTATATTGAGTGCTTGTGTCCACACATCTGACATCTGGAAGATGTTTGCAGATAACTCGTCACGTTCATAAAGTAGAAAAATTAAACGGAATAATAATTTGTGTTGAGTTTCTTAAATCATTCGGAGAGGAGAGTTTTTTTTATTGGCCATCACAGCGGCATATTGCGAAGTACCGTTTTCTCTTTTCTCTCCGCCACCACGAATCTACATGTGCACCGTTCATTGCACCTGAAATCGAGCCGCGTGCGACGACAATTTGCAGCCTCATACGCTCTCTAATTTCGACGTCTGTCGATGCGCGACCGCACCTAAAAGTGCCGTGATTTGATAAAAAGTAATGCGCAAAAAAAATTAAGAAATTGATTAAGAAAAAAGAAGCAAAATAGTAAAAGTGCCAAGAAGAAGTGAGATTGTGATCTACAAGTGTGCCCCCCGTTCTGCACCGTCTAACCTACCACTTACTGTTGTTTTTCTTATCGGCCCTCTTCGTTTCTATTTCTTACTCGCTCTGCTCTTGTTTTTTCTTGTGATTTTTTGTTGTTGTTTTTAATTTCTGCCATTGTTTCCGTTATATACGACACAAAGTAGACGCTGCACAATTTTGAAGTAATACCGTCGCCAATCTTACAGAGTAGGACATGAGCAAACTTTTTGACTCAAATACAACACGAGTGTAGAACGAACGACGGCAAGATTGGTCTAAAAATATCGCATCTGACTAAAAGGCTAAGATACATGGCGTCACCAAACAAGATTCGCCGAGATTTTATCAAAATGTTCAACAACAACGGATACCTGAGCTGTACGAGCACCGCCAAACGCCGTGAATACGAGGTTAGTGCACAGTTGCTGCGTCCGACAAGGGTCCAGCTTCATTACATATCTGGTCCTTGAAACAAATATTTTTACTTAGTCATTAGTGTGCCGGCCCGAATGTCCTTCCCCTAATTGTTGGTGTTGTTATTACAATTTAGCTGACCCAGTAATACTGGAAAGGTGAATAGGAATTCATGTTGTCTAAGAGTGTTTTTCGTCCAGCCGGGAGGAAACGACAAGAGTGTGTTGATCAAGTGAAGCAACATGTCTAAATTCAGATGTCAAATTATCTAACTGTCAGTTTAAGAAGAAACTTAGTTCTTACGCCCACACAGTGTTTTCTTTTCACGATTTCGCGCTCAAAATTGAAAGCTTTTATTTCGAGCATCTTTAAGAATCTGGTGTAGTCTTAGAATCCCGAAGGGAAAAATCCTAGCTTGAGATGGAAGAACATTTCAAAAGTTGAGGTTCGAGGCTTAACGCTTCGTCGACGGAGCAATATTATTTCATTATTGATATTCTTGTAACTGGTGAATTATTCTTCAAATTCTTTTTGAATGGTATTTACTACAGTAAGTTGATTATAAATACTTGAATGATTAGAATTTGTTATTTGTAAGTCATGAATGCTTTTTTTAAATCTATTTATTAAGGAGACAAAGTACACAACAAATTTTCATCAAAGTATTTTTGGCCACAAAATCGTGAAAAGGAAACGCACTGCAGCCGTCGAGCTCTGATTTGGAGCGACGGGTGCATTGACAATATGATCTTACCCCCACACAGCTGCAGGATGCTCAATGAATGTTTGGTTCCTTTTTGTTGTCGTAGGTACAAGGTGGCGCAAAATTAATCACCCTATCGAAAGATGTTTTAAAATTTTGCAAATGGCGTAGTACGTCAGTGATATTTGACATTTGTGAACTAGGCAGCTGCAGTATACAAACAGATAAGCAATAGACCGCTATACTCCGCTTAAGCATGGAATAATGGTGTAAACAACGAAGAGGACGATTTTGTGTCGAAAATCATCATGAGCGACCAGGCGCATTTCCATTTAAGGGGGGAACCTCATGTCTATAGCCTGTTTTTCAGGAATTTTTTGTTGAAAAATGTAATGCGTAGATTAATTTGCAATTTAAAGCACAATTTATTTACGTTATAATATTTAACACGAAACCTACCAGAGCGGTCAAATGACCGCTTTTGAGACTGTGGCAACTCTAACAGATACACACAATTCACAAGCAAAAATAGTGAAGAACACCGAACGAAAAATCGAATAAGAAAAATACATCAGACCCGTATACCAAGCGATAAATTAAAATAATTCACACCAGTGGAATATAGTCGAGTTTGGAAATCATATTCTAAACACGGTCAGTAGTCTGATGCTTCACTGCTTCGCTTTTCAACCGTTTCATCGTGTGTTCAATTCACTATCCTTGCTTAACGCTACAAGACTTTAATCAAAATTGTTAAATTCCGGGTTTTTATTTTTCTTGAACTTACTGCACGACTTTTTCTATAATATATAGCTGTTTAATTTTTCAATATATATTTCTCTTCTTTCGTTTTTCCTGATGTTGTACTCCGGGCCGTGCTTTCCCAAACGGTGGGAGAGAGCCCGGAGCGTTGACGGTGAAAAAATGAAAGACCGAAAGGATTTAGAAAATATGAAAATAGTTAGTTTTATTTAAATCCGGACATACGGCCAGCGGTTCGGCCCCTGGGATGCTACTGATGATGAAATAAAAAAAAAATGGGTGGCGAGAGGGCCGACTTTGGCGAGACAAGGGCAGATGTGTCCTTCATCTTGTCTCTGGCTCCTGGTCATCTTGCGATAACCAGAATCACCCACATCCGTGAGGATGTTGGGCTCGGTCTCGAGATATCTGAAAAAGAATAGGCCGGGGGGGGGGGGGGGGGGGGTATCTAAGGATAGTGTGGGCATGGTTAGTTCGGATGTTCTCTAACTACTTGGGTGGAGGGATGGTGGGAAAGAAATCGTACAAGACCGGTAGGTCTTGAGTGTGGTAGTAAACGCAGATCACGTCTTTGGCGTCTGATAATCTGCGCTTTGGTCGGTGTGTGTGTGTGTGTGTGTGTGTGTGTGTGTGTGTGTGTGTGCGCGCTATCTTGTACTGTGCGTGCGTGCTTGTACTGTGTCAGCAGTAGACCCTACGGGATGGGTCCAGGAATCCTCTATTATAGAGGAGAATGTTCTTGGGAGGGGTGCTTTCTTCAGTTTTGTACTGAAGAAGAAATTGTGGTGGTCTGATCCGAAGAGATTGAGAGAGAGAAGGGTCAAGAACGCAAGATTGCCGTACAAGTGGGTTCTCGCTGTTCTGAATGCTTTCGAGGTACTTATATGCTAGTTCTAACAAGTACTCGTCGATAGGGGCAATCGAGGCACCTTCATATAGGTGAGAGTTCGGGTAGTGGCGGCCGTCAGGCCTTCTAAAGTGGTTGATGCATCTTCTGAGGAGCTTTCTTTCGAAAACTCGAAGTCTTTCCATTTGGGCCGAAGATATGCAGGACCATATCGGAAAGGCGTACGATATTCCAGATCGGATTAGCTGCTTATAGCAGAGAAGCTTAACTTTGGTGTCAACTTTGTTGCTCCACTTCAAGATGTTGTGCAGTTGCTTAGACCGACCGAGGCCCCTTTGGAGAATGTGGGTCACATGTTTGAGGAAATTCATTTTTGGCATATAAATCACCCCAAGATATTTCATCCTGTCCTGTGGTCTAATCGTAGTATCTCCCATTTTTATTCGAATATTCTGTGAATATCGAGAAGTAGGTTGGGAGTGTTTACTACTCAGAATTATAGCTACTGCTTTAGATGGGTTAAGTCGAATTTTCCATCGACTAATACTGATACAGTTCGTCCAGATGACGGTTGAGTCGGTTTGTTGCGAGTTTTGGGCTTTTAGATGACGTGTACACTAGGACGTCATCCGCATAGCAAATCTGGTTTACTCTACCATCCACAGGGCGAGGAATATCTGAGGTGTAGATATTAAATAAGATGGGGCCTAGAATGGAGCCCTGTGGTACGCCTGCGGCGGCGTAGAAAGTTCGGGAAAGCTTTCCATTGACTCGAATTTGGAAGGGTCTGTTTAAAACGAACTGGTAGATTATATTACACAGCGTTTTTCTGAAGCCAGTATTCAGTAATTTAAAAACGAGACCTTCGATCCAGGTTGTGTCAAAAGCCTTTTCAATGTCCAAGCTCACCGCAATGATGGGTTCCTTATTAAAGAGGCGCACGCAAACGTGGTTTTGAAATATGTTGAGAGCCATAGTGGTGCTGTGCGCTCTTCTAAATCCAAGTTGGAAGTCAGGTATTAGGTTCCTGACACTGATAAATTTATTTAGCTTCTCGTATATGAACTGTTCATATATTTTGCTGATGCAGGTGAGGAGCGAAATAGGACGAAAGCTTGAGGGGTATAATTTGGTTTCCCAACTTTTGCTATTGGGCAGACAACAGCATGCTTCCAAGCTTGAGGAAAATACCCCATGTTGTAGGCATGGTTGAGCAGAATGGAGAGCTTTATAGAGAATAAAGCAGAAAGCCTTCGCAACGAGTGGTAGGACATATTGTCGATACCGGGTGACTTCTTGGGGTTTCGAGATTTAACTAGGTTCTGTAGGGTATTTGGTGTGACGAAGCCGTGACTATTATCACGTGTGTCGTCGAAGTATGCACTGTTAGCTGCGTTAAAGACAACTATTGGCTCGTTAAAGTTGTCTAATTTATTGTGAACCTCTGAACTAATTATTGCATTCGATTCCGGGTCGCCATCCTCGAGAGTGAGCTTGTGATTATTTTCAAAGGTCTCTCCGATGATGTTTGCTTTATTGGTGTCATTATTGACAACAAGACCGTTGTGCATGATTTGTCCAGTGATACGAGAGGTGCCACATAACTTTTTAACATTTTTATAAATGTTCTGGTCCATCTGAATACCCTTCAGTTTGTCTTCCAATTGTCGGGTGCGATTGTTTTGGATTCTTTGTTTTATCAGCGTGCCAATATTGTGAATAATGGCTCCCTTTGCGTAAAGCGGTGACGATATCTCATTCTGCAGAGCTTTTTACGCTCCCGGATGAGACGAAGAGTGAGGTCGTCAAGGGGAATCTGACAAGTCTTTTCAAGTTTGTACTTCGGGACATGAGTCTCAGAAGTTTCAACTAGAATCTCGTGAAGTCGAGTTGCAGCCTTATTTATCTCAACCGTCGTTAGGTTCCTGTCAGTGGGGAGAAAGAGTTGGTGGAGTTTTTCGTTCAATGTAATATTGAAGTTGTCCCAATTTGTGCGCCCATAATCGGGTATGTATCTGACATGAGCCCGGGATGCTCGATAGCCGCGGATGAACATGGTCACAGCGTTGTGGTCATATACACCCGGCGATACTTGGGGAGGAGTGATTTGGGGAAGTAAGTCTTTGGACACAATAAAGATGTCCAGGATGGAGTTACCTCGGGTACCACCCGTAGGTGCGACTATTTCGAAGTTGAGTGCATGACAGTTTTCGCTGTACCATTGGAACAACTTTGTGCCGTTTGGGCAAGTACTGATGATGAAATAAAAAAAAAAAAAAAAAAAAATGTGGCGAGAAGGGCGAATTTGGCGAGACAGGACATATGTGTCCTTCATCTTGTCTCTGACTTCTGGTCATCTTGCGATAACCAGAATCACCCACATCCGTGAGGATATTGGGCTCGGTCTCGCGGCATCTGAAAAGAGAAGAAAAAAGGGGGGTATCCAAGGATAGTGTGGACAGTGTTAGTCCAAGTGTTCTCTAACTACTTTTATAGAGGGATGGTGGGAAAGAAATCTTACAAGACCGGTGGGTCTTGGGTGCGGTTGTAAACGCAGATCACGTCTTTGGCGTCTGATAATCTGCTCTTTGGTCGGTGTGTATGTTTGTATTTGTGCCGTCTTGTACTGTGCGTTCGTGTGTTTGGTTTGTTAATTGTAGACCCTGTGGGATGGTTCCAGAAATCCTCTATTATAGAGGGGAATGTTGTTGGGAAGGGTGCTTTCTTCAGTTTTATACTGAAGAAGAAATTGTGGGGGTTTGATCCGAAGAGATCGAGAGAGGGAAGGGTCAAGAACGCAAGAGTCCCGTACAAGTAGGTTCTCGCTGTTCTGAATGTTTTCGAGGTACTTATATGCTAATTGAAGCAAGTACTCGTCGATAGGGGTAATGGAGGCGCCTTCGTATAGGTGAGAGTTGGGGTAATGACGACCGTCAGGCCTTCTAGAATGATTGGTGCATCTTCTGAGGAGTTTCCTTTCGAAAACCCGAAGTCTTTCCATTTGAGCCGAAGATATGCAGGACCATATGGGAAAGGCGTACGATATTCCAGATCGGATTAGCTGCTTATAGCAGAGAAGCTTAACTTTGGTGTCAACTTTGTTCCTCCACTTCAGGATGTTGTGCAGTTGCTTAGACCGACCAAGGCCCCTTTGGAGAATGTGGGTCACATGTTTGATGAAATTCATTTTTGGGGTATAAGTGACCTCGAGATATTTCATCTTGTCCTGTGGTCTAATCGTAGTATCTCCCATTTTTATTCGAATATTCTGTGAATATCGAGAGGTAGGTTGGGAGTGTTTACTACTCAGAATTATGGCTACTGCTTTGGATGGATTAAGTCGGATTTTCCATCGACTGTAATACTGATACAGTTCGTCCAAGTGACGGTTGAGTCGATTTGTTGCGAGGTTAGGGCCTTTGGTTGACGTGTACACCAGGACGTCATCCGCATAGCATATTTGGTTTACTCTCCCGTCCGCGGGGCGGGGAATATCGGAGGTGTAAATGTTGAATAAGATGGGGCCTAGAATGGAGCCCTGTGGTACGCCTGCAGCGGCGTGAAAAGTTCGGGAAAGCTTTCCATTCATTCTAACTTGGAAGGTTCTGTTTAGAACAAACTGGTAGATGATGCTACATAGCGTTCTACTGAGGCCAGTATTCAGAAGTTTAAAAGCGAGACCTTCGATCCAAGTCGTATCAAAAGCTTTTTCGATGTCTAGGCTTACCGCAACGGTGGGTTCCTTATTAAAGAGCCGCACGCAGACGTGGTTTTGAAATAAGTTAAGAGCCATAGTGGTGCTGTGCGCTCTTCGAAATCCGAATTGGAAATCAGGTATTAGGTGCCTGGCACTGACAAAGTTATTTAGCTTTTCGTATATGAATTTTTCATATATTTTGCTGATGCAAGTGAGAAGCGAGATAGGGCGAAAGCTTGAGGGGTGATACGTTGGTTTCCCAACTTTTGCTATTGGGCAAATAATAGCGTGCCTCCAAGCTTGGGGAAAGTACCCCATGTTGTAAGCATGGTTGAACAGAATGGAGAGCTTTATAAAGAATAAGGCAGAAAGCCTTCGCAACGAGTGGTATGACATGTTGTCGATACCAGGTGACTTCTTAGGGTGTCGAGATTTAACCAGACTCTGTAGGGTATTTGGTGTGATGAAACCGTGACCATTATCACGTGTGTCATCGAAGTATGCACTGTTAGTTGGGTTAAAGGCAACAATTGGCTCGTTGAAGTCGTCCAACTTACTGTGGACCTCTGAACTAACGATTGCATTAGTTTCCGGGTCGCCATCTTGGAGAGTGAGTTTGTAATTGTTTTCGAAGGTCTCTCCGATGATATTTGCTTTATTGGTGTCGTTATTGACAACAACACCTGTTACGTACGTCGGCCACCACCATCATTTAATAATTTACATTTAATAATAATAATAATAATTGAATTTAATACTTTGTTTCAACATAGTATGATGGTAAGGTGGTGGAAGAATTGCATGATCCTGAAGTGAGTTTCTGAACCCACCCTGATTCGGGTGTGGATCGTGCAGTTCTTCGAGTTCGAATTTGTTTTTCGAAGTGGACGTGAATGGAGAGCGAAATGAGAGAGACAGGAGGATGTTGAAATTCGGTATGTTATGGTTCCGTTGTTCACAGTTGTCGAACAGAACAATTTTGGAAGACGGTGATTGAAAAGAAAGACAGTTGAAGGTAGAAAAAAAGCCGCGGAAGAGAAGTATCATCCAACTAAAGATTCGAAAACCTAAGAATATTAAACAGTGTAACTACTTAACAGTTTGTTTTAAAGAGTTTTTATTTTAATAAAAGTCATGTTTATTGTGAGAGAAGAGAAGAAAGGGTCATCAGGAAGTGGCCCCTCTTGCACGAAACCCAGGAGCAATCAATAAATTAAACGCTTAATTGATTATGGATACTGAAAAAGCACCGAGATCAGCGAAATCATCGACATCACAACCATCGTCACCAGGAGTACCAAAAGAAGATTTCTCAGCGGATTCGTCACTGGTCCCAGACACCTGCACTAATCGTTTTATAAATAAGAAAACATAAGTAGCGAACATATATGTTTCTAAGCTCTTATTACATTTTCCTTGAATGTGGATTAATTGGTCGCCGAAGGGCAAATTCGGAGTAAAACCACAAGAACTGGCGCTGCGGACAGGATCAGGTGTAGATAAAGGAAATCACCCTGATACAGAGTGGAACCACGGTATACAACACGACACCAGAGAACAGCAGCAAAGGGCGTGGAAAAGAAGTAAATTTTTTATTGTTATCTTTTTCCTCCTCTGAATCAATTAACGTTTGTTATTTATTTATTTATTTAATTTTTTTACCGTGAAGTGGAAAAATTGGTATGTTAATTATAGTAGAATTGTTTTGGTTTTAGTTTTAAGCTGTTGTTTTGATGTTTCGATTTAACTTATTTATTTATTTATTTATTGATTTATTTATTCATTTTGTGTACCAGATGTCAATAGGAGATATTTTTTGTGATTTTCAATGTTAACTTTGATCGAGCTCTAAATTTTTTTGCTTGGAATTGTGATTCTGCTTTTCTTCCTTTTCGGCTGCGCGTTTGGATTTCGTTTGTTTTTTTTTTTGTTGTGTTGCAAAGGTGACCAAAAAGTGGTTATTATATTTGCTTCCCCCTTTCTCTCTCTCTCTTCTCGTATGGTGTAGTGGTCATTTGTGTTGTGCGGTCTTTCGCGGGGTCTGCGGTTTGCGGCTGCGAATAGAGTGGTAGTCCCCCTTTGGGAGTGTTTGTTGCCTGTTCTAGAAGTCGTATTCCTTGTTGTTTTTCGCGCCCCCTCGACTCGTGTGCGATCTTTAGCAGTCGGAAAATATCGAAATAGAACGTTGTTCGGAACAGACATTTTGGGTTTGTGTCCGATATCCGGACGGCTCGTGTACGGATTGATTCTGTCACGTTCGAGTTGATTCTCTCGTTGGACGAGTTGTGTTTGTTGTTGTGTTTTTGTTAGAGCTCGGAGTTAGACTGTGTTTCCCGGCTTTACTGTTTGCCGTAGGGTTTGTTGAGTTTCCGATTTTGATCTTGGGATCGTGAATCTTAGGTTTGGAAAAAGGTCCTATAAATGCAGACTAGGCAGCGTCAAAGAGATGTCCGAGAGGGCACCCCTGCCCGGGCACGACCCGAGGCATTTCCCGAGCCGCCGGTTGACGAGGTGGATCCGGAGGCGTTCCATGATTCGAGGGACGAGTTTGGGGACGACCGATCGCCAACACGCCTCCTCCCGCCGTCGGTAGACAGCCTGTCGGGAGCATGGAGGACACGCCGATGCCCTCGTATTTTAAACTGGGCCCACAACCATGTCCTGTACGGACCATGCTGGGCACAGATAGGGTTTTCGACCTTGTGTCGAAGGCGGTCCCCATGTTTTCGGGACAGGAAGGACCGGATACGGCCGAGAGACTCTCTTCGTTTCTCAAGGGCTGTAGAAGGACCTTGGATGGGCTGGCGGTGGAGGAGGAACATACCTTCCTCCGGTGGCTGCCCTCTAGGCTGAGCGGCGAGGCCTATCGGATGTTCGAGGAGAGACCACCCACGACATTCCTTGAAGCGGAACAGCGTCTTAGAGAGGCCTACGAGCCCCGGGTGTCGTATGAGGAGTTGTGTGCACAACTTTCCAAAATGCGACAACTTCCTTCCGAGGATGCCACAGGCTTTGTTTCCCGAGTGAAGCGGGCCGTGGTACGGTGCGAGGAGGCAGCTGAGCGCTTTTATGGTCGCCAGGGTAGGTCCGTCTTCGCCAGCCAGCTTGAGGGCATGGCCAAACCGGTGTTGGTAAGGGGTCTGAGGGAGGAAGGACTAAAGCACTTCCTCCTCACGTTGGGTAATGTCCCTTTTCGTAGCCTGGTGGACCACCTAACCGGATTTGAGCGAGCTCGAAGGGAAATGCTGAGGCAGGACGACCTGTTTGTGGATGCGCGGCCGACAGCGTCAGAAACATTAGAGATAGGACCGGGAAGTTGCTCGACCCTTTTGGAAAGTTCATCCTCCACTTCTAGGGATTACACCGCGGCGCCGGCGCCGGTTTTATCGAACTTAAATCCCCGGGCGGTGTCATTCGTGTTGCCGGCCGAAGAGCCTGATAGTCGTCGGCGAGAGGAGAATAGTTTCGTTCGGGAGCAGTCGTACGGGCCTCTCAATTATAGACGGGATGCTGGTGCCTATGCTCCGGCCTCCTCTGGCGAGGGAGCGTGGTCAAATGCCATGCCAAGCCAGAGTGGAGAGTCGCAGAGCTTGGCTCAGGGGACGTATGTGCCACAGGATCGATCGGGTCGGGACAATCCGTTCAGGGATCCGGTTGGTCGATCGGCGCACCCCCTGGAATCCCAGACAATATGCAATTTTTGCAATCTGAGGGGTCACGTGTACGACGAGTGTCTACAAAGACGGAACACTCCCTTCTGTCGCGAGTGTTGGCGGTATGGCCACGATATAGTGGACTGCCCGGATCGCCCGACGAGGACGCGCGGACCCCAGACCACATACAGGGGTAGAGGTCAGCAGGGCGGATTCGCACGACAAGAACCGCCTTATCAGCGACCACAGTATCAGCGGAGAGCCCTACCAGAGCCGCAGCCCCCGTCTACGGGCGGCGGGCCGGCGACATCAGGCCCCAGAGTATTCAGCGTCCGGTGCTGTTGCGAGTTTTGTGGCCGACAGGGTCATAGCTTGCGCGGGTGCGAATACAGGCAAAGGTGGGAAAAACAACAGCATTCCCAGGGTTCTCCCCATAAGCGGCACGCCGGAACAGCACCTGTTGCGAGCCGAGAACAAGACACCCGTGTGGAGACTGGGGCAAGCGCGAGAAATCGGCGCAGAGGGCGTCGGAGGCGGCGTCGGCGAAATCGAAGCGCCGGTAATGATAGCGCGGAAAGTAGGGATTCCCGGAAAGTAGGTAGAGATGATGGGCGACGATCGTCCGTGTCGAGCGGTGGCGGTAAGCGACCCGACTCCATGGACTCGAAGTCATCAAAGACGGATGCGAGACATGATGCCGCATCAGGCAGCGCGGGGAGCCGGGAATGGCAGCCCCGGCGCATTGGGCCCAAAGTGGGCAGAAAGAATAGCTCCAGTTCCGCTAGTTCGGAGTCCAGTGGGACTCCCGAGCGGAATATCCCTGAACGGAGGAGCGGAACATTGTGCGAGTTTTGCGGTCGACACACTCACAAGGCGGCAGAGTGTCGACATAAGGCGAAATGGGAGAGTTCGGGAAACTCCCCAAGGTCGGGTCGGCAAGATCCTACCCGACCGCACTAAAAACGAAACCCAGCTCCAACGGTTCTCAGCTTTCGCCGACTCGAGTCCCGATTGTCGCTCTCCCTCTAGACATTGGCCGTAGGAACCCTACGCGCCTAATCGTGGACACCGGCGCTGAGATCAGCCTGTTGAAGCTGAAGGCACTCCATCCTAGATATGGCATGGATGTGCATAAATCTACAACGCTCCAAGCGCTGTTTGTCAAAGGTAAGTCGAGGGGATGTTGCACTGGGAATTTCAAGTTGCCACATGAGATTCCCTGCAGTTTCCAAATAGTAGACTCCTTGCCGGGTTTGGAGGAAGACGGATTGTTGGGGTACGACTTCCTGTCTCGGAATTGTAAGGTAGACGGGCCGGGTGGTTGTTTGGTTTTTCCCCGAACGACCGTAAATCCCGTGCCATTCTCCATTCAATTTGTCAACTATGGGACGGGAAGGGTTGAACATGTGGCAGCCAAACGGGGAGACGTGCCAAAGGGACCTGTTAAGGTCGATACTGCGGCAGGTACTCGCCCGGAGACCCTACCCATACAGGGGAGGGCTGCGAAAAGCTGTTCGACCACGTGCTACCCAAAGGGTCATCTGGATGAACCCCGAACAGCGGACGTTGATAACATAGTTATAGACAACACCCTTTATAAAAAACAAATAAGGAAAGGATGAGCCTTCCTGTAACTTGGAGCCCCTGATCCTAGCTGGCCAGACTCTGGTTACCCTCCGGAATCTTCGTCCTTGTGACCTTCGTCGAGGGATACCAACTTGAGAGTCTGACGAAAAGTCTTTAAGGCCAGGCCTAATGCTGCAGGCGCAGTCCCAGCGCAGACTGCAGAGGCAAACCCCAGTGCTGGGGGTTGGATCGCAAATATGCAAATGCGAAAGCGCACTATAATGTCGGGTGATGGTAGGTTTTGCCGCCGAAACGGGACAAACCCCGGATCTACCAACCCATGGACCGGGGCAAGTACTGAGTCGTGAGCTCGAGGATTAGATTAAATATATAAGAGCGGGACGTTTTCGCCGGCCGGGTGACATTTTGGAGTGGTTGAACGAGAGGGGATCACCTCGCCTTGGTGGGGGAGTCCTAACCGGATCGTGTGGGCGGTCGAACTTTTGGTCGGACCATCGGATTGGGTGTCGGACCCGCCGCGGACGTTTGTGTTGTCCTTGGTTTTGTGAAGTGCTTGTCGGTTGTTCCCCCCCTTATATTAATACCTACGTGTTATTTATTTATTTATTTATTTATTTTTTACTAATCCTAGTATATAAGTAGTATAATCATTACTAACATTAGCACTTAAGCATGATTTATTTATTTCCTACTAACAATGATATATAAGTAGTATAATCAGTACTAACATTAGCACTTAAGCATTATTTATTTTGTTCCACTAACCCTAATGTATAAGTAGTACTAAATATATAGAAAATCCTTACTAACCTTAACACCTAGGCATATTTATTTATTTATCTATTTATTTATTGGTTGGTTTGTTAATTGTTTGTTTGTTTGCTCTCCGCCGTCCACTCTCCGGCGTGACATTCCTCTCCTAAGAATGGCACGCAGTCTTGTGCGGGGGGGAGGTGTGTTACGTACGTCGGCCACCACCATCATTTAATAATTTACATTTAATAATAATAATAATAATTGAATTTAATACTTTGTTTCAACATAGTATGATGGTAAGGTGGTGGAAGAATTGCATGATCCTGAAGTGAGTTTCTGAACCCACCCTGATTCGGGTGTGGATCGTGCAGTTCTTCGAGTTCGAATTTGTTTTTCGAAGTGGACGTGAATGGAGAGCGAAATGAGAGAGACAGGAGGATGTTGAAATTCGGTATGTTATGGTTCCGTTGTTCACAGTTGTCGAACAGAACAATTTTGGAAGACGGTGATTGAAAAGAAAGACAGTTGAAGGTAGAAAAAAAGCCGCGGAAGAGAAGTATCATCCAACTAAAGATTCGAAAACCTAAGAATATTAAACAGTGTAACTACTTAACAGTTTGTTTTAAAGAGTTTTTATTTTAATAAAAGTCATGTTTATTGTGAGAGAAGAGAAGAAAGGGTCATCAGGAAGTGGCCCCTCTTGCACGAAACCCAGGAGCAATCAATAAATTAAACGCTTAATTGATTATGGATACTGAAAAAGCACCGAGATCAGCGAAATCATCGACATCACAACCATCGTCACCAGGAGTACCAAAAGAAGATTTCTCAGCGGATTCGTCACTGGTCCCAGACACCTGCACTAATCGTTTTATAAATAAGAAAACATAAGTAGCGAACATATATGTTTCTAAGCTCTTATTACATTTTCCTTGAATGTGGATTAATTGGTCGCCGAAGGGCAAATTCGGAGTAAAACCACAAGACACCATTGTGCATAATTGGCCCAGTGATGCGGGAAGTGCCACATATCTTTTTAACATTTTTATAAACGTTCTGGTCCATCTGAATACCCTTCAGCTTGTCTTCCAATTGTCGGGTACGATTGTTTTGGATTCTCTGTTTTATCAGTGTACCAATATTGTGAATAATGGATCGCAATAATGGCTCCCTTTGCGTAAAGCGGTGACGATATCTCATTCTGCAGAGCTTTTTACGCTCCCGGATGAGACGAAGAGTGATGTCGTCATGGGGAATCTGATAGGTCTTTTCAAGTTTATACTTCGGGACATGAGTCTCCGAAGTTTCAACTAGAATCTCGTGAAGTCGTTTTGCAACGTTGTTTATCTCAACCGTCGTTAGGTTCCTGTCAGTGGGAAGAGAGAAGTGGTGGAGTTTATCGTTCAATGTAATATTGAAGTTGTCCCAGTTTGTCCGCCCATAATCGGGTATGTATCTGATATGAGCCCGGGATGCTCGATAGCCGCGAATGAATGTGGTCACAGCATTGTGGTCAGATACACCCGCTGAAACTTGAGGAGGAGTGATTTGTGGAAGTAAGTCTTTGGACACAATAAATATGTCCAGAATTGAGTTACCTCGAGTACCAACCGTAGGTGCAACTATTTCGAAGTTGAGGGCATACCTGTTTGCGGTGTACCATTGGTACAGTTTTGTGCCATTTGGGCAAGAGACAGAGTTGTTCCAGTGGGGATGTCTGGAGTTAAAGTCGCCGCCTATGATGAAGGGTGTATGCCCCGAGGTCCTTATTAGTTTGCCGATATCTTCGGGATTAATGGGGCCATTATTGGTTTTATGCGAGTGGTATACGGAGTATATATTCACTCTACCATTACTAGCCAGATGCAGTTCAACTCCAGATACCTCTATGGAGTCTAGGTGTGGGAGGTCAATAGGTTCATGGCGAAGTCCGCTATTAACCAGTATACAAGTTCCACCTCCGTTGATGGTGGGACCGCCAGTGACTGATGATGAAATTGAAATGCACTCCCCTTTTATAGGTTTTGGAGTTGACTTTTGTCAACTATTTTAATGTCAAAATTCCAAGAAGCGTACGCAAGGCTTGGCGTTCTTCGATTGGAATTTTGTTCCGAGAATTTTTTAAAGGTTTTTGTTGGATAGATTCTGGGAAGGGAATCATGAAATGCGTTTTGAATTTAGCATTTCATGATGTTAGGATTTTTAGGAATTGAGTCAATGTATGAAGAATTAACCTTTGGTTAAATTCGTTGTACATGTGACTCAATGTGGGATTTGGATGTGTTATGTGGAATTTGAATCAATGTGCGATAATTAACTTTTGTTTAATTTATCGCTCATTGATTCGATATGAAATTTGGGTTTTTCGTTATGGGATTAGGATTTTTGATGTTATTGGGGATTTAGATAGGAGTAGCGATTTAGGATCGCTACACTGATAATAATATGTACTCTACCGTTGTCTACCCTGAGCTAGAATATATATGAAATTTTATGAAGTTATCTGCACAAAACAGTAGTTTTCCAAGAAAATGTCATCCGATTGTGTTCTAGGAAAACGCCATGTGCTTACAGTTTGTTTTATGCTGGGTACAGAGCGACTGCTGGTAACTCACGAGGTGAGGCAAAATAGCGATCATTCAAATTAGATTACTGGCTCTGTACGCGGCATTACAAATATTTGCGACGTGATTAGTTCTATTTGTAATAATAAAATAGGCTATAAACTTTGGGTAATAAACAAATAAAAATAGTAAGTACTAATTTCTGCATTTTATTATTGGTGAAGCATTCAAATACAAATTCAAAAATTTAGATGTAAAATGTCAATGCAAAGTAAATTGCTGGAAGAAATAAATTATATTAGCGAACTATGCTCTGAAGTAGATGAAGAAGAAAATTCTGGGAGTGAGGATAGTAGATATATATGAGCCATTAGACACTGACTCTGAGCTATTCGACACGGATAATGAGGGAGAGAACACGCGTGGGGGTCGAAAAAGAATGAGATTGTTCTCCAGTTCCGAAGATGAATGTGAAGAAAACGATCAGAATATTGAAACTTCAGTTGATGGAACTGTTTGGTAAAAAATTCACCAAGGTTCTGGACCTGAAAGATCTCCGCTTCATACAATTTTCAGAGAAATATCAGGGCTAATGGGATATGCGAAACGCAACATTATGAAGGGCAAAGTAAGGAGCGCATTTTCGTTGATACTTGACCAGGGAATTGTGAATCATATAAAAATGTGCACAGAATCAGAAGCACGTCGAGTTTTAGGATCCGAATGGAGTATAACTTTAGAATAGTTAGATGCTTTCATTGCAATTTTATATGCATATATATGTTTATCATGGCCTTCTAGCGTTCGCCAGTAACAGTGACCGTATTGCGGATGGCGTTAGAGCGTTTGGGATGATAGTGAAGAACGTGTGATTCGAACTGACGCTATGACGGTTAGAATCCCTAAAAATTGTAAACCACTGCTCAACACATCAGGCCACTGCTGCATGTACAAATTCGATTTCTGAACCCAAGTACACTCAACCGATGTGGAATTGCTATGTTATTGCTTGGTATACGGCTGATGCTTTTTCTTATTAAATTTTCTTTCGGTGTATTTCACTATTTGCTTGTGTATTGTGTGAGTATCTGTTAGAAACGCCACAAGGCGACTCGTGGTATAGCCACATACATACAAAATGATATTGCATATCAGCTTCTGCCACAATGTGGGCTCTGTTCCAACCCAGAATTTAATTTATCTTGGTTAGAACATCACGTTCGTAAGCATATCATACATTACTGCTTTCTTTACAGAACCCCAAACTTGGATAGAAACGCACCCTTTAACGAATTTGATGCTCTGTCTGATTTAATCGATAGGATCTTGACCCTATATCCGCACACTGAAATTGTTATTGTGAGTGATTGTAATGTGCATAACTCGCAGTGGCTTCGTCACTCCGGACACACAACACCTGAAGGTCAATATGTCCAGCTCTTTGCTGATTCAAATAGTTTAACTCAACTTGTCAATGAGCCAACACTGGTACCAGACATATATTGTCATTTCGCCAAAAAACTGCATCTGTTTCTCACCTTTCACCCAAACAAATACACAAATGAAGTTTCTTCGCCCTTGGCCACTTCAGACCACTGTGGCGTGTCAGCTAAATTTGCTCTAACCTACAGTAACGTTAATGAGAAAGCTCCCAAAAGAACTGTATGGTTCTATGAGAAAGCCAACTGGGAAGGTCTGAACGACTTTTTTGGGAGGTTAACTTGGTCGTTATTTTTCCTCAATAACAATGTTGACTCTATAGCGGACACAGTCACAGACACGATTCTACTTGGCATGCGAACCTCTATTCTACACAAGATAAAGAGTATCAAATCCAAGAGAAATATGTGATTCGATTCCGGGTGCAGAGAAGCCATTAAGGCTAAAGAGTTGAGCTTCCGATTGTATAAATCAAACAATACTGAGGAAAACCGAAAAAGATTTAAGAGATCTAGAAATGACTGCAACCCGTATATTCAATGCGCCAAGTTCTTGCATGACCAGAGAGTGAGACAAAAAATACCATCCTCTCCCACAGGTAGTAGAAACTTCTGGGCATTTGTGAAGAACATCTAAAACTCGGTCTTTTCATCCATTCCATTGTTTATAGTCGATGACAGACCAGTCACCACAGCAATAGAGAAAGCGAAGCTACTTGCTGCACATTTTGCAGCCAACTCAACGCTGCCTGATACCACATCAGTTCTGTGGGGCTTTTCAGGGCCCGAAGAGCCACGCATCGCTCGATCCCCACCATTACCAGCAATACAACTTACCTTAAAGTTGAAATTTCGGCAAGATCATACAATCTTGCTAAGGCATTAACCGCCACCCAATTCGCTGAAATCAATTCGGTTATCCCTGCGGATCCTAAGCGGATGCTCTTGCCTGATGGCACCAAAACGGGAGTAATTACCCTAAAACTACATGCATCTGATTGTATCTGGCCGTTGTGTGTTATTTTAAACAACCGGCAACGGTTATATCCTGTGTTCGTTTACAGAATCCAACGTGCATCCATGTCTATTGGGATTGTTTGTCTTCATCGAGACTTTATATTATCGGCCGCCAACCATCCGGGGACCCAGAGAACAGCATATCAATCAACTAAATGTTGATTTATGGTTTCTTCTATGCGCGAGCAGATTTTCGGTGCGTTTTCACACCAGAAGGGTCTGCCGTCGGCGAGCGTTGCACGAATCAATTGTGTACACAGCTGCCGACCCAGGCAATGTCGGCGAACTCAAACGATTCATATCCCACCATCCGATCATGGAATTAGCGTTTCTGTTGACATAAGATCGCAGAGACCTTTTCCTTCAGCTAATGATCATTACGAAGGGATACAATAACAACGCCCGCATCCACCTATGTTCGTCCGTTGTTGGTCTTCTGTAGCGGATACACATACATGGAAAATTCACCCCATGTTATCTAACCTAACCACGATTGACTGCCTCGAGTTGATCGTGTAGCTCTTCCCCTTTTGAGGCTATTCGTCACCAGTTCATTCGTGTGTTGACGAATGATTTTTAGTCAGATTTTTATTGTCGAACCGGAGAGTCAGAGTTGAGGGTCGCGTCGTTTGTGTTTGCCACCGCCAAATCACCAGGGGAAATCAATAGTTCACAGTTCGCGTTAAAGTCGAGCGTTAACAGTTCGTGTTGCAAACAAACGTTCACAAGTCCTATTAATTAAAACTGTTACAGTTAAGGTGAAATTATAAACTAAAATTAATGTGAAATTCTAAATTAAAAGCTTTAGCAGTAGAGTCAAACACTAAAAGTAAAATCAAATCCTGTGACCTTTATGTTAAAACAAATGTGAAATCAAATCCCGTGACTTTTATGGTAAAATAAATTTGAAATCAAATCCTGTGACTTTTATGTTAAAACAAATGTGAAATCAAATCCTGTGAATTTTATGTTGAAACAAATGTAAGACTAATCACTTGTGTCCTTCAATGATAAAATAAAACAATTCATCCCGCTAATCAGTGAGTTTCCTTATTTATGTTCGTACGTTCTTGTGAATATTTGTTGTTGTTGTTCGGCGAATCATTGGATTGAGTGGGAAGAAAGTGAACCTTTGTCTCCGAGACATCAACTTTTAACCCCCCCACAGTTCCACCTCAACTTGAGCATAAGCAACACACCGTGAGCCAGATTCGCTTCCGAACGCGTACTGTTGCCCGAGCACTCAAGGAGCTAAACGCACACAAATCCGCTGGTCCTGGTGGCATTCCCCCAATTCTCTTGAAGAGATGTTCCTCTTCACTCTCTAAACCACTGCGGAAACTCTTCCATTTGTCTTATTCTACTGACTGTTTTCCAAATAGATGGAAGTCAGCGAACATTCAGCCAATTCCCAAAAAGGGTGACAAATCATCCCTTTCTTCTTATCGACCTATAGCACTAACTTCTATTCTCTCGAAGGTAATGGAATCACTGATTAACCGTCAATTTTCGAAATATCTAGAATCAAATGACCTCCTCAATGACCGCCAATATGACTTTCGGAGCAACAGGTCCACAGGAGATCTGATGGCGTATCTTACCGAAAAGTGGAGCCATTCCACCCACTACCTCGGTGAAAGCAAGGTAGTCGCATTGGATATTTCAAATGGAGTGGACAATTCCCTGATCCAATGGATAAGAGACTATCTTTCTGGCCGTTCAATCCAAGTGGTTCTTAATGGTGTTCTTCAGACACTTTCCCGCGATTGCCGCCAATCTATGAATGCGCATCAGTTCACGTTGAAAGTGGACTTCAGGCGCACAAATAAACATAGGGTCATTCTTTAGCCGAACCACACGAATGTGGAATGTTCTGCCTAATCATGTGTTTCCCGGTCGTTGTGATGTCCAGACATTTAAGACCAATATACATCGACACCTCCTTTCCTTACCCACTTCCTCTCCATCCGCTCGCACTGTGCTCTGACATTTAAGGGTACTTCAAAATCACGTTTGAGCGCGCTTTAGTGTAAAAAAAAACAAAAAAGTGGCGAGTGGTGGTCAACGTCCTGTCACCCGGTGAAATGTCACCTCATTAAGCTATATGTTCCGTGAAATGGTCGGGAGAAATCCCTGGCCATCTGTCGAAGCTTGGCTGATGAACCCGTTTCTTGAAATGGTTGGTTTTGGTGGTAGTCGGTACTGTTTAATGTACGGTCACAGGGGAAACCATCGACGCAGGATAAAGCAACCGGTTTCCATATAGGTAACTTGTGCGCTTCATAATACGCCTTTATTGGCGTCAGTGTGATGAAATACTTTTCGTGTGTTCATTTTAGTTGCCTTTTTTTTGTCATATGCATGTTCATTTTAGTTTCAGTTGGTTTATTTGTTATTCCATAAGAAGAATCCCTTATGTTGCAGGAATGAAATAAACTTTCGTTGTGCATATTACGTCTCATGTGTATCATGGTTAGAGATCACGATTCAGCAACCCTCGTCGCGGTTGTCGTGGTTGGCCCCAAGGGATCTTGTTGTATATTTCTACAACACTTACTGGGGGGGAATTCCGACTTTGTTAAGCCCGTGGGTGGTTTCTGGCTGATCGAGCCCATGGGTGGGTTCCGGTTGTTAGTATTCTTCTGGCTCGCCCAAAATAAAAGGCAAAGTATTTTTTTTATTAAGACCGTGGCTGCGGTAACTTTATTTATTTGTATATTATAAGTATATTTTACTTTAAATAGTTCAACTTATGCCGACAGTCTATGACTCAGTTCAATATTAATGGATACAACCCTTGTGCCGTCGGATTTTAATTGACTTTTTCCTACAACTAATTGACTTTTTCCCTATTTATACCCAAAATCAAATCCGGATTTCACATTCCTTCCCACGATTCATTTCCCACCTTGAGACAGCCGCCTGATGCCAGCCCCAGTTGAAGGCCATGCCAACGACGATGGGAACTGCAACGTTGGAATTTTGCCGCCATTCACCCTGGGGTGGCAACCTTACGCCTACTCTGGCTGAAGCTCCACACCCCAAGGCCATGGGAAAATTTCGATTGAATGTGATGCGAATCTGATTTGCCCATAGCAAATAGCATGCATTTTCCAAAAACCGCTTCGGTTAATTTCCTATTTAAATCATATCTCTTGCTTGCAACCAAGCAGTTCTAATTTCCCCCGAAAATCATTCCGGCTCACTTCCTGCTTAAACTATACTTCTCGCTTGTAACCAAGCGACATTCAGTTCCCCCGAAAACCATTTCGGCTCCCATCCTACCCAATACCGACTCCCCTTACTGGTAAGCCACCAGCACGATGCGTTGCATTTCCGCGAAACAACCATCGCAACGACCAAGACCCATACCCCTTGTCTAACCGACAACTCATGCCCATACTTGGTCGTGTTTCCAAAACCTATTTCTCAGTACACATAGCGACAGAGGATTCTAACTCAGCCTATACGGCAGTAATTCGTTGGAACTGAATTCAAGTTCCTAGTAAGTGGCAGTGAGATTATTTAGTTATGACTCCACTGCCACGACGCGACGAACTTTTTCTTACTTTTAACAGTCAGTCGAGTCACGACCACCGCCGAGCGCACATCGCTCTCGCGTTACATAAGTCGTTTTACAATCACCACCACGGGTGGTCACGTCGCAAAAGTCGGGAAATAACTACCATAGGAGTCGGGAGCGAGTCACAATCACCGGCGCGTTTTAAATTACATGCAAGATTCAAATTATCGGATGCCACTATAACCATTGGCAGACATCCATACCCTTATCCCCACAGTACTATAGAACCTGAGATAGTAATTAGACCTGCTAGTGCAGGCCGGAAACATTTCACCCCATCCTCGTATAGCATTTTGAAACTTTAAACACGTTTTTCTCAAAAACCATGTTTTCCACATTGCTCTCCACAATATGTCAAAAACTACTCGATGGATCGGCTTGTTTTGATTTTAAAGCAAATTACATTTATTGGAGTCTGAATATAAATGTAGATGATTTTTCATTTTTTTTTTTCTATTCAACGTTAAAGAGCAAAAAAAGTGTAAATCGGTACCTAAAGTTTGCATGTCCGCCATTTTGTTAAATTTCGACTTTCATGGACGATTCTAGAGGGGCTCCAACTACACTTATATAGTTTATGAAAATTCCTCGATTATTGATTTTTGATAATTTTTGCAGGCGCTAGAGTAAGGTACCTTTTTTGAGACGGTCACATTACAAAGCGTGTCAACAATTATTGTCACTATATTTTTTAATAAAAAATTTTTTTTCTGTACTTTAGAACATATTAAACAAGTGAAAAAAGTTTGGGTTCTTTATTTATTGCTCCCCTTAAGAAAATAAGAAAATAAATAAATTTTAAAAGTTGTACTTAATGATGGAATAAGAATTGAATTGACATCGGTATTATTAGGTGTACAAATAAGTTTCCGCCTTTTGGCAAAAGATGGCCCCACCAGAAAATTATCTAGAAATTCTCAGATTATTATTTATTATTTACTGGCCTGTAGGAACCCGGAAGTTCATGACCTCACCGACTCGGCTCCGCCATTGCTCTCTGTCCTGTGCACTCTCCTTCCTAGTTCGATAATCCGATCCGATCTCCTCGAGGTCCAATCTAACATTGTCCTCCCATCTCCGTCGCGGCCGTCCTGTCGGTCTCTTTCCCGTTAGTTTACCGTCAAGAATTCTATGCACGGTCCTATCATCGCCCATTCGCGCTACGTGTCCGGCCCATCTTAATCTTCGGGACTTGATCACTCTCACTATTGTAGGTTTGCGGTATAGCTCTTCCAATTCGTGGTTGTGGAGTTTCCTCTATTGTCCTGACTCCTCGTCATATTTACCGCCAAATATACCCCTTAAAACTTTATTCTCGAATACGCGGAATTTGCTTTCTTCCCGTTTTGTGAGAGCCCATGTTTCGCATCCGTATAGAGCAATCGGCATGATTATGGTTCTATAGACACGGAGCTTTATATTTCGTGATAGCAGTTTGGATTTTAATAGTTTACTGGCTGCATGCCAACTAGCGTTGCCGGAATGTAGTCTTTTGTTAATTTCCTTTGACGTTTCGTTTCTGGTCGTCAGTATCGTTCCCAGATATTTAAATTCTTTGACATTTTCAAATATCTTGCCCCTGACGTTTATATGTGTTCTCTGAGGTCCACCTGCTCTCGTCGTAATCATGTATTTTGTTTTGTCTTCATTTATTTCTAGGCCTACCTCTTCTGCCGCTTGCATAATGATTTCACAGTATTTACTTACAGTTTCTAGATTATCGCCCAGAACGGCGAAGTCATCCGCATACGCGAGCACTTGTGTGACCCCGTTCAGGGATGATCCGGTCGTGTTGTCGTCTTGTACCTTTCTGATAACATACTCGATGACAAGGTTAAAAAGGCATGGTGAGAGGCCATCCCCTTGTTTTAGTCCGTCCCGGGTTTCAAATGGTTCTGAGAGGTGGTTTTCTATTCTAACTTGTCCTTTGTTTTCGTTCATAGAGATTTGAATGAGGGCGGCATATTTTTTCGGGATTCCCAACTCATCTACAATATGGTAGAGTCTTTGCCTTGCGAGTGAGTCGTAGCCTTTTTTGAAGTCCACGAACAGTTGGTGAACCGTCTCTCCATATTCCCACTTCTTTTCCAGCAGTTGCCTTATTGTGAACATCTGGTCGCTTGTTGACCGGTTCCGACGGAATCCGCATTGGTAGTCTCCCAATATTTCTTCTGCGTATGGTGTGATTCTTGCCAGTATGACATTTGTTAATATTTTGTATGTGATTGGGAGCAATGATATTCCTCTGTAATTTTCGCAGTCAGATCTGTCGCTTTTTTTGAAAATGGGGATGACTATTGAGGTTTTCCAATCTTCCGGAATGACTTCCTTGTCCCATATTATTTTAACCAGTTGGTGGATCTTTCGAGCGGTTGCCCCACCTCCAAGCTCTGCCGGTATGCAATCGACTCCGGGAGCTTTGTTGTTTTTCAATCGATTTATCGCGTCTACAACTTCGTCGAAAGAGGGCTCTGGGATCTGGGGCTCGGCTGTATGTACGTCTGGTGCGTTTATTTGTGGTTGATGGGTGCGCACATTGAGCAGGTTTTCAAAGTGCTGCTTCCATCTTGTCACGATATTTTTTGTTTGTGTCTCGGATTATTTTGGCTCTCCCTCGGTAGCCATTTCTGATTGAATTTATGCCGGCATACATACCTCTGCTGTTCTTTGCTCTGGCATTTTCTATGATTTTTTCAATCCGAGTCTTTTCCCATTCGCGTTTTTTGCGTTTGAAAAGTCTAGTTGTTTCTTTCCGAATTGTCGCGTATCTTACTGCGTTGACTTCATCATATGCTTCTAAGTGGATCATTCTGAGGCGTTTACGTTCTTCGATCTTTGCCCTGCACTCATCGTCAAACCAAGGTTTGGACTTAGTTGTTTTCTTAAAGCCTAATACCTCTTGGGCTGTTTGTTTGATTGTGTCTCTGATCGATGCCCATTTAATGTCCACACTATTGGCTTCCTCTTCCTCACTACTGTCATTCTCTAGGATGCTAAATCTATTCGTTGGTTCGTCTTGATATTCCGCCCTTTTACGTAGGTCTTTTAGTTTATCAATCTCGAACTTTTTGCTCGTCTTCCGTGACTGTCCATGTGGGTTTGCTGCAAGCCGACTTCTAATTCTGCCCATCACTAGAAGGTGATCGGAGTCGCAATCTGCTCCTCTATATGATCTTATGTCAAGGATGTTCGAGTGGTGTCTTTTGTCTATGAGGAAGTGGTCTATTTGGTTACGCGTTACGCCGTCGGGTGATATCCATGTGGCTTTATGGATTTGCTTGTGCTTGAACATCGTGCTTTTCACTACCAGATCTTTTGAGGCTGCGAACGTGATAATTCGAATACCATTATCATTTGAAACGTCATGAAGGCTTTCTTTACCTATTGTTGGTTGGAAGATATCTTCCTTTCCAATTTTCGCATTGAGGTCGCCGAGGAGGATTTTAACATCGAATGATGAGATCCCATCAAATACTTCCTCCAGGGTCTCGTAGAATGTGTCCTTCGTTTCTTCGTCGGTAGATTCTGTTGGGGCGTGTACGTTTATAAATACATAATTGTACCATGGGCGTTGTATTTTTAGCACCGACATTCGATCATTAATGAATTGCACATCTTTTACATGGGGCGTAATCTGCTTGCTTATGATGAAGCCAGTTCCGAGGTTATGTGTATCGGTACCTCCACACACCAGTGTAAACCCGTTGGCTTCGATTACTTGATGTGGGAGTCGAACTTCCTGAAGCGCGACGATGTCCATTTTATATTGTTTCGCGTTTTCTACGACCGTCTGTGTCGCGCCTGGTTTATATAACGTTCGAACATTCCACGTGCCGACGCGTATATCCCGCTTTTTCAGTTTTTCCCTACGTCTTCTTTTTGCCGAGTCGGTGTTTTCTTGATGATTTATTCCCTTATGGTAGTGTCGGCTCAGCACACCTACGCCTACCGGGGATTTTTGTGGGATTGTTTTTTGTATACTGATTATTCATTTTTGATCGCATGAGTCTTGGGGTTTCAAATAGTCCGCCGCATCAGAGGCCCTCTTTGATATGGTAAGGTCTGCTTACTCCTCTGATTCGACCCGGTGTCAGAGAGGCGCCGTTATAATACAGCCGGTATACCCCTGGCTGCAAACCATCCAATGGGCACGGTGACGCGTAACACCCTGGATTAGGGGCGGTAGATCTTTGTGTGTTACTCCTCGCTAGTCTGTCTGACATGGGTGGTACTACTGGAAGCATATACTGAGCGGTTCATTGTAGTTTAAGCCCCCGCACCACATCAAAGTTTCTACCAAGCGGGGGAGAAATTGTCAGATGCCAAACGTAATATTGTGAGTTTGAATACGTGATAACAACATAACCCCAAAATATTAGCGGCTTTGTATCAGCTTTACCTAACTTTTTTTCGTGCAAAAATGTCTAGTTTTTGGGCCAAATAGGCATCATTAGTGGGAACTTTTGATTCACCTTTTTAATTTGAAGAAATCTTTCACTGAGGCGCATCGATTGTTTGTAAAAGCAAATGGTGGGGCTGCTTTGAGTGAGAGAAGTTGTCGTGAGGGGTTTCAAAAGGTAAAAAAGGTGAGTTTGACGTGGAAGACAAAGAACGAAGTGCAAGGCCGGAAGTGTACGAAGACAAGGAACTGGAAACAATATTGGAGGAAGATTAGACATTAGATGTAACTCAACAAGCAATTTAACATCGTTTAAAATCGTTAGAGATGATACAAAAACAAGGAAATTGGGTGCCATACGAACTGAAGCCGAGAGACGTTGAACGTCGACTTTGCATAAGTGAAATGCTGCTTGGCAGGCACAAAAAAAAAATTTTTTTTACATCGTATGGTCACTGCGGATGAAAAATGAATCCACTACGATAATCCAAAGAAGAGAAAATCATGGGGACCACCTAGCCATGCTTCAACATCGACAGCAGAACCGAATATTCATGGGAAAAAACTCCTGATGTGTATTTGGTGGGATCAGATTTGTGGCATGTATTATGAATTGCTGAAACCGAGTGAAACCTTCACTGGAGTTCGCTCCCGAACACAATTAATGAAAAACGCGCCCATTACTACTCAAGACATGACAAAATTATTCTTCTCCATGATAATGCTCGTACGCATGCTGCGGTGCCGGTGAAAAACAATTTGGAAAGACTTCATTGGGAAATCCTATCCCACCCGTCGTGTTCACTAGACCTGGCCCCATTCTGATTATCACTTATTTCCATCGATGGCACATGATCTGTCCGAGCAGCACTTTACAACATAAGAAGATACCAAAAAATGGATCGATGTGTGGATATCCTAAAAAGCTGAAAAGTTCTTCTGACGTGGTATCCGCATGCTGCCAGAAAGATGGGAAAAAGTAGTGTCTAGTAATGGACAATACTTTGAATAAAACGTAATGTACTCTTCTTTCACAATAAATTCCTAATTTTTTATAGAAAACGGAAACTAATTTTCTATAACCGTAAGTACTTCTGCTTCACTTGGTATTATTACGGTGCACAATGATTGAATAATTGAAGTGGTGGATGTATTCTCTCCAAATATTTTCGATACCTGCTGATTACTGATTACCAGCAAAGTACAAATAAATATATATGTATATAAGCTAAATATAGGTCTTATCTATTACAATAATCTTTTGTCTTACGTTTAGCTCGGAATAATTTTTAGCCTTGTATCTCCTATCCCACAAGGCTAATAACCAGGCCCGTAAAAATGAATTATTATGGCAAATTTAACAACCCTCGGAAATGAACCGGATACACGACGACGACCACGGAAAAGAAAATGGCTAAATGATTTAAGAATTTTTACATGGAACTTCCGCTCATTATACAGAGCTCGAGCTGCACAGCGGCTAGCCAATGTCCTGAGCGAATATAAGGCTGACATAACAGCATTGCAAGAAAAAAGATGGACGGGGAGTGGTGTTATTCAAAGAAACGAGTATGACATTTATTAAAGCTGTCACGCAAAACACCATGTGCTCGGGTAGGCTTTTTACAGAGGAGTCCCCTGACGACGAAAAAGAAGAATACTACGAGAACGTCCAACGGGCCCTCAATGCCTGCCCAAGATACGATGTGAAAATCGATCTTCGTGATTTGAGTGCGAAAATAGGTCGGGAGCCGGTTTTCAGGCACTACACAGGTTCCCATAGTGTGCATGAGAACACTGATGACAATGGACTAAGAGTCATCGAACTGGCAGCATCGAAAACTTGGTCGTTGCGAGTACCAGGTTTCCGCGTAAAGATATCCACAAAGCCACCTGGGTATCACCTGATGGAGCCACTCGCAACCAAATTGACCACGTGTTGATAGATCGCCGCCACTCCTCGAGCCTGTTGACGGTACGAACGTACCGAGGTGCCAACGTCGACTCGGATCACTGTCTTGTTGGTACAGTTTTCCGAAGCGGATTGTCTTACGGAGACATTGCATCAGCGAATCAGGTTCGACTCAACACGACTGCCTTACGCAATGAGAATACCAGTAACACCTTTGGTCATCCGTTAAGATTCGCCCTCGAAGAGCGCGACGGAGGGAGAGTATGTCCTGGGGACAGAATGCCGGGCGTAGAAGAGAAATGGACACGCCTTAAGAATACTGTCAGTAGTACTGCCAACTCCATCTTAGGCAGTAGTCGTAGATATCGGAACGACTGGTTTGATGATGAGTGCAAACTAGCGACTGAACGTAAGAATGCTGCATACCGGGCAATGCAGCAGTTTCATAGGACGCGGGTGCGCGAGGAGAAATACAAAGAGCTCAGAAGATCTTAAAAAAGACTTCACAGACAAAAGAAAAGTGACTGGGAAAAAAACCTTGTCTGTGAAATAGAGAAATGTAGAGAGCGAGGTCCGCACCAGGCGCGGAAGTTCTACCAAATAATCCACAGTATGACGCGGTACACACCACACTGCACTTACTGCAAGGATAACGAGGGTAATCTGATCACCTATCCTGAAGGCATTCTGGAGCGGTGGGAAGTGCACTTCAATGAATTGCTAAATGGTCAGCTCACAGAAGTATTGGAGGCTCCACCAATGCAAGATCAAGACCAAATGCTGCTGCCACCAAGCATTGAGGAATCATTAAAAGCCATTAGGCAGCTCAAATCAAATAAAGCCCCTGGAGCTGATGACATACCAGCTGTGCTGATCAAACAAGGAGGGACAGCGTTACATCACGCAATTCATGAGATCGTGATGCACATATGGGAGCAAGAGGAGATGCCGGAAGATTGGCGTCGCGGTATAATTTGCCCCATACATAAGAAGGGAGATATCACACTGTGCAGCAACTATAGGGGTATAACATTGCTGAGTACCGCCTATAAGATGCTCTCCACTATCCTACAAGATCGGATAGCCCCATCTGCTTAAGCCATCATTGGTCAATATCAGTGTGGCTTCATCCCAGGCAAATCAGCGATTGATCAGATAATCACCCTTAGGCAGGCGATGGAAAAATGTCTGGAATTTAAGATATCATCTATTTATAGACTTTAAGGCCGCCTACGACAGCATAGCCAGCGTAAAACTATATAATGCCATGAGAGAGTTCGCCATTCCAAACAAATTGATACGACTTTGTAGGTTGACCATGACCAACGTAACTAGTCAAGTAAAAATGGCGGGATTGCTGTCCAAACCAATAAACATCTTTAATGGACTCCGACAAGGGGATGGTCTGGCCTGCCTCCTCTTCAACCTGGCGTTGAAGAAAGCAATTCGCGACTCTGGCGTCATAACTAGAGGGACTATTATCACCAAGTCCAGCCAGATACTTGCCTACGCAGATGACATCGACATCATCGGTAGAACCGAATCTGCTATACAGGATTCCTTCACCCAGATCGAACAGGCGGCACAAAAACTGAGACTGCACATTAATGAGGGGTAAACTAAGCACATGGTGGCAACTTCTGCGAAGAGAAGACCTAACGTTAGTCAAACTATCTGGGTAGTGGAGAACGAATTTGAAGTAGTGCAATCCTTTAACTACCTTGGGTCAATGGTATCAGCCGATAACAATATGGAAGAAGAAATACGCGAACGGCTGATTAAATCCAACAAAGTCTACTATGGCCTATCAAGGCTCTTTAAATCCAGAAATTTATCCAGAAAGCTACTACTGTACAAGACCATGGTCTTACCAGTACTCATGTATAGATCCGAGACCTGGGTGCTTAATAAAAGGCACTCTGAACTCTTGGCCGCGTTCGAGACAAAAGTCTTAAGGAAAATTGTTGGCCCCGTATGTGGGGAGCACGATTCAGGAGACTCTATAACCATGAATTGTACGCAATCTACCTTGAAGCTAATGTTGTAAGAAAAATCAAGTTCGGTAGACTGCGGTGGGCGAGACACCTAGCTCGAATGAGCGAAGAGGAGCCTGCCCGGAAAATCTTTTTTGGCAGGATGTATGGAAGGAGACAGCGCGGCAGACCTTGTCTGCGATGGAGGGATGGCGTAGACCAGGACGCCCAGAGCCTGGGAGTACCAAACTGGATGACATCGGCTCGAAATCGGGACCGGTGGAGAGATTTGTTAAATAAGGCCAAGACCGGATCCCGGTTGTAGTGGAGATGATGATGATGATGATGTGGGATAGGAGGAATATTTTTAATGAGGTTTTTCAGTTAAGAAAGTCTGATATTAAAATTTGATGTCAAACGTTAGTATAAATATAGATCATTCCTTAGCCGAGCAAGCGTAGAATGCTCTGCCTGATTATGTGCTCGTTCATCATTGTAATATTCAAGCAATCAAGATCAATGAACATCGATATCACCTCGCCTTATCCCCTCCTTCCTTTTTCGCCCGCGCTATTTTTAACATTTAAAGGTATCTATAAAAAAATCTTTTTCTTCCGTTCATGTGATATAAAAAAAATAATTTAAATTATAAAGTTGTTGTGCAACAAAAGTAGTTGTGTTTTTAACATTAAACGATGCGCACTGAATAACTAAAATAGTAAAAACGTTTTCTTTTTTACACAAAGGTATTTCTAAACCGTGATCAATACAATTAGGCTGGGTGGCATTGACGAAGGAGGAACACAAAGAATCGTTGGTCGCTCTTTATTCAACTCTAGTCAGAAAAACTCACAAAAAGCAGAATTCAATGATCTTGACGAATAAACATGAATAGCAACCTGCTTAAGGCACACAAAATGAAATCTAACAATAATAGAAGATAAGGGCAAATAGATTGGTCGATAGAATGGCATCTTTATAGTTTTGAATCAACAGGGTCTAAAGCAGCGTGTAATACGCGGTACTCCCGAACAACTGTTGTAAATAGGAAGACACGTGCGTGAGTAAGTTTTTATTGAAAGCAAACATCTGTTGGGTCGCGTGCAGAAAATTCCTATCGCTTTTGTCTACTCTAATCAACGTCAATTGTCTAATTTCCCCTACCCCCAAATATCTTAATTGAAATCATTTGTATCGACCGTCGCCAGCAATTTCATGGAGAAGCAACACGGACAAGCATCTACAGATTCAAGGGACCCTATATTAGATATTTCACTTTAAATTATGGACTCTGGAATGTGCATTTCTTGTCTACTTAATTCAATTAGCTTAGTTGAACAAGGGATCAACGTATATTCGAACCTTGGTCGCTCTGACCTGTAATTATCCTGATATTTTAGTTTTATTTCTTTCCTTTCTTTCCTTTTGTTATTATATATTATTTTCATATTAAAAATGTCTGGACTTTGGTTCCGTTTATAGGTTTCCCCTAAATGCTTTATTATTTATAATAATAATAGATGAGGAGGGGGAGGGTTTAATGGCCCTCTTAAAATCGTTTATACGTACGATAAAGAGTGCGTGTCTGTTTGGAAAACTGCCTCTGCCTTTGAGCAAACGTTATGTGCAGCTGTTTGTTAAACACTGTTCATATGGTTATTTTACTTCAGCGAGGCTCGCCATCCAGCTTTAGCATTTCTTTTTTCATATTCCAGATATACGAGGGCGGTCTGAAAAGTTTCCGACCTAACAAAGATACAAGACATTTTTTCTTAAAATTTATTTTTATTTTCCTCCGAGCGCAATTTTTAGATTAGAGAACAAAAAATGGTCAAGCGTTTCAAACCGTAATTAGTGGATTTTCGCCATGACAACCGTTTAGGTGTGAGACGGCGCGTTGTATTGGTGAAACAGGATTTTATTTTTCTGCAAATGTGACCGTTTTTCCGCAATTTCTGATGGTCAAGTATGCTGCTGTAATGGTTTTTCTTTTTTGAAGATAATCGATTAAGATAACTCCATGACTATCCCAAAAAAAACGGTCGCCATCACTTTCCTAGCCGAAAAAACATATTTTGCTTTTTGGAGCCGATTCCCCCTTTGCAATCCACTGTTTTGACTGTATTTTTGTTTCGGCCGTATAATGGTGTATCCAAGTTTCATCGACAGTAATTAATCGGCCACGTTTAAATTCAGCTGCCCAAAATTTCACTGTGGTAAATGATGGTGGTTCTCGATAATATAGTGGTTAGTATACCCGCCTGTCACGCGGGAGACCGGGGTTCGATTCCCCGTCGGGGAGCCTCTAGCGCAAAACTAATAACCTTGCCCAGAAAAAACAAATCATTATGGAAAATTTAACAAGCCTCAGGACTTGCTAAATAAGGCCAAGACCAGTTCCCGGTTGTAGTGCCGATGATGATGATGAAATGATGGTGCACAGTCCCCATACACAGAGTCCAACTCGCCTTTGATTTGCGTAGGCGTATTGCCTTCCAAAAACAAAAATTTAATGACAGCTCGATACCCAATTTTGTTCATTTTCACAAAAACACACATCGACCAACTCAAACGACTGCCAAATAAAAACTACGCATCCTAAATGGCTGACATTTTGGTAAGTAACTGTCAAAAGACGCATAACTACATTCAATAACTTTTATTGACGAGCGCTGCTATCTTCACGTTGGGGTCGGAAACTTTTCAGACCACCGATTCATATAGTTAAATACTTTCAAAAGCTTCTGGTAATCAAATAGGAGATGAGACGAAATCAGCCGGCCATAGATGAGCCATCCATGTGCATTAAATTGGTTATCCCCTCAGTGGTAGATCTTCTATTGTGGAGGGGAATGTTGTCAAGTATAGTAGTTACCTTGTTTTGGTTCGGTAAGTCGAATTGGAGAGCGCAGATTTGAAAAAGGTTTGTTTCTTCCGACGCGAAAACGTGGCTCTAGCGCCGCCCCTCACATTGACGGGATTCACTAAACGTGATTTTTGATTATATAACAAACAAATTATTTATGGTTAAATCTGTAGAAATGTATAAAAATTCAATGATATCATGGAGTCCAGATATCAATCATCATACAACCGGGATCCGTTCTTGGCCTTATTTAGAAAGTCTCTCCACCGGTACCGATTTCGAGCCGATGTCATCCACTTTGGCACTCCCAGGCTCTGACCGTCCTGGTCTATGCCATCCCTCCATCGCAGGCAAGGTCTGCCGCGCTGTCTCCTTCCATACATCCTACCACAAAGGACTTTCCGGGCAAGCTCCTCTTCGCTCATTCCAGCTAGGCATCCCCCCCACCGGAGTCTCCCGAGCTTAATTTTTCTTACAACATTAGCTTTAAGGTAGATTGCGTACAACTCATGGTTGTAGCGTCTCCGGAATCGTCCTACCTGGCCAACAATTCTCCTTAAGACCTTCCTCTCGAACACGGCTAAGAGTTCAAAGTGCCTTTTATTAAGCACCCAGGTCTCGGATCCATACACGAGTACTGGTAAGACCATGGTCTTGTACAGTAGTAGCTTGGATGTTCTGGATAAATTTCTGGATTTAAAGAGCCTTGATAGACCATAGTAGACTTTGTTGGATTTGATCAGCCGTTCGCGTATTTCTTCTTCCATATTGTTATCGGCTGATACCATTGACCCAAGGTAGTTAAAGGATTGCACTACTTCAAATTCGTTCTCCACTACCCAGATAGTTTGACTAACGTTAGGTCTTCTCTTCGCAGAAGTTGCCACCATGTGCTTAGTTTACCCCTCATTAATGTGCAGTCTCAGTTTTTGTGCCGCCTGTTCGATCTGGGTGAAGGAATCCTGTATAGCAGATTCGGTTCTACCGATGATGTCGATGTCATCTGCGTAGGCAAGTATCTGGCTGGACTTGGTGATAATAGTCCCTCTAGTTGTGACGCCAGAGTCACGGATTGCTTTCTCCAACGCCAGGTTGAAGAGGAGGCAGGCCAGACCGTCCCCTTGTCGGAGTCCATTAAAGATGTTTATTGGTTTGGACAGCAATCCCGCCATTTTTACTTGACTAGTCAACCTACAAAGTCGTATCAATTCGTTTGGAATGCCGAACTCTCTCATGGCATTATATAGTTCTACCCTGGCTATGCTGTCGTAGGCGGCCTTAAAGTCTATAAATAGATGATATAATGGAATCATAAATTCCTGACTTTTGTCCATCGCCTGCCTAAGGGTAAATATCTGATCAATCGCTGATTTGTCTGGGATGACGCCACACTGATATTGACCAATGATGACTAGCGTATGGGGCTATCCGATCCTGTACGATAGATAGGATAGCGACGGAGATGGGAGAACAATGTTAGGTTTGACCTTGAGGTGATCGAATCGGATGGTCGAACGTGGAAGGAGAGCGCACAACACAGGGAATAAAGGCGGAGTTGGTGAGGTCATGAACCTCCGGGTTCCTACACGCCAACAAATAGAAATAGAATAGATTTTTTTCCTATGAGTCTGCTGCATTGTTCCAGTATGCAGCATTCTTACGTTATGTCGCTAATTTGCACTCATCATCAAACCACTCGCTCCGATATCTACGACTACTGCCTAAGATGGAGTTGGGAGTACTAATGACAGTATTCTTACGGCGTGTCAATTTCTATTCTATGTCCGGCCCTCTGGTCCCAGGACTTACTCTCCCTCCATCGAGCTCTTCTAGGGTGAGTTTTAATGCATCACCAAAGGCGATGCTGGTGTACTCAATGCGTAAGGCAGCCGTGTTGGTCCGAGCCTGATCCGCGGATGCAATACGTCTCCGTAAGGCAATCCGCGCTCGGAAAACTATACCAACAAGATAGTGATCCGAGTCGATGTTGACACCTCGGTACGTTCGTACCGTCATTAGGCACGATGAGTGGCGGCGATCTATCAACATGTGCTCAATTTGGTTGCGAGTATCTCCATCAGGTGATACGCAGGTAGCTTTGTGGATATCTTTAGGCGGAAACCTGCTACTCGCAACGACCAAGTTCTTTGATGCTGTCAGTTCGATGACTCGTAGTCCATTGTCATTAGTGTTCTCATGCAAACTATGGGGTCCTGCGTAGTGCCTGAAAACCGGCGCCCAACCTAGATTGGCATTCAAATCACCAAGAACGATTTAACATCGTATCTTGGGCAGGCATTGAGGGCCCATTCGACGTTCTCGTAGAATTGTCCTTTTTCGTCGTCAGGGGACTTCTCTGAAGGGCCATGAACGCTTATGAGGCTTATATTCTTAAACTTGCCGCGCACGCGAAAAGTGTATAGCCTTTCGTTTATTGCATTAAAGCCGATAATGCCAGGATGGTTGGCGCAAGGTTAATAACCTTACCCGGAAAAACAAATTATTATGTACAATTTAACAAGTCTCGGATAAGGATCGGATACCGGTGGGGAGACTTGCTAAATAAAGCCAAGACCGGATCCCGGTTGTAGTGCCGATGATGATGATGATGAATGTCAGGCTTCAGTGTTTGGCTGACTAGAGAGCCTACCCCGAGCACATGGTGTTTTGCATGACAGCTATAACTCGTTTCTTGAATAACACCACTCCCCGTCCATCTTATTTCGTGTAATGGTGTTATGTCAGCCTTATTGTCGGACAGGGCATCGACTAGCTGTAGTGCAGCTCGAGCTCTGTATAGTAAGCGGACGTTCCATGGGAAAATTCTCAAATCGTTTAGTCATTTTCGTTTCCGTTTTCGTCGTCGTGTATCCGCATATGCGAGCACTTGTGTGACCCCGTTCACGAATGATCCGGCCATGTTGATGTCTTGTACCTTTCTGATGACATACTCGAGGACAAGGTTAAAAAGACATGGTGAGAGGCCACCCCCCTGTTTTAGTCCGTCCCGGATTTCAAATGCTTCTGAGAGGTGGTTTTCGTTCATGCAAATTTGAATGAGGGCGGCATATTTTTTCGGGATTCCCAACTCAACTACAATATGGTAGAGTGTTTGTCTTGCGACTGAGTCGTAGGCTTTTTTGAAGTTAATGAACAGTTGGTGAACCGTCTCTCCGTATTCCCACTTCTTTTCCAGCAGTTGCCTTACTGTGAACATTTGGTCGGTCTTTGACTGGTTGCTACGGAATCCGCATTGGTAGTCTCCCAGTATTTCTTCTGTGTATGGTGTGATTCTCGTCAGTATGACATATATTAGGATTTTGTATGTGGTTGGGAGCAATGATATTCCTCTGTAGTTTTCGCAGTCAGATCTGTCACCTTTTTTGAAAATGGGGACGACTCTTAGGGTTTTCCATTCTTCCCGAGTGACTTCCTTATCTCATATTCTTTTTATGAGCTGGCGGATCTTTCGAACGGTTGCCTCTCCTCCATGCTTCACAAGCTCTGCCGGTATGCAATCGACTCCGGGAGCCTTGTTGTTTTTCAATCGACTTATTGCGTCTACAACTTTGATGAAAGAGGGCTCTGGGATCTGAGGCTCGGCTGTATGTACGTCTGGTGCGTTTATTTGTGGTTTATGGGTTTGCACATTAAGCAGGTTTTCAAAGTACTGCTTCCATCCTGTCACGATATTGTTTGTTTTATGCCAGGCAACCGTTTGTGTCTCGAATTATTTTGGCTCTCCCTCGGGAGCCATTTCTAATCGAATTGATACCGACATACATACCTCTGATGTTCTTTGCTCAGGGATTTTCTAGGATTTTTTCGATCACCGGCCCTCTGGCCCCAGGACTTACTCTCCCTCCATTCGTTGTTTATAAATATTGGCGGACAGCGCTTACATTCATATTGGTGAAGCCGATCCCTCAGATCTTACAAAACGGTCTTACCAGTTAAACGGTGACAGTGTTTTGCGGACGGGCTCGATTGCGCTGTGACAAGTTGCTCACAGGAAGGAATGACTATCTCAGGTACCGGGGTTGGCTCATTGAAGAATTGAATTGTTTGAATCGGCACGTGATCTTCAGATGAGTATCCAGAGTGGTGAAACCATTGTGAATTGTATTCAGATATACGTATCCGGATTTAGGTTCAAAATCCTATCAATAAAGTGGTCCGCATCCCAGCTTCTGTACGGTTCACTGTCTCACTGTTTCCAAAAATTTGTGGATGGCGGTTACATTCGTATTAGTGTAGTCGACGCCTCTGATGTTACAAAATGCGGTTACTAATTGAACTTCGGCTGTGTTTCGTGGGTAGATCCGAGCACGCGGAGACGAGCAGTTTACAGTTCGGCTTTTTATCAAAACGTTTCCATGGTGTTCTCAATTGCATAGTGCCCCTGGAGATCCGAATGAGGAATTAGTTTACCTGCGGAATTCTTTATCTCAGAAGATGCCATCATGTCTTATCTCCACCTCATAGTCCATAGGAACACAGCCGAAGATTTTGTCCGACGATATGGCGGATTGTACAGCGAGACGGGGATTGGCATCTCACCTTGGGACCAACTTACAACCTAAACCAACTTTTCTTCGGACAGATCTATAGCGTTTGGGATGATAGTGAAGAACGTGTGATTCGAACTGACGCTATGACAGTTAGAATCACCAAAAATTGAATCAAAGCGCAACCCATCAGGCCACCGCCGTGTGTGCGAATTCGATTTCTAAACTCAAGTACATTCGACTGATGTAGATTTTGTTATGTTATCGCTATGGTATACGGCTCTGATGCATTTTCTTATTCGATGTTCTTCACAATTTGCTTGTGTATTGTGTGTATCCGTTAGAAACGCCACAGGTCCATCAGCCAAGCTTCGAAAGATGTCCAAGGATTTCTCCCGGCCATATCACGGGCCCGACAGCTTGATTAGTTGGAATTTTATCGTGTGGCAAGGCGTTTGGACCCCGTCTACCCTGTAGGGTAAATTTTTATTATATTTTATTTTGTTGTCTTCTTTGAACTTAGTTGCGTGGGTTTGTAGGGGGTATTGGATATTTTATTTGTAATGTATTTGTAATGGACTCTTACCTTACGACTTAGGCGTTGGGACTTCGTACCCCCTGTTTAGAGGGTTGGGGAATGCGTTCTCCTTGTGCTTCCTTGATCGCTTTTTGACGAGGGCACCTCAAAAACACACGATTTATCTTTACAAAACTATTTTTATTCCAACCTCTCAGTTTATTTGTCTGTCGTTAATTATATCATATTTATTTTCAACTATATCTCATTAATACTTTTAAGTTTATTACACTGCACTTAGTTTCAGCACTATATTGTCTTAAGGTTGTTTAATTTATTTCACGGTATTTATTTCCGGAACTATGTCTTAATAATTACTTTTTATTTTATGACACGGTACTTGTTTGAACTATATTTCATAAATACTTTTTGTTACTACCCGGTTGACCAACACACTATCTTCGAAATCAAACCGGCGACCGCCTTGGGTAACGACTAGAACCAACTACTGACCGTCCCGGTCAACTATCTCGAATCAACTCCCTAAACGAAGACTTTTTTTCCATCCTGCAGATCGAAGGATATGTCCTTTTTTCTGCCTGGCCCTTTTGCCAGTCGCTATTTCCTTTCTTTATGTGCTAATGCACTTTTATGATCCTTTATGTTGGTGGGCGCTAAAACGAACATGTGGTTCGTTTTGTAGCCAAGTTATTGTTCCCTGTGGGAAATGGTTTGGGTAAACAAACCTTTAAAGGATCATAAATTTGCAGACGTGCATTTTATGACACTCAACAACTTTACTTGAAAGTTGGTCATCTGGTCCAGCGATTTGGATCCAGGGGATTTTGTGTGTTGAACATATTGTTCGTTCTTTCACATCTTGGATACAAGTTAAATTCAATATGGGACAATCGAACGTGTAGTGTTTGATATTGAATTGATATCGCGATATTTAATGTATGCGCGATTAATGATGGAGCTTAGCTCCAAAGAGGTGGGTATTCAGGGGTGGAGGGTTTTGTGCGTAACAACCCTACTACTCGGCCCTTAGACGCCTTTTAAGACAAAACGACCTAGCTGTGAGTATATTCTAAGGTCCTCCTCACAGGGCACAGGAAATGCCGCATTGACCGCAGTAATGATTGTAATTTACCGACAAGAAAAAAAATGTTATACTATAAATAGTCAGTTTGAATATCGAATATTAATCGAATATCCAAGTTCCAAGGAGAGGTTAGGGGTTTTTTTTTTTTTGGTTAAGGCGCCTGCTAAAATTTCTTCATTGGATAAGAGGAATGCAGGGATTTACAAATCTGGAGCGTATTGCTATTGCCAAACTAATAAAGATGAAACTAATGTTGAGGGCTGAAAAAAATTAGCTCATAGAACCTGATGTGTGATTCCGTGAGCCATTTGAGTGTTGTAAAATAACTTTGGTGGTTTTTTTTTTTCAAGACGGACTATTTTTGGATCCTATAATTAACCAGTGTTGTTGATGAGGCATCATCATGTATTGAAGCTGGTATTGCAGAACTTTAAAATCTCTTAGAATTATTCTTTATTATACCTATTTAATCTATCTTTTAATGCAACCTCGAGTATCCTGCTGTATACTGTCTAATTTTAATGTAAATTGATGAAATATTTACATACCTATGTTAGAAATCAATTTCCTGTTGCACCATTCAAACAAAATAAACCTGATCATCTCTTTCTATAAATAGCGCCGATAGATTCGTCTTACGTGTTGCTTCCAAATAGGTTATTACTGCATCGTTCTCTCTACTTTTATCTTGTCGGAGCAGCAAGCACATTTTTATTAAGGAATTTTTTTTTTGTAATAACTAATGAAACGTCTCATCTCTCTTTACAGCCTTGTCCAACGAATGTAAATGTAAGTCAAATATTTTTGTTGTCAATGTAAAGGTATTCCGCAAGGAAATCTTCTTGATCCCTAATGTTTTATTTACTTTATATTATCACCTGTTTTATTTACGTTTTTTATATAATCTCAGTCTCCTTATTTTCTACGATAAACACTTATTTTTTAATCTTGCTTTACTTTAGCCTTTGTCATATTAAAGAACGCCATTCGGCAATCTTTCAACATCTGGTTTTATACTTCATTCTTGTTTACTTGTTCTATGCTTGCATTGCATATGGTGGTTTTAGTTAAATGAGTACAGTGTTTCAAAATTACAAGTCGACAGGAATATGTGTAAATTCGTGCCTTGAAACGTTTTCTGTGATTTAAATGAGACCATGCCTCGTAATAGATAACTATAAAAGGGATTTTGTGAAACGTTTAAATGTCTGCACATGGTGCGGTCCAAAGTAGAGGACAATAGCAAATAAAAAAGACATTACTAGACGGAATACTCCACAATTGTTCAGACCGACTAGTGAATGATTTATCTACGCGCCCAAGTTGACATCCATCGAAAACTGCCAAAGGGTCATGATCTTGGTAGCTATTTGTGTTCCCGTTTCGAAAGCTGATACGTCCATGGAACTGCTCATACAGAACGTCTATCGTTTTGCTCGCTGTGCGGGCACCGAGGCACGGGCCTGTTGAAATGACATGTACAGATCAACACTATCCAATTTCGACCACAAAAATTCCTCTATCATGTTGCAGTAGCGTTCGATGTTCACGATAACTGCTTGTTCAGCATTGTTTTCGATAAAGTACGAATCGATGACTACGCCAATCTAAAAACTTCACTATATGATGATGACGGTTTTGCTCGTATATTTTTGAGGTGATGTTTTTCTTCACTTGCCAAACCACTGCTAAAGCATTTTATCTGCCAATCCCCAAATAGGTGGAAGTCAGCGAATATCTAACCACTTTCTAAAAAAAAAAGGTGACCCACAATCCTTCTTTTCTAACTGTTAATGGCATTAACTTTTATTCTGTAGAAGACCATAGAACCGATTGACTGTAGACTTTCAAAAAATATGTAAATATACGCCCTCTTGAGCGACCGCCAGTATATCCAGCTATCTCCAACAGTGCAACAGTCGCAGGAGATCGCCACACGACTAGTTTCATTCTTTCGGTCGAGGCAAGGTTGTGCTGGATATTAAAGGTTTTCGACAAAGTTTAAAATAATGCCGCATTTTTCAAATTGCTTTCCTCTAGAGTTGATAACACATTGATCCAACGGATAAGATATTCTTATTCATACTGCCCAATCCCAGTAGTTATGGATGGTGTCAAATCTCTATCTAAATATTTCCTTAGGGTTATGTACTGTTATCGACTTTATTTCTCATTTGACGATTAGGAGAGTGACAGGAACTTAGCTATGAGAATCTTAAAGCAAAAATTAATATTGTGACGCATATGATAATCAGTACTAGAATATTCGACAAAGTCCGAAACAAGGTACTAGAATATTCTGGAAAGTACTGGAAAACTGGAGACTATGAACAGTAGAACATTCAAGGCTATGGAACGGACGGAAACGAAACGCCGAATCAGAATGAGGGAACGGTATAAATACGTCGCACACAAATCATGGAGATAAGTAATAAGTAAGAAGTAAGCAGTCAAAGACGCGATAAGTCAAGAAATCGTTATGTGTAGGGTAAAAGTAACGGTTGTTATTAACGGACTAATAAAGTGTTAGATTAATTCCAAATCGATTTAACGGCTTTTATTTATTAAAAATAATTAATCCAGCGAACCCTAAGCTCGCTACAATTGATGTCAGAAGTGGGATTAATTATTGTTGAAGTGAATAAGTCTGTGAAAGTGTGTTGTGACGATGTCAGATCGACATTTGGAGGATCTTCGCGTTCCTGAATCTGGATAGCAGATGACAGAAGCAAATTCTTCGACAGCGTCTGCAAGCAGCAATGGAGGAAGAGGGTATTGATGTCGACACATATGTTTTTACGATTGGGTCAGACTGTCCGGATGGAGAAGATACAGCGTGTCATGATGGTGCCAATGTAACGGAGAAGAGTTCGCCACAGTTGGACATTTCGGAGATGTTCCAAATGATGATGACAAAATTGGACGCGCAAGCTACAGACATTAACACAAAATTGGACGCGCAAGCTGCAGATGTTAATGCAAAGTTGGATGCCCAAAATTCAAAATTCGACGCCCAAAATTCAAAATTTAAAATTCGACGCACAAGCTGCAGATCTGAATGCAAAATTGGATGCCTAAACGCAGTGGATGAAATGTAATTTTCAACACTTTAAGGAAGAAATTCAGTCAAAAATTCGAAACGAAGTAGAAAATCTGGATCTAAAAGCCACCGATGAAATAACGCGAATCGAAAAGAGACTTGAGTGTATTGAGAAAAATAAGACATCGCCTAGCAATCAACATGACTACAAAGATACAAGGATGCAACCGCCAACCTTCGATGGAACGGGACCCTTCTCCGTATTTATACGTCAGTTTGACGCGGCGGCAAATTATAATAAGTGGTCGGATGAGCAAAAGTCGATATCACTAGTCGTGTCACTCCGCGGGGCGGCTGCAGAATTGCTATAAACCATACCAGCAGAGAAGCAAACAGATTTTCAAGCGGTAAGAGATGGCCTTGAAGCTACGTGTGGAGACAACCACATGCACCAGGTCTGTGGCGGTTCCGCCAGATCCCACGGCTCGCCTTCCTGAAAAAACCCCCATAACCACAACCCGGGTCTGCACCAGCTTTCGCTAATGCAATTCGCATTAGCATCTTAGATGCTTCACGCATCAAACAGACCCAATTATTATAACCCTAAAATCCCTATAAAGAAAACTTACCTTCATGCATCCCTTCGCATACAATTTTTCATAAGATTTCTTTGTTTTCTTATTTGGTATTCTGAACCAATTCGGTACCAGACAAATTCCTGTAAACAAAATAATTCGGATTGCAATCAATGTAACCGTCATGACAGGGACCATAAATATCGCGCCGTCTATTTTCCCAGCCGCGTCATATACCTTTACATACACATTGCCTGGCAACCTTTTTTGTTTGTCTTACCAACAAACAACCCAAGCAGCTGCATATAATTAGCGCAATAGACGCTGAAACCAAATTCTCCAGCATTTCCTAATGCAAATATGAACCCGGTTTCTATTGCAGCCAGAGATGCCATAAACATCCAATTTGCTTTTAGCACCTTTTTCTCCTAACGTCGAAAATAGCGACGAGGCATCGTATAAACATGACCCTCATTAAAGAGCGAACCATTTGGTCGCCTTTTCTTTTGTCCTTGCCGCCTGCCTGTTTCGCTGTTCCACTGCACGTGTGAATAGCATTGATCTCAACGATCCCACACATACCACCATGACCTTTATTACAAGATCTGGTTTCCTATACCATCAAGAGAGACTTTACGTTTCCCTGGTGGTAGTTAAAAAACGATATCCTTATTGGAGAGGATATCGTTTGAGTCCAATTCCAACCTCTGACCGCAATGGTCATGTGATCTCCCGTCCTCGTTTTGCGCTCGAGGACGCAGAAATACTAAGTCGAGTGGAGTAAACGCGCGTTTTAATAAAAATAAGTTTAGTGCCTCATATGTTGTTTCTGTGCGTCTTTTTATCTTCGGTGCAATTATTTAGTTTGTTGATACAATTAAGAACGATTGAATTTTGCGGACCAATAGATCTCTAAAATAAAATATATCGATGCAATAAAAGAACATTTACAAGTAAATAGTGCATTTGACTTTTCCTTCAGTGTTTTTGTGTGGCGTAGGTTTTGTTTTGTTTCGTTCTTTCGGTTCGGTGATTTGCGTCGGTGGAACAATACATGATGGTGGAGGAAGTAGACCGGAGTACCCATGCAGGTACATTACTTCCTACCCCATAGGTCTACCGCATGCAACTGCGGAGCAGAACGCAGAAACCTGGAGAAAATCTTCAACAGTTGCAGGCAGATATTGAGCGATTGGCGAACTTGTCTTATTCAAATATGACTAAGAAATTTCTGAACGAGGTAGCAATGGATGCATTTATAAATGCACTCCAAGATCGGGACTTGCAACAAGCCGTTCGTTTGGTAGGAAACGTCGACGAATGAATGAAACATCGAGTGAGAATTGTTGTTCATGCGCTAATCATAAGAGGAGACTATCAACGGACCAACCTGAGCTGAAGAAGCACATTGTACCTGTCAGAGTACTAAATGCGTCCGAGGAGCCGGTCGCAATAAGAAAAGGAGAGTTAACCGCAGAATGAGCACCCGTATCAATGATAAGTTCAATTCAGCAAGGGAAGGTGCATAATAACGCTAATGCTCTATCAAGGAGACCATGTAAGCCAGATTGTAAACATTGTCATAAACCGGAAGAGAAAGAAGAGGCGTACGACCCGCGAAATGTACAAGTACTAGATGGATGGATGAGTGATATTATACGCGCAACTCAACTTCAGGATGAAGATATGTCGCTAGTCCTGGAACACAAAGAAAAGAACGAGCGGCCAACTTGGAACAATATTTCCGACAAGAGTGGAACATTTAAGGTATATTGGGCACTATGGCATTCCTTGCTGGTGGAAGATGGAATTCTAAAGCGTAAATGGGAAGCCGCGGACGGAAAATCCTATCGAATGCAGATTCTAGTCCCACCATCAAAAGTGAAGGATGTACTTTCAGAAATGCACGACGGGGCCTCCGGTGGACATCTGGGAGTTAATAAGACACTTTCAAAATTACGATCTCAATTCTACTGGATACTTCACAGGAGAGATGACGTCGAGTCTTTGTCTAGGCAGTGCACAACTTGCACTGCGACCAAACGACCAACAGCAAAACCAAGGAGAGCTATGAAGCAGTACAACGTGAGTGCCCCTTTCGAGCGAATTGCGATTGATATCTCAGGACCATTCCAAAAAAACAAACGACAACAATAAATACATGTTGGTTATCATGGATTACTTCAGCAAACCAAGAAGCAACAACCGTCATTGAGCAGCTTATCAATAATTGGACCAGCAGATATGGAGTTCCCTGTGAGCTGCATTCCGATCAAGGCCGAAACTTCGAATCACAGATATTTCAAGGCACCTGTGCGGCACAATGAAAGCGTATTTATCGAAGGTCGTTATTGATCACCAACGAGATTGGGACAAATGTGTACAAACCTTTCTCATGAGCTATAGATCGGCTAATCACGATACGACAGGCCATTCTCCAGCAAGAATTATATTTGGACGAGAGATACGATTGCCAGCCGATCTGCGATTCGGAATACCTCCAGACGCCAGAGATAAGACCGAAGGCTACGTAGCCGAATGGAGAAATCGCCTCGATGAGATTCATCATTTGGTTCGAAAGCAAATCAAGGTATCAAGTGACAGGATGATAACAAGGTACGACATTCGGGCCGACGCATCCGGATTTTATGCAGGCGATAACGCGTGGCTTTATAACCCTCATCGGCAAAGAGGAAGATCCCCGAAGTTGCAACAACATTGGGAAGGAACGTATAAGGTTCTCAGAAGAATTAACGACGTTGTCTATAGGATTCAGCGAAGACCAAGAACGCCAAGATGAAAGTGATATATCGTGACCGACTGGCGACTTTTGTTAACCCGGGAGATCAGTGAACTTAGTTCGGGACGAACTAATCTAGGCGGAGGGTAGTGTGACGCATATGACAATCAGTACTAGAATATTCGAGAAAGTCCGAAATAAAGTACTAGAATATTCTAGAAAGTACTGGAAAACTGCAGACTATGAACAGTAGAACATTCAAGGCTATGGGACGGACGGAAACGAAACGCCGAATCAGGAGGAGGAAACGGTATAAATACGTCGCACACAGATCATGGAGATAAGTAATAAGTAAGAAGTAAGCAGTCAAAGACGCGATAAGTACGGAAGCGATAAGTCAAGAAATCGTTAAGTGTACGGTAAAAGTAACGGTTGTTATTAACGGACTAATAAAGTGTTAGATTAATCCAAAATCGATTTAACGGCTCTTATTTATTAAAAATAATTAATCCAGCGAACCCTAAGCTCGCTACAATATGAAAGCAAAATGCCATCTATGCACTTCGCGAGAAATTGGTATACAGATTCATCTGCCATGTAACAACTATTCTTGCCCTGTTCTGATCGGCAATATACAAGAAGCATACATAGCGTGGCCTCTATGAAAATGTTTCCTCTTCACTAAGTAAAATTCAAGAACTCATGGATGCCTCTGTCATTTGTAGAAATGTAACCTAATAATTTAAGCTAAAAATCGCAATCAGAATTAGTAATTAATTGACCTTCGGATTCAACTACCATATTGACACACACGTGCCCTTTGAAAACCAAATCATGTGACACAGTTTCCATGAGCACACTCCAGATCGCTGCCAACTAGATGGTTGATACACTGTAATTACATGCATTTTGTTACACAGGCGGTTTCTGAATTCGTTACTTCATCGTGGCAAACCGTGCCTACAACACACGAGTTTCCAAATTGTTGTTGAGTGCAGATGGTGGTACCCATGGGTATTCACATTGTTTAGATATAGACAATTATTTTTCGCTAACCACCTTATCATCCGCCCCTCCTTTTTTACGTTTTAGAAACACTCTTGGCTGAGTGCTCCGATATTGATGGCCAATAAAGATAAAGACTTTTTTTTTGTCTCATAAGATTTTACGTTTTTTAATTTTTCTTGTTTTTTTCACAAAAATATCTCAGAATTTTCTCGTGTGTTGCTTTTTTTGAGATATTAAAATACGAATGTATCGAGAGAGATAAAATGTACAATGTGTTCAGAATACTACATTACCAATTCACATCCAGATAAGCCAAACAATATTCGATTTTGTTTCCTTAAATTTTTGTTATGTTATCAACGTCGAATGTCAACTGATAAATACCATAAATAATTGTATTCAACGAATATCACTCATTTGAACTCGAGAAATCAGGTGGGGTTGTGTGGAATGTACGACCGGTTAAGCGCAGGTGAACTGTAGTTAACGAATTCAAATGTACAACACAAAACCACCATTTTACATCGATATAAGTTGCCTGATTATTTATGTAAGGCGTTAATTTACTTAAAACTATAATTAGGGAAGCACGTTTCAGCCAGCAGCTTATTTGTGATGTATGGTGTTTTGTATATGTGTGAATATCAAGCATTAATATGTAGACACCTTGAACAGTAGAATGTATAAAGTGACCTGAATTGCTTTTCAACTTGGGCATACGTTTTTGAAGGCGGAATTAACGAATTCGGAGAATTTATGATAGACACAACAATGAGAAACCTAGCATCTGCTGTAGTAGACTTCTTTGTTTTCCCACATTGACCATTTTTACAATTAACATTTTTTAAGGTTTTTCGTACTAATCGTAGTATAGAATTATTGGTTTTCAGGGGAGGTTACGTTCAAAAAGTTCGCCCATAATTATTATGTCGTTTTAATATTTCAATAAAATTATTTATCAAAAAACAGTATTTCCTAGCAACCATCTACCGCCAGAATGTGTTTTAAAAAAATTGTGCATGAAGAGGGAGGGATCACCTTAAAACAGTATCGACCCACAGAGGTCTTGAATTACCAAAGATTGATGTCGGTAGGTACCCATGCCCAACCATTTCACGCGTCGTTCATCTTCTGTTTCTCCATGCTATCAGATTGACAACTTTCAAGGGTAAATATGGAGCGCTGGCACTTCCCTTAAGCATGTTTCTAGAGATGGCTGTAGAATGTAAATAGGCAAGATACGTTCCAGCTTTGTTCCAAAACGAATGGGTGGCCTTTCAGCTTCGTTGTTGCGGTTTGCGTCCTATTTTTCAGCTGCAGAGACATATTTGGAGAGCTGGAATGCATTCACCAAGTGCAATGAAGCAACGATGGTGAGGACACATCTACAAAAAGATAGGCAGAATACGGCGCCTCTGTGTCCTAATGATGATATTAAAATGGTTTCAGTCAACTGATGACGAGAACCGAACTTGGATGTTGCTTTTAAAATGCAAGTGTGGTTCATAGATAATGACCCTGAAATATAAATTTGTTAATTGACATCACGTCTGATAATGGAATTCATATAACTACGTCCATGGCCTCTAAAGATCTAGTAGTTAAGAGCGAGATGTTCAAACACAAATGAATTCGTGGTCACATGGTTATCACCCGATGGTGTAACGCTTAACCAAATGGACCACGTCCTCTTACACAAGAGTCACCACTCAAATATCATTTATATAGATCACACAAAGGTGCAGATTACGACTCTGATTATCATCCATAGGTAAAATTAGGACCCGCATCGCAGCAAACTCACATGGCCAGCCACGGAAGATGAGAAGTTCGACATTGATAAACTGAAAAACCTCCGCAAAAGGGCAGAATATCAAGGCGAACTGGTGAATAGGCTTAGCATCCTAGAGATGGGATTAGTTTAGTTTAGTGGGGCTACCACCTCGTTTATTGGCTTAATTCAAGCAACACGATCACCTACAACTGAAGTCTATATAAGTTACAAACTAGAGAACTTAAGAACTATCTTAACCAGGCTTAACTTTAGGTAACCAGGAAAAATTAAGTAGGTGAGATTAGGGACGGGAGGACGGGCAGGTTATAGTAAAGTGTAGAAGCACCGCTTAACATTGGTGGTGAGAATGGTTTAGGAGGCGGTTCTTGAAAGTATAGGCCAAAGAGGTTCTGTGGTTCAGTTAGTATTGTGCCAAGACACGGGCATCTGTTTTCCTAACTTACCAACGACTGAGAGAGAAAAATCACAACGCACACTGATGAAAATGTCACTGCTTCACCAAGGGAGGGGGAAATAAAACACAGTGAAGGATACCTTGTTGATTAAAGTTTTAAACTCTTTGTTTTTATTCCGCAAGAATATCAGCACATGCGTACATAACGCTCTACCGGCGTTCAACGATTTAACGTTTTGAATTTCTCCAAATTAAAATTACATACATCTTGGTACACGCACGATATTCTAAACACACAAAACAGATAATTGTACACTTAAGTTCGTAAGATTTATTATGGTACACACGAGTCGATTAATTTGTATCAATTTACTTAATACACACACACTGTATTTCGGAGATTAATACTTGGAATTCACGCAAAGAACACAACAAACGTAATTAGCAGTTGTTACAGCCGAATATGTAACACCTCTCCACAGATGAAAATAACTTGATTTAAGCAAGATACGCGACGTCCCTTGGGTGTGTCCAGTTGACTGGATATAGCTGACTCCTCGAAGAATCGCGTGTCTACTCCTCAGAGGTTTGAATCTGACTCCGGTCTGTCGCCGTCGACATCCACCAACCGTGGTGAAGATGGACTTCCATCGGTCTGGAAGTAGCCAATCCGATCTTTTCCTTGGTGATAACGAAAGAGCGATCGAACTGGACTCCATAACCGAAGCATTTCCCCTGTGGCCGTAGAGGCCTGAATGAAAATCCATTTATTGGAAGCCACGACAACGCAGAAACGAAGGGTACGTAAAAGGAAGTTCAGATACTTCGGCTGATCAAATAAAATATCGAAGACCGAGGTTGGCTGACTATGCCATCATAAATCATAGGGAATAGGGTTTCCTTTCCTCTTGATAACATGTAACCAAACTTCGCTGCAATGATCAAGGCTACGATACTTGGGTGCATGTTTATTTTAGGATACGTTAATTACAGAGATGTTGCCGTCAGGCAAAAATATTTTCTTGTGCTTACATTGAGTAAACAGGAGCATTCCGTTTCAATAGCCAGCGTGGTAATCGTGGCTGCTCGTTGTTTGGACAACGTATCCTAGGTATGACCTGATGCGGCGATCGGATCGTATAATCGGTCATGCCAGTATGCAAATTACATGTGTACTTGAAGGCTAATGGTTTATTTGTTCTTTTTTTCTATTCGAAAAATAGATCGTAGGGCATGCACATTGGAAATCTGGTTTGCAGATGTGCAAGCCAGCAAGTAGCCCGGCATGTCTTCTTGGACAACGGATTGGTGAAACGATAACACACAGAAAGGTTGGCGTGTGTTTGGTGGACATGTGCCGTCCATAGTTCGGTCAATTCATGACGGATGCACCGAGTTAGCTCGGTTGATGCTATAGGTTTGATGTCATGGCAAGATGGTAATCTTGTCATGAATTTATGTTTTAGGAATGGCCGGTCGAAGGAGGGCTTGGAATATCTCATATTCAGGTAAGTTGTCTATGGCATTTGCAGGTTATATGGGGTTGGGACGATGCGTTGCTCTTCGCCGCCTTGAAGAACCCCACAGTTCGTTGAGACCATAAGAGGTCCGGTGAGGGGAAATATAGATAAGATTACGTGTTTTTCGATGGTTTGTGTTCAGAGGAATTAAGTTAAGGAGGTAGGCGCAATCGGCCGAGCCGAGAGTACCCCACGAATGAACATTATATCAGCCACGATCATGCGCTGCTCAAGGGTTCTGGGGTTGATTAATTTGAGACGGCTAATGTACGGGAGAAGGATTGAGGGGTTTTCCCATTCTAACCCTCGGAAGTGACCTTAAATACTTTCCATTCTACAGATATGAATCTTGTGATAAGGAGACATACCTGGCTAGCATATTCAAGCAGTGGGCGAACGAGGGAAAGGTAAGGGATCCAATAACGTAGAGGTCGGAGAATTCCTTAGACCATCGTTTCACGAATCCGAGGACAGAATTGACTTTCCGAATCGTCTTATCAATGTGAGAGAAGAAGTTAAGCTCCCTGTCACAAAGTATCCCAAGATCTCGAATACATTGGACAATGGTCAGGGGTTGGTTATGAACAGTATAGGAACGTGAGGATGATACGCTTACAGGAAAAGGTTATAGATTCCCATTTGCTGATGTTAAGTACAGTCAAGGTCTGACTGCAGCAGTGCAGAATCAATATATGTATATATTGGTATCATCAGCGTATAGGGACAAGCAGGCATTTGTAATGACCTCATCAATGTCATTAGTGGCAAGTATAAATAGGAGAGGACCTGTGGCGTTTCCACCTAACGCCACGGCTGACCCTTTTCCGTTTAACACCAAAATTACAACTTGGAGCAGTCAGAGCACCAGAAAGGCTAGAGAAAACATTATTTTACAGCGGTTCCATGTGAACGCCATTCCTAACTTCTCTAGAAAGTATGAGAGTTTTACTCTTAATTGCGTAAAGCAGCCAATTTATAATTTTCGCTAATGCAATAGCATTGGCACCAAACAATCATTTTTTCTAAGGGCATGATTACATGAGGCGCACCATGTTCCTAGAAAGCAATTCGGTTGCATCACCTAGCAACCGATAGAAACTTAAATTATTTCGGCGTGTTAACGATACTTTTAACGATTATTTATTTGTTTATAGTGTCCACAAAACTTACCCCTGTGTGTTCTTGTGTTGAGTCGGTTTTCTTTCGGGTGAACAACTGAGGTTAATCCAAATAATTCTCAGCCATCACTTATTAGTTTTTGCAGCACTTATTACTATTCGCACGTATTATTGTAGTTAATCATATTGTCTTATTAAAGTGATTATCTTTGTTAATCCTTTAATACTTTCTTTAAAATTTGATGACAGCGACCACAGGGGAATCGCGACATAAACTAGCCGAATAATAAAAAAAGATTCGTCACTCTTATTTTCATTACTGTTTTATTCTTTTTCTTTTTCTTTTTATTTGATTCTTTTAATTTTACAACTTTTACTTTATTTACGGGAGTGAACTCAACCACACGCGTCAGATACTTAAAACCACACAACTTTGTTGAACGAAACTTCGAATGGAATTTTTTTCTTTTGTTATGCGGAGCGACCGTCTAAACTCCTCAACGCACGTTTAACCAAGAACGAATCTCGTATATTTTCGGCACATATCCTTTTTCGTTCCGCTTCCACGATAGTTATTTCTACGAAGCGGAGACTATGGCTAATAAAAAGAATATGACTATTGCAATGTGAGTGAGGTTTTAAAATGGGCGTTTTACTTTTATTTAAATTATCTACTATTGTATTTTGGGATATTCTATTGTAAAGGGAAATTAGTGATTTGGGGGGAAGGGGAGGATATGTATGAGAAGACACGAGATGTTAATTATTCAAAGGGGGAGTGATAATTAATTGAACTTAATTATATAACAGGTGCTCATATCTCCTGTCGAATTCCGTCGCACACGTGCAGGGGATATTCTCTCTTTTCTTTTTTTTTACAGCGAGCATCATGGTCGCTAAACCAATCTACAGGCAATGTAAGGAACCATGCCTGGCTGCCCAAGAAAACCAAACCAATTTAGCACCAGCGAAAACCAACGAGGGATGTACGATCGGCGGAGATGCTGTGCGCAGTCGCCGATCGTATAAACATCCAACGTCCCCGTATACCATATTGCACAGCTGCAACCCTTTTGATTGTTATTCTCTGTTTTTTTTTTATTTTTCTTACCTATCAGCGTGCATGTCGGCCGATCATGAGACCCCAGGAAGTATCATGCTTCGCGGCTGGCTGCCGAGGGAAACAAAATTCTCGCTAATGTAAACATACACACGAGAGTTCGATCCTTCGATGGCTACCGTCATATGCATGATCAGCTTAAGTGCTGTACGTGGTTTACGTGATATAAACACCCTCGTCCGTGGTGGCTTGCCCGAGCTGCAAGTGTTGCTCACTTTCCAGGCAAAGGAATCTATATGCCCACGGTTCGGGATGCTCACCGTGAACGACTGGGGTATCTTGGAATGTGTGCACATCCGCACTGGGACCGGTAGTCCGAGATCGTTGCCTATGTTTTTTCTTTATTACATCAGGAAAAAAAGGGGCGAAGTCTTATTCTGTGCGTGGAGGGTGGTTGGCTTTTTGAAACTAGTCTGGAATGAACAACCTCCGGTGGACGAGCTCACGGAGTACAACCATAAAATCAAATTCAGTTATTTTTCGCGATCACTAGTACGTTCATTTATTTAAAGTCAATTTCCGTGCACATTAGTACATCTGTGGAATTAAGTACATCCAATAAATCAAATTCAGTTATTTATGTGAACCCTTTACAACAGTTGAACTAAATTTAGTATTAATGTGAATACTTTACCTCAGTTGAATTAAATTTAGTATTAATGTGAACCCTGTACATCAGTTAAGTAAAGTCGGTAAATACGTAAACATTTCCACGTTCTTCAAGGTTTAAATTTTAAATAAGGCAATTGAATTAATAAAGTTAATAAAATATATGAACCTATTATCATCATCATCATCGGCACTACAACCGGGGACCGCTCTTGGCCTTATTTAGCAAGTCCTGAGGCTTGTTAAATTTTCCATAATGATTTGTTTTTTCCGGGCAAAGTCATTAATCTTGCGCCAGAGGCTCCCCGACGGGGAATCGAACCCCGGTCTCCCGGGTGACAGGCGAGTATACTAACCACAAGGCAAAAACTAAAACCACATTGTTACAGGTGCAAGAATTAAATATATAAATATAGAGAAATAAACAACAATTGGACCTAACTTAAGGAAACAAAATCGAGAAATTCATTGAATGTACGCGAGTACCCGGACCGTCTTAATTATTATAAGAATATAACAAATAAATTGATGAACTATCTTATAGATCTACTTATACATATAGTATCATGTAGTAAATTACATACTCAACAAATTTCTTAAGTACACAGTGTTCAGAAACGGCAAATAAAAATAATAGTAAAAGGAGATGCAATAAGAGTAAACGTTTCAGAGCCGTGTCGAATTTACTTAATTACATTAAACAATAATACGAAAACTGGGATATTAGTTACCCTATTAATTTTTTTTTGCTTTTATGCGGCCAGACATGCTTCATTTTACTTACTATTTCTTTTTGTTGTGAAGGTAAATGCACAATCCCAAATTTTGTTAGTATACCAGGCTATTGAAAGCAAAAGGAAAATCACACTAGTAAGCCCCTTCCGAGCATCAAAACGTCGATACTTTTAGCCGATATTCGCGACACCAAAACACTCGACGTTTTTAACTGACCACCGGTACCTTCAGACTCGACTAGCGTGATCCGTTATCATACGCGCTCACCCGCTTGGCATTTTTAGCGCAGACAATTCTGTCTGCCGCTCCGCACAGACAAGTTAAGACTCCTGCGTAGCGCGCCCGATTTTTCGTGTTCGGACACCTTTTTCTCAACCCAACGAGGATAATGGCCGAGTCGACTAGGGCAAAAACGTTTCAGCAGGAGCAGCCTCAGTTGCGCATGGAGTCGCCGGCGTATGAAGACGCCTCCAGCATTGAGCAACCCCCGCGCACCAGCACACGCGACATACGTTTGCCTCCTTTCGACGAGGAGGACGCCGAGCTATGGTTTGCCATGGCGGAGCGCATTTTCAAGGCCACCGACATGCACGACGAAGAGCTCCGTGCAGTCAAGCTAAGCGGACATTCCGGTTTGTCGGGTCAAAAAATAGGTTATTTTCATGATTTTTTTAAAAAGAAAGTATTAAAGATATAACAACAATTTTTTTTAAACATTTTATTCATATTTCGACTACGTTTGTAAATTTTGTCGAGTCACTCCGGAACCGGAACGGGCGAGACTAACTTCACGGGTATGAAACCAGCACATTTTCTGACTCACCTACAAGCAATAGCGGGGACCGGGATATCTGATGATGTCATCAGGCCACATTTCTTGAGGTGTCTACCTCAGTATGCCCGTTCCGCCGTGATATCTCAGCCCAACCAGCGTTTGGGCTACTTGTCGAAAATCGCGGACGCGATAATGATCGAGCCATAAGTCGTTCAATTCCGTCGATAGAATACAGGTGCAACGTGTCATTCCTCTTGCATTTCTGTAGGTATTATCACGATTTGCTAAACTAAATTTTCTGAATGTGTTCCGTCTCTCCAGAAACATCGCATGAAACAAAAAACCGGACAAACTAACCCAAAACATAGACAAATGTGTTGATTGATTCCTTTTAAGATTTGGGAATGTTCAAGCGATCCAATCGAGTAGTCATTCAAAACAATTCCCTGCGCATAATAATTAACTAATTTGGGCGTATGACAACCAACAAATTCCTGCGAATGATAACCAACACATGTCGAGATGTTATATGAAAAACCAGAAAATTCACAACAAACATCAAATGGCTCAATGAATGGACGTGGAAAACGACTACGAGGGTTGCCTCTTATGTTTCGGGATTTGGCAACCCTAGTGTTGCAATCCGGCAATTGACAGCTCTGTCGTAAAGTTGGACATTTTTGAGGTTATACGCACTCAGAACGTTTTGACATACGAGCGCTATTTGTGTTGTTTACAGTAACTTAAAAGATTCATCTCGGCCCAAAAATGGAGTTAAATCGTCAACATTTTCGTGCGATTATTTTTTACAACTTTCGGCGTGGATTAACTCAGCAACAGTGCATGGATGAACTTAATTCAATTTTTGGCGATGAAGCTCCATCAAGGACCAGTGTTTATCGATGGTATGGTGAATTCAATCGTGGTCGTAGTTCACTCCAAGATGAATTTCGTGAAGGTCGTCCAAAATCAGTTGTTGTTCCGAAAACCATTGATGCCGTGCGCGAACTGCTATTGGAAGATCGTCATGTGACCTATCGTGAGATTGAGACAACCTTAGGCGTTAGTGGGACCAGCATACATTCAATATTGCGTAAACATTTGACTGTCAAAAAAATTTGAAAATCGTACACTATCCATTACAGCACACACATAAGTTAACAAAACGATATACGATCTCCAAATTAAAATTACATACGAGGGTTGCCTCTTATGTTTCGGGATTTGGCAACCCTAGTGTTGCAATCCGGCAATTGACAGCCCTGTCGTAAAGTTCGACATTTTTGAGGTTATACGCACTCAGAACGTTTTGACATACGAGCGCTATTTGTGTTGTTTACAGTAACTTAAAAGATTCATCTCGGCCCAAAAATGGAGTTAAATCGTCAACATTTTCGTGCGATTATTTTTTACAACTTTCGGCGTGGATTAACTCAGCAACAGTGCATGGATGAACTTAATTCAATTTTTGGCGATGAAGCTCCATCAAGGACCAGTGTTTATCGATGGTATGGTGAATTCAATCGTGGTCGTAGTTCACTCCAAGATGAATTTCGTGAAGGTCGTCCAAAATCAGTTGTTGTTCCGAAAACCATTGATGCCGTGCGCGAACTGCTATTGGAAGATCGTCATGTGACCTATCGTGAGATTGAGACAACCTTAGGCGTTAGTGGGACCAGCATACATTCAATATTGCGTAAACATTTGACTGTCAAAAAAATTTGAAAATTGTACACTATCCATTACAGCACACACATAAGTTAACAAAACGATATACGATCTCCAAATTAAAATTACATACGAGGGTTGCCTCTTATGTTTCGGGATTTGGCAACCCTAGTGTTGCAATCCGGCAATTGACAGCCCTGTCGTAAAGTTCGACATTTTTGAGGTTATACGCACTCAGAACGTTTTGACATACGAGCGCTATTTGTGTTGTTTACAGTAACTTAAAAGATTCATCTCGGCCCAAAAATGGAATTAAATCGTCCAATATCGCGAACTGATATTGGAAGATCGTCATGTGACCTATCGTGAGATTGAGACAACCTTAGGCGTTAGTGGGACCAGCATACATTCAATATTGCATAAACATTTGACTGTCAAAAAAATTTGTTCGCGTTGGATCCCACACAATTTGTCAATCGCCCAAAAAAAGGCTCGTGCCAATTGGTCGAAAGAAATGCTCAACAAATACGGTCGCGGTGCTTCGAAACACGTCTATGACATCGTGACAGGTGATGAATCGTGGATTTACGCGTATGAGCCCGAAAGTAAACAGCAGTCGACTGTCTGGGTATTTCAAGATGAGCCAAATCCAACAAAAGTTGTTCGCGCACGAAGCACTTCCAAGCAAATGGTCGCCTGTTTTTTCGGAAAAACTGGACATGTCGCAATCGTACCACTAGAACAACGCAGAACAGTCAATTCTGAGGGGTACACAAGCATTTGTTTGCCAGTTGTCTTCCAAGAAATCAGGAAAACCAACCGCCGAAGACGGATCACTCTTCACCACGACAATGCGAGCTCTCACACTTCGGCTGCGACAACTGCATTTTTGAGCACCCAAAACATCGATTTGATGGGTCATCCGCCGTATAGTCCTGACTTGGCACCGAATGACTTCTTTTTATTCCCGTACGTAAAAAACAAACTGAGAGGTCAACGTTTTTCGACACCTGAAGAAGCGGTTGCTGCATTCCGAATGCATGTGTTGGAGATACCTCAATCAGAGTGGCAAAAGTGCTTCGACAATTGGTTCAAACGCATGCAAAAGTGTATAGATCTTCATGGGGAATATTTTGAAAAACAATAAAGTGATTTTCGATGATCAATATTTGTTTTTGTTCTCTAATCCCGAAATATAAAAGGCAACCCTCGTACTGTGTCACGTAGAGCAATTCAATTCTCAAACACACGAACGAAATTGGATATTGCTTCAGTAAATCTGCACAAGTTCGACCTCAAATCATTTAAGCGCGATTGAAAAGTACTATTAACTTGACTGTTCAGATTGCATTAAACAGATTTACTAAAGGATGTTTAAAAACATCCATCTCATATCAAGCTTTCTTATATTGAATCCTTCATGTAAAGTGGCATTTAAAAAAATTGGGTGTATGGTATTTGCTATTGCACAAGTGTGGCAACATAATAAAGCAAACATTTCTTATGTGGCAGCGCCATCTATGGGAGGCTGGATATATTCATGTGCGCTCGCATACGTGAACAACCTGAAATTACATATCAATGTCGACCTCGTTCCTTCCCAACTGAGCCATGAATGAAACATGAGTTCAATTAGCGAGTGGGCTATACAAAACCCACCACTGATTTTAGAGGCTGCATAAAAACGGATATTGGAATTACTTTAATGGGATGAGATCCTCATGGAATGAACGTACGTACTGCTGCTGAGACTTATTTATATTCATCGTGCTGTAATAAATAATTGATCGATTGAATAATTTTTGGCGAAGCCTGCAACAAAAATTAAAAGGATGACAATTTGCTAAACAAACATGCAGCGTAATTAATTGACATTTCTGAGTTATGGATTGGCACTGAAACAACCCACTGACTGAGGGGCAATCGCCCTTAATTGGGTGGCTAATCTGTGTAAATCGTTACGGTGTTTACCCACTTCGAATTCGCACACAAAATGGCTGTCAACTGAATTCTACGTGGTCACACAGGCGTAACGTACAGCAATTCAATGAAAAGTCTACATCCCACCGGCCGTTGTTTTTATTACTTTTCCAATATATCGCATTTTTGTCCTTGACCTTACAACGATCTTCAAATGAAGTCCAAACCGAAGGGTAAATAATCATGAAACGATTAGCCCCACAACACTTTAACTAAATCAGACTAGTACTATGAATTTGGTTTAGTATAATTCGACTACATAACTTTCGATGACCGTGTCTAAATTTGATTGCCTTTTCCCAAACTAATTTTCTTATATTATATAATTGGAGGTTTTTGTCCGATAAATCACGATTAATAATTTGTACATTTTTGGTGAGACCCAGTGATGACTAATCAATCGCACTGTTTGTGGTGATTCAATGATTCACTGGTGTTTTAATAATTAAAGTATCTACTTTACTACCATAATATATACATTTGCACCTGCACCTCCACCGCACTTGAAATTACGTGCCTGGTGAATGACTTGTTCTACAACTCCGCAAAATACTTATCTATAACAATCTTGCTCACGTGAAAGCGGCATTTAAAATTTATTATTCACCTGACAGGTGTTCGAATGCACTGGATCATTTACTATTGAACAAGAAAAAAAGAAAACAACAACAAAATATCCATTATCACCGACAATTACGAAAGCCGGTAGATTTTGCCGGTGCCATGATTTCTAGTGATCAATTGTTTGATTGTTACTCTTCTTTACGTATCTAAATTTAGAGACAGTTGTTGCTGCATAATTTGTCAGCTTCCATTAGGGGTCACAAGGTTCAAAGTTCCGCCCATTAAAGTGAGGTTAATTGTTATAACTACTGAGGATAATATATTGGAACATCGACTATTCAACTCAATACTATGTATGATATTAAACGAGTACGCATGGCTGTCTGTCAAGTGAATGTTGTTGACCTTTTTTGTATTTTGTCAGAAGTGTTACGTTCTAACTGTCCGCCCCAAACGACTCCCTTTGGTTTTTGCAATAAGTTTAATGGGTTTACTGAAAGTGGGGCACGTATGACATTTTATCACCCGACAGAATTCTATAGGAACGCAGTTTTATTGCCTTTAGAGTAACTTGGGACTTTGGCTTCTATGTCTACTATTGTGACTACAATCAGACATCAGTAATATCTTTCACAATATAGCCACAATGTACTGGTTTTGCTAATCTAGATTTGGTACACTGAACTTGAGGATGTGAGTATAGATCAGAAACAAAACAGCAACTCAGTGAATCAACTCGAGTGATGTTGTTATTGTGAACGTGTATACTGTCAAAAATCGCGGGAAATTTTCCATCCGTATACGTAGCTTCTTCCTTTTACACCTGTGCTGTGTTCTAAAACATCAGTACTGTGAGTAGGGCGTTAGAATATATTCACAGCTAGGCCGGCTTGTCGTAAGAGGCGATTAAAGGCGGAGTGGTAGCCGGAGTCCCAATGCCCTGTCGCCCGGTGAAATACCACCCCATCAAGCTATAGGCTCCGTGAAATGGGCAGGAGAAATCCCTGGTCATCTTTTGGAGCTTGGCCGATGGACCGGTTCGAGAAAAGGTTGGTTTAGGTGGTAGTCGGTCCCAAGGTGAGATGCCATTCCTTCAAGCTTTATATACCGTGATATCGTCGAGAGAAATCTTCGACGGTGTTTCGGATGTGTGGCTGATGGCCCGGACTGACACGGAGATAAGTCACGACGGTACCTTCTGATATAAAAATTCCGTAGGTAAACCAGTCTCCCATTGGGATCTCGGGGGGGGGGGGGGGCTATGTCAGGGGGCACATCATGCAGATATCATGATAAATAACCGAACTTTAAGAAGTTCGTGGCGGTTCCTTTGAACGTCACTGCTTACCTTCCCATTAACCATCCAAGTAACTGCTCCTTAGAGCACCAAAAACCTGGAAAGCATATACTTACCTTGCCATAGTTTGTACTACAAATACCTGAAATGCAGTAAATCCATAATATTCGCTGATGCAAAATCCATCAGCGCCAAACAGACATGTTCCTTATAAGCAATTTGGTTGCACCGCCAAGCAACCAATATGACCCGAACCATCTCATTACAAATGCCTCCGAACGAATTCTGCTGCACACGTGCAAGAGATATTTCTTCTTTTCCTTTTTTTCTACAAGTACATCGGTCGGTAAACCAATCGACAGGCATTGGCACCCTATAAGCATTTCCCCTAGCGGCATGTCTGCAATACAACGCAGCATGTGCCTAAAATCCAATTCGGTTACGACATTACGTAGCCGCCATAAATCCCCGGACTTGTCCATGCAGCCAAGAAGAAAGAATTTTTCCACACACGAATTTTTCGTACGATCCGCATTAGCATACCTCTCCACTGGATGCTAAACGAAATTAAGCAAATGCAGCACTAACGAGGTGCTGACTAAGGATGTACAATCGCATAAACATCCAACGTTCTCCTATACACCATATTGCTCAGCCGCAACCCTTTCGGCAGTGATTGCTGGTTCCTGATGTGTGGCCTATCTGCGGACATGCACCGCGAAACGGCATAAATGCTGTACGCTGTGCTACTTAATGTAAACATGCTGATGCCCTTTCAGGATGACTGGCCCAGCTGCAAATCATTGCTCATGGTGTTCCCCTTATGGATTTGGTCGATCCACGGTCCGCATACTTGTGGACACACACACCATGAGCAACAAAGGGAAACATCGTTTTGTTTCGCGCCCTTTTGCTGGGACCAATGTATGTAAAGATCATCCCTTATTGGTCATCGAAGCGGTGGATATAATTTGGTATTCTGTCGCTTCGGTGGCAATAATTAGTCTAATATCAGATCCGTGGAGGCAAGTCGGGCCTCCACGTTAAACAAAACGAAATATGAGTCTAAATACAACAGCCATCGGTGAAGGTGTTCATTCCTGAGTAATCCGCGAACTTGAATCCATTTTTATATTATGTTCCAAAGTTGTATTCAAATTACCTAGTGTGCAGATAAGAAGCAAATTTGTTCCAAAGTTTTATTCAAATTACCTAGTGTGCAAATAAGAACCGAATTTGAATCTATTTTATATTATGTTCCAAAGTTTTATTCAGATTATCAAGTGTGCAAATAAGAACCGAATTAGAAAATTGTTATTTAAGTTTCCAATTGTACAAATAAAGCTAAATTTAAACCCGTGTATGCTGTTATCGAAAGTGGTATTCAAACTGCATAGTGGAAGAATATAGAACCTAATAAAGTCCCCTTTTGGTTAAATAAAGAAGTAAAGGCTTACGTGTTTTTGTGTGGAATGGTACAAAGGCATCAGTACTTTGTAGTTATTATAATCTGTGCACAGCGTTTAGGAAACTGAGCCCCAAGGAAATCTCGTGGACAAATAACGGAGTCAGAAGAGTACCACTTCATAGACACCTGACGAAACTGTGACAAGCTAGGAAGGTTTTTTGTGAATCTGTGCCCCGGCTGGCACCTAACAGAAAACGACGCCCTACAGTTCGTCATCTCATAACCGGGCTCGGTTTCGAGGCTCTGCCCACGCTCGACTAGTGACGGCATTTTGTAACATCAGAGGCATCGGTTTCACCAATACGAATGTAAACGCCGTCCACCGATATTTGCAATCAACGAAACTTGATATCCTTGCCCTAACTGTGACCCAGGTCGATTCGTCAACTGATTCGACATATCTTCGTTGCTCAGGATACGACTTACATTCGACATTACGTTTTAAGGGCGGAGTCTGCATTTTCGCGCGGTCCGATATGGCTTGCCAGAGGATGGAGGCGTTGGAACCCAATAATATGGACATCATATGGTTGAGGGTCATGCTGAGAAATTCCGTTAAATTTCTTTGTTGTCTTTTCCCCTCCCCGAATGAAGATCGACCGGCGACATTTTTCGAACATTTTTCACATACCGTCGACTTGATACAGATCAACCACCCAGCTTCTGAAATTGTTGTCCTTGGCGATTCTAATGTACACAATTCCGGCTGGTTGGTACATTCTAAAGGAACCGACGAGGCTGAGAGGCTGGCGGAGATATTTGCTGTTAGCCACAACCTGACTCAACTCGTGGAGGAACCTACGCGAATGCCGGATGCCCGAAGCCATTATGTGAACACCCTGGATCTGTTTTTGACATCCGAACCGAGTATTTATACCGTAGAGGTTTCCGCGCCACTGGGAAACTCAGATCACTGCTTGGTATCTGTCGCACAAGCACTTGTATATCAAGCGAATAACTGGCCTAGGCAGCTTCGCCATATATGGGAGTGTGGGGCTGCTAACTGGGACGATTGGCAAGATTTCTTCGCATCCTTTCCATGGTCCGAGGTGTGCTTTGGAGACTCCGATGATAACGCTTGCGCGGAGTCGGTATCAGAGATTATTCTTCTGGGGATGGAGATGCTTATTCCACATTCCACCAAACGAAGTTCATCTGATAAACCGTGGTTTGACAAAAAATGCGAGCAGATTACAGCGGCAAAAAATGGGCTGTCATGCAATGGCGCTCCAATCCCAACGAGGTTAACAGAATGAATTTTGTTAGAATCAGAAACGCGTGCAACCAGGCAATTGATACCCCGGAGAAAGCTCACAACGACAGGCTGATCGATAAACTCCTTCAGTCGCCGGGTGGTTCAGGCTCCTTCTGGTCAATGGGAAAAGCTGTCAGTGGTAACTTCGCATCCTCCTCTTTCCCTCAGTTGGTGACAGACAGCCGGACGTTAGTCCCAAACTCAAAAGATAAAGCTAATCTGTTCGGGAATTTATTTTCCGCGAATTCAAACCTCGATCCCGGCCTTTTGGAGCCACCTGTGATCGCGCCGGTACGGTCTTCCATGCGGGATGTGAGATTTCGTCCGCGCACTATTCAACGCATTCTACGTGAACTGGATTGTAGGAAGGCAACTGGCCCGGACGGAATACCAGCAATAGTCCTTAAGAACTGTGCTCCAGAACTATCGCCGGTTCTTGGCAGACTCTTCCGCTTATCTTATGCACGGAGAGCCTTTCCTATCTTCTGGAAGGTGGCTCGAGTTCAGCCAATCCCACAGATGAGAAAAAGTGTCTCCCACAAAATTACCGTCCGATAGCAGTACTGTCTATTTTATCTAAGGTGATGGAAAAAGTCATCAATACTGAGTGAGTTAAGTATTTGGAGTGCAACGGACTTTTGAATGATCGCCAATACGGATTCCGTGGCAGGCGGTCTACACGAGACCTTTTGACCTTTATAACAGATATATGGACATTTGCGATTGTGTGGCATGGTAAGTCAAGGGCGGTCGCACTGGATATCTCCAAGGCTTTTGACCGCATCTGGCACGGGGCATTGCTGAGCAAACTTCGTTCATATGGACTTTCCCAGCAGTTTTGCGACTGGACGAAGAGCTTCCTTGAAAATCGATCGATCCGGGTTGTTGTGGACGGCGAGTGTTCGGATCTGTATCCTGTCAATTCGGGTGTGCCCCAAGGTTCTATTTTGGTTCCAACCTTGTTTTTGCTTCACATAAATGGTTTTACTCGGAAGGAACTTTCAATTGTTTTGTTTTATTTCATTCATTGATTGGTTTAATGTTGGATTGCTCAGAAGAAACTTACTCAAGTTGTTTTTATGGTGGCTCTGAAGGAGCTTATCCGAATAGAGAAAGCAAAAATAATATAAAAAACATGAGTCTTCTTGCTCTTGTCTGGTGTTGCTCTCGGCTATTGTAAATTTTTAACTTCGTCCTCAGATTGTGAGATATAGACTGCAGACAAAGCCTCGACTGCGTCCGTTGGTTCATTGTGAATATCGTCTTCTTTTAAATTGTAGCCCAAATTGTTTGTTGGTGTCTGGTTTATCAACCGATGTTGTGTTAAGGGGGGAAGTCCTTGTAAACGACGTGTTTTTCAATAATTTTTTATAAGAAACTGAAAGCATTTATTGCATTTTTTGAAATTACATATTGCAGCAGACATTAAAATGTGAACGAAAAAAAATGTTTATGAATAAAAAAAAAACAAAATGGCGATAGCAAAATTTGTTATAAATATGTTTCTCTCGGGAGAGGCGAACCTATAGCGCCGCCACGGCGCCCCGAGATCCACCAAATAACTGTTGCAGTTATTTATTTGCTGACCAAACTGACTCCTCGGATTTGCGCCTGCAACGCCGAGGTCCTTGTTTTCCGAAATTAACGGACAAAATTTTTTTCCATAAAAATATGAAATTCTTCATTGCAAAAAAAAAATGAAAAATACCATGTATACCAGTATGAAGTGACCGTTTTTTTAAAATGTACAAAACATTTTGTTAAAAAGTAAGACATATATTAAAAGAAGTATTGGCCATTGCTTTCTACACATTTCGACCACCTTTCTGGCAATTTGTGGATACCATGCCAATAAAACCGGTCGTCTTTTGAGGCAAACCATTCGGAGACCCAATTTTTGATTTCTTAAACAAAGTTGGTTGTTTTATTTTATTTATTTGCGTCACTATGTATATGTATCTATTCCGGTTTTTTTTCCCCTCAATAATTTGTTAAGCGGGGAATTCAATATTATTAATTATATATTTTCTATTTAATTTACATATAGTTTTTTTTATATATTTAGATTAATAATAGGAGAATTGGTGTTTTATTTTTATGTTCATACGCGTATACATATATGTCTGAATAATAAAGGAAAATCCATTTGTTCATTTTAAGTTTCTCGTTAAATTTGTGAAAAATTGTCCATATTTTCTTAGGGTTGGTTTGTGTAACATAGTTTAACGTTTGGGCAATAAAACCATCTCGAAAGAACATTTTAAAGGATGGAGGATTCGTAATCGAGTTTGAAAGATCAACATTTGTTTTATTTGTAAACGGGATTTTGTTAATTTGTTTATTTTTAAGTTTCATTTGTAGAATCCTTTTTAAAGTTTGGAAAATAAGAGAAACGAGGGAGACGATGCGGACAAACAAGTAATTTAAAGGGGGTAATTTGATATAGCTGTTATTTACAGGCTCATATTCTACTGTGACCTCTTGTTCCTCAGTCTTACTCTTAGCTGGGAATATTTGTTCCTCAGGCTTATTGGATACTGGGGTTATTTGCTCCTCGGGCTTACATTCTGCTGGGAATTCGTGCGCCTCAGGCTTACATTTTGCCGGGGTTTTCAGTTTGTGCTCTATGACCTGAAACATTTTGCTACTAGAAGTCAGATTCAAAAACATGAAAGGAGAAGGATGTGTTAGGATAGTTAGTTCAGAGGTGTTTATCGAATCATCAGATCCGGCCCGTAGACAAACGGATTCAAATGTTGACTGTTGGATACGATATTTGGTCGCTACTCGCTCTATTTGGGGGGCCTCTAGATCGTCCTGCCTCTGGTTTATGTCGCTATTATCTCCAATGCCAATCTCATCTGTAGACGACACCTTGTAAGGTGGGGCATTTTCTACCTTCCTGTTTATATCCTTAGCTTCTAATAACGATTGTTTAGATCTTTGGCTGTTTAATGTTCCTATATAAATTTGTTATTGCTGTACCCTACTCGTTTTGTTTATTACTCCACTTCTCCAGACGTTTGCGGTAGAAGTAGGCGGAGTTCTAAAATCGTTTTTATGATTAATTGGATTTTGGACCTGTAAGTGGGTAAGTTTTGCCCTGCATTGCGCTTCGGAATGGTTGAATTTGTTGCAATATGCGCATTGAGGGCGTTCAACTTCTGCCTTAATTTGGGGGATAGCATTAGAAACATTTTCATTTCGACGACATCTCGCAGGAGTATGACCAGACCTATTGCACGATTGGCAAATTGTTGGTTGGCTATATTCGCAATTTTTAGAAAATTTCAGAGTGTCATTGTCTAGTCGTGGGGCCTGCTCGAGAGCGTAATTGATTGCTGCTTTAAGACTTGGGGTACCTCGTGCTTTAACTAAGAGTTTTAGACTAGGATTCCTAAGACCATCTTCAAACGCGTGTAGGGCGAGTTTCTTATTTTTCTCTAAGAGATATGTCTGCACGGCAGGTTCGACAATGCTTTCAAACGTGGCTTTGTCCAGCAGATGCAGGAGGTGTGCGAGTCTGTTTCCAAACTCCTTCACATCTTCCTTGCTATCTTCCTTGGCTGTCACCAGACTGTTTTGTGCCGCTGACCTAGAGGTGAGAATTTTAAATTCTCCCTTTATTTCGGAAGCAAGATCATTCCAGGTTGAAATGACCTTGTACCGGATGTGGCCGTTTTAGATAAGATTTTACCCATATGTGTACAGCTTCCCAAACGCAAATGCAACAAAGGCAAAGGGTAAGGAAAAGAGACTTCTCGAACCCAAGTGGAACAATCCTAAAATGGAAGAATCCTGACCAAAAAAGAAAATAAGAGATCCTTTCAGACCTAAGTCAAGGGGAAAAGAGAAAAAGGTTTCAAAATCGATTCTATGGAAAACGCCAAAGGTATTTAGAAGAAACCAACAGGTAAAATGGAGAACCCACAAGTGTTGCTAAGGACAGAGTCGAGGGTTTCCTGCCTAGGTTTTGCTAACGATATGAAGTCTTCCCCAAGTAATTTAAGTTGATAGAAAAATATATGTATATTTATGTGTATGCAAAAAATGTTTAAATCGATTACGATTGATTAAAATGAATACGTTTGATTTTTCCTTAAAAAACAAAAAATAAAATTTTCGGAAAATTTCACATCTCAATATCAATCCTTCAGATAAAGTATGAACACGGTCGTTAACTATTGTGCCTTTAAGTCTATTTCTCTTTATTTTATTTAACTATTGAACATTTACGTTTGATTGAATTGATTCCTTTGAGAACTGTGTCTCTTGCTATGAGGAATTTACGAAGAATGACAGCTCATTTAAATATTATTGAAATGTCAGCTGTTCGCTGACATTTGTTTGTCATGACAGCATTTCAGTGGTGCCTGCACCAGTGTTGCCATCGAGTGCTACTCCGTCTCCAACATTCCGCCCACCTTGAACTGTCGGTTCAACCGTCTCATCTTCTGCCACCATCTCCTTAATGCTGCCAGGAAAGTTTCACTGGACAGCTCGCTGATAGGACCTCCATAATCCACGTCGGTGTTACTAACTGGCCTTGCGGGATTAATCCGACTGGCTGGTAATGCCGTCATTTGTTGAGCTAGCACCCGTCCCTTGTGACGGCCGCAAATCGTGCATTCAGCGATGACCCCCTGGGCAAGTCTTCGACTTCCTATGATCCAGTGCCGGGAGTTCACTGCGGATAGCAGCAACCGGCTTCCAGCGTGCATCAGTCTCAAGTGCAAATCTCTCACGATAATCCTTGCCAGGTGATGTTGCCGATGTAAGATTGGTGGATGTCGGCGTTCGTATTCCATCTTTGCTGCTTCTAGTCTTCCGCCCACCCTGAGGGTACCTTGGTCATCGATGAATGGGTTGAGCGCAATCAGTTCGCTTTGTCTTGATACTTGCCTTCCGGCTCTCATGGCCGTTAGGTCCGCCTTCCGCCACGCTAATGTTCGTACCGTTCGAGTGAAGCTGGAGACAGCTCCCCCTGCTGTATTACGAAATACGATGCCCTTCGTTCCTCGAGGTCTACCGGTGTTCCGGTGTCCACCTCTCGGACTTGATGAGTGGGCGTCCGGGGCAACTTCAGCTCCTTGTCTTGCATATTGGCCGACCGAGTGCCAAACAAATTGGTCCTTTGAACCGGATCCAGTCTGTGGATCCAATCCACTGCTGCCAGTTCGCAGTGGACAAACGAGTTGCAGTTTCTTACATCACGGCATATTAGAGGATTCACGATCCGAGGTAAACACAGCAACTGCCGACTGGACAACCTCTCCTGCAGTGCAACGTGTGAACCAAGCGTTTCAACCGCAACGCAAAGCAATAAGACAGACGGTCATCCAGCCGATTAAAGCTAGCCACAACCAGCAGCGCACTCAGTTGCGTAGAAGCCTAAGGCCAACCTACAGCCGATCCACAAGAATCGGAATCAAGTAGCTAGTGGCACTTCGATCCACAAGCATCAAAAAAGGGCAAACTAAGTTGCAATGGCTACCGGCGACATGACTGTTCCGACAATGAAACGGAGACGAGGAGTCATCAAGGGATTCCTCACGCGGTTGGAGGAGTTCGCGGACAAGTCAAAGGAGGTGACCAGGGAGGAAGTCGCAAGCAGACTGCGCAAACTGGAGGACTCATTCAAATCTTTTGAGAACCTTCAGATATGTATCGAAGAGAACGACCCGGAACTGAACATCGACAGGGAGATCGAAGAGCGAGCAGAATTCGAGGAGCGATACTTTTCGCTGCAAAGCAAGCTCAACCAGCGGTTGACCATGGCAACAGGCACAGGTTCCATCGCATTAGATACGTCAGGAGACACCCTGGGAACGGCAACTACTACAACGTTAACAGCGGGGCAACCAGGAATAAAGAGGCTGCTTGACGCCATGAACGCCAGACAGAAGCTCATGAACAGCTTGGTGGAATTGGTTACGCGGTCAACGGAACCGACAGCAACGGATTCCACGAGTGGAGCGACAACCCGAGCGGTCAAGCTGAGTCATATCGACGTGCCTACCTTCGAGGACTACCAGCAACAAGGTCAATCGCAAATGAACGGCACTGAACCACATTACAGTAGCCCGTCTCAGCCAACAAACTTCATTGTAAATCAAATGACTACTCCTCTGACCAGTAATGGCTGGGGGACCTGCAGTGTTCCGACAACTTTACAGGCGTTGCAACAACAAGAGCCAACGCAAAGATCTACACTGCCAATAAATATTCCTACATATAACGATATTGGCAACGGTAAAGCTGCGAATACGAATTATCAGCAAGCTCCTTATGTTCCGACATCGGTGTATCAAGGGGGAAATGAACTCGGTGGGTCTCCATCATCTTCCACACAACCGCAGCAACAAAACTTCCAAATTTATAATTCACCACCTGCTTCTAATATAACTCAGCAATCTTATTCCTCTGGTGTCACAAACACAATGACGGGCACTACGTACATAAACTCTCAAGTAACAAATGAACCACAGAGTTCTTATCAGGTAACTTCACAACGTTATTCAAATTCAAGGACTCCGCCGAATGGGCAAATGCACCACTGGATCCGCATCAGTTATTCCGCCAGGATCCGTGGACGGTGCCATGGAAGAAGTCGTACCAGACTCAACGTTGCGGCCTCACATGCCATAGGCAGCATCCCATCGGACGATACCGTCCAGCGACGGAACACTCGTTATCATCAATACACCCATCAGCAATTCAGGGTGGGCGGCTCTCTCCACGCCTCCACATCAATAGAAGTCCAAGGCCCTGGGCCTCCGTCCCCTGGAACAAACGGCTTCGCCAATGATGGGCGAATGCAGCAACCACAACCACCACCACTGCAACAGCATCAACCTTTGCAACGGCCACAATCGTTGCAACCACAAAATATTCAGTACTAGTCCATGACGCAACAACCTTTAACACAGCAACCAATGCCCCAACAGTCTCTGCCGGAACAATCTGTAGCGCAGCAATCTATGCCACAGCAATCTGTTCCGATACAACCTATATCACAGCAGTCTGGTTCGCAACAAGCTGTGCCATTACAATCGACGTCACAGCAACCTGTTCAGCAGCAGTTTATGCCACAGCAGTCTATGCCGCAGCAGTCGGTACAACACCAATCTGTACCACAGCAGACGGCATCACAATCTTTAACACCACAGTCTGTTCATCTACAGTCTGTACCACAACAGTCTGTACCACAGCAGTCCATGTCACAACAATCAATGGCACAGCAGTGTGTACCACAGCAATCTGGACAACAACAATCTGTGACACACCAGCCTGTCTCTCATCAAACCCTACCGCAGCCTATGACTCAGCAATCTGTGCCACAACAGCATAGGACACAGCAAAGTATGCAGCAGCAATCTGAATTATTTTTCCACAATTTAATTTGTTTTGGGGGTTCTCTGGGTCCACTTGTAAATGTGTTAACAAATAAAAATGGATATAAATTCTTATGATCTTCCTTTGTTGTGTTGGCCGCTACCGTTGCAGGCTTCGTTGATGAGTATTTGACTCTTGCTTTGTTGAAGATTAGCCTAGTTGTTGTTGGTCTCCTGAAGTCATCGCTGTGATTGCTGTTGTTGGGTGTATTGCTGATGCTGACTACTACAGCAGTATTGACTGTTCGTACTGTTGCGATGCTGTGATATGGGCATGTAATTGTGTATGTGTTGGCGTAAATCTCAATGATTTGAGTACCCTAGTTTTGCTTAGCTCCTCCGCTTGTTAGGGAATGTTTTCCGCTTCTTCGCTGATGATGTAGTTATTGATGTTTGTCTCGCTCCAACTGAATGTTAGCATCCAGTCACTAACACGCTCGTTCCTTATTTTATTGTAAAATGATGCTGCTGAAATCATTGTGCAATCTTATTTCCTTCGCATAGGGGATGGTTATCCCATTCCGTCTAGATGCCACGGCTTTTGTTTATATTATGCCTTGTGCTGTATTTCTAACACCTCAAGTCCACTCCGCTGCCGTCAGTCTTTTTTGTAGGGGATGAATGAATCAGTCCAATCTACCGCTCATTCCATTTTTAATTTTATTGGTAGGGGATGTTGGTATTTCACCGCTGCCACCATTTTTTGTGTTGTGATCCTTCTCTTAGGAAGCGTGTCTCCTTTTCCTGACAAGGATGAGGGATCTCTTTAAGACAGCTCCTGAGGGGACCCGTTGCGGTTGCCGCCGTTCTTCCTCCTCAAACCTTGAGGGAAGAGCAGCTACCGATCGTTCAATGTGGAAATCGGCAAGGCTCAATTAAAAAGGCCTTTTCACTTCAGTGTTTATTTCATTAATTTTTCATTTGTTTTTATTTATTTTAATTTAGTTTAATTTATTGGCGTCCTACTACTTCGGACGCCAATCGAGCCTGATCCTCGAATACAAAATCCATCGCCCTTTTATACAAAATCTTATCGGGATTTTGTATCGCGGATGCATCGAAATGCAAGCAGAATTTCGAAATGTAGTTCGACTGGAGTCGAGTACTGGAGAAAAGGGATGTGATATCTATTTTTAGAATATACACATCTGGCTGGATTTTAGGATTGTGTGTATGGGAATGAAATGGATATGTTTTGATATGGGTTTGTTTGAATATGCATATATGCATTGGGATTCGGGTTTTGTTTACGGCTGGCAATTGAACATCTGGTTCAATTTGCCATGCGTTTGATTTTGTTTGATAATTATGGGGAATTGGATGTAAGAGTGATAAACGAATATTTGATTCGTTTATCGCGAATTTGGTTGGATCGGGGTAATGGATTTTGTAAATATGAGTTTGGGTATAGGGATTTGTTTGAATCATCCTGTAGGTGTTGGAATTTGGATGTATGTGTGGGGAAAGCATTTGGTAGGGCTTTGTAGAGCATTACAACGCCATCAGCCCAAAGACCGTATCATTCACTGACTTTTGGTGGATGTATGTGATTCTCAACGACCACCCTTAGATTTTCAACTGCCCATATGTGGATCTTCTGCTTGTAGACGAATTTACTGATCTGGAAGTGAACATCATCGCTAAAGGTAGTTTTTGCGCGAAGAGTGACAATTCGCTTCGGTCATTTCCTGCATCCATTGAGCGTATTGGCGATAGACTCCAGTTTCTGTGCAAACTGAACCTTCTACTCGTCCAAGTTCAAATCCTTCGTCAAAATCTGAAACGAAGTGATCGGTGGAAGGTTCAATTCCCGGGCGCGATGATATATCGATGTACCCGGATGCTTAACCATACTATCATGTACACTAGCCATATTCTCGATGGTACGTGTCGGATGAAAGCGTGCTTCCAGGACCACGTTAATGAGATGCTCAGTGTTTTTGAATGTCTGCACTCTTCCAAGTTGTAAGCTGAACAAAGATACTAACCTGGGAAAATCATGTAGTCCGTAAGACGCGCTTTTTTGAACACCCACTTTTTTAAACGGTTTGCACTATGGCTTAACATTGTCGGACGGTGTATCGTTCCATCGTTCAATTTGCCAAGCTTCAACTTCACAACTGCCAAGAAAAATGGACAACATTCGACGTTTTCTAATTTACATTGTATACCTGTAGTGTGAACACATCTTAACTATCTCTTTAAATTAAAATTAGACATAAATACCTAATTACCCACGAAAATGCACATTTTTTTAAATTTTAGTGACATAAGTTTATTAGTATTTGAGTACGTAAGTATTTAAGGTGGGAACCTCATGTAAAATGAAATTTTTTAGCAATTTTTTGTTTTTGCCTACATTGATAGGAAATTTCCTCAAAAATACGAGAAAAAAAGTTAGAAAGTGATCCGAGACCTCCTTGTACTTTATTTTCAAAAGAAAGTAAACAGTCTAATTGGGCGAAGCACTCAAATAGTCGAGCGCTCGTCGGACGCTCGGCCTTTCGGTTCAGACCAGAACAGTTTGAAGGAGAGGAAGGTCTACTCTATAGCCCTGGTCTCGAATTACGAATTTTTTCACGATTTTTCTATTACTCTTACTACTACTACTATTACTATTACTCAAACTTTAAACGCGTTTTTCTCGAAACGAAAAATTTCGCACGCCGTGCAACGTAGCTCAAAAACGAATCATTCGATCTTTATGAAGTTTGGTATAGAAATTCTATAGATATTTGGCCTCAGCTCCGATTTTTTAGTTTTTTGTTTAAAACATTGTTATTAAAATTGTTTATAAAAGGAAATCCTTTTTTTTCAAAACTTCGCAATTTTTGCAAATTTGCAAATTTTAATAAAAGGGGAACGTCACGCTGAGCGTTTTTGCATAAACTAAAGAACCCATTTTGTATTTTTTGTTTCAGTATATTTTTGTGACCTGCATGCTGCACGGCGCATTTTCAAGACGCTGTTTTCAAGAGGCCATTGCACCATTTTATTGTTAATGATTAGTCTTAAAAAAATATTTTCTTTAAATATTATAACGTAAATAAATTGTGCCTTAAATTGCAAATTAATCTACGCATTACATTTTTCAAAAAAAACTCCTGAAAAACAGGCTATTTACATGAGGTTCCCCCCTTCCCACCTTAAGTGTTTATCCAAAATTTGTTATTTTCTGTTAGTACCAATGTGTTTATCATCTAGTATGTATTATATTACGCAGTAAGCTTCTATTCAGTATCACATTAAAGTTTGTGTTATATTTGTCTGATGAAATAAGTTACTCTTTCCCACTCGGCTTGTTATATTATCTTATTACCTACTCACCAAGTGTATAAAAAACAGTGTGTTCACATATATATTAGCACCATTCCATCAGCCAACAAAAGGTTGTATTGCAAACAATCTGCATCCAACTATCCACTTGACTTCCCATCACCCGACTGTTATTATAATCTTCAAATGAGATGTTTTGTTGTAACACAATCACGATGAAACTTTGTACGTAGATAATCTCGAAGCTGGGTTCTTCAATTGTTATTTCCAATGTTGATTTATCTATACGTGTTTCAGAGAATATTTGAGAAAACAAGTGTGCTATATTTTTCTGTATGCGTACTCAGTTTGCAAGCACATTAAAATTCGAGGGTGTACTTCAAAGGTATTCCCAACACAAGGTCAAGTGTATCGACACAAGTATTCCCCTAATTAGCTCAATAAATTTCGTATGGAAAATGTGGCTGAACAAAAGAAACTCTGTAGATGAGTGTGAGGTTCAGTAAAAATGTAAACATTTTGAAGTAACAATAAGTCCCTCGTTTTTATGTCTACATGCGGATACACCGCCTCAAAATTCAGTTAGAGATTAGTTTAAGTTGTGCCTTGGCAATAAACTTCGACGTGGTCTCGTTAAATCGCAAAACGTGATGATGCAAAAAAATGCCCTGAGCTGGCAGCGAAAACGATCGAAATTACCTTAAACGACTTATTGGTATATAAATACTTTCTAAAAGCAACGAAAAAAACGATGCAGTGAAAATTTAAAAAATACCAATGAAGAAAGTTAACCTTCTGAGATCCTTTTTGTCTTGTGCAGAAACGATATTGTCTAGTTGCTGTATTTTATTGTGATTAGATAGGAATATATTTTATCTCCGTCCATGTTGGAATCAAAGGAAACGCCTGATTCGCCGACTGAGTACATCAAGGTTCTCTTTCAGGTAAGCATCTGGTAATTATTTTCAACGGAGCCAGTCAATTCAAAAACAATTGTGTGCAAGTACTATTAATTACCTTAAACGTGTCCCAAATCGATTCCTTATTACAGCGAATGTATTGGCGCTGCTGTACATTCGTGACCGAGTTTAACAATTCGAGTGGCTGCCATTTTAAAAAATTTGCGATCTGAAAACAACATTTCTTGTAACGTAAGGCGAAAACTGTGAACTTAAAAAAAGTGATGATCCTATTGTTTTGTGCACAATCGCATTCATTTCTCTTTCGTAATATGTAAATAAAAGTATTGCATTAAAGCCCATACAGTTCAGGCTTGCAATTTACCAATCTGTTATTGAACTAAGTAATCAACTCTTTGCGGACGACGATTTTTTCGTCCGAGTGAGGTAGCAGGGCCAGGCAATTTTCGCAGATCGAGTCAGTGCCGAGTGTACAATTAAATGATCTTATATACAAATTATCTTACAGAAACGTTATATTTTGATAGTTAATATATTTACACCGGTAAGCATATAACTTTGCAAAAATTACGATCTGTATTTTAGTTTCGTATGGTAATTTATAAAACATTGTCTAACATGCAGTCTGGCCTTATCTGGGCACGCTTCAAAATAATAGGTCGTCCCATTTCTTCCACCTGGTTTATCTCGACTAGAAAAAACTGTTCAATCCATCTTACCAGTAAGAATTACGTGGAGCTTTCCGTTTAGCCGAATTTCGTCAGAATTGGATGTCGATCTTAAAGTTCGATCCCCCAATCGTCGAAAACTTCCGCTCAATTGGTTTCCAAACATTTTTCGAAGGTGCAAAATGTAGCTGTTCGTTTTCCTGCTTTTTTACTTGTTTGTAGAGAATACACGAAGTAATTAAACAAATTTCGAATACCAAAAAAAAAAAAAAAAATTGTTTGCGGCACCACTGCAGGGACTTTCTCATAAGCAGTATGTCGAGCTATGTATAATATACTGCCAGATTTACGTCGAGGATAAAATATAATTTATGATAACATTGGATTTCTAACCCCAGTTTAATAATTATAGATCGCAACACAAACGCCCTAGATAAAAGTCGCCAACACAACAGAACCTAATAAAGTATTATAAAGTTCTCACCACGCACAAATGCTTTCAAATAAATGCAATACCTTAATACCTGTGATATCCGCCACAGAGAAATAATTCCTAGAATCATTTGTGCAACGATGCAATCCACATCGTAGCAATAAGTTTCGTTTCAGGTATATGAAACACATGATAGATACCATAAGCTTCGTTTTAAGTATGTCACAATTTAATAATCAATCTAGAGATAGATTCACGAGAGCGAAGACTTTCTCGATACAATAAAAACTTAAAACAAATAAAAAATATAGAAATTGTGTTTTTTTTCGTAATAAAATCCTTTGTGAAGTTTTAATCGCCATGACGGAGTATTCGCTAAACAGTACTCATTTCTGCGTTATGATATCTTGTTAATAGCGCGACGATCTTTTTACCTTATCACCCCAAAATATTTTTACCATAGGCTTCCATTAATATTCCCTTTGGAAGTTGTCGATTTTTATTGCACCTTACAAATCTTTGCTATTAGTTAGTCCCAATGAAATGACACATCAGTTTATGTAATTCGTTACGTTCAAATACAGTTGGTGTATAATAATATCGATCGGTAAACATGTGATGTCCCTGCGCGCCTTGAACTTTATTCAATAAAATTGTACATCATTGTAAGGAGATTTTTGTCCATACCGGAAGGTTAGGTCTTATCAATATTTCTATTGTAAAGCTGCCATAGTACAGTGGAATTTCACAAATATTAACCCATATTGGAATCTGCGAGTGTACAAAATCGTATGCCACATTTAGTGGAATGAGAGGATCACTAAATTAAATCAAAAGAACTTCTCTACTTTTACTATCACCGGCATCCCTATAAACGCTGATGCTTCCTGTGTATCCAACTTCTTCCTAAAGAATTGCGCAATCAGTATCATTAACGTCAATAAGATCACAAACCAGGCCTCCAACTCATTTTGTTTTTACATCCCCTCTCCCTACGAATGGGTATTCCATCACGCGACAGATGGCGTTCTTAAACTGGGTAAATTTTCCGTTTTTAAAAATGATGCTAATATCAACATTTCCCATATTCATAAAAAGTGCCCCACTCGTAAACGTCCCCACCCCCCTCGCAGTAATTCAACAAGATCCCCATCCAACACTTCTCACCAACATAGTTTTTTTCACTATGACAGCCGATCCTCAAAACCCGCTATTACGCCATAACCCACTCCCACCCCCAAATCAATCAACCGGCCAATGCATACCCCGATTCTCGATGACACTTTTCGTACAGCCCGCCCCAAACCCACACTAGTCCTTCCCGACCTATGCAAGACAACACTTATTCCCTCAATAAACGGAAAACCGACAACCACAACCTCTGTCATAAAAAGGAGTTTTCTTTCAAACTTCCCCCAAATAGAGTCTCTTTGAATCCTAACCCCACCCTTTCCAACGGCTCAAAACCCCTTAGCCCCACTCTCCCCGCTCATCCCATAACACCCCTCGCTACTATAACACCTAACAAATATCCCCAATTCATCAAAGCCCTTTCTATTAACCCATCACACCCGTCATTCTCTAAGTCCTTTTACTCCCCCAGTTCTACACAACCATCTACCTGCCACCCTGGCCCTGGGTCTCAACCCGTATTTGACCCGGTCTTGCCCCCACATTAAAAACCACATAGCTTACCTCCCAAACATCTGATTGGCGCTACGCACTGTCCAAAGTTAGGGGTCGAAAGACGTATGAAAATATTCGTCTCCGTCTGGCGTATCTCCACGACAAATCTGATTCTGTCTCCTATGAAGGCGAAACTAAAACCAGTGTCAACCTCCCTATTCAACAGGACCCACTGACGTCCCCAGTCGCCAAAATCTATTCGTAGAATTCCACATAATTTTCAATTCATCGCTTTACAAAGTATCGAATGACCTAAAAGCTTTCGTCCACTTCGTTCACTCCAGAACGATATCACATCTTCAATGTAGTAAGGCCGTCCTCAACAAGTTTTTTCGTTCCTAAACCCCCACCTCCCCTACCCCGTCCCAAAACCGACAGTATAACACCCCTTACTCTCTATTATCAGAACGTAAGAGATCTTCGCTCAAAGACCCAATCCATTCTGAAAAACTCCCGTGCCCTACCTGTCGACATTATCGCATTAAGTGAAACGAACTTAATCCCTAGCATTCATAACCAGGAACTATTTCCCCCCACGTTCACCATCTTCTGCGACGACCTCCTCAATCCCACTACTGATTTTTCCCTCAGCCGAGGAGTGCTCATCGCTGTCCACAACAGCCTCGAGTCGTCACTTGTCGCTTTCCCTACCCCCTTCAAGCTGGACTTTGTGACTGTCAAAATCACTCTTCTTCGGAAATCAATCTTTATCATGTGCTTCTATATCTTGCCATCCCAGCTATTGAAGTTTACGAGCTAGCTCTCAACGTTATGGACCTTATAATCGATCTGAGTAATTGCGAGGACGACATCATCATCTTCGGAGATTTTAATCTTCCACAACTCAATTGGGCTTTATCTGACGATCATTCACACTTCACCTCCCACCCCATCTCGGCCAAGGAATGTCTTTTCATCGATCGACTAGATGATTCTTGTCTCTGTCAGATCAGTAACGTTCGAAACCTCTTGGGTAGGCAGCTTGAACTCATCTTTACAACGGACCATATCAATACATCTGTCTCACCCAGCCCCTTCCTTCTTACATCTATAGCCAACCAACACCCCCCTCTTCGCGCGACCTTCTTTCGAGTCCACTCACCACCACCCGTTCCGCCACCCAATCACTTCGCCTACAATTTCCATAAAGCTAATTTTCGCCTCATCAACGACTACCTAACCCACCTCTCGTTCAACAACGATCACATATCCGTTGAAGATGCCATCACCCACTTATATACCGAAATACTTTACTCTATTTTCCTGTTCGTTCCCTACTCTAGACAAAGAACATCAAACTCTTCCCTCCATCGTGCAATCACAAACTTCGCTCCCTGCGTAATAAGAGGAATAACTTATGGATCATCTTCTCTCGCAATCGAATTATACCTGACTACTCCAACTTTCTTGGCTGTTACCTCCAATTCATGGAACTTTTCAACACCCTTTATCGCAACTATCTTACCAAAACTCACACCAATCTCAAAAATTACCCCAAAACATTCTTCCATTTCGTCAATCATAAACGTAGATCCGACGGATACCCCATATCGCTTACCTTAAACTCTCATACCTCATCCGATCCTGTTACTATTGCCAACTTCTTCGCCACCAAATTCAAGCAGTCATTCACTAATGACTCTTTGTTCCTGACCCGTCATACTTTAACTACCTACCTAACTTTTCCCTCGGGCCCCTTCTCCACAACTCCTTTGATCCGACCTTAATTGAATCCGAGCTACTGGAACTCAAAGACGAATTTACATCGTGGGTATGGTCGCGTGCCACTTCATCAGCTGCTAACTTTTTGAATTTTGAATTTTTTACTTTCAATTTTTTTTACTGTATTCTTGAAATATTAATAAACATCCTATAAAAAAATGAATACTAAAAATATTGATTGCTTTTTTTTTACAGCACTTCAAAAATTGCATTAAATTCGTGCGTCTAGACCAGAATACCCCCTTAATTTAATTCCTCTAGACACAAACCCTCGAAATACGCGTAATCCCCGCCTTCTTGTTCTTCTGCTATATGAATAAATACAATTTTTGTTTCCCACGAAGGAACCTTCAACAGCATTGAAATTGAGGTAAATTGTTGGTTGTGTACATCGTACATTCGGTCTCTCTCGTGGCTGGGGATCATGATCCAGGTGTCGTCGCAGGTGTCGGGGTTAGTTCCTTGACAGGCTGCGAAAGGATCGTCTGCATGAACTGTGCGTCGTTTCTTGCAGTCGAGCTCTCGCTCTCGGCTCGATCGGGAGTTTAGTTTTTTTTTTTTTTTTTTTTAGTTTTTAAACCACATTTATTTTCCTAATTCTTTTTACATGTATAATATTAGGGGTAAATGTTAAACCCTTTTCTACAATCACAATCCTTAAATTAACTTACTGGCTCTATGCGAGCTCTCTAAATTACACATTGCAACTTGATTTTTATATATGCCTTTCGGCGTACATCTTTTTTTTTTGTTTCTTATATATATATATATATATATATATATATATATATATATATATATAAATAAAATAAGTCATATATTAGAGGGACTCCTCGTTTACATCTATATGTATATATTATTACATTTTTTTTTTTTTTTTTTTTTTAAAGTATTATAACAAACAAAAACTTCAAAACAAAACGAATAAAGCATAAAATAAGAAATAAAAAATAAAATAAAATAGCTACACAAAAGTAATCGGGAAAGGCGGACAGGGGGAGGGGGGACAAGAGGAAGGAGAGCGTTGCTCTTGAGAGGCATACTATATCTGAGGAAGTGAAGTCCTCTCCTCGTTGAGAAGCCACCACCATTTGGGAGATGTTCGATCTTTGGCTGATTTATCTCTTTCACTGATCGCCGTGCTAAAACGCATGCGGTCTGGGGCATTGGAGATATCACTATCATGGAGAATTCGTTTCTCCCTGGCACCACGGAAAGTGTGGTAAATAATCGGGACTCCATGCACGTCTTGGATAAGGCCGTTTTGATCCAAGAAAGGGAACGCTTCTGGGGGAATAAACCCATTCTGGAGGGTATTCTCTAGATACATATCATTGGGATAGAATGCTCCCGCGATAAGATTATTGTCACTGCACATTGCCCTTGCTGTGTGACCACGAATAATTTTAATTATGAAATTGTCTATCCTATTTAACCCTGATTTGTTATACAGGATTTTGTTGGGATAGAATTTTTTGTATTGCGACTCTGGTGTTCTATAAAGTCCGAGGCAGGAACGCAAACACTGCCGTTCGAACACACGAAACTTCTCCATATAAAGTGGAGATATATTATACCATACTGGACAGCCATAAATCAAAACTGGTCGGATGAATGCCGAGTACGAAATTATTTTGACTCTGGGGTCAAGAAGACTACTCCGGAATAGACTTCTTGTCATAGAATATGCGCTTTTAGCTGCGGAGAGGGACGCTGCTACGTGCTTGTCAAAATATAAATACTGGTCTAGCCAGATACCAAGGTATCTAACTACAGTTTTCACTTGCAGTGGAAGGTTATTGTTACCTACAATAGAAAAGTGTTTCCAGTTGTATTTTGTATCCCTCAAGGCCCTGGCTAGGGGCGCTCTGAAAAGGATAGTCTCGGTCTTCTGGAAATTAATCTTTAATTTCCAGTCGTCACAAAATTGTTTTATTTTGTTGAAGTCATCTTGAAGGTGCCTATTGATGACGTCTATTTTTCCTCCTGTTCTGTACACCACTATGTCATCGGCATACGCAATGGCGTTTTCGAGAGAACTCACTAGATCACTAGTGTAAATATTGAATAGAATGGGAGAATTCACAGCTCCCTGCTGTAAGCCATTTTTAATTTGGAAGGTCTTGTTGGAGAGTATGTCCCCGCATTTCACCACAAAATGTTTGTCCATTATCATATCATAAATAGTGTATAGCAGATATTGCGGCATACCCAGGTTTGTTAACTTATAGACAAGTCCTTCTAACCATACGGTGTCGAAAGCCTTTTCAAAGTCAACCAAGCAGGCGCCTGTACATTGTCGCTTTGCCTTGTTCCACTGTATATCGGAAACAAGTTTCGTCGCTGCATGAACTGTATCATGTCGCGCTCGAAAGCCAAACTGGTTGTTGGGGATGATATCGTTTTCATCACACCAACCTATCAGTGCTTTGTTTATAATTTTTTCGAATACCTTGCTGATGTTGGGAAGCAGGCTGATCGAGCGCAGATTAGCTGGATTGCTCTTATCCTTACCCTTTTTGGGGATAGGGTGGACTACTGCAGTCTTCCAATGGGTTGGATAGTGTGCATTGTTTAGAGCGTTGTTAAACAAAGTAGTGTATATGTTCACTGCTTCGCGAGGCAAGTGCCTTAGAACCACATTTGGAATGCTATCTATTCCAGATGATTTCTTATTTTTTATTGAGCTAAGTATGTTTCTAAATTCATCCTTGAGCACAAACATATTTGTATTTTCATTTCTGACGGGAGAATCCGCCCTATTATTTTCGCCGAATGTGATGAAACTACGGTTTTCGGATCGACAGTTGTGAAGTTGATTGCGCAGTGAGCAATGTCTTTGACGGGCATTGCTTTCCATTTCAGTGTTAGCATGAACTGATTCGTTAACTCTGTACACTGCTTCGAAACAGGCTCCAATTGAATTCGCTTTCTTTTGCGGATCTTCGACTACTATTACTTCATCATTGGAGTTGATGTGCTCTAAGGTGAGTCCTGCGTTCAGCATTATCTGGAAATTCTCAGGAGTCCGTGGAATTCGGAGACAGGGAATGTCATTGTGACCTTTTCTTCGACATATTTTCTTGATTTGTGAAAACATGCTCGGTCCGTTTGCTTGGACAGCTCGAATTCTGTTGCTCCACTCCTCATTTATTACTGCTCGGTAATTATCCCGGATTAGTTTTTGAAGATTTTTAATCAAGGACTTGATTGTTTTGATTTCATTGCTATTTGGGTCACTGAACTGCCTATAGCACAATTTCAGCTTTGAGAGCAGGGTGCTCTTTTGCCTATACAAAGCATCGATAGTTGCATTTCTGTATCGGTGGGTATAGCCATCCATATGAGCTACTTTGGGGATGGAACGATTCATTGTGTTAATAACAATATCGTTCATAGTTAGGAGGTAATGATCGATTTCATCATTACGGAGGTTTCTATTAGTCGGCGGGTCTATGCCAATGTTGCGTATTTCTCTTTTTACTACGCGATCGAAACGCGACCAATGTGCTTTTCGGAAATCGAAAGAGTGTACCTGGTCGTACTGCTCAAGTAGTTGGTACTCGTTTGGCACGTGTATTACAGCTCCAAGTCCGTAATGATCGCTATCGTACTCAATTGTGCGAAGACAATTTCGAGTAGTTACCTCGGTATCTGGTAACTGAATTCGATCATCTGTCATAAGTAAATCCAGGAAGGAGTTACCTCTTGGAGATCGGGAGTTTAGTTTTGGTTTTGCATTTCATGTGAAGAGGTGTGATTTAGTGATTCAATAAGAAAGCCATATTTTAATTAGACACAGTTTATAACTTTTTCATAACTTTACATGTGAAGAGAGAGAGACAAATTTATGATTAGCGGTACATAATTGGAAGAACATTTGTCGAAATTAAGAATTGGAAAGCTTCAAATACAATACGCGCCATATCTTTGAGAAATTTACACAAAGTGAATGCAGTGTGGTTTAGTAGTTATGGTAGAGGTTGTGTTGATCGTCGATGTGTGTGCTGTCATCTGTTTTCGTGGTTGCTTTGGAGTCTGCTTAGTCGGACGGCTTCAGATGGATTATTGGTGTGAATGAGGTTGCGGAATTTTAGAGTTATTTCGAAACGCGGCCAGTCAATTGTGTGGTCACCATCATCTGCGTCTTCTGGTTCATCAGTGCTAGCAGTTTTATCGACATCCGTCCGACGTCGACGTCTATCGAAACCCAATCATTTCGGCACTCGTTACAGACAATTTTCGAACGAAGACGCGCTCGTGCGCCATCGCGGCGACTATGACTTCGCTGCCGGTATGATTTCAGGTAATGGAAAATATTATTCCAGTAGTGACTGAGGCATCAGTCGTAAGGATTTTCGGCTCCTTGATATGATCGACTAGTCAACTGTAAATGAGTTCTCCAGGCTATGACCTCGTCCTCTTCTCCGTCAACCCCCCTTGTTGCGGACCCCGTCCCCCATCGAATCCTCTCGAACGAGATTCTATTCTATAGATCTATAAACATAGTCCTGATTACCCTGGCAGGTTGCGAAATCAGTTGCACGGCTGACCCTGCCAGGTTGCGATATCGGTGATATAACTTATGCAAAAGGTTGTGCCTCTCGAGTACCCTGTCAGTATGCGAAACCAGTAACTCGACTGGCCCTGTCAGGGATCGAACACGGTGAGAAGACCTACGTGAGTGGTACTGTGGGGATTGTCGGGTAGTTTGATGCCAACGTATGGCACGGATGCACTACACTCCCACCGAATTGCGCCACCGGAGATTGTTCGCAGATAGTTGTCCCGAATGTAGAAGGTCCGCCGCACACTGTGCACTTGTAGAAAATGGAAATAAAACACACGACTTCCTGTTTAAATGTTCCTTTTTTATTCTTCCTGTTTAAATGTTGTTCAAATGTTCTCTTCTATTTCTCTGTATAAATGTTGTTTAAGCGTTCTTTTATTTTCAAGTTTCGTTACTTATTTTTTTTACAATCGACTTTTACACTATAAGAGGAAATCTCCGTACAACAATGACACTACACAAACGTAAAAGGGGCAAACGCTACACAAACGCAGAATTACAATTTCCCCTTTTTATAACTCTGGTGTTTGGTTACAATAAATATTCCTTTGCCAAGGACGCGGCCGATCTGCGTTGTGATCAGGTTTTGTAAGATGGCCCGGCGGACAATAACGGGCGGAAAACGCTACTTTCCGAAAGAATGCGAATTTTCGAGTATGGAGTTCTCACAAGAGATGTATTAACGCATGGACCTGACACGTAACTTAGTGTACTCTCCCGACTCTGACAACCTGACGACCTCAACTTGATTCCTGGAGCGGTTGAAATTCGACTCTCGTCGCGTAGGCTACTAAAACTCGACTGACTAATAACTGGCGAGGAAAAGTCCGTCGCGTCGTAGCAGTGGAGTCATAACTAAAATCGACTCGCTGTCATTTACTAGGACTAAGAGTTGCTATGCCTGTATAGGGGATTTAGTTCCGGGGAATCATCGCCGTATAAGCTGAGTTGGATTCGTTCGTTGTGTGTACCGGGAAATTGGTTTCGGCGACATAGCCAAGTATGATCAAGGGTCTTGATCGTTGCGATGGTCGTTTCGTGGAAAGGCGACGCATCATGCTGTGGGCTTGCCAGTAAGAGGGAATTGGTGTGGTTCTACATGATTTAGGTGGAATGGGAACCGAAATGGTTTTCGGGGGAAATTGGAATTGCTTGGTTGCAAGCAAGGGATATGATTTAGATAGTGTTTTTGTGTTTAGTGAGGGCAGAACCCTCATTTATTTAGATTAATGCAAGCTTACATTAACTTAAATTAAATTAATATAAAAAGCCTTACAGACTATCTTAACCTAGAGTAAGAAGGAGAAAAAAAAAGAAGAAAAACCAGGAATGTGAAGGTGACTGTGCGATGGGGGAGGTAGGAGGCTAGGGAAGAGCGATTGTATCTGGGGGTGGTAAATTCAGCATTTGTGAGGTTGTGACAGTGAAGGGCATGTCTATGTACTGGAGGGGGGCGGGGTTGGTGAGCTGGGGGGAGAGGTTGAAATTGTGGGTGAGACGTTTAAGAGCGGAAGTGGAGATGTTGAAATCGAAGGAGGTGGGGAAAGAGTTGGCCTATCGTAGCATACGCGAGATGGGTTCGTTAGCGCCGTAAGAAGTGTGATGAGCGGGCACGTAAAACAGTCGAGGGTTACGTACGTTACGGGGATTTGTATCCAATGTTAAAGTGGAGAGCAAGCTTGGACAGTTGATTGAGCCAGACAGAAGGCGATGGACCAAGATGACGTCGGCATGGATTCTGCGCTCTTCAAGTGTGTTTAGATTGATTAAACGGAGCCGGCTTGTGTATGGTGGTAGAATCAGCGGATTTTCCGAGTTTACTCCGCGGGGGACAAAGCGCAAGAAACAACGTTGAACTCCCTCAATCCTGCGAATGTGAGTCACTTGATATGGGGACCAGACCTGACTAGCGTATTCGAGTAGTGGTCGGACAAAAGTTGTGTAGAGTGATCGGGTGACATAGGGGTTATGGAATTCCTTCGACCAGCGTTTGACAAACCCAAGGGCGGCGTTGGCCTTGAGGATTATGTAATCAAAATGTGCGGTAAATTTGAGCTCCTTGTCGCATAGGACGCCCAGGTTGCCAATCCATTCAACCGATAACGGTTCAGTAAGAGATAGGAGCGTGGGTGAGTGGGAGAACTCTTCCGAGATAAGGTGATTGTGTGACATTTTGCGATATTCATTTCTAGGCAATTATTTTGGCACCAAGTCGATAAGCTGTTAAGATCCGCTTGGAGAAGTGAGGAGTCCAGGGGAGAACGGATTGTCTTGAAAATTTTGGAATCATCCGCGTAAAGCGAGATGAAGAAGGGACACAAGGGGACATACCCTGAATCATTGCTGTCCCCATCCCGTAGTGTGATGAGGTGTTGAGAGCGCAAGAGAAATGGAATATCACTGAAAGAGAAATACCTCCCGTCACCGCCGAAGAGGTGCTCTTGGCTGCAAGGGTTGTTGACTAGTCGATCATATCAAGTAATTGCGTCTACAGCTTCGTCGAAAGAGGTCTCTGGGATTTGAGGCTCTACTGTATGTACGTCTGGTGCGTTTATTTGTGGTTGATGGATGATAGATGCGCGCATTGAGCAGGTTTTCATGGTACTGCCTTCATTTTGTCACGATATTTTTTGTTTCTGTCACCAGACAGCCGTTTGTATCTCGAATTGTTTTGGCTCTCCCTCGGTAGCCTTTCTATTGAGTTTATGCAGGCATATATTCCTCTGACGTTCTTTGCTCTGGCAGTTTCTAGTATTTTTTCGATCCGAGTCTTCACGTTAGTTTAACGTCAAAGATTCTATGCACGGTCCTATAATCGCCCATTCGCGCTACATCTCCGGCCCATCTTAATCTTCACGACTTGATTACTCTCACTATTGTAGGTTTGCGGTATAGCTCTTCCAATTCGTGGTTATGGAGTTTCCTCCATTGTCCTGACTCCTCGTCATATTTACCGCCAAATATACCCCTTAAAACTTTATTCTCGAATACGCGGAATTTGTTCTCTTCCCGCTTTGTGAGAGTCCATGTTTCGCATCCGTATAGAGCAATCGGCCTGATTATGGTTCTATAGATACGGAGCTTTATATTACGTGATAGCAATTTGGATTTCAACAGTTTACTAGCTGCATGCCAACTAGCGTTTCCGGAATGTAGTCTTTTGTTAATTTCCTTCGACGTTTCGTTTCTGGTCGTCAGTATCGTTCCCAGATATTTAAATTCTTTGACATTTTAAAATATCTTGCCCCTGACGTTTATATGTGTTCTCTGAGGTCCACCTGCTCTCGTCGTAATCATGTATTTTGTTTTGTCTTCATTTATTTCTAGGCCCACCTCTTCTGCCGCTTGCACAATGATTTCACAGTTTTTACTTACAGTTTCTAGATTATCGCCCAGAACAGCGATGTCATCCGCATACGCGAGCACTTGTGTGGCCCCGTTCAGGGATGATCCGGCCGTATTGTCGTCTTGTACCTTTCTGATAACATACTCGAGGACAAGGTTAAAAAGGCATGGTGAGAGGTCATCCCCTTGTTTTAGTCCGTCCCGGATTTCAAATGATTCTGAGAAGTGGTTTTCTATTCTAACTCGCCCTTGGTTTTCGTTCATGCAGATTTGAATGAGGGTTGCATATTTTTTCGGGATCCCCAGCTCAACCACAATATGGTAGAGTCTTTGCCTTGCGACTGAGTCGTAGGCCTTTTTGAAGTCAACGAACAGTTGGTGGACCGTCTCTCCGTATTCCCACTTCTTTTCCAGCAGTTGGCTTACTGTGAACATTTGGTCGCTCGTTCCTACGGAATCCGCACTGGTAGTCTCAGTATTTCTTCTGCGTGCGGTGTGATTCTCGCCAGAATGACATTTGTTAATATTTTGTATGCGGTTGGGAGCAATGATATTCCTCTGTTCTTTTCGTAGTCAGATCTATCGCCTTTTTTGAAAATGAGGATGACTATTGAGGTTTTTCATTTTTCCGGAATCACTTCCTTACTCCATATTGTTTTGACGACTTCCTGAAGCGCGACGATGTCCACTTTGTATTGCATGGCGTTCTCTACGACCGTCTGTGTCGCACCTGGTTTATATAACGTTCAAACATTCCACGTGCCGACGCGTATATCCCACCTTTCCGTTTTTTCCTACGTCTTCTTTTTGCTGAGTCGGTGTTTTCTTGATAATTTGTTTCCTTATGGTAGTGTCGGCTTACATCTATCACACCTACGCCTATCGGGTTTTTCGTGGGATATTGATTGATCATTTTTGTTCCCACGAGTCTTTTGGGTTTCAAATAGTCCGCCATATCAGAGCCCCGTTTTGATATGGTAAGGTCTGCTTAACGCTCTGATTCGACCCGGTGCCAGAGAGGCGTCGTTACAATACAGTGAGTACCCCGGGCTGTAAACCATCCAATGGGCACGATTACCCGTAACACCCTGGATTAGGCGTGGCCGATCTTTGTGTTTTACTCCTCGCTAGTGTGTCTGACATGGATGGGCCTATTGGAAGCATATGCTTGCGTCAACATACCTGACTGATTCATTAAAATTTGAGCCTCCGCACCACGTCAAGGCTTCTACCAAGTGGGGGTTGATTGCCAATCGTATAGGTAAATATTCAAGACCTAACTTGCTTGAAGGATTTCAATTCTGAATCTGGAAATCGGGATTTGTTTGCAAACGATTGATCGTTAGTTTAATTGAAGATTTGCAACAAATATAATTCAACGGATTAGCCACAAATGTTATTGAAGTTTGTCAACAACTGTGATTCCTAAAAAATGTATTATTAATCCAACAACGCATATTTAAGGTTGGTTATCAACTGCACTTCAGCATTACAACGGATATTGATATCGAACGAACGATTTTTGTCTCAAATCTGGGCAAATTTGCACCGTATGTGTATGCACTTAGCTTGTATTGTACTTACTTTCAATTGTTGGTAACGATTTTAATGTACAGCGGCCTAAAATGCTTCCTTTCACATTGGCATATATACTTTAAAATTCTCGTCACTGAGAACGACACACTATCAAGACTGAGGTCATATTATTTGCATATAGTTTTAGTTCTGTGGGCTTATCAAGTATGTACACATTACACGTCTCAAAGGTGTTGTCATTAGCAACCCCATGAGTACCTATTTGCTAATAGTCTCCGACATTCTTGTGTGAACAATATTCCATTGTTTGTTTTGAATTCAAGGAAAATTACGAGCGCCATGACATTTCACCGATAACGTCAAGAAAAAAACCTCATTAGAATACACAACTTGCACAAATGAATATACTCATATATGTCCGTTCAATTTGCCTGCTTGTGTAATTAGAAACTGCACGATATTGAAAGGATGTGGAAGGACTTTTGGTTCTTGAAGACAACCGTAAAAGGCTAGATTCACGGGTTAAACTGAAAGCTGTAGTGTGTTGCAATATATCCAAGGGCGTCAATTGCTGTGATACTGGGAATTAGTATAACAAGAAATTGGGTTACAAAGGGAACCCCGGAATAACAAAGTATACATCGAAAAACCCTCGGAAACGCCCTGTGTTTTTTATGATGCACGGGTGTACTCTTACAATTATTATATTTTGGCGAATATTATGTTGTGTGACTTCGGCGGTGTGTTTCGGGTATGTTGTGAGTGTTCCGCCAATCACTACTCCCAAAACAACGAAACAAAAGAACGGAGCGAAAGCAATGTCAAATTAAACCACGAGAAGAATTGTTTTGTTTTGTTTTTATATTTGGTTCTATTTTAATCTTACAGCGCTTCACTACACCGCACGCGCGATCACACTCGACGTTACTTTATTTTTTTTCCTACTTCGAAAATGCCTACTCAGATTTTTATACACTCGAAAATTGTTCTCCTCGTCTTCTGCCGATCGAAACCTAACTAACTCGCTATTCTCCTCCGAAAACCCAAAACCTGATACCGATCGTATCTACGTCTCCAGAAGAAATCTTTCATTTCATCCGCTAACAGAATTTTCCACAGTATCTGTTAGCGGCATGTTATTAATGCCCATGGGAAATTTAGGTGCCTGAAAAGGAGAAAGTCCCTCGACGCATACATCCTTATATCATCATCACCATCCGTGGTCGTGATCGAAGTTCGGATCGACGCCTGTCGATTGTGTGCCGCCTCTATTTGCATAAAACATCTGGCGCGCACAAATGATGATTGTTCGGGCGTACAGCCCGTGGTTGTTTGCCTTTGTAAACACAACCGAATTCCATTAGATCCTTCTAATGGGTGTGAAATTTTTAGAAAGGAATCGTGGGACCGGAGTATTTCCTTTGTTGGCGTTGGACTTGTAAATCTTCCGATTTATCTTGTTGCGATAATTACGGTTGTTTACAATTTTGGCCGCGGATAGGCGATATGCTTTCTTGCGTTTAGCTGCCAGCGTATGCATCCGTTGTTATTTATCTACCAAAAATGTAATTCCTGGTAACCATCGTGCAGATGCTTTGGATGGAAGATTTATGGCCTGTAATCTGGAATTGTTTTTGCATACTATGTATGGATGCGTTGACTCGATGCTGAAAGTTTTTGAACGTTAAGTTCCTTGTTTTTTTTTGATGTCGGGTTCAACATTGTTTCAGCTTCCTATGCCCTTGTTACAGGCCTGATTAAGAGCTTTGGGGACACGTGTCTGTGGGCACGTGTACTGGATAAGGTAAGTAAGTTCCTTGAAGTTTTGGAACCTTACCTGGGCGGAATTGTGCGTTCGTAGGACGCTACATCACTCCCCCCCTAGTGACGTAGTCACGATATGAAGTAGTTAGTTGCTTGGGGTTGTAGTCGAGTTTTATGGGCGTGCTCCCTTCCGTGGTGGGCGGTGTTTGGGTGGTAGAGGTGCGAAAGCTATCGCGTTCGTTGTTCTCTTTCGCTTTTCAGTGGTTGGGGTTTTAGGTTGCCGTACGTTGAGAATCTTCGCAGCGTCTTCTTGTGCGCGCAGATCTCGGGCGCGCTGCCGCGTTATCGGTCCGTGTAGGATATCCGACGCCCCGCGCGCGACCATTTCGCGGGGGTTTGGTTGATTCTCAACAATTGACGTGCCTGGTGTTTCGTGGGAGTCTGCTGGGTGGCGTACGGGGCAGGTTTCGGCTGCCGCCACTGGTTGTTGATGCGCTTCTCCCAGTACGGTATCTGGTGGTAGTTCCAGGTGGCACGGTTTCAGTCGTTCGACACTGACGGTGTACGGCTTGCCGTCGATGTCAACGGAGAAAACTCGGTCGTTTATTCGATCCAGCACCTTGTATGGCCCTTCGTAGGGCGGTTCTAGAGGTTTCCTAACTTTGTCCACCCTGATGAAGACGTGCGTGCAGCTGTCCATCTCTGGGTGAACAAATATCCTCTTGGAACCGTGTCTGGCGACAGGTGTTGCCCTGACCTTTCGCATGAGTTTGCGTAGGTTTTCCAAATTTGGCAACTGTTCGAGCGGTGGTTCTCCATCGGCGAAGAACTCTCCCGGGAGGCGCAGATTGGTTCCGTAAGTCAGATCTGCTGCTGAGGCTCCCAGGTCTTCTTTTATGCTTGTGCGCAAGCCTAAAAGAACTGTCGGTAGTGCGTCCAGCCATTGATTATCGTCGTGACACATCAGTGAGGCTTTCAGTGAGCGATGCCATCGTTCAATCATCCCATTGGACTGGGGGTGATAAGCTGTCGTATGGCTTTGTTGGCAGCCGAGTAGATCGGTCAGCTGCCTGAAGATCGCTGCTTCGAACTGTGGTCCTCGATCGGCTGTGAGGGTAGCTGGGACGCCGAAACGTGTGACCCAAGTCGAATAGAATGCTTTGGCCACATTCTCTGCGGTCACTGTTCGTAGTGGCACTGCTTCTGGCCACCGAGTGAAGCGATCGATCATTGTCAGGAGGTACATGTAACCTCTCGACGGCGTAAGCGGTCCCACAATGTCGATGTGTACATGGGCGAATCGTGCCTCGGGGAGCTTAAACTGTGCTGGCTGTAGCACGTTGTGTCGATCGACTTTGCAACGCTGACATTGCAAACAATTGCGTGCCCAATTTGTTATGTCTTTGGCCATATGTGGCCAGACGAATTTACGTCGGACGGCTGCAACGGTTGCGCGTCCGCTTGGGTGGGCTGGGTTATGGAATGTTTCGTACACATTCCTTCGAAACTTTTCTGGGATGTAGGGGCGAGCTGTCCCTGTCGATACATCACACCAGACTTCATCGTTTGAGTCGTTGAAAGTAAGTTTACGCAGAACTAGTGCTGTCTCCGCTTTCAATAGGGACTCGAGTTGATGGTCCTCTCCTTGCGCTTGTGCCAAGTCGGCATCATCGATTTGCGCCCGGAGTTTAATTGCATCGATACGCGAAAAAGCGTCTGCAATTACGTTGTTTGCACCTGGAACATACTCGATTCGGGTGCTAAATTGCCCGATGAAATCCAGGTGCCGTTCCTGTCGTGGAGTTGAACTTTCCGCTTTCTTTCGGAAAGCGTACACCAGTGGTTTGTGATCAGTTTTGATCGTCAACTGGCGTCCTTCGACCATGTGCCGGAAGTACTTTACTGCGGAGTAAATCGCTAGTAACTCCCTGTCGTAGGCACTGTATCGTCGCTGGGTCGGGTTCAATTTTTTTGAGAAGAAGCCCAGCGGTTCCCATTTACCATCGCACTCTTGTTCGAGTACGGCCCCAATTGCAGTGTCGGAAGCGTCACACTGTATGGACAATAGGGCTCCTTCGATGGGATGTCGAAGTAAAGTTGCATTCGCCAGCTGCTCTTTCGATAAGCGAAAAGCTTGGTCAGCTGACTCGGTCCATTGAATCGGTCGTTTGTCGTTTCGTTTGGCTCCTACTAGATATTCGTTCAGAGGAGCCTGGACCTGTGCGGCGTTTCGAAGCGTTGGGCGATAAAAGTTTAACATGCCCAGATAACGCCTAAGTTCTCGCACATTCTTGGGGCGAGGAAACTGCATTAGTGCATCCACCCTGTCTTGTAATGGGCGGACGCCTTGGCCATTTATACAATAGCCAAGGTACTTGACTTCCGATTCTCCGAGGTGGCACTTGTCTGGATTGATTACCAGGCCGAAATCTCGGAGGCGCTCGAACACTTGCTTCAAATGGGAGCGATGTTCGGTCATGTTTTTCGATGCTATGAGTATATCGTCGATATACGCATAGCAGAAGTCAAGTCCGCGGAGAGCTGAGTCTATGTAACGCTGGAACGTTTGCGCTGCATTTCGGAGACCGAATGTCATCACCTTGAACTCGAATAGTCCAAAAGGTGTGGTTACCGCGGTTTTCGGTATATCTTCGGGAGCCACCGGAATTTGGTGGTACGCCCTCGTGAGGTCGAGGGTCGAGAAAACTTCGCACCCCTGCAGCTTATAAGAAAAGTCGTGCAGGTTTGCTATCGGATACCGATCGGGTGTCGTCACCGCGTTCAGCATTCGGTAATCACCGCATGGACGCCACTCGCCGTTGCTCTTTTTGACGAGATGAAGTGGGCTCGCCCATGGGCTGTCGGACGGCTGGCAAATTCCTAAGTCGAGCATATACTCGAATTCTGCACGAGCCTCGCGCAATTTTTCGGGAGCCAATCGGCGCTGGCGTTGGCTCACTGGGGGGCCGCGCGTTTCAATGTGATGAAAAACGCCGGCTTTTGCGCGTCGGGGATTGCTAAGCGGAACTGTTATATCCGCAAATTCTCGCAACAGATCGCTGAATGGTCCGTTTGCGACAGTGCACGTTAACGTCAATGCCTCTCCCGCCTTTGCGTTTACTGGCTGAGAAAGAGACGTTAACGGGTCCATCAGTCTGTTGCTGGCTACGTCCACTACTAGTTTGTAGTGTCGCAGCAGGTCCGAACCTATTAGAGGTTCGGTCACATCGGCCACTACGAAGTACCAACGAATTGGTCGACGTAGGCCTATTTTTAGTGTTATTAATTTTCGTCCGTAGGTTTTAATTGGACTATTGTTCGCGGCGAACAATCTCAATTTACCCGGCAACCGATTTGCAGGTGCGTATGAGCGCGGAAGAACGGAAATATCCGCACCTGTGTCAATAATGAAGTCCATATTTAACTTCGAATCGTATATTGACAAGCGACTTAATTGAGGGTTGCCGGCCGTTTGCGCTTTTTCTACGGTCGGCAGTTCTAGTTTAAAGAACTAGACTGAATTGCTGGCACTTGTGACCAGTTGCAGGGTTGCCTGCACTTCCTGGCTTGTGCCCCGAAACGATGGTGGAAGTAACACCTGCCCAAGGTGTTTTCGTTGGTTGGCGTGCGCGATCTGCCACGCCCGCGTCTAAAGTTTTCGCGCGACCTGCTTCGTCGCCGTGATCTGTCACGGCCAGGCCATGAATTGTTCCCCACGCTGAGGTTATTCAGTTGCGCTTGCAACTGCTGGACCTGCCTGCCTAAGCGTTCTATCTCATTGCTCGTTTGTGTTGCATGAGTGCACGTTACCGTGGAGGTTCGTGGTTGGGGCAGGGGTGGATTTTGCGCGGGGTTCGTTGCCGGAAGGAATTGGAGATCCGTTCGGGATCTGTCCGTGGCCATTACTGCCTCGGCGTGTCGCGCTAGCTCATCGAGACCAGAGTCGGCTAGAGGCGCGACGATTACCTGAACGTATTCTGGCAAAGATTCTCGAAATATAGCCGTTAAGGCTGTCTCGGACATGTCCGTGCCGGCCAGCGCACGGAAATAGGCGGCGCGCTGGGATGGTCGCATCCCAGAGGTGTCGGTCGACCGTAATAAACGTCGCAAGCGATTTTGTGGCGTTTCACTATAGGCGTTAGTCACCATCTCTTTAAACGCCGTGTACGGTTGCGGAGATGGAGTTTTTATTAGACACTTCGCATATGGGATTAATTTTGGGTCTTGTACCCGTGTTACCACGAGGAATTTCACTTCCTCGTCGGTGATTCCTTCCACTCTGAAAACCCTTTCGGCGTAACCGAACCAGTAGTCTGGGTCGTCGGACGTGAAGTCCGGTAATATTGCGTTACGCAGTTGTGGGCGGTGGTCCGCCTGGAATGGAATGTCGGCTTCTTGATGGAGGGCAGGAGCCTGTGATGTCGTTGGCGAAGGTCCGGCGTCGTTTGCCATTTTCAATTTTTCGGCAGCTGGTTTCGATCTAGAGGTTACTGTCGACTTGGGGAGGTTTCGTGTTAATTTTTTTTGTGGGAGAGCGCTTATATTTCCCCTCAACGTTTTCGCTTTTTGAATCGCAGCTTGCGACCTTGTGGTTGGCATCTACTTTTAAATTTCGCGCCGTAAATCCGTCGCTCGGTGCGCGGATTGCCTTAGTGTTGGGGATTCGCGTTTAGTTTTTTTCTTTTCGGGGAATGTTTTTAATGGAGAAACGCGGCGAAACGACCTGCTGGTTCCAAAGATTTACAAGGAAAAGGCCTAGCACCAAAAGGCTACTGTCTGATTTCCAAAGATTAATCAGGGAAAAGGGCCTAGCACAAAAGGATTCTTTCTATTTTCCAAAGATGATATAAGGGTGGGGCTACACCAGAGGATACTTCGGTTAATTCGACGGTGCTAGGAGCAGAAAGGAGAGGAGCTTTCCAGTTCAGAGGAAGACGAGAAGAACGAGGAGATGAGAATAATCGAGGATCTTTCGCGGATTCGCAACTGTTTCTGCGTTGCCTTTATTGCGGCGATCAATTTCGCTTTATTTCGCGGTTGTTACGAGAAAGTAATGTAAAGTGTGTCGTCGGTTCGTGAGTGTGTCTCTGGCTCTGAAGGAGCTTACAATTTTGTTTACTTTTGATTCGTACTTATATATAATACCTGTAACAAATGTTTCTATTTATTGGAAACTCAGAAGGAGCTAAATTTTCGTATTTTATAATTACCTCGGGCTCGGATGGAGCTTCGTAAGGGTTTACAAAGGAAAATATGTCGCGCACTTTACTTAACATAATACGGTGAACGAATGAGGAAAAAGGACATGTAATTATATATAAACATTTAACTGGAGGGGTATAATTTTTCTTCGTCGTCGTGTGTCGATTTCAATTATACAAAAATTACTATTTGACACAGTCTCTTAACGGTCGGACGTGTAGTGTTTAGTACATACAGCATTTTAACACAATATTTGAAAACGAAACTACACTTACAAACATTACAAAAAAAAGAAAAAATATAAGAAATCTTGTTATATGTCCTTTGCTTGGTTTGTCACGATCAAATTTATTGTGTTATGAATAGTCACACTCAATGAGTTTAGGTAAAATGGTTTTAGTACAATTCTTACTGGGCAGAAGGAAATAAAATATATATATAATAACTTGAATTATTGCAGGGACAAAAAAAAAAAAAAAAAAAAAAAAACGTTTGGTATTCTAAATTTCTAATTTCTACGGAAGACTTGCTATTTTAAGTGAATTTTTCGTTTAACTAACTGTTATGTCTTCCCCTATCTTTTCAATAATTTTATGTGAGTATTTCCATTTTGAGTTTTATTTGTTTCAAATTTTTGCTCCGAAGGAGCTTTATAAATTTTTCTTTGGGCTCAGACGGAGCTCAATCAATTTTGACAAATGAATTACAAACGGATAAATGTTTCGCGGTTCGTTTAGCACAATACAAAAACGAAATAAAAGGAGAATGTATAAACAAAAAAAAAATTTGTTTGAAAAAGAAAAACTTGCGTTTCGTCCTGCGTCGATCTGCGTCAGCGGCGTCGTCATGCGTCCTGTGGGCTGCAGTCGGTGGCACTTAATATTGTGGGTGGTTGGGTCACTTTCACTGGGTGGTTATGTTTTCCTGGGCTAGCACTCCTCACTGACTGTTTTCGGCGCTGTTCGTAATTCTTTTTGGCGTTTTGTCACTGTCTATTTCTCTGCGCGTGTTCACTTAACAATTGTATTCCGGGCGTGTTTATTTTGCTCACGTTCACGATGATCGTTTTAATTTACTCTGCACTGTGTGTGTTCACTATAAATTCGCGCGTCGGGCTGTCACCAATTTGGCGAATATTATGTTGTGTGACTTCGGCGGTGTGTTTCGGGTATGTTGTGAGTGTTCCGCCAATCACTACTCCCAAAACAACGAAACAAAAGAACGGAGCGAAAGCAATGTCAAATTAAACCACGAGAAGAATTGTTTTGTTTTGTTTTTATATTTGGTTCTATTTTAATCTTACAGCGCTTCACTACACCGCACGCGCGATCACACTCGACGTTACTTTATTTTTTTTCCTACTTCGAAAATGCCTACTCAGATTTTTATACACTCGAAAATTGTTCTCCTCGTCTTCTGCCGATCGAAACCTAACTAACTCGCTATTCTCCTCCGAAAACCCAAAACCTGATACCGATCGTATCTACGTCTCCAGAAGAAATCTTTCATTTCATCCGCTAACAGAATTTTCCACAGTATCTGTTAGCGGCATGTTATTAATGCCCATGGGAAATTTAGGTGCCTGAAAAGGAGAAAGTCCCTCGACGCATACATCCTTATATCATCATCACCATCCGTGGTCGTGATCGAAGTTCGGATCGACGCCTGTCGATTGTGTGCCGCCTCTATTTGCATAAAACATCTGGCGCGCACAAATGATGATTGTTCGGGCGTACAGCCCGTGGTTGTTTGCCTTTGTAAACACAACCGAATTCCATTAGATCCTTCTAATGGGTGTGAAATTTTTAGAAAGGAATCGTGGGACCGGAGTATTTCCTTTGTTGGCGTTGGACTTGTAAATCTTCCGATTTATCTTGTTGCGATAATTACGGTTGTTTACAATTTTGGCCGCGGATAGGCGATATGCTTTCTTGCGTTTAGCTGCCAGCGTATGCATCCGTTGTTATTTATCTACCAAAAATGTAATTCCTGGTAACCATCGTGCAGATGCTTTGGATGGAAGATTTATGGCCTGTAATCTGGAATTGTTTTTGCATACTATGAATGGATGCGTTGACTCGATGCTGAAAGTTTTTGAACGTTAAGTTCCTTGTTTTTTTTTGATGTCGGGTTCAACATTGTTTCAGCTTCCTATGCCCTTATTACAGGCCTGATTAAGAGCTTTGGGGACACGTGTCTGTGGGCACGTGTACTGGATAAGGTAAGTAAGTTCCTTGAAGTTTTGGAACCTTACCTGGGCGGAATTGTGCGTTCGTAGGACGCTACAATATCATCCAAAATAAATTATGATTAAAAACATCGCTATGTTAAACGAATCTAAAAAAAAAAAACGAAACTAGAATACCCGTCTATTGGTAGTGTAGGTAGGTCGGTTGAGACATGAGCTGTGATACTGAAGCATCCAGTAGATTCAAGCCTATACCAAGCTAATAACATTTTAAACATCATGGGAAGTCAACTAGACCACTTTGTGCCCTCTTCCTTTCAACCATTGACAACTACCATGATTTTTCACTAAATCGAAACAATCGTGTCAGAGTGACACTCTAAAATCAACCAAACGGAAAAACACAAAACATATTTTTCTCTATCTAATAATCTGTACATTATTTGTAATATACATGAACCGTCTCAGAGGTACAGGAAGTTGAAAACTGTGTATCTATTTTTCTATCTAAAGTTGGACCATTTAGCTCTCGGTTTCGATCTTACTTGTTTTCATGAAAATTGTCTAAAGATAAAGTAAGTACTTCAAAAACGCTTTAGGCCTATATACGCCTTATACCACTTACTTCAATCTTTGTAAAGCGAACGCGATACAACGCCAAAAGAAATATAGGAGACATTACCAGCAAAACAGACTATCAACTGAGTACAAAAAGACTTGTAGGGTAGTATGGCTGTGCACCGTCATGGGCGCTGGTTACCACACTCCCACTGTTTCGCACTTCAAACAATTCTCCAACGAACGATGAGAAAAATAAAAGAACTCTCGGACGTATTGGTTCACATAAAGTTTTCTTTATTTCGACAACTTCGATTCACTCCCTTTATATATTTATTTTAATTGAAATGAAAATGTTTTTCTACTTATACTCTTGGTCAATTCGTACAACCGAACGTTTTGATTATAATACTCCACCGGCTCTCTTATTATTTTTTTTAGAATGAACTAGGAAGCAAAGAAAGATAAGGCACAGCTCGTAACTTCGACACCGGTTCGCACTCCACGAAATATGAAATCTGACTGGTTATTTACTGCCCACAAAAGAAAAGGGACACCCAAAGAAAACCGCAAAAGAGGAGGAGCTGCACGATTAACTCGAGGTAGTTAATCGTGATTGGACCGGGGAATAGGCATACATTATGCATGTGTGTGTATGCCTCGCATACGATCGTCCGGTGACAGGGGATGGATGCCAGCATCGCTACTGCATCTTCCACGAATGCATACAATGAATGGCCTGCGGCTGTGTACACAATTGATTGTGCTATACATGCCGGCAACGAGGAACATCTGGTGAAAACAACACGAACCGAAGATCTGGTCATCCTATGGGAGGCCATAAATCAACATTTAGGTTGATGGTGTGAATTTTCTTAGGTCCGCCGACGGGTGGCGGCCGTTAATAGGGAATTGTATATTCATAACACTCAGTGGTGCAAATGCGATGTTTAGATATTGCAACGAATATAGGGTGCAGCCATTGCCAGATGTTAAAAGTAAACACTTGCTGGCTGCATCCAATTCGTTGCTTGTTTACGGTCCCTGATCGGTGGCGACCGATAATGGGAAACCAGCTATTGCTGGCAATTAGGGAAATGTTTGGTTTGCATCAGCCGAAACCTTGTCGGCGGTGGCAAACCGATGGGACCTAATAGCCGCATGCTAGGGGTGCCATGGGCAAACAAGACAACGAGTAATCAATGAACTCTTTGTTGATGTTGTTTCCATAGCATAAGGCTATGGAAACGAGATGCCCTGGGTGGTATGCATGCCTGAGGATGAGATTTCAAATGCCACGGCAATGTGATAATCTTTGCCGTGGACTTAATGTTTTTCAGATATCAATGCCTGCCCGAGGATGAATTTTCGATGCCACGGCTAAGTGATAAGCTTTGCCGTGGACTTGATGTTTTCAGATAGTAAGGTAGGTTAGGAGGAAAAGGGGTTTGGAAGGAAAACCCCCACAGAATAGGTAAGCTGCCTAATAGATATTCATGACAGTTATCCGATTGGGTAACTGTATTAATTCCAGCGATTTGGCTGGCGGTAAATGCCGTAGCAAGGTTACGCAACCTTGCTGAAGTTCGACTAGAGGTGAGTCGGTTCGCCTGGAATAGTGGGGATCGAATGATGTATGGCTCTTCGGGCCCTGAAAAGCCCCACAGACTCACCCCCTTAACTTTTTATAAGCGATTTTAAAACGAGTTTTAAGAATATTTCATGTTTTAATTTTGTAGCCTAATTTATATACGTGTTGGAAAATCCAATTACATATCATTCGGAATTCACCTTTCCGTAAGAACATTAACAAATAGGGCACCTCAGTGACGTAAGCTATTATTATTACTTTCTTTTTATGCGTTTTAAGGGTGGTAAGTGATCTCAATAAATCCAAATTTCTACTTGTTTTCTCCTCAGAAAATTCAAGCGATAGTGAATATGATCGGTACGAGGGTTGCCTTTTATATTTCGGGATTAGAGAACAAAAACAAATATTGATCATCGAAAATCACTTTATTGTTTTTCAAAATATTCCCCATGAAGATCTATACACTTTTGCATGCGTTAGAACCAATTATCGAAGCACTTTTGCCACTCTGATTGAGGTATCTCCAACACATGCATTCTGAATGCAGCAACCGCTTCTTCAGGTGTCGAAAAACGTTGACCTCTCAGTTTGTTTTTTACGTACGGGAATAAAAATAAGTCATTCGGTGCCAAGTCAGGACTATACGGCGGATGACCCATCAAATCGATGTTTTGGGTGCTCAAAAATGCAGTTGTCGCAGCCGATGTGTGAGAGCTCGCATTGTCGTGGTGAAGAGTGATCCGTCTTCGGCGGTTGGTTTTCCTGATTTCTTGGAAGACAACTGGCAAACAAATGGTTGTGTACCACTCAGAATTGACTGTTCTGCGTTGTTCTAGTGGTACGGTTGCGATATGTCCAGTTTTTCCGAAAAAACAGGCGACCATTTGCTTGGAAGTGCTTCGTGCGCGAACAACTTTTGTTGGATTTGGCTCATCTTGAAACACCCAGACAGTCGACTGCTGTTTACTTTCGGGCTCATACGCGTAAATCCACGATTCATCACCTGTCACGATGTCATAGACGTGTTTCGAAGCACCGCGACCGTATTTTTTGAGCATTTCTTTCGACCAATTGACACGAGCCTTTTTTTGGGCGATTGACAAATTGTGTGGGATCCAACGCGAACAAATTTTTTTGACAGTCAAATGTTTATGCAATATTGAATGTATGCTGGTCCCACTAACGCCTAAGGTTGTCTCAATCTCACGATAGGTCACATGACGATCTTCCAATATCAGTTCGCGCACAGCATCAATGGTTTTCGGAACAACAACTGATTTTGGACGACCTTCACGAAATTCGGCTTGGAGTGAACTACGACCACGATTGAATTCACCATACCATCGATAAACACTGGTCCTTGATGGAGCTTCATCGCCAAAAATTGAATTAAGTTCATCCATGCACTGTTGCTGAGTTAATCCACGCCGAAAGTTGTAAAAAATAATCGCACGAAAATGTTGACGATTTAATTCCATTTTTGGGCCGAGATGAATCTTTTAAGTTACTGCAAACAACACAAATAGGGCTCGTATGTCAAAACGTTGTGAGTGCGTATAACCTCAAAAATGTCCAACTTTACGACAGAGCTGTCAATTGCCGGATTGCAACGCTAGGGTTGCCAAATCCCGAAACATAAGAGGCAACCCTCGTATTTTACATGATACGAACTTGAACTGAGTAATTACGCAAAAACAAAAAATGGCGAGGTTATTAATTTTAACTGATCGAGTAAGCAATACATGGGCTTTGCATATTAAAAATAATATGCGGCTTTAGCACGATCACTAAAGAATCTTGCTCTGTGGTATGTTAAAATATACCCACATTCGCTGGATTGTTGGAAAGAACATTTAAATACCGAATGTTAATAGATCGATCGATTCAGTTTGATGTTTACACATGTGTCTATATTTATTTGGACGAACTTGGACTCGCTGTGGCTACATTATAACAAAAATGGCAAGTAATAGATTAGGGGTTGTTTGGTAATTTGACCAACTTACTTTGTTGTGCAGTCATAACATTTATGACTATTTGTACTGTACGAGATTTTGTTAGGGCTCTGTATATCGTTGCCGTGAAGAGCTTGCGGCTGATCTAAATAACACCGCCTTTAAATTTCATTGTTCTCAATCTGACTTAAGTCACTTTCGAAATTCGTACTTTCGTGACCGAACTTAGAAAGTCAGAAGAACGAAAAAACAACGTTGGAGAACCTTCTTGTACTCTTTAGAGAAACCGCTTCCACCAATTTCCTTCTTCGTTCTTGTGTTTGCCAGTCGGCTTCGGTCACCCACCGGAGTTAATGCTATATCCTTTAAGGTTGGTTGGTGAAAAGTCTCTCCTGGTGTGTAATTCATGTAATGGGTGCCTCTGATTTATGTCCTTTGGTGATCTTTTAATATTAATAAAAAACCTGTGTACGAGCATCATAGGCTGTTCTGGGCAATAAACCAAAAACATGTTTCTCCGTGCATATACCCAGAACCAAAGGATTAACTATGGCACTCGGTTCTTACTTTCTATCTACTCTTATCCTCTTTTTATATTTGCTCACTATTCTTTCTCCGTTTTTAATGAACACAAAAGCTAAAGTCTGCTGACAATTTTAAGTACCGTGTCGCTATTTGTATACAAAGACAGGTTACGGCTTTTTTAAAAATATGATCTTTACTTGTGCAATTGAAAAACCAAATACAACTGCTGAAAAGCTTATGCATCCATTACTTTGTCTGCATTTGGGAAATTTTGAAATTTAAAGGCGGCCTAGTATCGTTCAAAGAGTAAATTCTAAAATTACAGGCAGCGCAAACCAGAGCCGCCATAGAGAATACAGAAAATGAAAAAAACACTGCATGTTTTAATGAAACAATACTTTTCTCCTTTGTTATTATTCATAATTTCGGCACTTACACTGTGATACAATTAATTTGCATTACACGTTGATATAATTAGGCTCCTCCATAGTATAGTAGTTAGTATGCCTGCTTGTCACGCGAGAGACCGAGGTTCGATTCTCGGTGGGGGAGCCTCTGGCGCAAGACTAATGACCTTGCCCGGAAAAAACAAATCATTATGGAAAATTTAACAAGCCTCAGGACTTGATAAATAAGGCCAAGACCGGTTCCCGGTTGCAGTGCCGATGATGATGATTGATGATGATAAAAATTTAAGATTTACGCAGTGATACAATGAATTAATAACTCGCTGTCACTGGTTACCAAACAACCAGATGCCCCTCCAACTCCTAAAAATCAATTCAGACATTTGTAGGCAACTCGTCACCAAAGGGCAGTTTACTATTACTATTAATTGGCCTGTAGGAACCCGCAAGTTCATGACCTCACCGACTCGACTCCGCCATCGTTCCCTGTCCTGTGCACTCTCCTTCCACGCTTCACGATCCGATCCGATCTCCTCAAGGTCAGACCTAACATTGTCCACCCATCTCCGTCGCGGCCGTCCTGTCGGTCTTTTTCCCGTTGGTCTATCGTCCAGAATTCTACGCCGGTCCTATCGTTGCCCATTCGCGTCACATGTCCGGCCCATCTTAATCTTCGCGACCTGATTACTCTCACTATTGTAGGTTTGCGGTATAACACTTCCAATTCGTGGTTATGGAGTTTCCTCCATTGTTCTGCCTCCTCGTCATATTTACCGGCAAAGATACCCCATACAACTTTTTTCTCAAATACCCGGAATTTGTTTTCTTCCCGTTTTGAGAGAACCCATGTTTCGCATCCGTATAGACCCCTCGGCATGATTATGGTTCTATAGACACGGAACTTTGTATAACGTGATAGCAGTTTGGATTTCAGCAGTTTACTGACTGTGTAGCAACTAGCGTTGCCGGTGAGCATTATTTTGTTAATTTCCTTCGACATTTCGTTAATGGCCGTCAGTATTGTTCCCAAATATCTAAATTCTTTAACTTTTTCAAATATCTTTCCTCTGAGGTAATCATATATTTTGTTTTGTCTTCATTTATTTCTAGACCCACCTCTTCTGCCGCTTGCATGATGATTTCACTGTTTTTACATACAGTTTCTACATTATCGCCCAGAACGGCGATGTCATCCGCATATGCCAGCACTTGTGTGACCCCGTTCAGGGATGATCCGGTCATGTTGTCGCCTGGTACCTTTCTGATGACATACTCGACCATAAGGTTAAAAAGACATGGTTGCAGACCATATCCCTATTTTAGTCCGTCACGGATTCCAAATGGTTCTGAGAAGTGGTTTTCTATTCTAATTCGCCCTTGGTTTTCATTCATGCAGATTTAAATGAGGGCGGCATATTTTTTCCGGATTCCCAGTTCAACCACAATATGGTAAAATCTTTGCCTTGCGACTGAGTCGTAAGCTTTTTTGAAGTCAACGAACAGTTGGTGGACCGTCTCTCCGTATTCCCACTTCTTTTCTAGCAGTTTCCTTACTGTGAACATTTGGTCGCTCGTTGTCCGGTTCCTACGGAATCCGCACTGGTAGTCTCAGTATTTCTTCTGCGTACGGTGTGATTCTCGCCAGTATGACATTTGCTAGTATTTTGTATGTGGTTGGGAGCAATGATATTTCTCTGCAGTTTTCGTAGTCAGATCTGTCACTTTTTTTGAAAATGGGGACTACTATTGAGGTTTTCCATTCTTCCGGTGTGACTTCCTTATCCCATATTGTTTTTATCAGTTGGCGGATCTTTAGGGTGGTTGCCTCTCCTCCATGCTTCACAAGCTCTGCCAGTATGCAGTCGAATCCGGGAGCTTTGTTGTTTTTCAATCGGTTTATTGCGTCTACAACTTCGTCGAAAGAGAGCTCTGGGATCTGAGGCTCGGCTGTATGTACGTCTGGTGCGTTTATTTGTGGTTGATGGGTGCGGACATTGAGCAGGTTTTCAAAGTACTGCTTCCATCTTGTCACGATATTGTCTGTTTCTGTGACCAGACAGTCGTTTGTGTCTCGAATTATTTTGGCACTCCCCCGGGAGCCATTTCTAATTGAATTTATGGCGACATACATACCTCTGATGTTCTTTGCCCTGGCATTTTATAAGATTTTTTCTATCTGAATCTTCTCCCATTCGCGTTTCTTGTGTTTGAAGAGTCTCATTGCACCTTCCCGAATTGTCGCGTATCTTTCTGCGGTGTGACTGACTTGAATCAGAGGTGAAATTCGTATTTCATCCCGCACACAGGACAACCAAAAGAGACCACGCCTCTGCTCTCTCAACCTCACGCCCGTCGAAGTGTGGGTAACTTTTGTTAATAGGAAAATTGACGGACATGGAGAATTAGAGAACAGAAAACATGATATGCTGTGATCTCGGGGTAGCTTTGGTTGTGTGTGTTGGTATCAGATGCAGCTACTGACATGACCTGGTGACCCAGTGGTACGGCTATGGTGTAGTCAGAGCGCATTGAACCGTGGAAAGACAGAAATACGAAGGAGCGGAAAACCTAGCTGATGTCACTCCTCTGCAAAAAGAGACCATTGATCCCAATCGAATGGATGATCTGAGGGAAAGTCAGTAGGACGCCGCTGATGCTTGGGAAATAATCAGTGTGAGAACCAGACTCTAAGACGCTGAAATAACCCCAGCGATTTTGCTATGATGCAACAGCGTCGCTCGTTTAGACTTGCTGTTGCTAACCGACATTATGAGATTTCCGATGGGAAACTCATGGTTAGCAAGACTGGGCTTGCCGTATGGCAAGAATGTAGCTAAACTCAATTATGCATTATCTGCATGGGATAATGAGTTTAGCTATGCGTCCGTTTGGCATTTTTTACAGGGGAATAACATATGAGAGATAATGGATATGTATGACGCGCTGAAAGCGGTCGAAATTAGGTGGAAATTGTGGTTGAGATTGTGGGTTGTTTCTCATGTAGAATAGAGAAACCCCCACACTTCCGTCAGCATAGCCTGAGTGATTCATTGTAGTTTAAGCCCCGCACCACGTCAAGTTTTCTATCAAGCGGGGGTTGTGTGCATTTTAAAGCATAAAAATCAAGGGACCTTTTTTTTCGAAAATGATCCGGACGAATAGTGAGCGTCACCGTATAATGTTAACTACCTTTTTTTTCAAAATTAAATTCTGTCGCTATCGACAGAATAAATAAGTCGCACGGCCCATGCTGATGAAGTGATATTGATCGGATATGAAATTTGTACCATCGTTTGGGGGTGTTCCACTGAAGTCGTAGCGGACATTTTTCATAGGTGATTTTCTGGACCGAACCAAATATTGCAATAAAGAAATTTATAACGCGCAGTTTGTTTTATCTACTTTTAAGATCTTTCCTTCTTTTTTGTACCTGTTATATACATTTTGTTACAAAAAGAAAATGTGAAAGATAACCGAACTGGTCCGCACGGTTACATATGAGTATATCATATCGCGACGACGTTGCTAATCGTCTTTCCGTTGGCTCCCCCTGCCGTGGGGTGCTCATAGCCGTCCAAAGTAACCTTGACTCAACCCTCGTCGCTATATCCTCCTCGCCCAAGCTCGATTATGTCTCTGTCAAAATAAAATTATACCGCAAATCAATATATGTCATCTGCTTCTACATTTTGCAATCCCAGCCCACTGAAGCATACGAACTAGCAGTTAAAACTATCGGCCACATAATCGAGATAAGCGAATCTCGGGATGACGTCTTTGTTTTTAGCGACTTTAATCTCCCACACCTACAATGGACTCTGTCAGAGTCATCACTAACCTCTCCAGTGCCAAGGAATACCTCTTCATCGACCACCTAACTGATTCAACCCTACATTAAGTTAGTTATGTCGTAAACCACTTAGGCAACAACTAGTCCTTATTTTCACGACGAACCCTACTAATTCCTCACAGCCCGCTCTCCCCTTGTTCTGTCTCCCATTGACAATCACCGTCCTACCCTGTCTTTTTTTTTTCATAATTCTACAGCGCAGCCCACCCCATCCCGTGACATTTACTCACATGACTTCCACAAAGCGAACTTCCGCCTTATTAACGATTACCTCAACAAAATTTCATTCAATTGGATGTAGAATAATAATCAATCTTTACACCGAAATCTTTAAAACTATTTCCCTTTACGATCCCTATTCCAGGCGCAAAAATCCTACCTCTTCATCTCCTTGGTTTAATCACAAGCTTCGTTCGTTACGGAATAAACCAAACAAGCTGTAGGCTACCTTCTTCCATAATCGCTCCGTCTGCGGCTATTCCAACTACCTTGGCACTTATTTTCATTTCAACGTACTCTACGATGAGCTTTACCAAAAAATACCTAACAAAAACTCAGGCGAACCTAATAAATGACCCAAAAACGCTTTTCCAATTTATCAATCACAAACTTAAATCCAATGATTATCCCACCTCCCTCTCATATAACTTGGAAACCTCAACGGATTCACATGTGATTACAAACCTCTTCGCCTCGTTTTTCAGACAATCCTTCACAGACGACTCTTTCGTTCCCGACCACACCTATTTCAATTACTTACCAAATTTCTCCTATGGTCTATTTCTTTCTCGGTGTATTGGTCCACCCACGACTGAAAACAAACTTAACCCAACTCAAGGACGAATTCAGGACCGGGGACTGATGATCTCCCCGCTATATTCCTTAAAAAATGCTCCTCCGTTCTCCCTTCCACTCTTTCCACTATTTTCAATCTATCGCTCCCTCAAGGTGAGTTTCCTAATATTTGGAAAACATCGTGTACTTTTGCCGTCGGGAGTTTTGGAATTTAAATAGTACATAGTTGAGCCGCATCATTTTGATCGATCTTTATAAGAATATTTTGCCCTGCCTCCATGTTGTTCACATCAACCACACTGTCTGGTTGCGACTTGTGAGATTCACTAAGTGTTTGTTGATTAACTAGCCAACTGCCGTCGGCATAATACTTGCAATGTCGAACAAGGCGGAGACCCAAGGCATATCCTAAGGTCTTCGCCCAAAGGGATGCATGATCATGGTTTTTTACGTGATCACGTAAATGAACTTGAAATGCAATTTACATGATACGTTTTTAAATGATGATATTTTGCGTGATCGTGTTGCGTTTTAAAAGATACGTTTTCACGGGAGCGTAATGAAATGTCTATCTGTATGGTGACAATAGAGTTAGAAGCACAAACCTCTGTAGATTTATGGCAAGCGAAATACAATGTTAGTTTAACTTATAGAATTCCTATTCTTAGAGATCTCAGAAACTGCTTCCACAATTCCACTCAATTTCTGTAGGTCCTGTGAGAGTATGGCTTTAGAATGTGTTCACAGCTAACGTATAAAGCGACTGACGGCCGAGATGTTGGATACCCAGCCGCCCAATGGGATACCAGCCCAATAAACTGTACGCATTTCATCAATTGTGGCGATTCTAATGACACAAAAGTTTAGCGTCGATCATTTTAACATTCTTGGTTTGCAATGTAATTTCGTTTTTGTATCTACCCACACTTCTTATCACAAACCTATAATCTTTGCACTAAAAAAAAAACAGGTAATAACGGATTCCGATATTTCCGAATTCAATCTGCTTTGTTCAAACTTAGAGCCTGTGTTCTTCTCACATTATGGCTTAGCCACATCTTTACTTACGAAGTGGTTGAAACATAACGTTCGTAAACATTAGTTATTGTTTTCTGTACAAAAGCCCGAACTTGGACAACTATATTGATAGGATTATGAATCTAAATCTGAATACCCAAATCGTTTATTTGAATACAATTCATAATGGTTTCACTACTTTGCACACACAGCATCTGAAGATCAGGTGCCGATTCAAACAGCTTTACTCAATTCTTCAATGAGCTACACCGGTACCTGAGAGAGTCATTCCCTCCTGTAAGTAACTTGTCACAGGGTAATCGGGTCCGGCCGGGAAGCCACCGTTTAACTGGTAAAACTGGTTTTTTAATATCAGAGGCAACGACTTGGCCAATACGAATCTAAGCGCCGTTCGATAATATTTATAAGCAACGAAACCTGATATCCTTGCCTTAACCGAGATTCAGGTTGACTCGTCAATCGCAACATTCGGGATTTCGTTTTAAAGGTCGAGTCTGCCCCTTTACCCGATCCGATATAGCTTGTCTAAGGGAAGAAGCATTAGAACCCAATAACTAACTTGGACATCATTTCGATGAAAATTGTTGTGAAGAGTTCTGTGATATTTCCTTGTTACTAGTCGCCATGTTATTGCTTGGTATACGCCCGACGTTTTTTCTTATTTGAAGTTCTTTCCGTGTTCACTATTGGCTTGTATATTGTCCGTGTATCTGTTAGAAACGCCACACTACTCCGTTCGCAATAACTTTGTTACGATCAACTTCCTGTGCGAACGACGGAGCGCGGAGAGAGTGAGCGAATGGACGTCGGAGCAGGTTCTGTTCAGAAGTCGTGATCGAAGTAGTAAAGTCCTATTTACTATGGGAGAGTGTGTGCTGTGTGTACAGATCACACGTTGGATTTTGAACACACGATGATACGGGTGAGAAGCGAAGCATTGAAGCATCAGACTAGCGGCCGCGTGTACGAATTCGATTTCTAAACTCAAGTACACTCAACTGATGTGGAATCGTCATGTTATTGCTTGGTATGCGGCAGATGCTTTTTCTTTTTCGAATTTCTTTCCGTGTTCACTATTAGCTTGTATATTGTGCGTGTATCTGTTAGAAACGCCACACTACGGAGAGCGTGTGCTGTGTGTACAGATCACACGTTGGGATTGTTGCGTTTAGCAACGATAGTGAAGAGGGTGAATTGAACACACGGAGAAACGGGTGAGAAGCGAAGCATTGAAGCACCAGACTAACGACCGCGTGTACGAATTCGATTTCTGAACTCAAGTACACTCAACTGATGTGGAATCGCCATGTTATTACTTGGTATACGGCTGCTGCTTTTTCTTATTCGAATATCCTTCCGTGTTCGCTATTGGCTTGTATATTTTGCCTGTATCTGTTAGAACCAACCCGTGGAGGAAGCTACCCGAGTGTTGGATGATCGAGGTGATAATGCGAACACCCTGGATCTGTTTTTAACATACAAACCGGGCATTTACACCGTGGAAACGACGGCGCCAGTGGGGAGCTCAGATCACTGCTTGATATCGGTTGAGCAACCACTTACATCTCAAACAAATAACCAACCTAAGCATCATCGCCATATAAGGAGGTACGGGGCTCCTAACTGGGAAGGATTTGCGGGATTTCCTCGCATCCGTTCCCTGGTCAAAGATGTCCTTTGGAGACTCCGATGTTAACGCATGCCCGTACTCAGTCAAGGAGATTATTCTTCTCGGAAGTGGAGCTTTACATTCCGCATTCTATCACACGAAATTTATCTGATACGTCTTGGTTTGATAAGAAATTCGGGCGGATTACAGCGGCAAAAAATAGAGCTTTTAAGCAACGATGCTTCAACCCCACGGAGGTTAACAGAACAAATTTTGTCAGAATCAGAAATGCGTGCACACAGGCGGTAGATACCGCGAAGAAGGTTCACAATGACAAAGTGACCAACAAGGTGCTTGAGTACTCAACTGGTACGCGTCCCTTCTGGTCAATGGGAAAGGCAATAAGCAATAACTCCTCTTTTGCTCCGTTAGTGACGGGCAGCGGAGCATTAGTCATGAATTCAAAGGATAAATCCAATGTGTTTGCCAATCTATGTTCCACGAATTCAACTCGTATGTCGGTCATTTGTAGCCACCTGTGATCGCATCGCTGCTGTCTTCAATGCCGATGAGCTATTGAACACAATCTCTGTAAACTGGACTGTAAGAAAGCAATTTGCTTGGGTGGAATACCAGCAATAGTCTTTAAAAATTGTGCTCCAGAACTCTTGCTGGTAGCATTACTGTTTATGTTGTATGTCCAAGGTGATGAAAAAAGTCATCAATCCCGAGTTGATTAAATACTTGGAATGCTACGGCCTTCTAAACGATGAATACACACTACGGACTACACAGGAAACCTTTTGGCCTCTTGGCCTTTATAACTGATTTAACTGCAATCGATAAACATGGCGAATCAAGGGCGGTCGCATTGGATATCTGACAAAACCGCATATGGCATGGGGCGCTGCTAAGCAAGCTTCGTTCATATAGACTTTTCCAACAGCTTTGGAATTGGATTAGAGAGAATTGATCGATCCGGGTTGTTGTTAACGGCTTCATATTAATAATTTATTACCGTCAACGAGTAACAAAATATTCAGTTTTGTGGATGACAGTACGCTTATTTCCTCATTTTCGAATGATCAATCGAATAATGCATTAACGTCGCACCAGACGAGGTGTAGCCAGATCGACTCTCTAAATCGGGATCTGGATAAAATCCTACAACAGGGAAAGACCTATAGGGTTTGGAATGATAGTGAAGAACGTGGGATTCGAACTGACGATATGACAGTTAGAATCACCAAAAATTGAACCAATGCGTAACACATCAGGCTACTGGCCGTGTTTACGAATTCGATTTCTAAACTCAAGTACATTCGACTGATGTTGATTTGTTATGTTATCGCTATGGTATACGGCTCTGATGCATTTTCTCATATTTTCGTTCGCTGTTCTTCACTATTTGCTTCTGTATTGTGTATGTATCTGTTAGAAACGCCACACTACTCCCACCTCAGTAACTTTGTTACGATCAGCTTCGTGTGCGAACGACGGAGCGAGAGATCGTCAGAGCATGCGAGTGTGCCGGTGCTCTATGTGGAAGTCGTGATCGTGTCGTGAAGAACTGTTTTACTACGGGAAAGTGTGTGCTGTGTGTACACAGATCACGTCGGGGTCACCAATTTGGCGGATGGTTGTCCTGTTCCAATGTCAATGACGACTTACTTTAGAGTGTTCCGCCGAACACGGTTCACAGGTAAACACTACAAAGCGAAAAGACACTGCCACAAATAAAACACGGAGCACTTGCTTTAAACTTTTATTTATTGTTTTCCTTTTGTTTATTGTCAATTACACTGATCGGAAAATAATTTTATCTATTGTTGTCCTTATTTGGTTTATTAGTCAATTGCACGTATTAACAAAAATAAATTTCGAATTGATGTTCCGTTGAACTGTTCTCGTTTAAAATATGCACACTGAATTACGAGGCGGACACTCGATCGGCACGAAAACTAACGACTGCTCGCAACGCGTGTACTTCACCGCTTCTTGTCGATCTCCTCGATTAGGGTTCTCTATGTCGACCTGTCTGGTACTCGGAGTAGACTGAAAATTCTCCTCCCCATTTCGAATTTTTTTCATCCACCATCTGAAACAAAATTTCCCATCCAGCCTGCAAAGAAAATTTTTCCATCATAGATCATTCTCGTTTCCGTCTTCCTTATCGGAATCTTGTTCCTTTGTTTGAACGATCGAACGCACCGCCGCTTAATTTTCGATCTTTTCTTGGGATTTGTTTGTGTTCCCCATCTGGCCCAAGACAACGGGGGTTCTTGTGCGCTTCAGATGGGTACAAAGGAACCGCGGGATCGGTATAGTTTTTGTTAGCATTTCCAAATCATAAATATCTAGCGAGCGATCTACGTTAAGATGTTTATGATTGCATGACTGTTGGTCAGCGGCGAATCGCTATCCTTTGTTTGCACAAGTGTGCCTTTTAGGTTTTACATTGATGCCCTGAATTGGATGCGTTGGACTGGATGCGTTGAATTGGTGCGTCGAATTGGATGCATTGAATTGGCGCGTCGAATTGGATGCGTTGAATTGGCGCGTCGAATTGGACGCGTTGAATTCAATATTAGAGGCTTTTGAACGTTCGATTGATTTTTGCTATTACATTCAATGTTGGTGTGTGAAATGTTCTGTTTCAGGTGGGAGTTAGGACTTTTGGGACACGTGTCTGTGCGCACGTGTGATGGATAAAGGTGAGTATGTTCCTTGACGGAAAGGACATCTCAACCTATAGTGAGTTGTGTGGTTCGTAGAACCGCCAGAGACCAATCTTGATTAATAACGATTTAATGCGACGAAGAGGCATCAAATTTCACGAGGAAAACTGTATCGTCGGTTCCACATCTAACGATGAATGGTCAAGCCCTTGAATCTAAAGAGAGCATGGATGTGCTCGACGTCACGATCTGTGGGAATGTGTGATGGCATGAACACGTATGAAACGCCAGATCCGCCTCCAGAAAGTTGAGTTATCATTTTAGAGCCAAAAAAGATTTTTCTTCGGCCCAACTTCTTCTTTACAAACGTTTTTAGACCTGCGCTAAAATATCGGTCCCAAATTTGGAGTTCTGCTCATAAGCATTCGCTCAACCTACTTGGGAGCATACAGATACGGGCAATCTGATAAAGGACGCAACGCTGACATCAGGACTGCAGTCGTAATTACTTTGGACTTTTGTCTGTTTTACAGATATTGTCACGGGTACTGTTCCCCTGAGATTTGTGATATTATTCCACGCGATTCGATTTAATTGTGATCCACAAGACAGTTCGACGGATCTCACCAATTAGCGCTTCATATCCCGATAGTACGGACATCTCTCTGTGTACAGAACGGGAAACATGTGGAACACCTTGGGGGCGGTATTTATTAGGCGTAAGCACGGACGCGGGTTCAGTGAAATACCCCACAACACTAAATGCCGCACTAACTACTTCTCGATTAATTAATAGTTCCAGCGGTGATGTCCTCTATTTGTCACAGGTGTTACGCACTAACACTGCTTCCCTGAGCGCACGTTCACAAAAAGGTTAGTTCAAATAAAACTCGGTGCTTTCTTTTATTAGTAAGCCACATTTATTGTTTCCATCGTAATTTCGGTTTGTACTTAAGTGAGATTTGGTTTGTTCTGTCTTAATGTTAACACTTTATATTTGGATTTGCTTATTTAATAACCGGTGACGTTACTCTACATTAATACTAAGGAGATCTTAAACAACGAACACAAAGCTAGTGTAATACTCGAGACGGCACTCTCACTTTTCAATCTATAACATTAATGCGAACAAGATCTCTCCTGATGTAGGAACTCGCCTCCCCGAGATGTTAAATTTGACTCCTCGATGCAGTACACATCCGTCAGATTCAACGGTGGTGGATCACATCGATGTGGAAGGAGCGAACAGGCTCAACTTGGCGACTGCCAATGGGCGATCGAAAAGGAGTTAAATGGGAGGATTTTCCATATGCCCGTATAAGACAAGTGCGATGCCCCTTAACATGCAATACCGACAACGATCGGTCCTGCACCTGTTTAAACAAATGGACGAGCAAAAAGGGGCTGCGGGCATTGTGTTCATGTAATGCCGTTCTAGGCGATACATTCTCTGGTGATGATAGTTCGACCGAAGATTTGGGGTTTGTTTGATTTAGCCGTATGGCTCTGGTGCACTAGAAAATAAGTTATTTTGTCGACATTAAGTCAACAGAAATCTTGCCGACGGTGGCAAAGGGTCAAGCTGGATGGTTATTTATTTGGATTAATATGCTGGTACATGGATGTGGTGGTGAGGAATTTGCCACCCAGGGGCACCATGGACCAGCGTTGGTAAGCAAAACAAACACAGTCAGATACTGTGTGTTTACTTTAGTTTTCAGAAGGGTCATCATAGAGCATGAACGTGGGTCCGATTGCCTAAACAACGATCATATTCATGCCCAAATCCCATGATCGGTTGATAGCCGATAATAGGGAATTGGTCGCAAGTGTTGCGAAGCTAAGGGTATAGGAGCACTGCATGTTTACTCATTGGCCACCGCGTACAGCATCACTTAGCTTGTACGTAGATTGCCAACGTCTCGTCGGTCGATGTGTCGGGGGTGTGTTTGTATTAAAACAACACTTGAAATTTCTGCCCCAGCAATGGGCTGCGCTGTAGGTTGTTGTTTGGGCGATCGAACGATGGTTCAGCAGTGGTGAGGATGAACAAGTTATGCACATGTATGAGAAAATGCTTTTTAGCACTGCGCATTGACATGCTCATGGATAAATGCTGGTTACCTGTTGAGGTAACCAAATTAGGTTTCGGGGACATGATGCGTTGGATGCAAGCCTGTCCCGAGGTGAAAGTTTGATGTCACGGCTAGATGATAGTCTTGCCGTGGACTTATGTTTTCCTATGGGAGGTAATGTGGAGTAGCTTACGCTGCTCATTTGTAGGTAAGTAGCAGACAGGTAATTTACTAAAATGGGTGCTTCTTAGGGAATACTTAAACAACCCTCCCAGCCCGAGTGCTTCCGAAGCGTTACAACCAACAGCTGTTCAAGAAGAACTCCAACCATTTTTAATTGCATTTCCGGGCGCTGACTACGCGCTATAGGTTCGCCTCTCCTGAGAGAAATAATAGGTGTACAACTTTGCTTCCGCCGTTTTGCAATAGATGGCTGTAGCGGTAAGTGGTAGTTGAAATAAATAGATCATAGATGTCATACAATAAGCCTAGGCATTTGTAAACATAACGCCATCGAAATATTAGTCGATTTGTGTCTGCATCATACAGTTATTCTCGATTAATTATGTCAGCTTCCGAGCCAAATTCTCGTCATTTGCGGGAGGTTTTCATTTTCTGCTTTAATATGAAGAAATCTGCGGCTGAGGCTCATCGAATGCTCTCAAATACCTATGGTGAGGCCGCTATTAGTGAAAGAACGTGCCGAGAGCGGTTTCAACGCTTCAAGAACGGCGATTTTAACGTCGAAGACCAGCATGGCGGTGGAAGAAAGAAGGTTTTCGAAGATGCAGAATTGGAGGCATTACTTGATCAAGACTCGTGTCAAACGCAACAAGAATTGGCAGGATCATTGGGAATGACGCAACAAGCCATTTCAAAACGCCTGAAAGTCATGGTTACAATAAAGCCTCGAATTTCGGGGAAAAAAACGGCGGAAGCAAAGTTGTACACCAATATATAAAAAAAAATTCCGCTAACATCTGAATCTTGTCCGTTCCTCTCGCCTTAATATATATACAATCGAAATGTTTGCTCCCTTGGCCACTTCAGATCAGTGTGTTGTGTCAGCTAAATTTCCAATAACTAACATCAGTATTAACGATAAGGCTTCCAAGGGAATAGTAAGGCCTAACGAGAAAAGCCACTGGGAGGATCCATCGAAATATTTGTGGAATAAAATTTGTCGTTATTTTTCCTCAACGATGATGTTAACTCTGTGGCAAACACACAAGTATGATTCATCTGGGAATGTCGACCTTCTATCTCACAAAGCACACATCATGCAATAAATTTATTAACAGTTTAAATTGTAAACAAATTCGTTTCCGCGAAATCTGGTACTAATAAGAATGTAAATGCTGTTCATCAACATTTAAAGATAACGAAGCCCGGTATTCTGGCCCTAACCGCGATTCAGATTGACTTGTTAACTGACTCAAAATATCTTTGTTTTCTGGGATGTGACTTACATTCGAGGTTTCATTTTAATGGAGGGTTTGGCGTTTTCCACTGGTCTGATCTAGAGAACAACGACAATATCATTTGGATAAAAATCTCCGCCAAATTTCTTCAAGTGATAGTCGACCAGCGACATTTTTCAAACATCTTTCACACACGGTCGGCTGGATAGAAATCAACCATCTAGCAAACTGAAATTGTTGCTCTTGGGGATTGTAATGTACACAACACCAACGGGTTAGTGTATTCTAATATAACAGACGTCTCTACTTAAATAATCATATTCAACTGTTGCACGAAAACGCAACTCTTGGTACAAAATCAAATGCCAGAAATCATGGCCTTGTTTAACCTTATCAGTAATTTTATCGACGTTTCCGGTAATAAGGCAAATAGAGCAGGGAATACCTTCTACATTCAATTTTTTCATTTAAGTAGATGTCCACCACAAATGTTTAGCCATTAACCACATCCTACACAATCGCTTTTATGTTCATACTACATTACATAACAGCATTAATAATCGAATTCGTTATATTAAAATGTCATTTGCCAACAGCCCATTAACTCTAGCTTGCCCCGAATCGATATAAACAGGAGATTTTGCGGTGAGGTTTTAAATAAATCAGAAATGAACTTAATTGTTGTATTTAGTTATTCCGCATAATGGGTTACACGAGTTGCTTTTCCACTCAACACAAACGAAATTTTCGGATTTATAAATTTACAGAGAAGTCGTTCGAACTTTTGCCATGGCACTTTTTAATGATTTAAAGTTCCCCATAGAGCTGGTCGTTCCATGTAGACGATAGAAAACACCCGTTTTCTTAATTTCCACTCGTCAAGGCCATTTTTAATTATCAGACGAATTTACGTTGGTTGTATTGTTTGAAGTAGCAATCATTGCTTCAATAATTAAAAAGTATCTTCAATGTCCGTTAATACTACAGGTGGCATTAGAAGTGGAATCTGATGATGCAAATCATAATAGTTTAAAATTTTTCTGAACAATGAATTTGAAGAATCATCTACTTAAAGATTTTAATTAACGGATTTATGATTTTGAACAAGTATTTGGGATCGTAAAAACAATATGCGGGTAGTCACTGTTAGACCTTCATAATAATTACAAACACATAAATATTACTTAGCAAATATATAAATATTACTAAGATGCGGTCTTTCGGAAATGTATTACGGTGTCACTATTATATAAGTGTGTCTGGTTTACAAACACTTTCTATTGTATCTTGGCAACTATTGCGCTCGATTGTTATTTTAAGTAAGTTTCGGCTTTTGGTTTGTGACATACGTTAAAAGGATCTATCCACGTAAAATTCAACAAAAATAAAAAAAGCGAATTACATATATAAGGTTGAAAAAGAATAAATTTTTATAAGGAAAAATTGATAGGACGTTTTTTTTTTCAATTCAAAAACTGTCTTATTTATCGATATATTTATATATCGATAAATAAAAACGCACGACAAACTAGTTTCTTCCGGGAAATTTTAATATATTTCACTCGGACAAATCCCGACGAGATTTCTTATAAAAAGGGTATATATCCCGGTTTCGATGGTCTGTAGTCTTCAATTAGGCATCAAGGCATCAACACCTAAGTGAAATACAAAATTGTTCTCAGTACTAGTACATTTACAGAACTTTTGATCATCATCATCATCGGCACTACAACCGGGATCCGGTCATGGCCTTATTTAACAAATCTCTCCACCTGTCCCGATTTCGAGCCGATGTCATCCAGTTTCGCACTCCCAAGCCCCGGCGTCCTGGTCTACACCATCCCTCCATCGCAGACAAGGTCTGCCGCCCTGTCTCCTTCCATAAATCGTACCACAAAGGACTTTCGGGGCAGACCCCTTTTCGTTCATTCGAGCTAGGCGTCCCGCCCACCGGAGTCTACCAAGCTTGATTTCTCTTACAACATTAGTTTCAAGGTACATTGCATACAACTCATGGTTGTAGCGTCTCCGGAATCGTCGTCCCTCACATACGGAGCCAACAATTCTCCTTAAGACCTTCCTCTAGAACGCGTTTAAGAGTTCAGAGTGCCTTTTATTGAGCACCCAGGTCTCAGATCCATACATGAGTACTGGTAAGACCATGGACTTGTACAGTAGTAGCTTGGATGTTCTGGATAAATTTCGAGATTTAAAGAGCCTTGATAGACCATAGTAGACTTTGTTGGATTTGATCAGCCGTTCGAGTATTTCTTCTTCCATATTCTTATCGGCTGATACTATTGACCCAAGGTAGTTAAAGGATTGCTCTACTTCAAATTCGTGCTCCACTACCCAGATAGTTTGACTAACGTTAGGTCTTCTCTTCGCAGAAGTTGCCACCATGTGCTTAGTTTACCCCTCATTAATGTGCAGTCTTAGTTTTTGTGCCGCCTGTTCGATCTGGGTGAAGGAATCCTGTATAGCAGATTCGGTTCTACCGATGATGTCGATGTCATCTGCGTAGGCAAGTATCTGGCTGGACTTGGTGATAATAGTCCCTCTAGTTATGACGCCAGAATCACGAATTGCTTTCTCCAACGCCAGGTTGAAGAGGAGGCAGTCCAGACCGTCCCCTTGTCGGAGTCCATTAAAGATGTTTATTGGTTTGGACAGCAATCCCGCTATTTTTACTTGACTAGTTACATTGGTCATGGTCATATATAGTCGCATCAATTTGTTTGGAATGCCGAACTCTCTCATGGCATTATGTAGTTCTACGCTGGCTATGCTGCCCTAGGTGATCAGATTACACTCTTTCTCCTTGCAGTAAGTGCAGCGTAGCGTGTACCGCGTCATATTTGGTAGATTATTTGGTAGAACTTCACTTTTCTCTATTTGACAGACTAGATTTTTTTCCAGGGCACTTTTCTTTTGTCTCTGAAGTCTTTTTTTCTGATCTTCTGAGCTCGTTGTATTTCTTCTCGCGTACCCGCGTCTTATGAGACTTCTGCATTGGCCGGCATTCTTACGTTCAGTCGCTAGTTTGCACTTATCATCAAGCAAGTCGTTCCGGTCTCTACGAGTACTGTCTAAGAAAGAGTTGGCAGTACTAATGACAGTATTCTTAAGGCGTGTCCATTTTTCTTCTACACCCGGCATTCTGGCCCCAGGACTTTATAGCGTTTGAAATAATAGTGAAGAAGATCGTGTGATTCGAACTGACGCTATGACAGCTCGAATCACGAAAAAAATTTTACCTAAGCGTTACACACCAGGCTACTGACCGTGTTTTGAATTTGATTTCCAAATTCGACTATATTCCACTGGTGTGAATTATTTTTATTTATCGCTTGGTATACGGTTCTGATGTATTTTTCTTATTCGATTTTTTTCGTTCGGTGTTCTTCACTATTTTTGCTTGCTTGTGAATTGTGTGTATCTGTTAGAATCGCTACAACTTAGAGTCCCTCGGTCGAGCTCGTTACGTCTCCGTAAGGCTGGGGAAAGTTTGAAATTGCTCGCCGTCGCGGTCTGTGGAAATGTATCATGGCATAAACACCTGTCGAGTATCGCCAGGTCAGCCTCAGGAAAACTGAGTTATCTTTTTAGAGCCAAGAAATTTTACTCCGGCCCAACTTCTTCTCCTATATAAATCCCAAATTAGACCCGCGCTCGAATATTGCTGTCATGTTTGGAGCTCGGCTCCTAAACATACCCTCGACCTACTTGAGAGCATACAGAGACGAGTGATCCGCCTGATCGGGGACTCGGCGCTGACGTCGGGACTACAGTCGCTATCACATCGAAGGCGCGTAGCCGACCTCTGTCTGTTTTACAGATATTATCACGGGTGCTGTTCTTCGGAGATTCGTGATATTGTTCCACGCAATTCGGCTTATGTGCGCTCCACAAGACAATCCGACGGATCGCACCCGTTTGTGGTTCATCTCCCGACGGCGCGAACATCCCTGCATCAGAACTCGTTCCTCTACAGAGCGGGGAAGCTGTGGAACTCCCTTCCCACGCGAGTGTTCCCGGAGCGTTACAACCTGCAACTGTTCAAAAAGAACTGCAACAGTTATTTGATGGCATCTCGGGGCGCCCACTCGGCGCTATAGGTTCGCCTCTCCCGAGAGAAGTCTAATAAAAATAAAAAAAATCCGCGCTCGGAAAACTATATCAACAAGATAGTGGTCCGAGTCAACGTTGACACCTCGATACGTTGGTACCATCATCAGGCTCGAGGAGTGGCGACGATCGATCAACACCTGGTTAATTTGGTTGCGAGTGGCTCAATCAGGTGATACCCAGGTGGCTTTGTGGATATCTTTACGCCGAAACCTGCTACTCGCAACGACCAAGTTTTTCGATGCTGCCAGTTCGTGACTGGTAGTCCATTGTCATTAGTGTTCTCATGCAAACGATGGGAACCTGCGTAGTGCCTGAAAACCGGCTCTCAACCTGTGTTGGCATTCAAATCACCAAGAACGCTTTTCACATCGTCTCTTGAGCAGGTATTGAGGACCCGTTCGACGTTGTTGTAGTGTTCCTCCTTTTTGGCGTCGACTCATCTGTAAGTCCGGGAACGTTTATGAGGCTTATGTTCTTAAACTTGCCTCGCACGAGTTATGATTTTAGTTATTTGTTGAAGCAAAAATTACAACATAATAGAAAAAACGCCCAAAACACTCTTACACCACTCGTTGAATAGTTAAAACACGGAGTCTTTCTTTTGTTTTCTTCCACTTTTTATTTTTGTTATATATTTTATTCCATAAAGAGGGTTAATGATTTGCACAATTTTTCCTATCTAACTTAACTATCTTCAAACTTCCAAAAGTCTTCAATTTACTTAATTCACTTCCTTTTGTCCAACTTACAATATCCTTACCTTTTCGGTTTGCGTAAACTATTTTTTAGATTCTGTGTTTAACTTTATTTTGTCCACTTTATTTAGTTTCTATCTTATGGTATTTGAATTTTTTCTTATATGGTTTAACTAAACTTAACTATCTGTGTCACTCTCTATTTTGTCCACATTATTTATTTATTTTTCTTTTTGTTCTCTTCTGTTTTTGTGACTTTCATTCAGGTCTCTTTTTCTTTTCACATAGTATATTCATGAAACCTATCTTTCGAATGTTAATTTACTACGGACTATATTAGCAACGAAATTCCACTATCGACTCTCGGCAAAATATCAATAAACCACTTTGCTTTCGGACTCTACCGATTTATTCACTTAACTATCGATTTTCAGTACACTGTCAATAAACGATTTAACTTTTGGCCTTTTCCGATCTATTCACTTAACTCTCGATTCTCGGAAAACTGTCTATAAACGATTTTACTTTTGCCTTTTCCAGATCTATTCAATTAACTCTTGATTCGCTACTCCACTTCTCGATCAGCCACCGACTCCACGACCAACCCCAGACTCCGACCAACCACTGACGACCTCTTCTCTCATTAACCACCGACCCTCGTCACCTCGGGGTCAACACCTCCCGATGACGACAATGCAATTTAATTTTAATTGCCCCAATTTCCGATTGTTGGCTTCAGATCGCAATCACGGTGTATCGCTGAACCAGTCAATATTTCTTCACTGACTTGAACTCGGGTTCAACTTCTGCGGTTGCGAACTGATCCAATTAATTGCACTTCTGCCGTTTGTGCTGGAACATGCAGTTTAAACGTTTCTGCAATTTAATTGTTCCAATCTATGCATTCGTTAATTGCTTTAGGGATTTGAAATTGAAATTAATCGTTTTCGATTGATTTGCTTAATGGGCTTACGGACTCGATTGCGTTGTTGTCGTTCTGTGGGGTCCTTTGGGTTTAGAATTTGGTGGCGCTTTTTTGTTTGAGTGTGTCAATGATCTCCTGTATGTTATCTTTAGCTATGACATCATCGACACACTTAACACACGCGAAGAGTGCGTAGTCTTTCGTTTATTGCATTAAAGCCCATGATGGCAGGCTTCAGTTTTTGGCTGACTAGAAAGCCTACCCCGAGCACATGGTGTTTTAGTTATAATAAATGTCATACTCGTTTCTTTGAATAAGACCACTCCCCATCCATCTTATTACTTGTAATGCTGTTATGTCAGCCTTATATTCGGTCAGGGCATCGGCTAGCTGCTGTGCAGCTCGAGCTCTGTATATTGAGCGGACAATCCATGTCGGGACCATATTTCTTAAGCATTTGGAAAAGGAGATCTTGTGCGGCTCCACAATCATCATCATGTCACTACAACCGGGAGCCGGTCTTGGCCTTATTTAGCAAGTCCTGAGGTTTGTTAAATTTTCCATAATGATTTGTTTTTTCCGGGCAAGGTCATTGGTCTTGCGCCAGAGGCTCCACAATGGGTTAAGTTAATTTGAATGCACTCAAACCTGACCATTATTATTCAGAAGATTGGACATCGCGTTTTTAAATGCTCGGCATTTGTAACTTTGTGGCGGTTCCGCCAAAACCCACCGTTCACTTACCTGAAAACCCCCATAACGTCCACCCAATCTCATAACTTCATTAATGCAATCACATTAGCACCTTAAATACTTCGCGCATTAAAGAGATGAATTCTTTAATCCAAAAGTCCCTGGAAAAGAAAACTTACTTCTCATGCATCTCTTCGCATAACTGTAAGATTTCTTTCTTAACTTATCAGGAATCTCAAACCAATCCGGCACCTTGGGTGCCAAGCAAATCCCCCTAGACGTATTCATGAAAACAAGATGATTTGGTTTACATACAATGTAACCATCATAACAAGGACCATACACATTGCGTCGCCTATTTCCCGTCCTCACCAAGTGTCCCATAAATCATCATGCATATACATTGGCTGGCGATCGACACCCGACGGACCAAAACAAATATACGCATATCGCGTCTCTTGGCACCAATTGAATCCTACAGCATAAGCAAATGCAAATAAGAATTCAATACCAACCCTTACCAGCGTTGCCATAAACACCATTTCCCGGTAATCTAGCCAAAACCCATTAGCACATTTCCACATTGCATTGCCGCCTATTTATTTACCCGCAATGCACATTTCAGACAAAGACCCAAACGTTCCCTTCGTCTTTTCATATTTCGGGATCTGCTCCTCATCAGCAGCGGCATGAGCAAACAAAAACCATTAGCATCCAAGGAGATTCGGTTTTGTTTGCTTTACCGAACTCGCATCTCATGAATGCACTTATGCCCTTTCTTTGTTGTAAATTCGTTCCCATGGCTTTGATCCATAAAAGAACCAATGTACACATATACATGTGCACCGTGACGATCTTCTCTATGAGATCTGTTTGGTTACCCCAAAGAGAGACCTTACGTCTCTCTTGGAATAGGAAAATGCGCCCCTTAATTAAGAGAGCCAGTGTCATTGGCCGAATTCCTTTGTCACCGAGTGAATATCGTTGAGTCTAATAACATCTGGCGACCACGCTGGGCGCGCTGACTTCCGCTCTCGGGTGCACACGGAGATGCGTTTATACCCGGAGTCGAGTGTGTGTTAATTTTCAACATTTAATTTTTAACCGGTCGTGTTTCAGTGCGTGGTTATTGTAGCTATGATATTAAAATAAATATAAACAATCTTTTACCAATAAAATAACATTAATAAAAAAAAAAAAATCATTTAGTGTTTGTATTCTTCTTGTGGAGATCGTTCGCTCCGTATTTTGAGACTTGAGCATTTTTGCGGCGTCGCTCAGAGTTGTGTCCAGTGAACAGTACGTGGGACGAAATAGAACTCGCGCCCATGCCGGTGCCACGACTTCGTACCCTACAACTTCCTATTGAGTGTTCGTTACCGCCTTCGCACCCTGATTCGCAGAACATTCATTTGGGGCGTGCATTACAGCTCATCGCTCTGTAGCCTTTTCCACCGCATTTCAAACAGTTTGCCTGAACGATCTTCTTTGGATTTGCATGATTTCGCCACATGACCGTATTGCCAACATCTAAAACATCGTGTTTTTTTTTTCTTATACATTAACGCCCGCACAAAAGGGGCTTTTGAAGTACCCGTGAATGTCAGGGCATAGTGCGAGCAGGGTGTGGGTATGATGTGTTCTCGTAGTCTGCATCTCTCCCACCCGGCGCGTATGAAACTTGTAGCCAGCACCATGCTAGCTTTTCCTTTTGGTAAGCGGATCATAGCAACCTGCGCGCCATCTGGTTTCCGTCTTAAGCCCTTCACCACCCCCTTTAGGATCGCATTTAGTGCAGCAAACTCTATAGCGGAAAAAATCAGAAGCGACGAAAGCGATGAAACATACCGCATCCTCCTCCTTTACTTCCAGATGTACAAAAGCATATATTACCAATTTATAAGAACTTATCAAAGGACGACCTACTGCAACGCTGCTTCGGTGGTCACACGCAGAATGCTAACGAGAGCTTTAACAGTACGATTTGGCGTTTGGCTCCAAAACACCTACACTGTGATGTTAAAATCATTGAGATTTCAGTGTTCATCGCAGCTGGAGTATTCAATGAAGGTGTTGCGTCTCCAAAACGCCGTGCTTCCTCTATCAAGGGAAGAGCGTGGAGGTTATAATAACTTCCTTTATTAATTATTTAATGTTCTTTATTTTTTTTGGTATTTATTTATTTAAACAACTTAAACAATCTTTAGTTTAAACAACTTAAACAATCTTTAGTTTATAATACACTTCTTCTTCCAAACTTTACAATCAAAACTCTTTCTCAAATCTTTCTATACTTTTTCTCTAATCTTTTTTTCTTCTATCAAATTCTTGCTTTTACTCTTTCTCTCAAAACTCTGGTCTCCATCTCAACTCAACTTCAACTCCACTTTGTATTTCTCACTTTAATCTCGACTCTTCAACTCACTTTCTCAAACTTGACTTTTCTCAAACTCCAACTAACTCAAAACTCTCAAACTCTCAAACTTTCAAAACTGACTTTCTCAAACTCTTCAATTTCTCCAACTGACTTTACAATAAAATTTTCCCTCTTCTTATATAACTTTGCGTTCTAATCTACTGTAAATTATAATTTGAACAAAATAAATTTTTTCAAAGTATTACTTACTCTACTGTTACTTTTAATTTTGAACAAACTGAACGAAAATCAAAGAGCCATGTTTCAAATGAAAAAAGGGGCATGTTATGAAAAAATGCGCATGTATGAAATGTACTGAAACTGATTTGATATAGAATATTGTGGATGTTTATTTATGATATGTATTAAATGAGAATGTTAGATATGTTAATAGAATGTTTTAAGGATGTGTTAGATAAATAATGAGATTCAGTATTAAAGTTAATAGTCATAAGGACAGTAGTATTCTGGAATACTACAAAGGATTCTCATTCATTTTAAGAGTAATGAATGCCATGGACATCATCGTAGTTCGGGAGAGCTTCGATTTCGCGCGATTGAAAGATTTGAGTCGGATACAGAGGCAAGAGATTACGACCTCTTTAAGCAGCAAAGAAGCCCATAAAGCTCCCGACGAGCTTCAACAACAAAACAAGTTGAAGATCTTTTGTACGGTTCTGGAATCGCCGATTAAGGTCAAGTACCATTTTCCATAGTCCAAACTTTTCGTGTAATAAATATATCTTAAAGTTCTGCAAAATCGATGAAGGAATGATGTTGTGCCGGAAACAAACTATAAATAATATAATTCAAATTACTACAATGCAAAGTTATCATTTTATTGAATTTCACATTCCGCAAATAACAATACCGCCCCATACGACTAAAATTGATAACAACCGTGAGACCAAGACGGGTTTATCGTTTTAAAAATAATTTAAGTAAATTGCTACAGAGTGTGCTGAAATACAATGTCATTGCAATCTGTAGCTGCAATACTCTGAATGCACATCGAAAAGATAAGCTTTCGCATTGAGTAGTGGAACAAAAGTTAAATTGTGTGCAATTGTTCCCAGATGGGTCGTAAAGAGTTTTTGCAAACAGATAATCACTTTTGTAACTTTCCTGACTGATCTTATATACTGAAGTTCCTTGCGTCATCGCGTCGACTTGTGGAAGTGTATGACGCATGCGTTGGTTTTCATGAAAGATTTTATATTAACAACAATGCGGTAATATGTCGGAAACGCGTGAAATAGGTAGTCGAAATGATATCAAAAACATAGGTCATATAGCTTTATAATACTGGAACATTGGTACTAAATAAACTGTTTGCCAAAGAAAATAAATCGGCTTCAAAAATTACATACTTTTTTTTGTTTTGTTTTATATCCACATTTATTTAACAAATTAATTACATATTTTACTTAAGACTAAATGTTAATTTCTATTCTACAAATAACATTCTTACATTAACTTACTGGCTCTTCGCAAGCACTCTAAATTATACATTATTATTTTTCTTATGCCTTTCGGCGTACAATAACTGTTTTCATAACATATCATAATAATTGATATGTTTTCTTTTTTAAATGTATTCTGTGTGTTCAACAAGCGTTGAACACACCTTCCACTAACACCGGGTTCTTGTTGTGTTGTGGGTTGGCGTCAGGAACAATGCGGTCTCCTGACGTGCATTTTGGTTGGGCGTTGTTGGACTTCGCCGACCGATGAATGTCGTTCACAAACACGAGGGACTTGATGTGCCAGATCAATGGCGGCCGCAGCAATGATGCCTGAAACCAAATTTCTATTAAGCTGAATAAAGTCAACTGAATACCTGCAGCTTCTTGAAATAATTGTCTCTTGGGACAAAAGAACTCGTGTTGGATATGTTTTGTTCTTAAATTATTTACTTTATTTCCAAGGATTACTATGATTTTTATTGATTACAAATTATTGCGAACTGTAGTTGCCAAATAGCTAACGAAGAAAAATAACAAAAATTAAAGATGGTTGTCAAGTGTGACAACCAACAGAATTCATAAATGTCAGCTGATTGTTAACATTGTTGTTGACATTGTTAAAGGTGATGCCACATATAGTTCAAGTGGTGCCACAGATTTAATCAATGCGAATTCGCTGATTGTTTCGAATTCGAATCCACAACAATTCTATTTTTTTTTCTACATCATGTTTTTTTTTTGTTTTTTTTTTTTTTTTTTTTTTTTTTTTTTAAATTACGTATATAGGGGGTTGACACGCAAAAATAAAAAATAAAATAATGAAACAAAACGGACAAACAAACAATGAATACAAATAAAAATTAAAATTAAATGAAAAACGAGAATTAAAAAAAAAAATTAAAATAATTGGGAATTGTGGATAGGGGGAAGGAACGTATGCCTCAGAGGCATACTATGTTTGGGGACGTGTAGTCCTTTCTTCATCACTGATCCACCACCAGTTGGGATGGGATAATCTTCATAATGAAGTACAAGACTTTATTGGGATAGTATTTCTTGTATTGTGACTCTGGAGTCCTGTACTTTCCAAGGCAGGAACGCAAACACTGCCTCTCGAACACCCGAAACTTCTCCATGTAGAATGGGGATGTGTTATACATACCGGGCAGCCATACACTAATACTAGTCTGATGAATACCTAGTATGAAATTATTTTCACCTTGGAGTCCAGAAGACTACTACGGAAGAGACTTCGTGTTATTGGATATGCGTTTTTAGATGCTGTAAGAGTAGCTGCTGTATGCTTATCAAAGTAAAGATACTGATCCAGCCAGATACCAAGGTATCTGACTTCAGTTTTTACTTGTAGGGGAAGATTATTACTTCCTACAATGGAAAATGTTTTCAAATTCCGTTTTGTATCCCTTGATGCACTGGACAGCGGCGTTCTGAAAAGGATAGTCTCTGTTTTCTGGAAATTTATTTGTAATTTCCAGTCGTCGCAAAAACGTTTGATTTTCTTGAAATCATCTTGCAAAAGTCTGTTGATGACATCAATCTTTTCTCCAGATCTATACACCACAATGTCGTCGGCATACGCAATTGCATGGTTGAGAGAACCCACTAGATCACTAGTGTAAATGTTAAATAAAATGGGAGAATTCACTGCTCCCTGTTGTAGACCGTTTTTGATGTGGAAAGTCTTGTTAGAGATTATATCTCCACATTTCACTACAAATTGTTTACCCATTATCATATCGTAGATAATGTATAATAAATATTCGGGCATACCTAGATTTGATAACTTATATACAAGGAAGTGTGTGTCTTCTGTCTGTGATGGCACGATGCTGAACATTGATCGCTTGAACCGTATTAGTGTTTGTAGATCTGCTCAGTGGCTTCCGTCACACTTTGCTTTCTCAGTAATTATTTCTGGTAGATTACTCATTTGGGGGTGTTTCGTCGAACCCCCGTTTGCAATAGCCAGACGGCCGCACGCACGGTCGCAGTTGTTCCATGGTTTAGTACAAAAATTACATACTTCTATCTGTTTTGTGCTCAACACGCGTTGAACACACCTTCCACAAACACAGGGTTCTTGATTTGTTGCGGGCTGGGTGCTGGCGTCAGGAATACGATGGTGTCTCCTGGCGTGCAGTGATGGCTCTAAAATAATCTGGAAATTAATGTGAAAATAGCAAAGAATACCTAGTGGGCTCCAGACGGGAATGGATGTATTTGATGAACTTGCTTGTCACTCTGTATGCAGTGATGATCACTTTGACTGTTGGTTGATGGGTTGTATTAAAACGAATTAAACCAGGATAACAAATAGAACGTTCCTTGTTAGAAATTCTATGCAGCTCGAAACCACCCGCAATTGTAGAAAATAAATCAAAAGCAAACTATTTCACACTTAAAGACTCAAACTTGAGTCACAATCTTTAATAATCTTTAATTTATTTCACACGATTGCTGTTATTTTCATGGATTAATAAACTTGCGATCCGTGGTCGCCAATCGGTTACGAAGAAGGAAGACAAAATGGTTGTCGTTTGACAACCAACAGAATTTAATTTCTAATGTCAGCTGATTGTTGACATTTTCTAGGTTGGTGCCACGAGTAGCATTCAATTGCGAATTCGCTGGCTGTATCCAGGGCGAATCCGCAACAACTTCCATCTGTTGGTCCCATATGCGCACCAAAATTGGTCTTCCTCTTACGATGAACTTTTGGTGAGTTGGCTTTAACGTGGAGGTTTCTGTGATAGTATCATCTACATACACCAGGTGACACTTTATCAGATAATTGTTCCTCCGCACATCGTTCATCCGATTGTGATGACATTTTGGCGAGATGTTGTTACATGAACATTTTTATGCTAGCGCCACCAACGTACACTAGGTGGTGCTATGTCCGATATTTATTATTTTGCGCATCGTTTATCGGATTGCTATGAAACTTTTGTGCACTACCATGAAGGTTTTGGGAATACGTATTGGGTTGCACCACATCAAATGTCCGATTTTATAGTAAACATTTCAAAGCCAATATTTTTTCTCCGTAACTGATTATTCAATCAAAATAGCATCCTTTGGTATCTATGACATTCTTCCAATGTGATACAAGGTCAAATATTCCTTTTATGTACGAGGGTTGCCTTTTATATTTCGGGATTAGAGAACAAAAACAAATATTGATCATCGAAAATCACTTTATTGTTTTTCAAAATATTCCCCATGAAGATCTATACACTTTTGCATGCGTTTGAACCAATTGTCGAAGCACTTTTGCTACTCTGATTGAGGTATCTCCAACACATGCATTCTGAATGCAGCAACCGCTTCTTCAGGTGTCGAAAAACGTTGACCTCTCAGTTTTTGTTTTACGTACGGGAATAAAAAGAAGTCATTCGGTGCCAAGTCAGGACTATACGCCGGATGACCCATCAAATCGATGTTTTGGGTGCTCAAAAATGCAGTTGTCGCAGCCGATGTGTGAGAGCTCGCATTGTCGTGCTGAAGAGTGATCCGTCTTCGGCGGTTGGTTTTCCTGATTTCTTGGAAGACAACTGGCAAACAAATGGTTGTGTACCACTCAGAATTGACTGTTCTGCGTTGTTCTAGTGGTACGGTTGCGATATGTCCAGTTTTTTCGAAAAAACAGGCGTCCATTTGCTTGGAAGTGCTTCGTGCGCGAACAACTTTTGTTGGATTTGGCTCATCTTGAAACACCCAGACAGTCGACTGCTGTTTACTTTCGGGCTCATACGCGTAAATCCACGATTCATCACCTGTCACGATGTCATAGACGTGTTTCGAAGCACCGCGACCGTATTTTTTGAGCATTTCTTTCGACCAATTGACAAGAGCCTTTTTTTGGGCGATTGACAAATGGTGTGAGATCCAACGCGAACAAATTTTTTTGACAGTCAAATGTTTATGCAATATTGAATGTATGCTGGTCCCACTAACGCTTAAGGTTGTCTCAATCTCACGATAGGTCACATGACGATCTTCCAATATCAGTTCGCGCACAGCATCAATGGTTTTCGGAACAACAACTGATTTTGGACGACCTTCACGAAATTCATCTTGGAGTGAACTACGACCACGATTGAATTCACCATACCATCGATAAACACTGGTCCTTGATGGAGCTTCAGAGCCAAAAATTGAATTAAGTTCATCCATGCACTGTTGCTGAGTTAATCCACGCCGAAAGTTGTAAAAAATAATCGCACGAAAATGTTGAGGATTTAATTCCATTTTCGGGCCGAGATGAATCTTTTAAGTTACTGTAAACAACACAAATAGGGCTCGTATGTCAAAACGTTCTGAGTGCGTATAACCTCAAAAATGTCCAACTTTACGACAGAGCTGTCAATTGCCGGATTGCAACACTAGGGTTGCCAAATCCCGAAACATAAGAGGCAACCCTCGTAGAAGTGCTGGCTTTTTGAGGCAATGAAATCTTCAGAGGTTTTTATGACCTCTGCTCGGTTCCGGAAGACCTTCTGCCGGCAAAATGAATACAGATTGCGGAAAAGATGGTAGTCCATTGGGGAAATGTTAGGAGAGTACGGTGGATGCGGAATAATTTCAAATCCCAACTGCAACAGTTTTTGCACCGTTACTTGTGAGGTATGGGGTCTAGCATTGTAATGCAGAAGGATCGGGCTGTGCCTATTGACCAACCCAAGTTGCTTTTCAGCCAATTTAGCATGTAATATGTCGATTTCCCCATGATATTTGATTGCGTTTATCGTTTCTCCTGGTTGAAGAAATGAAAAATGGGTTGGTCCTTTCGGTGTCCACCAAATTGTCACCATAACCTTTTTTGGGTGAAGATCGGGTTTAGGAGTGTGTTTTGGTTTTTCATCTGCATCCAACCACTGCCCAGGTCTTTTACGGTTATCATACAGAATCCACTTTCCATCACAGGTGACTATCCGGTGCAAAAACAGTTCAGTTTGGTTTCTTTATCTAATCGATGCCCAGATTTTCAGGCGCCGTGGTTTTTGGGACTCGTTCAGTTCATGGGGTACCCACTTATCGAGTTTCTTTACCTTTCCTGTGAGAGAAAGGTGTCGACTTATTGTCATTGGGGATGTTCCCATGCTTTGTGCAATCTCCCGCACCGATTTCGTTGGGCCGGCATCCACCGTTTCTCTTAAAACATCATCGTCAACCAATGTTTCCGGCTTGCCACGTGGCTCATTTTCGAGGCTGAAATCTCCCGAACGGAACTTTCCAAACCAACGTCGTATAGTGCGTTCGTTTACTACCACATCCCCAAATACGCCATTAATGTTTTTCATTGCCAATGACCCAATATGTCCCATTTTAAATTCATAAAGGAAGAGGAAGGAAGAGACAGCATGGTAAACAATTCCTAGAAAATAAATAACTGTACTTGTAACGAACCCTAAAATTCTCACACGCCAAGCACACTTACCACTTTACTTTATAAAAAAAGAAAATTTAACGTTCTGGCACAGATGTTCACTCGAGAAGTTCTTATTTCGACTGAGCGAAAATCGGACATTTCATGTGGTACAACCCAATAATAAGCTTTGGGTAGTGGAACACTTCCGGTGAAAAAGATTTCCCTCTGGCTCTATCTGCCAAAAATCACGTCCTGTACTTTCCAAGGCAGGAACGCAAACACTGCCTCTCGAACACCCGAAACTTCTCCATGTAGAATGGGGATGTGTTATACATACCGGGCAGCCATACACTAATACTAGTCTGATGAATACCTAGTATGAAATTATTTTCACCTTGGAGTCCAGAAGACTACTACGGAAGAGACTTCGTGTTATTGGATATGCGTTTTTAGATGCTGTAAGAGTAGCTGCTGTATGCTTATCAAAGTAAAGATACTGATCCAGCCAGATACCAAGGTATCTGACTTCAGTTTTTACTTGTAGGGGAAGATTATTACTTCCTACAATGGAAAATGTTTTCAAATTCCGTTTTGTATCCCTTGATGCACTGGACAGCGGCGTTCTGAAAAGGATAGTCTCTGTTTTCTGGAAATTTATTTGTAATTTCCAGTCGTCGCAAAAACGTTTGATTTTCTTGAAATCATCTTGCAAAAGTCTGTTGATGACATCAATCTTTTCTCCAGATCTATACACCACAATGTCGTCGGCATACGCAATTGCATGGTTGAGAGAACCCACTAGATCACTAGTGTAAATGTTAAATAAAATGGGAGAATTCACTGCTCCCTGTTGTAGACCGTTTTTGATGTGGAAAGTCTTGTTAGAGATTATATCTCCACATTTCACTACAAATTGTTTACCCATTATCATATCGTAGATAATGTATAATAAATATTCGGGCATACCTAGATTTGATAACTTATATACAAGGAAGTGTGTGTCTTCTGTCTGTGATGGCACGATGCTGAACATTGATCGCTTGAACCGTATTAGTGTTTGTAGATCTGCTCAGTGGCTTCCGTCACACTTTGCTTTCTCAGTAATTATTTCTGGTAGATTACTCATTTGGGGGTGTTTCGTCGAACCCCCGTTTGCAATAGCCAGACGGCCGCACGCACGGTCGCAGTTGTTCCATGGTTTAGTACAAAAATTACATACTTCTATCTGTTTTGTGCTCAACACGCGTTGAACACACCTTCCACAAACACAGGGTTCTTGATTTGTTGCGGGCTGGGTGCTGGCGTCAGGAATACGATGGTGTCTCCTGGCGTGCAGTGATGGCTCTAAAATAATCTGGAAATTAATGTGAAAATAGCAAAGAATACCTAGTGGGCTCCAGACGGGAATGGATGTATTTGATGAACTTGCTTGTCACTCTGTATGCAGTGATGATCACTTTGACTGTTGGTTGATGGGTTGTATTAAAACGAATTAAACCAGGATAACAAATAGAACGTTCCTTGTTAGAAATTCTATGCAGCTCGAAACCACCCGCAATTGTAGAAAATAAATCAAAAGCAAACTATTTCACACTTAAAGACTCAAACTTGAGTCACAATCTTTAATAATCTTTAATTTATTTCACACGATTGCTGTTATTTTCATGGATTAATAAACTTGCGATCCGTGGTCGCCAATCGGTTACGAAGAAGGAAGACAAAATGGTTGTCGTTTGACAACCAACAGAATTTAATTTCTAATGTCAGCTGATTGTTGACATTTTCTAGGTTGGTGCCACGAGTAGCATTCAATTGCGAATTCGCTGGCTGTATCCAGGGCGAATCCGCAACAACTTCCATCTGTTGGTCCCATATGCGCACCAAAATTGGTCTTCCTCTTACGATGAACTTTTGGTGAGTTGGCTTTAACGTGGAGGTTTCTGTGATAGTATCATCTACATACACCAGGTGACACTTTATCAGATAATTGTTCCTCCGCACATCGTTCATCCGATTGTGATGACATTTTGGCGAGATGTTGTTACATGAACATTTTTATGCTAGCGCCACCAACGTACACTAGGTGGTGCTATGTCCGATATTTATTATTTTGCGCATCGTTTATCGGATTGCTATGAAACTTTTGTGCACTACCATGAAGGTTTTGGGAATACGTATTGGGTTGCACCACATCAAATGTCCGATTTTATAGTAAACATTTCAAAGCCAATATTTTTTCTCCGTAACTGATTATTCAATCAAAATAGCATCCTTTGGTATCTATGACATTCTTCCAATGTGATACAAGGTCAAATATTCCTTTTATGTACGAGGGTTGCCTTTTATATTTCGGGATTAGAGAACAAAAACAAATATTGATCATCGAAAATCACTTTATTGTTTTTCAAAATATTCCCCATGAAGATCTATACACTTTTGCATGCGTTTGAACCAATTGTCGAAGCACTTTTGCTACTCTGATTGAGGTATCTCCAACACATGCATTCTGAATGCAGCAACCGCTTCTTCAGGTGTCGAAAAACGTTGACCTCTCAGTTTGTGTTTTACGTACGGGAATAAAAAGAAGTCATTCGGTGCCAAGTCAGGACTATACGCCGGATGACCCATCAAATCGATGTTTTGGGTGCTCAAAAATGCAGTTGTCGCAGCCGATGTGTGAGAGCTCGCATTGTCGTGCTGAAGAGTGATCCGTCTTCGGCGGTTGGTTTTCCTGATTTCTTGGAAGACAACTGGCAAACAAATGGTTGTGTACCACTCAGAATTGACTGTTCTGCGTTGTTCTAGTGGTACGGTTGCGATATGTCCAGTTTTTTCGAAAAAACAGGCGTCCATTTGCTTGGAAGTGCTTCGTGCGCGAACAACTTTTGTTGGATTTGGCTCATCTTGAAACACCCAGACAGTCGACTGCTGTTTACTTTCGGGCTCATACGCGTAAATCCACGATTCATCACCTGTCACGATGTCATAGACGTGTTTCGAAGCACCGCGACCGTATTTTTTGAGCATTTCTTTCGACCAATTGACAAGAGCCTTTTTTTGGGCGATTGACAAATGGTGTGAGATCCAACGCGAACAAATTTTTTTGACAGTCAAATGTTTATGCAATATTGAATGTATGCTGGTCCCACTAACGCCTAAGGTTGTCTCAATCTCACGATAGGTCACATGACGATCTTCCAATATCAGTTCGCGCACAGCATCAATGGTTTTCGGAACAACAACTGATTTTGGACGACCTTCACGAAATTCATCTTGGAGTGAACTACGACCACGATTGAATTCACCATACCATCGATAAACACTGGTCCTTGATGGAGCTTCAGAGCCAAAAATTGAATTAAGTTCATCCATGCACTGTTGCTGAGTTAATCCACGCCGAAAGTTGTAAAAAATAATCGCACGAAAATGTTGAGGATTTAATTCCATTTTCGGGCCGAGATGAATCTTTTAAGTTACTGTAAACAACACAAATAGGGCTCGTATGTCAAAACGTTCTGAGTGCGTATAACCTCAAAAATGTCCAACTTTACGACAGAGCTGTCAATTGCCGGATTGCAACACTAGGGTTGCCAAATCCCGAAACATAAGAGGCAACCCTCGTAGAAGTGCTGGCTTTTTGAGGCAATGAAATCTTCAGAGGTTTTTATGACCTCTGCTCGGTTCCGGAAGACCTTCTGCCGGCAAAATGAATACAGATTGCGGAAAAGATGGTAGTCCATTGGGGAAATGTTAGGAGAGTACGGTGGATGCGGAATAATTTCAAATCCCAACTGCAACAGTTTTTGCACCGTTACTTGTGAGGTATGGGGTCTAGCATTGTAATGCAGAAGGATCGGGCTGTGCCTATTGACCAACCCAAGTTGCTTTTCAGCCAATTTAGCATGTAATATGTCGATTTCCCCATGATATTTGATTGCGTTTATCGTTTCTCCTGGTTGAAGAAATGAAAAATGGGTTGGTCCTTTCGGTGTCCACCAAATTGTCACCATAACCTTTTTTGGGTGAAGATCGGGTTTAGGAGTGTGTTTTGGTTTTTCATCTGCATCCAACCACTGCCCAGGTCTTTTACGGTTATCATACAGAATCCACTTTCCATCACAGGTGACTATCCGGTGCAAAAACAGTTCAGTTTGGTTTCTTTATCTAATCGATGCCCAGATTTTCAGGCGCCGTGGTTTTTGGGACTCGTTCAGTTCATGGGGTACCCACTTATCGAGTTTCTTTACCTTTCCTGTGAGAGAAAGGTGTCGACTTATTGTCATTGGGGATGTTCCCATGCTTTGTGCAATCTCCCGCACCGATTTCGTTGGGCCGGCATCCACCGTTTCTCTTAAAACATCATCGTCAACCAATGTTTCCGGCTTGCCACGTGGCTCATTTTCGAGGCTGAAATCTCCCGAACGGAACTTTCCAAACCAACGTCGTATAGTGCGTTCGTTTACTACCACATCCCCAAATACGCCATTAATGTTTTTCATTGCCAATGACCCAATATGTCCCATTTTAAATTCATAAAGGAAGAGGAAGGAAGAGACAGCATGGTAAACAATTCCTAGAAAATAAATAACTGTACTTGTAACGAACCCTAAAATTCTCACACGCCAAGCACACTTACCACTTTACTTTATAAAAAAAGAAAATTTAACGTTCTGGCACAGATGTTCACTCGAGAAGTTCTTATTTCGACTGAGCGAAAATCGGACATTTCATGTGGTACAGCCCAATAATAAGCTTTGGGTAGTGGAACACTTCCGGTGAAAAAGATTTCCCTCTGGCTCTATCTGCCAAAAATCACGTCCTGTACTTTCCAAGGCAGGAACGCAAACACTGCCTCTCGAACACCCGAAACTTCTCCATGTAGAATGGGGATGTGTTATACATACCGGGCAGCCATACACTAATACTAGTCTGATGAATACCTAGTATGAAATTATTTTCACCTTGGAGTCCAGAAGACTACTACGGAAGAGACTTCGTGTTATTGGATATGCGTTTTTAGATGCTGTAAGAGTAGCTGCTGTATGCTTATCAAAGTAAAGATACTGATCCAGCCAGATACCAAGGTATCTGACTTCAGTTTTTACTTGTAGGGGAAGATTATTACTTCCTACAATGGAAAATGTTTTCAAATTCCGTTTTGTATCCCTTGATGCACTGGACAGCGGCGTTCTGAAAAGGATAGTCTCTGTTTTCTGGAAATTTATTTGTAATTTCCAGTCGTCGCAAAAACGTTTGATTTTCTTGAAATCATCTTGCAAAAGTCTGTTGATGACATCAATCTTTTCTCCAGATCTATACACCACAATGTCGTCGGCATACGCAATTGCATGGTTGAGAGAACCCACTAGATCACTAGTGTAAATGTTAAATAAAATGGGAGAATTCACTGCTCCCTGTTGTAGACCGTTTTTGATGTGGAAAGTCTTGTTAGAGATTATATCTCCACATTTCACTACAAATTGTTTACCCATTATCATATCGTAGATAATGTATAATAAATATTCGGGCATACCTAGATTTGATAACTTATATACAAGGAAGTGTGTGTCTTCTGTCTGTGATGGCACGATGCTGAACATTGATCGCTTGAACCGTATTAGTGTTTGTAGATCTGCTCAGTGGCTTCCGTCACACTTTGCTTTCTCAGTAATTATTTCTGGTAGATTACTCATTTGGGGGTGTTTCGTCGAACCCCCGTTTGCAATAGCCAGACGGCCGCACGCACGGTCGCAGTTGTTCCATGGTTTAGTACAAAAATTACATACTTCTATCTGTTTTGTGCTCAACACGCGTTGAACACACCTTCCACAAACACAGGGTTCTTGATTTGTTGCGGGCTGGGTGCTGGCGTCAGGAATACGATGGTGTCTCCTGGCGTGCAGTGATGGCTCTAAAATAATCTGGAAATTAATGTGAAAATAGCAAAGAATACCTAGTGGGCTCCAGACGGGAATGGATGTATTTGATGAACTTGCTTGTCACTCTGTATGCAGTGATGATCACTTTGACTGTTGGTTGATGGGTTGTATTAAAACGAATTAAACCAGGATAACAAATAGAACGTTCCTTGTTAGAAATTCTATGCAGCTCGAAACCACCCGCAATTGTAGAAAATAAATCAAAAGCAAACTATTTCACACTTAAAGACTCAAACTTGAGTCACAATCTTTAATAATCTTTAATTTATTTCACACGATTGCTGTTATTTTCATGGATTAATAAACTTGCGATCCGTGGTCGCCAATCGGTTACGAAGAAGGAAGACAAAATGGTTGTCGTTTGACAACCAACAGAATTTAATTTCTAATGTCAGCTGATTGTTGACATTTTCTAGGTTGGTGCCACGAGTAGCATTCAATTGCGAATTCGCTGGCTGTATCCAGGGCGAATCCGCAACAACTTCCATCTGTTGGTCCCATATGCGCACCAAAATTGGTCTTCCTCTTACGATGAACTTTTGGTGAGTTGGCTTTAACGTGGAGGTTTCTGTGATAGTATCATCTACATACACCAGGTGACACTTTATCAGATAATTGTTCCTCCGCACATCGTTCATCCGATTGTGATGACATTTTGGCGAGATGTTGTTACATGAACATTTTTATGCTAGCGCCACCAACGTACACTAGGTGGTGCTATGTCCGATATTTATTATTTTGCGCATCGTTTATCGGATTGCTATGAAACTTTTGTGCACTACCATGAAGGTTTTGGGAATACGTATTGGGTTGCACCACATCAAATGTCCGATTTTATAGTAAACATTTCAAAGCCAATATTTTTTCTCCGTAACTGATTATTCAATCAAAATAGCATCCTTTGGTATCTATGACATTCTTCCAATGTGATACAAGGTCAAATATTCCTTTTATGTACGAGGGTTGCCTTTTATATTTCGGGATTAGAGAACAAAAACAAATATTGATCATCGAAAATCACTTTATTGTTTTTCAAAATATTCCCCATGAAGATCTATACACTTTTGCATGCGTTTGAACCAATTGTCGAAGCACTTTTGCTACTCTGATTGAGGTATCTCCAACACATGCATTCTGAATGCAGCAACCGCTTCTTCAGGTGTCGAAAAACGTTGACCTCTCAGTTTGTGTTTTACGTACGGGAATAAAAAGAAGTCATTCGGTGCCAAGTCAGGACTATACGCCGGATGACCCATCAAATCGATGTTTTGGGTGCTCAAAAATGCAGTTGTCGCAGCCGATGTGTGAGAGCTCGCATTGTCGTGCTGAAGAGTGATCCGTCTTCGGCGGTTGGTTTTCCTGATTTCTTGGAAGACAACTGGCAAACAAATGGTTGTGTACCACTCAGAATTGACTGTTCTGCGTTGTTCTAGTGGTACGGTTGCGATATGTCCAGTTTTTTCGAAAAAACAGGCGTCCATTTGCTTGGAAGTGCTTCGTGCGCGAACAACTTTTGTTGGATTTGGCTCATCTTGAAACACCCAGACAGTCGACTGCTGTTTACTTTCGGGCTCATACGCGTAAATCCACGATTCATCACCTGTCACGATGTCATAGACGTGTTTCGAAGCACCGCGACCGTATTTTTTGAGCATTTCTTTCGACCAATTGACAAGAGCCTTTTTTTGGGCGATTGACAAATGGTGTGAGATCCAACGCGAACAAATTTTTTTGACAGTCAAATGTTTATGCAATATTGAATGTATGCTGGTCCCACTAACGCCTAAGGTTGTCTCAATCTCACGATAGGTCACGTGACGATCTTCCAATATCAGTTCGCGCACAGCATCAATGGTTTTCGGAACAACAACTGATTTTGGACGACCTTCACGAAATTCATCTTGGAGTGAACTACGACCACGATTGAATTCACCATACCATCGATAAACACTGGTCCTTGATGGAGCTTCAGAGCCAAAAATTGAATTAAGTTCATCCATGCACTGTTGCTGAGTTAATCCACGCCGAAAGTTGTAAAAAATAATCGCACGAAAATGTTGAGGATTTAATTCCATTTTCGGGCCGAGATGAATCTTTTAAGTTACTGTAAACAACACAAATAGGGCTCGTATGTCAAAACGTTCTGAGTGCGTATAACCTCAAAAATGTCCAACTTTACGACAGAGCTGTCAATTGCCGGATTGCAACACTAGGGTTGCCAAATCCCGAAACATAAGAGGCAACCCTCGTAGAAGTGCTGGCTTTTTGAGGCAATGAAATCTTCAGAGGTTTTTATGACCTCTGCTCGGTTCCGGAAGACCTTCTGCCGGCAAAATGAATACAGATTGCGGAAAAGATGGTAGTCCATTGGGGAAATGTTAGGAGAGTACGGTGGATGCGGAATAATTTCAAATCCCAACTGCAACAGTTTTTGCACCGTTACTTGTGAGGTATGGGGTCTAGCATTGTAATGCAGAAGGATCGGGCTGTGCCTATTGACCAACCCAAGTTGCTTTTCAGCCAATTTAGCATGTAATATGTCGATTTCCCCATGATATTTGATTGCGTTTATCGTTTCTCCTGGTTGAAGAAATGAAAAATGGGTTGGTCCTTTCGGTGTCCACCAAATTGTCACCATAACCTTTTTTGGGTGAAGATCGGGTTTAGGAGTGTGTTTTGGTTTTTCATCTGCATCCAACCACTGCCCAGGTCTTTTACGGTTATCATACAGAATCCACTTTCCATCACAGGTGACTATCCGGTGCAAAAACAGTTCAGTTTGGTTTCTTTATCTAATCGATGCCCAGATTTTCAGGCGCCGTGGTTTTTGGGACTCGTTCAGTTCATGGGGTACCCACTTATCGAGTTTCTTTACCTTTCCTGTGAGAGAAAGGTGTCGACTTATTGTCATTGGGGATGTTCCCATGCTTTGTGCAATCTCCCGCACCGATTTCGTTGGGCCGGCATCCACCGTTTCTCTTAAAACATCATCGTCAACCAATGTTTCCGGCTTGCCACGTGGCTCATTTTCGAGGCTGAAATCTCCCGAACGGAACTTTCCAAACCAACGTCGTATAGTGCGTTCGTTTACTACCACATCCCCAAATACGCCATTAATGTTTTTCATTGCCAATGACCCAATATGTCCCATTTTAAATTCATAAAGGAAGAGGAAGGAAGAGACAGCATGGTAAACAATTCCTAGAAAATAAATAACTGTACTTGTAACGAACCCTAAAATTCTCACACGCCAAGCACACTTACCACTTTACTTTATAAAAAAAGAAAATTTAACGTTCTGGCACAGATGTTCACTCGAGAAGTTCTTATTTCGACTGAGCGAAAATCGGACATTTCATGTGGTACAACCCAATAATAAGCTTTGGGTAGTGGAACACTTCCGGTGAAAAAGATTTCCCTTCGCTCATCAGTACAACTTCCTTTTTGTTAATTTTATCATTGACGTTTCAGAGAGGCTTCACCCCTCAAAACTAACTTACACATGCCAAATAATTTGCTATATATTAGGTGTACAACTTTGCTTCCGCCGTTTTTTTTCCGAAATTCGGGGCTTTATTGTAAAAAAACCGCCTGTGATTGTTTCAGTCGGTTTTAACAACTCATAATACACTACGCCGAGCCGTCCCACCAAATACTGAGCATGACCTTGGAACCGTAGATATTCGGTTTGGCCGTCGACGTGGAAGCATGGCCGGGATATCCCCTTGATTTTCTGCGCTTGGGATTATCGTAATGAACCCATTTTTCGTCCCCAGTCAGAATGCGATGCAGAAATGCAGAAATGAGCCTCAGCCGCAGATTCCTTCATATTAAAGCAGAAAATTAAAACCTCCCTTTAAATTTTACCTACATTGCCTTATATCTCCCCCCAAATCAACCATTAAATAAAAATGATCTTCAGGCTATACTCAACCAAACAAATGAGCCCAGAATACTTGGAGGCGACATAAATGCTTGGAGTACACTCTGGGGTTCACCTTCCACAAACAAAAGAGGGGAAGTAATTGAAAACCTCCTCCTCACCTCCAATCTGATCCTACTGAATGACGGTTCCCCTACTCACCTTTCTACACACAATACCCTCACTCATATAGACATCACTTGTTGCTCCTCAGAATTGGTTCCGAAAACTTCATGGCAAGTTCTAAACGACCTCTACAATAGTGACCATTTCCCCGTTTTAAGCATAATAAATAATCAGCAACCGATAACCCATCACAACAGATCTCCAAAATACAAAACCGATTCCGCCAACTGGGCACTTTTTGAAAGAAAAGTTGACGAATTTCTTTCAAGCAATTCCCCCACACCTGACACGAATCACGAAGCGGCGCTAATCAGTAAAGCAATTAGATCCGCTGCCAATCTCTCAATACCCCAAACAAATATCACAACCAAATCAGAAACCAGGCAACATGTACCTTGGTGGAACTCCGACCTAACGCTTCTCAGAAAAAGCAAAATGTCAGCCCTCTCTGAATTTAAAAAAAGACCAACGCAGGTTAATTTTGTTGCATACAAAAAAGCGAATGCACAATTTCGTAGGAAGATGAAAGAAAGCAAAGCAAAAACCTTTCTTCAATTCACTTCCTCAATCAATCCAACATCCTCCACAACCACAATATGGCATAAAATACGCAGCTTAAGTGGTAATCACAATCCGACAATTATCTCATCCCTTAATTCCGAAAATACTAGAATCTCAGACACAGTGGAAATAAGCCAACTCTTCGCCAAAACCTGGTCGCAGTTCTCAGACAACAATAATTTTCACCCCGAATTCAATCGCAAAAAAATTGAATCCGTTAACGATCCACTATCTTTGCAAACTCCTAACTCTGCAGCTCTACGCATAGAACAACCCATCTCATTTATCGAATTCGAGTCAGCACTTAGTATAACTAAGGGAAAAACTCCAGGGAGAGATCGAATATCTTACCCAATGTTAAAAAACCTTTCGCATTATGCAAAACAAAGAATTATAAAGTTATACAATAAAATACTTGAAACATCACACATTCCACAAATATGGAAAACCGCGGTCCTAATACCTATTCCCAAACCGAACAAAGATAAAGATACGGTGGATGGCTACCGCCCTATATCCTTAATTCCTTGTCCCGCAAAGGTATTAGAAAAAATCGTAGCCAAACGTCTACTCTGGCTTATGGAAACAAAGAAATTGACATCCATCAACCAAGTAGCTTTCAAATCCAACAGAGGTTGCACAGACGCCTTACTCCACATTGACCACTACACCTCAAAGGCTCTATCTGCCAAAAATCACGTCACAATACTCTCTCTTGATTTTGAGAAAGCATTCGACAGAATAGGCGCTCACACCGTACTTAATAAATTGTTAAAATGGAGAATTGGCAACAATATATATCATCATCATCATCATCATCATCGGCACTACAACCGGGAGCTGGTCTTGGCCTTATTTAAGCAAGTCCTGAGGCATTGTTAAATTTTCCATAATGATTTGTTTTTTCCGGGCAAGGTCATTAGTCTTGCGCCAGAGGCTCCCCGACGGGGAATCGAACCCCGGTCTCCCGCGTGACAGGCGGGTATACTAACCACTATACTATCGAGGAGCCTAACAATATATATAGGTACGTTAAATCATTTCTAAGCAATAGAAAATTCCAATGTAAAGTCAACCACGTTTACTCCAATACATTTCCATTACACAACGGAATCCCTCAAGGATCCCCACTGTCAGTTGTACTATTTATGATCGCCTTTGAAGACATAAGTACAATAATACACAAACAGAAACATCTAGATCATTGCATTTACGCCGATGATATATACATCTTAAGTAAATCCAGTGATCTAACTTTCTGCAAAAACATTTTAACTGAAACAGTGAAAGATATCTTAGAATGGTCAAATTCTTCAGGTGCCAAACTCTCAGTAGATAAATGTAAATTATTTCATGTGTGCCGACGACGACTTTGCCCCCAAATACACCTCAACATAAACAACAAAACAATCCAAAATGTCCCCAACCTCAAAATCCTAGGAATAACATTTAACAATAAGTATACCTGGAAACAACATTGTTCAGAACTCAAAGTATCATTAGCAGCGAGGCTCAATATTATTAAATACTTAAGCAACTTGAAAAGTAACGTACACATTAACACTCTATGTAAAATTACTAAAGCTCTAATTTTAAGTAAAATAGACTACGGGATCTATATCTATGGCAATAGTCCAAAAACGACTCTAAATATAATAAAGCCCATCTATCACCAAGCCGCTAGAAGAAGCACCTTTGCATTCAGAACGACACCAATAAAAAATATACTGGCTGAAGCTGGGCTCCCAACAATCGAGGACCGGATGGAAATCATATCACTAAAACTAATAGCTAAATTAGCGTTTTCGCGAAATTCCATAATTGACAAAGACATCAAACTAACAATAGGATACAAAAACACCAACCGAATCCCATCTGCAATCAGTCGCATTTTAGATAAAGCCAAGCAATTGGAATTGGATATTAAACAAACTTTCAAATACTCCGCAACTTTCCCGCCATGGCTTCTAAATAATAGTAATATCATAACAACACTCTCAATATTTAAAAAACCAAACACAAACAAAGAAATATACGGTGCACTATTCTGGTCAGTCGCCTCAAAATATAAATCCAACGGATGGCGCTTTCTGTACACAGATGGATCCAAAACAACCAACTATACTTCCTTTGCGGTCACATCCGAAGAAGGTGCAGTAAAGAAAATCGGACTATTACCCGAATTTTGCTCCATTTTCACGGCGGAAGCCTTCGCGATTTTACAAGCCGTAACATTCGCCACCAACCACAGAGAAAAATATGTCATCTGCACCGACAGCCTGTCGGTACTCAACTCAATAAAAAACACCAACAACACTGATGATATTATTTCCAATATTCGGAATAATATCATTAAATACTGCAATAAAATAAAACTAATGTGGACTCCCAGTCACGTCGCCATCAGCGGTAACGAGAATGCAGACGCCGCAGCCAACTCAGCCAAAAGAGCTCCAGTCCATAAATTCAACATCTACACAAGATCCGATCTATTGTCAATTATCAGCAATCAACAAAAACAAATAAACCAAACAAACTGGGATACTCACCACCATGCCTATAAAATGGTAAACCGTTTCAAAACTCACCCTTCTTACCCAACTAACTTGTCCAAATCCAAAATCACAAACTTTGTGAGGCTGCGATTAGGCCATACAGCTGCTACCCACCTCCACCTGCTCCCACCGAGCAACAGCCCCAATCTGCCCAAAATGCAACACAACACTTACAATCACTCACATATTGAAAGACTGTCCTCACCTAAAACCCTTGAAAGACAAACTATTTCGCAATACAGATATTTATACAATTCTAGCAGATCCCACTACCGACAACATAGAAATTGTAAATAAATTCGTAAATAGCATTAAGATTAAATTGTAAATTAGAAATACAGAGCCAATAGTCCCCGCTGCTAGGCTCATTAGGTTAAGTTATTGATATGCAATTTTACATTACTAATTGATAATAAATAAATAAATAAATAAATAATAAAACCTCCCGGAAATGATGAGAATTTGGCTCGTAAGCTGACATGTTTAACCGAGAATGACTTTATGATGCAGACACAAATCGACTAATATTTCGATGGCATTATGTTTACAAATACCTAAGCTTATTGTATGACATCTATGATCTATTTATTTCAACTACCACTTACCGCTACAGCCATCTATTGCAAAACTAAAAGTATGTCCTTGTCACACCACCAATGGGACCTGAACGATTCCAGGAATTTCTTACCTGTTTGTAAATGGATAATTGGTGATGTCTTGAGTTTGGGTATCAATTAAACAATTCTTATGAATGGCTAGATTACATTTCTGTTAGTTCTGGCAATTGGATTTGTATCTTTGAACCAAGGGCGCACGAGTATACGCATACATGTCTCAGACTACGTACCCACACACCCTGCTTCTAAGTTCGTGTAAATACCATAGATAAGAACTCTGAATGTTGAACGATATCTGTATTAGGCTTTACGATACACACGCCTTTTTCATCATTCTTTTCACGGAATATAGAGATTCGAGGCCCTTGCCTTGTCAATAAAATCTTTGTTTACGCTTGCTTCGGTTATTCATTATCATATTTGTACACATTTGTGCCGACAACAACAATAATACCGAATTGTATGTTTCGAAAATATATGCAAGTATTCTAAATTTAGTTAATCGGATTGATAAAACTCTCCGAGGCCCTATAAGTGATAAACTTCCCCCTTCACAATCAATCGAAAACAGATTGCGTTGGCATTTACATATATTTCAAACAGTTCTCAGAAGAGTGTCTTTCACCATGTAGTAAACATCCTTAAAAACGAGTTTATACCTTGATAGTGTTAGGTTAGGCGTCGATATAAATTTGTTTGTTGTAGATATCTTTTATTTAGTCCGAATCCAAGTATATTTATTTTTCTTCTAACCTTGTTGCGCGTCATTTTACAATTCGTCTGTTGAATTTGCTTGTCTAAGCATCTAGAAACCGAGCTGGGGCGCTAAATGTATAAACAGAGTGTTCAACACATTTTGTGGCGTTGATAAAAATTGTACGTTTGCGTTCTAGTTATATATACTTTTATAAGCTAAGACTTAATAAGGTCTTTCTATCTCACGCACTCTTTATCCCGAACCGAATCGTTTTCTGTATCGAATGCAAATATGAATCTAGTTCATCCAAAATGTATACTCATTTCAATATTTTGAATTGATAACGAATACAAGAAGAATTTATAAACGCCTTAGAAGCGGTTAGCATAACAACAGTAAAGGCCTGATGGTGCATAAATAAGTACGTTTATAATCAGAGTGGGAATTTGATGCCCTGTATTTATAAATTCATTGATACACGCATGTAAATAGTGGAATGGCTAAAAATGTGCCTCAGGGGCCTAAGTCTAAATCCGTTGCTATCTACAATATTCTTATATTTTTGTTTGATGTCGATCACTAGAAGTTTGCAACAACAATGCTATAAGATTAATCAACGTTAATTAAATAGAAATTATGACAAACAGATAAGAAGATTGCATTATTCATCGGTCTTACTTTCAGTATCTGTCGAAAATTAAGTTAACTGAGAAAACAATGAGGAAAATGTAAGTTGTGTTGAAATGTGTAGTCTAGTTTTACGTTAATACTAGACGCAAATGGGCGAATTAGTCACCGATTTTCTGTAGAAGTGTGCTTTCGTATGACGAGGCAAGAAGCCTTTTTATTTCTGTAGGCCGAAAATAGAGTATGGTAGAGTCTGAAGTCCACCCTGAGAGAATTATATATTATGTTTCGATTTATCATCTATCAAGAGATTAAAATCAGTTTCAATTTATTTACGTAGCTAATACCGACTTAGTTTCACGAATTGTGCAAACATACAAGTTTAGTTCCAATACATTAAGGAGAGGTTCACATCTGAGAGCCTCAGAAAAGGTCTGTTTTTCAATTTTTTTTTTCTCATAGAAGGAAATAAATAAAAAACAAACTTTTTGTTAGTTGTGTAATATGTTCTAAAGTAAAAAATATAGTGACAATAATTATTGACACGCCTTGTAATGTGGCTGTTTCAAAAAAAGGCACTTTAGACCTTAAAGGGACTTTAAAAGGCACCTGTTTGGCCAAATTATCAAAAATCAATAGTCGAAGAATTTTCATAAACTATATGAGTGTAGTCATGAGTCCACGACGAAAGTCGACATTTAACAAAATGGCGGACATTTGCATTTTTAAATACGGTTTTTCACCTTTTTTTTTCTCTGAAGTACTACAAAAAATGATACACATATAATCTTGATTGTAGTAGAGGCTCCAATAACTCAAATCTACTTTAAAATAAAAAAACAAAGAAAGGTGATCTGTCAAGTAGTTTCTGAGAAATCTTAGCCAACATTTTGAACAATATGATTTTTCAGGATTAAAAATTTTAATAACGATTTCTCTGTGTTAACATTAAACTAATATACTGTGTATAGATTCATACCCTTGAGTTTTTTCGGAGTCATAGCATACATGCGACATCTGGTGGAACTTCTAGTAACTCTGTGGGGGTTCTGTAAGGCATTCCCAAAGAACCACCCACTCCCTTTTAATTAACCGTCTCCCACCTACCAGGCAAGTCATTATACTTAGCTGCAAATGAGCATCGTAAGCTACTCTGCATCACCTTCCACCTGTAAACATAAGCCCACGGCAAGACTACCACCTTGCCATGGCATCAAACTTTCACCCCGGGACATGCTTGCATACAATGCATCATATTTCCGAAATCTAATTCGGTTACCTCTTCATGTAACCGACATTAATTCCCGAACATGTCAATGCGCATTGCTGAGAAGCACTTTCTCACACACGTGCGTGACATGTCCATCCTCGCCTTATCGGCTGGACAATCGGTCGATCGTCCAAACAACAATCCGTTAGTCCAGAAGACACGTCGACCAACGTACTTGTTGACACAACTGCAGCCGACAGTTTCCCTACCATCCGGTAATTAAATATTGCCCCCATATATTTCGGTTCGCAATAGCTGCAACCAATTTCGCATTATCTGCTATCAACCGATCATGGGATTTGGGCACGAATAGGATCGTTGTTTAGGCCATCATACCCACGTTTATGCTCTATGATGACCCTTCTGGAAACCAAAGTGAAAAACTAAATACACAAAAAACTAAATACACAGTACCGCACTGTTTGTTTTGCTTACCAACGCTGGTCCATGGTTCCCATGGGTGGCAAATTCCTCACTACCATATCCATGTACCAGCATATTAACCCAAATAAGATAACCATCCAGCCTGACCCTTTGCCACTGTCGGCAAATTTCTGTTGACTTAATGTCAACAAAATATCTTCCTTTCTAGAGCACCAGAGCCATACGGCTAAATCAAACAAACCCCAAATCTTCGGTCGACCTATCGTCACCGAAGAATGCATCGTCTACAATGACATTACATAAACACAATGCCTGCAGCCCCTTGTTGCTCGTCCATTTGTTTGAACAGGTGTGGTATCGTTCGTTGTCGATACTCAGGCTAAGGGGCATCGTGCTTATCCTATACGGACACATGGGAAATCCTCCCATTTAACTCCTTTTTTTCGATGGCTCATTGGCCGCCGCCAAGTTGAGTCTGTTCGCTCCTCCCACATCGATGTGATCCACCACCGTTGAATCTGACGGATTTGGATTGCATCGAGGAGTCAAATTTAAACACCCTTCGAGGAGACAAGTCGAGTCTCTGTTCTCGCGCCTTCCGTTGTCAAATTTAAATTCCTTAAGCGTACACACGCTTGTTTTCGAGTTGAGTTGTTTGTCGAGAAACATAAGTTCTATGGGAATGAATTTAATATTTTAGAGGAATAAATTTACTTAAATAATGATTGCCAAATACGTTGGTTCATAGAGTTCGTGTACCACACAGTAAATAACAAGTGCGCAATGAAAATTAAAATCAAGACTATTGAACAAACAAAACGACCCATAATTTAAATGACGGTTCCAGTGTTTGTATTTAAAATGAAAGCTATGCAAGAGAATAAACTGAAATAAAAATAAGAGAATAAATTACTCCAGTGTGTTTTTCTTTGGAGAGTTGTTGTGTTCGCTGTGTGCTCTACTCCTTCTGATAGGAACAAGCGCCCATGCTTGGTGCACTAGAGGAAATAACCCACAACTCTACTTACCATAGGATGGATGTATGGACACTCGATTTCAATGTTCGACGAAAAAGCTGGGTCTCGTTTTTGTTACTTAACTTTAAAAGATATATATTCAAACAAACGGGTTTGGGAATATAATTTACTACAAATAAAAATAATTTTTTGGTCGGTCCTGATGACAGCCTCCCCTTAAATGGCGTGATTAAGATCTGTGTTCAGTAAGAAATTTTGAAAAAGTTCGTCAATGTATAAACAAGAACAATACCCACCAATACGTACTAGACTCAGTTTATATAAGTTTGGGGAAAATAAATCTATTATTTTTACGTTTATCGGAAGACTATTGAACATCATTCCGATTTTTCGGGCTGGCAATGGAACTCAATCTACCAAGTATTTCAAAACTTTTCGACTGTCTAAATTATGAACGGTGATCAAGGATTTCTTCTGATCATTTCATGGAACTTGTAGCGTGAAGGAGTGGTGGACAGCACAGTGATAAGACCCAACTTACCATCACGTGATAATCAAATAATAAAAATTGCAATGGAGAAATGGGAGGGTGTTCAATAAAGACGTAGCTGCAAATGCTTTAGTTGGCGCAAGGCTAATAACCTTGCCCGTAAAAACAAATTATTATGGAAAATTTAATAAGCCTCGGATATGGACCGGATACGAAGGCCACGGAAACGAAAATGGATAAACGATTTGAGAATTTTCTCATGGAACGTCCGGTCACTATACAGCAAGTAAAATTTGTTAAATTTTTCATAATAATTTGTTTTTCCGGACAAGGTTATCAGCCTTGCGCCAAGTGACATTTATTAATGCTGCCATGGAAAACACCATGTGCTCGGGGTAGACTTTCTAGTCAGCCAAAAACTGAAGCCTGCCATCATCGGCTTTAATGCAATAAACGAAAGGCTATGCACTCTTCGCGTGCGAGGTAAGTTTAAGAATATAACCCTCATAAACGCTCACGGACCTACAGAGGAGTCCCCTGACGACGAAAAACAAGAATTCTACGAGAACGTCGAACGGGCCCTCAATGCCTGCCCAAGATATGATGTGAAAACCGTTCTTGGTGATTTGAATGCGAAAATAGGTCGGGAGCCGGTTTTCAGGCAGTACGCAGGTTCCCATAGTTTGCATGCGAACACTTATGACAATGGACTACGAGTCATCGAACTGGCAGCATCAAAAAACTTGGTCGATGCGAGTACCAGGTTTCCGCGTAAAGATATCCACAAAGCCATCTGGGTATCACCTGATGGAGCCACTCGCAATCACATTGATTATGTGTTGATAGATCGCCGCCACCCCTCGAACCTGATGTTACCAACGTACCGAGATGCCAACGTCGACTCGGATCACTATCTTGTTGGAATAGTTTCGCGGATCAGATTCGAATCAAGACGCCTGCCTTGCGCAATGAGAATACCAGTAACACCTTTGGTCATGCGCTAAGACTCGCCCTCGAAGAGCTCGACGGAGGGAGACTAAGTCCTGGGGCCAGAATGCCGGGCGCAGAAGAAAAATGGACACGCCTTAAGAATACTGACATTAGTACTGCCAACTCCATCTTAGGCAGTAGTCGTAGAGATCGGAGCGACTGGTTTGGCGCTGAGTGCAAACTGGCGACTGGATGTAAGAATGCTGCATACCGGGGAATGCAGCAGTTTCATAGGACGCGGGTACCCGAGAAGAAATACAACGAGCTCAGAAGATCAGAAAAAAGACTTCACAGACAAAAGAAAAGTGCCTGGTCCGCACTTGTCCCCTTGTCGGAGTCCATTAAAGATGTTTATTGGTTTGGACAGCAGTCCCGCTATTTTTACTTGACTAGTTACGTTGGTCATGGGCAACCTACGAAGTCGTATCAATTTGTTTGGAATGCCGAAATCTCTCATGGCATTATATAGTTCTACGCTGGCTATGCAGTCGTAGGCGGCCTTAAAGTCTATAAACAGATGACATAATGGAATCTTAAATTCCAGACATTTTTCCATCGCCTGCCTAAGGGTGAATATCTGATCAATCGCTGATTTGCCTGAGATGAAGCCACACTGATATTGACTAATGATGGCTTTAGCTTATGGGGCTATTCGATCTAGTGGAAAGTATCTTATAGGCGGTACTCAGCAATGTTATACCCCTATAGTTGCTGTACAGTGTGATATCTCCCTTCTTATGTATGGGGCAAATTATTCTACGACGCCAATCTTCAGGCATTACCTCTGCTCGCATACATGCAGCACGATCTCATGAATCGCGTGGTGTAACGTTCTCCCTCCTTGTTTGATCAGCTCAGCTGGTATGCCATCAGCTCCGGGGGCTTTATTTGATTTCAGCTGTCTTATGGCTTTTAATGTTTCCTCAGTGCTTGGTGGCGGCAGCATTTAGTCTTGATTTTGCATTGGTGGAGCCTTCAATTCTTCTGTGAGTTTGTGGCGTTTGTAACAGATACACACACAATACACAAGCAAATAGTGAAGAACCCCGAACGAAAATCGAATAAGAAAATGCATCAGAGCCGTATACCATAGCGATAACTTAACAAAATCCGCACCAGTCGAATGTATTTGAGTTTAGAAATCGAATTCGTACACACGGCGGTGGCCTGATGGGTTGCGCTTTGGTTCAATTTTTGGTAATTCTAACTGTCATAGCGTCACGTTCTTCACGATCATCCCAAACGCTGTAATTGATGACTACGACGTGATCTGTGTACACACAGCACACACTTTCCCGTAGTAAAACAGTTCTTCACGACACGATCACGACTTCCGCATAGAGCACCGGCACACTCGCCTGCTCCGACGATCTCTCGCTCGCTCGTTCCTCGCTCCGTCGTTCGCCCACGAAGCAGATCGTAACAAAGTTACTGCGGAGGGAGTAGTGTGGCGTTTCTAACAGATACATACACAATACACAAGCAAATAGTGGAGAACACCGAACTAAAATCGAATAAGAAAATGCATCAGAGCCGTATACCATAGCAATAACATAACAAAATCCACACCAGAATGTACTTGAGTTTAGAAATCGAATTCGTACACACGGTGGTGGCCTGATGGGTTGCGCTTTGGTTCAATTTTTGGTGATTCTAACTGTCATATCGTCAGTTCGAATCACACGTTCTTCACTATCATCCCAAACGCTATAAGCGACCATATAGCAATTCATTAAAGCACATTCCCCTCGCTCCAGAATGCCTTCAGGATCGGTGATCAGATTACCCTCTTTATCCTTGCAGTAAGTGCAGCGTGGTGTGCACCGCGTCATATTTGGTTGGTTATTTGGTAGAACTTCTGCGCCTGGTACGGACATCGCTGTCTACTTTTCTCTATTTCACAGACTAGATTTTTTTTCCAGGTACTTTTTCTTTGTCTGTGAAGTGTTTTTTCAGATCTTCTGAACTCTTTGTATTACACCTAGCGTATCCGCGGCCTATGAGACTGCTGCATTGCCCGGTATGCAGCTTTCTAACGTTCAGTCGCTAATTTGCACTCATCATCAAACCAGTCACCTGCCGCAAGACTAATGAACTTGCCCGGAAAAAACAAATCATTATGGAAAAATTTAACAAGCCTCAGGACTTGCCAAATAAGAGACCAGTTCCCGGTTGTAGTGCCGATGATGATGATGATGATCAAACCAGTCGCTCTGATCTCTACGATTACTGCCTAAGATGGAGTTGAGATTACTAGTGACAGTATTCTTAAGGCGTGTCCAGTTTGTTTCTGCGCTCGGCATTCTGGCCCCAGGACGTACTTGCCCTCCGTCGAGCTCTTCGAGGGCGACTCTTAGCGCATGACCAAAGGTGTTACTGGTATTCTCATTGCCTAAGGTAACCGTGTTGATTCGAACCTGATCCGCAATACGACTCCGTAAGGCAATCCGCGCTCGGAAAACTGTACCAACAAGATAGTGATCCATGTCGACGTTGGCGTCTCGATATGTGTAAGGAACTTTTTGTCACTCACTTTAAACATCACACACACGTTGGAATCGCTCACTTTAAGTAAAACACTCTTTTGTCTTTAGTTAAACTATTTATTTATTAATAAACTATATTACTTGGTCGAATAGGAATTATTTACAAACAGCACACTTCTTTATGTTTTGTATGTTCAACTTATATTAATATATATATATATATATATATATATATATATATATATATATATATATATATATATATATATATATATATATATATATATATATATATATATATATATATATATATATATATATATATATATATATATATATATATATATATATATATATATATATATATATATATATATATATATATATATATATATATATATATATATATATATATATATATATATATATATATATATATATATATATATATATATATATATATATATATATATATATATATATATATATATATATATATATATATATATATATATATATATATATATATATATATATATATATATATATATATATATATATATATATATATATATATATATATATATATATATATATATATATATATATATATATATATATATATATATATATATATATATATATATATATATATATATATATATATATATATATATATATATATATATATATATATATATATATATATATATATATATATATATATATATATATATATATATATATATATATATATATATATATATATATATATATATATATATATATAATATATATATATATATATATATATATATATATATATACATATATATATACATATATATATACATATATATATATATATATATATATATATATATATATATATATATATATATATATAATAAGCACACACCGGAACGCACCTAAAGTTAGTCAATCACGCAGCAATACTCTGTTTTAAGACACTCAACAGATAACAACTCGAAACTCATTCGATATATTCAAATTACCCGACACACGATTTTTCAACCTCACCACGTTCCTTGCTTGTTTCCAACTCTTCTCCAACAACTCTTGGACGCACCGTCCAGGTCGTAATTCCAAACACAACTCACTCGTTATCTCACCGTCTCGGTCGAGATTCAAAATTCAACTTCTCAAACGAAGACATGTTTTTTCTTCATCCTGAAGGTCGAAGGATATCTCATTTCTTTCTTTATCTTTCCCGGGTTGGGATCAAAAGCGGAAACACAAAGGGAAAAATCAACAGAGGATCGTGGGAATGCACATTTATAATCCTCTATGTTGATAGGCGCTAAACGAATGTGTAATTCGTTTTATGGTGCCTGTTGTTTGTTCTAGCCGACTCGGCAAGGATCCCTTTTGTAAGTATACGATAGGGAATACAAATAGAGCATTGTTCTAATGAGCATTTCTGATTCTCTATGTTGTTTATTGTAGCCGAATGGGCAAGGATCTTTTCCGTGGGGAATCGATACAAAGGCGAATATTTTCCTTTTGTTTGTTTTAACTTAATTTTGTTAAAACGAAAACTGGCGTTGGTTGTTTTAATTGTTTTAGATAACCATTTTTCTGAGGTCTCGTAAAATTGCTGGCGCGCAATTTTTTATGATACTCAGTGGTTTTGTTTGAAAGACGGCATCTGGTCCGCACATTTGCCTTTTAGGAGGTTTGTGTGGTGAACCCTTGGTTCACTGATTATATTTTCAAGTTTCTTTTATGTGAGCAAATTGAACGTTTAGTGCAATTTGCTTGGAGTTTAATTGATTAGCGTAAATTGAACGTTTAGTTCGATTTGCTTGCTATCCGTTTATGTGGGACCATTTGTTGTCTGGGCTAATGTTTTTTATTTAGATATGTCACATCCTTTAAGTGGATGTTTTTGGCGTGTATCGCCGTTAGTGGTGGAGACTAGCTCCAAAAGGGTAATTTTTTATGGGATGGGTGGTTGTGGCCGTAACATATGTTCGAACCGTCATTAGGCTTGAGGAGTGGCGATCTATCGATCTATCAACACGTGGTCAATTTGATTGCGAGTGGCTCCATCAGGTGATACCCAGGTGGCTTTGTGGATATCCTTACGCGGAAAGCTGGTAGTTGCAACGACAAAGTTTTTTGATGCTGCCAGTTCGATGACTCGTACTTCATTGTCATTAGTGTTCTCATGCAAACTATGGAAACCTGCGTAGTGCCTGAAAACCGGCTCCCAACCTATTTTCGCATTCAAATCACCAAGAACGATTTTCACATCTTATCTTGAGCACGCATTCGACGTTATCGTAGAATTGTTCTTTTTCGTCCTCAGATGACTCCTCTGTAGGTCCGTGCACGCTTATGAGGGTTATGTTCTTAAACTTACCTCGCACGCGAAGAGTGCATAGCCTTTCGTTTATTGCATTAAAGCCGATAATGTCGGGTTTCAGTTTTTGGCTGACTAGAAAGCCCGAGCACATGGTGTTTTCCATGACAGCTGTAATAAATGTCATACTCGTATCTTGAGCAGGCATTGAGAGCCCGTTCGACGTTCTCGTAGAACTCTTCTTTTTCATCGTCAGGGGACTCCTCTGTAGGTCCGTTCTTAAACTTGTCTCGCACCTGAAGAGTGCATAGCCCTTCACATATTGCATTAAAGCCGATAATGGCAGGCTTCAGTTAATGTTTTTCATGGCAGTAATGGACAATACTTTGAATAAAACGTAATGTACCGTTCTTTCACAATAAATTCCTAATTTTTTATAGAAAAAAAGTATTTGTACACCTAATATAAAAAGAAATTATCGTTTATATTTGATTCATTCTCATATTAATCGACGCATACTTGGTTCTCATGGTTTCTTTTCAAACCCTGTAATGAAACCGTAAAATCTGTTTGGAACAATTGACCATTATGTACATACCAGTTTACTTTCTAATGAATACGAGGGTTGCCTTTTATATTTCGGGATTAGAGAACAAAAACAAATATTGATCATTGAAAATCACTTTATTGTTTTTCAAAATATTCTCCATGAAGATCTTTACACTTTTGCATGCGTTTGAACCAATTATCGAAGCACTTTTGCCACTCTGATTGAGGTATCTCCAACACATGCATTCTGAATGCAGCAACCGCTTCTTCAGGTGTCGAAAAACGTTGACCTCTCAGTTTGTTTTTTACGTACGGGAATAAAAAGAAGTCATTCGGTGCCAAGTCAGGACTATACGGCGGATGACCCATCAAATCGATGTTTTGGGTGCTCAAAAATGCAGTTGTCGCAGCCGATGTGTGAGAGCTCGCATTGTCGTGGTGAAGAGTGATCCGTCTTCGGCGGTTGGTTTTCCTGATTTCTTGGAAGACAACTGGCAAACAAATGCTTGTGTACCACTCAGAATTGACTGTTCTGCGTTGTTCTAGTGGTACGGTTGCGATATGTCCAGTTTTTCCGAAAAAAACAGGCGACCATTTGCTTGGAAGTGCTTCGTGCGCGAACAACTTTTGTTGGATTTGGCTCATCTTGAAACACCCAGACAGTCGACTGCTGTTTACTTTCGGGCTCATACGCGTAAATCCACGATTCATCACCTGTCACGATGTCATAGACGTGTTTCGAAGCACCGCGACCGTATTTTTTGAGCATTTCTTTCGACCAATTGACACGAGCCTTTTTTTGGGCGATTGACAAATTGTGTGGGATCCAACACGAACAAATTTTTTTGATAGTCAAATGTTTACGCAATATTGAATGTATGCTGGTCCCACTAACGCCTAAGGTTGTCTCAATCTCACGATAGGTCACATGACGATCTTCCAATATCAGTTCGCGCACAGCATCAATGGTTTTCGGAACAACAACTGATTTTGGACGACCTTCACGAAATTCATCTTGGAGTGAACTATGACCACGATTGAATTCACCATACCATCGATAAACACTGGTCCTTGATGGAGCTTCATCGCCAAAAATTGAATTAAGTTCATCCATGCACTCTTGCTGAGTTAATCCACGCCGAAAGTTGTAAAAAATAATCGCACGAAAATGTTGACGATTTAATTTCATTTTTGGGCCGAGATGAATGTTTTAAGTTACTGTAAACAACACAAATAGCGCTCGTATGTCAAAACGTTCTGAGTGCGTATAACCTCAAAAATGTCCAACTTTACGACAGAGCTGTCAATTGCCGGATTGCAACACTATGGTTGCCAAATCCCGAAACATAAGAGGCAACCCTCGTATATCGTTTTGTTAACTAATGTGTATGCTGTAATGGATAGTGTACAGTTTTCACGTTGAAGTGTTTGCCGAGAAAACAAACAGTAAAATTATTAACCAATCAACGTAGTATTTCTTACAAGGTTCCTAAGAACAACATAAACACCATCGTATCGGGTAAGTATTCCCCTGGCAATATGATACTGCGGAATAGTAATGTCCCGCCTAAAGGAAGGAAAACAAATCTTAGTTAATAATAGAATAAACAATAATGTTGTTTTCACTTTTTCTCTAGAGATAACTAGACAACCTCTTAATGTGCGTACACATATAAAAATAAATTTTCTGAGTCAATGGCCTCACGTAATAACAACACTCATCTAGGTAGTGCTCATTTAACTGGAATAAAGCCAATGAGGTTCACATTTCTTAATGAACGTCATTGGTCGAAGAAACTTAAAACTCTGCAGCTTTAAAGAAACCAGGAAATGCACTGAACCACAGTATGACGTTCCACCATGTCAATGGATCTGTACTAAATCGATGCAATGGAACTGTGGAGAATTGTGCGACGTATAGTCTTACACAAGCTCCAGTTTTAATTAGTCTTCCATTTTGCTTAGTACATCTGACTCCAAGATATTGTTGGCTCCCTTTCATTAAAGACCACATATTACCAATAGGAAAATATCGCTAGCTATGCAATTACACGTCGCACGGTCTTAGGGCAATCGTGTCAAGAATTCTCGAGAATATCTTGGAAAATAAAGGCCGATACGTACGCTAACAAAATGAGGAGGCAGACAGGCTTTTGTGGTATGTGCAGCAAAAACATTGTGCCAAGTGCGCTGAAGAAGTGTACATTGGCCTCTAGTAACCTCGAACCAACACAGCACCTTACAGTTTGACCTCTCGATGAATAATGAATTTACATACAAATGCAGGTTATTAATCAACCCATGATTTGATGACTATTACATTGTACTATTTAATGAGCCAACTGGGTGGATTGTCTCTAATTAATTTTCAATTAATTGTGGTGTTGGGTTTATGATGTGAAAACTCCTTCCTGTTGAACATCCTCGATAGGTTATCATTTATGATCCACTCAATATATAATATTTTTGTGTTGTTGATTAATTACAGGAAGTACCTGAAGAAAGTTACAGCCTGCCGTATCAGAATTCAAATGGTTCAAATAATGGAGAAGCTGTTATACTAAAACTAGAAGTTCCAGTGCCTTTGCGTGAAGAACCAAAATTTCCTAAAGAAAAATGGAAAACCTTTATTGGTATGTTATATATACAAATAATTAAATGTATGTTTTATATACAAATAATTCTTTGCAGCTTTTGTGATACTCTTAGTTAATTTCATTTTGGCAACAGTCTCCTTATCACTGGTGCACGAACGTTTACCAGATAGACAGAGGTATCGCCCCTTGCCGGATGTATTTTTAGACAATATTGCAGCACAAGATTGGGCGTTGAATATCAGTGAAATCCTTATCATGATTACAGTCAATACATGTATACTGCTGACGCTGTTACATAAACACAGGTGAGTGTAGTGAGAACACCAAACTGTTATCACTAGAAGGCTATATTTTAATCGCATCTACATTAGTTAGAATATGAATTGTAATCTCATACTAATTAATTAATTAACTCGTGTTATCAGTACAATACACTTACTCGAAACCGGGTCGAAAATATAATCCTCTGATTGTGCTTTAGTACGTCGACAATTTGAACCACATTGATGTATTGCTTAGAGCAGTATTGCTTGAGGAGGTGGTATATGATGGGACTAGGTGTATATTTACACATTATGCAAGATTATTTATAATAGCTACAACTTGTTATAGTATATCAACTGGATGTAGTCATAAAACTCCAACCAATACTGAGACCCGACATAAATCATATTAACTTGGTCAGGTTAATTAAACCGCTTCAGATATTCTTCTATGTTTGCCAAGAGACGTAGTTTCAGGAATGTCACAGGTAATTATTTATTCATTGATTAGCCTGGTGTAAGTCATATTTTTTGCGTTCAATTCCTAACTTAACTTTTTAGATCAGAAGTGGTTGTGTGGAACAGATGGAGTGGTACAAGTTAAATATCCCCCTCGAGTCGTTGCATTTACGCAGCATTCAAGAGACCGGTTTGATGATATCATAGTCAGTTTGATATCAAAAGGTATCTTTGACACTTCCTACGAGCAATTAAATCTGTTAATTTTAAAAGGAAAGAGGGATAGGCCGTGTATGGAGAAATATAAAGTACGCCAATAAAATGAACAGGGAATTGGAAACGCATGGCTCTTCCGAAAGCTATATATGCATGGAGTAGACTCCAATACATAGTTTTCGGCTATACTTCTCTGTTGATACAAAATAATAAGTCACCTGTTTTCAGTTTACAGTATTTGTGCAGTCCTATTTTATTTACATCATCTCTTTAGATTTACAAATCCCATTTACCGAATCTCTTTAGATTCCTAACTTCCATTTTTCCTTGACAAACCAAATTCTCATTTTTAGATGAGATTACTTGATTTACTGCCTATTTTGGTCTTTTTCATGGTTTAAATGAACAGTTGTTAAATCTCGTTATCTTCAAGAGTTTCACAAGTTTTGAACTCAATGTCCGACCACTTCATCCCCATCGTTATAGTATTCAACAATTTGATAATGATTGCTTGACGCGCAAACTCCCACTGACTTCCTTGTTCGGCTCTTATATCTGAGGAAAACTCTCCTTCCTATTGTAACCTACCCCGTGAATGCTGATAGGGTGCGAATGCATCCCACGCGCTCAGTCACGATCTTGGTCGCCCGTGTGACTGAATATATGATACCGATCATGTTTCGAGTTTGACATGTTGGCCGTGGTTGTTATCAGAAAAAAATTCCCGCTGCGTGATTTACAACACATGATAAGCTCTCTTTGCTGGGCTTGATATCTTCGGATACAGCGACGGTTTGCTTATTTTATCTTTCGTTGAAACGATATGGTGTGGGCTGTGTCTCTCATTGTAGGAATAGCGTTATCATCTTACCATTAATGGTTTTTTAATGCAGTTCTTATTAGTAACATTTCCATGAAGGAAAACCCAATCGACGTGTAACTCGAACAGGCATCGTAAAATCTATTTACGTCCGAGGCATCTTTGATTGCCCTTTTCTCGCCTCGGATTTTGAAGGTTGCCAGCATCTGGTTATTTTATTCTTAGCTTGTGTTGGCCCAGCAATTAGGTCGTTAGGGTATTTTGTTTTTACAAGCGTGTGACACAAGTGAGTGTGGGGCACAGGGGAGATATGCCCCACGTGTCACGAAGTGATCATCTAGTGTGCGAGATGGGGGTACGGCTTATTTGGGAGTGAAGGTTAACGGAAAATCTGTGAAGATTTATTTGAAGCTGGTGAAAATGTAAGTGGTATGCTATGTTAAGAGGAATATAAAGTGAAAAGCTATAAAAAAAGAAGACCTAACTTTTAAGTACTAACCTTAACAGTATGATAAGGACATAAGGATGGTCGAAGAGCAGAGCAGTTTTGAATGTAAAATGTGCGTGTGCGAGTACGCGTAAGATCGTTAGATATACGATAAAATGTGCGCAAACTAATAGGTTACCATGGAAGTTTATGCAGTTTTGAAAACAGACGTTACCTTACATGCGATAGTAATTCTATCTACCGCTAGGCACACACGTGTTAGAGCTTTTCTGAAAGCGTAAATATCGGTATGTTGCGTCGGCCAACGTAGAGAACAGATTGACAGTGAGGATTCAGAAATTCGTAGTAAAATATGTCTATCTCCAACGCAATTATTAGGGCTTGTTAACTGTACGAGTTCAAATTGGGTGAAAAAGATGCCGAAACAGCAAGAAAAACGTTCGAAGAGGGACAGTTAGTGAATGAACAGTTCAAAAGCGGTTTCAGACCTATTCGACTGCCGATATGAAACTTGAAGATAAACCTCGATCGGGTAGACCAAAATCTCTTGATGTGGACCACTTAAAGGCAATAACTGAAGAGGATTCTAGCCAAACGGTTTGAAGTGAGCGATGAAACAATTCGTGTACACTTGTGTAGCGATTCTAACAGATACACACACAATTCACAAGCAAAAATAGTGAAGAACACCGAACGAAAAATCGAATAAGTAAAATACATCAGAACCGTATACCAAGCGATAAATAAAAATAATTCATACCAGTGGAATATAGTCGAGTTTGGAAATCAAATTCTAAACACGGTCAGTAGCCTGGTGTGTAACGCTTAGGTAAAATTTTTTTCCTGATTCGAGCTGTCATAGCGTCAGTTCGAATCACACGATCTTCTTCACTATTATTTCAAACGCTATACTTGCATCAGCTGGAAAAGTCGTGGAAGTTGAGTAAAGGAGTCCCCCACAAACTGCGTCCTGCGACCCGATTCCAACTACGATGTACTACAACAGAAAACGATCTTACCATTGGTATTTGTCACATGACGCATTGCCTTTGAATACTAAACCTATTATGCATTAACAGAAGGTAATAACCTTGCCCGTAAAAATGAATTATTATCGAAAATTTAACAAGTTTCGAGACTTGCTAAATAAGGCCAAGACCGGATCCCGGTTGTAGTGCCGATGATGATGATGAAGATGATACTATGTGTGGTGTAATCAATTGCCGAGATTGCGCATTATGAGTTTTTAGAAAGTAGTAAAACCATTACCGAAGAGCTTTTTTCAGCACAATTGCACAGAGTAGTCGAAGAACTCAAAAAAAAAAGATCAACACTCATGAATAGGAAGAATGTTCTTTTCCGCCAATACGAGTACAACGCGATGTCACGTGTAGCAAGGCTGACCCTGGAGGTGATTTATTCACTAGGTTGAGAACTTTTACCCCATCCTTCTTGTTCACGGCGGTGTTTCGTTAGACTACCTTTTGGGCATGGACAATTATATGCGCGACCGGCAGTTCAAAACTCGAAGAGAGGTCGAGAACTCGTTACCACAATTTTTTCAGTCCTGGGAAAAAAATGTCCAAAAAAAAACATTTACAATATTGGAAATAGATGGGAGAAGGTTGTACAAGCGGATGGTGAATATTTAGCAGAATAAGCATTGTGTAAACGCACTGTTTTTGATACTTTTTTTCTGTAGTAAAATCGCACAAACTTTCTTGGTGACCGGATAGAATACGACATGTATGCGCGAGTTTTACGAAATCAAATTCTGCTGTTATTGAGTATCAGAAATTTTACAAACCGTACCAAATTCGTCACAGTAGACAAACATGCTCAACTATCAAAACATGGGTACAGACATTTGAGAAGACTAATCTGAAAAAACAAGGGAAACCTAGAGGACGTGCGCCAGTGAGTTCGAGAGACATAGTGTCTTAAATATTCTTCAAAATTCGGTACATCACATAATGCTTAATGTTACATATTCACAATTAAACTTAGTAAAGAACTCTAGACGCTTACATTTGCCTGTTGTCAGCTACCAGATGACAACGCCTCGATGACAGAAAAGAACGCTACCTAGGCGTCAAAATTTAAAAATTCTCCAACAGTCCGATTTCTTTCGTCATCGCTTGTCCACCGCTTGGTTATCTATTCTCGTCTCATCACCGCTTGGTTATCTATTCTTGACTCAATACCGCCTGAGCACCGCTTGGTTACCACTCTGAAGTCAACACCGCTTGGTTATCTCTTCTGGTCTCATCACCGCTTGGTCATCTATTCCGGTCTCATCGCCTCTTGGTTACCTATTCTTGACGACACCGCTCATCTACTCTGGACGCTGGGCACCACTTGGTTACCATCCTGGACTCAACACCGCTTGGCCACCTCTTGGTTATATATTCTCGTTTCATCAGCGCTTGGTTATCTATTCTTCACTCAACACCGCTTGGTTACCACTCTAGACTCAACACCTCTTGGTTATCTATTCTCGTCTCATCAGCGCTTGCTTATCTATGCTTGACTCAACACCGATTGGACACCGCTTGGTTACCACTCTAGACTCAACACCGCTTAGTTATCTACTCTCGTCTCATCGCCGCTTGGTTACCTATTTTTGACTACACCGCTTGGCCATCTACTCTGGACGCTGGACACCGCCTGGTTACCTCTCTGGACTCAACACCACTTGGGCACCGCTTGGTTACCACTCTAGATTCAACACCGCTTGGACACCGCTTGGTTACCACTCGGGACTAGAATTCTACGCACGGTACTATCGTTGCCCATTCTCGCCACATGTCCGGCCCATCTTAATCTTCGCGACTTGATTACTCTCACTATTGTAGGTTTGCGGTATAGCTCTTCCAATTCGTGGTTGTGGAAGTTCCCCCATTGTACTGCCTTCTCGCCATATTTACCGCCAAAGATACCACTTAAAACTTTATTCTCAAATACGCGGAATTTATTTTCTTCCCGTTTTGTGAGACCCCATGCTTCGCTCCGTATAGAACAATCGGCATGATTATGGTTCTATAGACCCGGAGCTTTATATTACGGGATAGCAGTTTGGATTTCAGCAGTTTACTGACTGCGTGCCAACTAGCATTGTCGGAGTGTAGTCTTTTGTTAATTTCCTTCGACATTTCGTTACTGGCCGTCAGTATTGTTCCCAGATATTTAAATTCTTTAACTTTTTCAAATATCGTGCTTAAGACGTTTATGTGGGTTCCCTGAGGTCCACCTGTTCGCGCCGTAATCATGTATTTTGTTTTATCTTCATTTATTTCTAGGCCCACCTCTTCTGCCGCTTGCATGATGATTTCACTGTTTTCACTTACAGTTTCTAGATTATTGCCCAGAACGGCGATATCATCCGCATATGCGAGCACTTCTGTGACCCCGTTCAGGGATGATCCGGCCATGTTGTCATCTTGTACCTTTCTGATGACATACTCGAGGACAAGGTTAAAAAACATGGTGAGACCCAAAGACAGTTTGCTATTTAATATTTTTTGGGTCGTAGGAACCCGGAAGTTCATGATCTTATTGACTCAGTGGCGCCATCGTACCCTGTCCTGTGCACTTTCCTTCCACGCTTCGCCCTCTAACCCGATCAGCCCAAGGTCAGACCTAACATTTTCCTCCCATCTCCGACGTGGCCTTCCCACCGGTGTCTTTCCCGACGGTCTCACGTCAAGAATTCTACGTACGGTTCTGTTTTAACCCATTCTCATTACAAGTCCGCTCCATCGTAATTTTCGCGATCTGATTATTCTCACTAGTGTACGTTTGGGGTATATTGCTTTCAATTCGCGGTTGTGGAGTTTCCTCCATTGTCTTGCCTCTTCAGCATATTTGCCATCAAAGATACTGCTAAAACGTTTATTCAAGAATACGCGGAATCCGTTCTCTGTTCGTTTTGTAAGCGCCCATGTCTCGCACCCGTATAAATCAGTCGGCATGATTATGGTTCTGTAGATCGGAGTTTCATATTATGTGATAGCAGTTTCGATTTCAGCAGATTGCTGACAATGCTTACCGTCTAGCGTTGTTGGAATGCAGTGCTTTGTTGATTTCCTCTGACATTTCGTTACTGGCCGCCAGTATTGTTCCCAGATATTTAAATTCTAACGTTTTCAAATATCTTCCCTCTGACGTTTATGTGTGTTCCGTGAAATACACCTACCCTCGCCGTAGTGGCTGAGTTGATAAGGATGTTTTGGCTTTCGTTTGATTGTGCAAACGTGAGATCAGCTGACAACTCTTGCTATTGTGCAGTTCGGCACAATTACTGAGTGGTAGGTAGGGTCCCAAAGCCCAACCGCCCAGTGAAATACCGCCCCGCGGTTTAATACAAAAGAGTGGCAACTGTCGGTTTCAAGCCCCCGACTTGTTAAATAAGGCCAAGAGAGAATCCCGGTTGTAGTGCCGATGATGATGATGATGATGATGTTCCATTCCTCCTGCGCTCTCAATACCTCATCACATTGCGGGAAGAGGACAGCCTTGATTCTGACCATGTCACGTTTACTCTTTTGCATTTGAATACTATTGTTTGTAGTATTTTCGTGACTAACTTGTAGGTGTTGCCCCATTGGTTATTATTTAATTCATCCTTTAGGGAGCAGAACGCGTCATATTTACCCTTGCGGATCACAATCTCCAACTCCTTCCGTTTGTTGACGAATTCCTCATGTAACTGAGGGTAGGTATTACAGTTTCTTGCCCTTTGTGGCAAGCGCCGTAACCTGTTGCACTCCGATCGCAGGTGGGCGATTTCTGGGTTCCACCAATCCACTGATTGGATATCCCTTGTTTGTTGGCATAAAAGCATCGCTTGCGGTAGTTAGCATGTGGCGTCTCTAACAGATACACACACAATACCACAAGCAAATAGTGAAGAACACCGAACGAAAATCGATTAAGAAAATACATCAGAGCCATATACCATAGCGATAACAAAACAATTCATATCAGTGGAATATACTTGCGTTTAAAAATCGGATTCTAAAATCGGCCAGTAGCCTGATGTGTCACGCTTAGGTTCAATTTTTTGTGATTCTAACCGTCATTTCGTTAGTTCGAATCACACGTTCTTCACTATCATGACATTCATGACATTTCCAGTCTACCTGTTCGCATCGGCATCTGCGTCAAACTATTCGATTTGATGAATCCCATATGTGGTAATATTTCATACATTACGGCTTGTTGGTCACTGTGGGTGTAGGCATCCAAAACTTGCCACTCCATACTTCTTCCCAACATGGAGCTGGCAAATGTGATGTCCATTTTGTACCGGCCTCTCTCGTTTATGAAGGTGTCATCAGTAACGTCATTAAGTAACACCGCATCTAGGACTGCGAATGCTTCGACTAGTGTCTGGTCTCTACTATTGGTCCTGGTGCTTCCTCATTCCAGCTTCATGTGTTACCCTGTCCAAAAACCATTTGAATTCTTCTATTTCCCCCCTTGGCTGAGCGTAACAACAGTAGAAATGAATTCCTCTAAACTTATCATAGGCAAATCCTTCATGCAGGTGGACACTTCTGTGTTGTATGGGGGAATTACCAGTAGTCCAGATGGCAGGGGTTCCACTGCTGTCTCCTTCCTATGTAATAGTACCAGTGTCAGGCATCCTGTACTGCTCATTGATGAGTACCACGTCGGCACCTTAACCGTTTGGGAAAATAGATCTTGTGCTGCTCCACAATGGTTTAGTTTAATTTGAATGCACATAAACCTGTTCATTTTATTCAGAAGGTTGGACATCGCGTTTTTAAATGTTCATCCATCGCATCCTGATTCGTAGAACCTGCATTTGGGTTGTGGACTACAGCTTATGGCTTTGTGGCCTTTTCCACCGCATTTCAAACAGTTTTTTGCTCGATCTTCTTCGAATTTGCAAGACTTCGCCACATGTTCGTATTGTTAACATCTGAAAAATCGTGTGGGTGTGATGTGTTCTCGTAGTCTGCATTTCACCAATCCGATGCGTAGGAAAGCTTTAGCCAGCAACATGCTAAGTTTTCTTTTGGTAAGCGGATCATGGCAGCCTGTGTGCCATCTGGTTTCCTTCTTTACTGCTTCCCTTGGGATCGCGTTCAGTGCAGGGAACTCTACAGCAATCGCTGTCAGAATTTCCTGCACAGTGGGAACCTCATCTCCCTCGTTTGGTAGAAACCTTGACTTGGTGCGGGGGCTTAAACTACAATGAATCACTCAGGCTATGCTGACGGAAACATATTCTTCCACTAGGGACACCCATGTCAGACAAGCTAATGAGGAGTAACACACAAAGATCGACCACCCCGAATCCAGGGTGTTACGCGTCACCGTCATTAGATGGTTTGTAGCCAGGGGTATAACGGCGCGTCTCTCTCACCGGGTCGAATCAGAGCAGTAAGCAGACCTTACCATATCAAAGCGAGGCTCTGATATGGCGGACTATTTGAAATCCCAAGACTCGAGGGAACAAAAATGAATGACCAATACACACAAAACAATTCCACGAAAAGCCCGGTATGTGTAGGTGTAATGACTCGACACTACCATAAGGGAATAAATCATCAAGAAAACACCGACTCGGTAAAAAGAAGACGTAGGGAAAAACGGAAAAGCGGGATATACGCGCCGGGACGTGAAATGTTCGGTCGTTATATAAACCAGGCGCGATATAGACGGTAGTAGAAAACAAGAAACAATATAAAATGGACATCGCGTTTCAAAAGTCCGACTCCCACATCAAGTAATCGAACTCAACGGATTACACTGGTGTGTGGAGATACCGACACACACAACCTCAGAACCGGTTTCATCATAAACAAGAAAGATTTTAATGACCGAATGTCGGTGTTAAAAATACAGGTCCCATGGTACAATTATGTACTTATAAACGTACACCCCCCAACAGAATCTACCGACGACGAAACGAAGGACACGTTCTACGGTACCCTAGAGGAAGTATTTATTTGAATCTCATCATTCGATGTTAAAATCTTCCTCGGCGAACTCAATAAGAAAAAATTAAGTCCAAACCATGGTTTGACGATGTCTGCGGGGCGAAGATCGAAGAACGTAAACACCTCAGAGTGATCCACTTAGAAAGATATGATGAAGTCAACGCAGAAAGATACACGACAATTCGGAAAGAGACAATGAAACTTTTCACATGCAAAAAACACGAATGGGAGAAGATCGCATCGAAAAAATCCTAGAAAATGGCAGAGCAAAGATCATCATAGGTATGTATGTCGGCATAAACTTAATTAGAAATGGCTACCGAGGGATAGCCAAACTAATTCGAGACACAAACGGCTGTCTGGTCACAGGAACAAACAAGATCGTAACAAGATGGAAGCAGTACTTTGAAAACGTGCTCAATGTGCGCACCCATCAACCACAAATACACGCACCTGGCGTACATACAGCCGAGCCTCAGATCCCAGAGCCCTCTTTCAACAAAGTTGTAAACGCAATAAATCGATTGAAAAACATTAAGGCTCCCGGAGTCGACTGCATACGGACAGAGCTTATGAAGCATGGAGGAGAGACAACCGTTCGAAAGATCCACCAACTGATTAAAACAATATGAGATAAGGGAGTCACTTCAGAAGAATGGAAAACCTCAATAGCCGCGTCATTTTCAAAAAACGCGACAGATCTGACTGCGAAAACTACAGAGGAATATCATTGCTCCCAACCACATACAAAATACTAACAAATGTCATACTGGCGAAAATCACACCATAGGTAGAAGTAACACATGAGACACCAGCGCGGATTCCGTAGGAACCGATCAACGAGCGACCAACAAATATTCACAGTAAGGCAACTGCTGGAAAGGAAGTGGGAATACGGAGATACGGTTGTGGGTAATTTCGGCTTGTGCACCTGCACGGTTGCGGATTCAGCAAAAACACCATTGGATGTCACTGCTGCAGTTCTCCAGAACGCACTCGGTTCTTTACATCAAAGTTCATCCAAACTGTACACAGCAGAAGTAAATAAAACACAGGAGCCTTGTTATTTTGTTATTTAAGTTTTCTTTATTCAGGCTCACTTGGGTGGCAAAGTATAATTTGTGGTTTCAAAACACAGTGTCAGTTGAGGATAATCGGAATAATATCTGTACTGAGTTCTTAACACTAATACATTTCCGGAAAGCACATCAAGCTTTGTTATAAAATGTGGCGATTTAGTGGACTTCTATCGCGGCAAAGTTCTGTTGTATGTCACCAGCTCAGTTAAATATACATTTGAATTGACACGTTCACGACGGCTATAAAATTATATTTGGTAACACATAAAGCACGTAGATGGTAAATAATCACGAATTCAACCCGTATAGAACGACACACAAGATTAAAATCGGTACTTGATTATGAGTTTGACATCATATCGTGGTTACGCACACTGCAGAGAATGAAATTTTAACTCCGAAACTCTACGACTACGGCACGTGCGTGCAGTCGGGCGGTTAAAATCTGACTCCCCGATGCAACTCACATCCATCAGATTCAATGGTAGTGAATTGCCTCGATGGAGGAAGAGCGAAACGATCAACTTGGCGGCGGCCAATTGTGATCGAGCATGGGAGAATTTTCATATACCGTATAGGTACGTTAGATGCCCTGCAATGCAGACAATGATCAGCGGACACCTGATCAAACAATGCACGATCATCAGGGGCCGCGGCGATGTGGCCATAGATCGTGGATGATGTACGCCTGGGAACGAAAATAGGTTTTTGCTTCAAAGTAAACAACAACGATATTTCACAGGTCCAATGATGGAATGCACAATGTTCATAATGTGCCTATGTTGCAAAGGGTCGTCATTGTATTTACTTAAGATTCCAGGGAAATGCCGTTGTAGGCGATATCTGCTGGTGACGATAGTTCAACCAGAGATTGGGAATCTATTTGCTTTAGCCGAATGGCTCTATAGCAGAATAGGGAAAGTTGTTCCTGGACGTTGTCCACAGAAAACTCAGCGACGGTGGCTATGGGTTATTTGTTTGTATTAGGTGATGGGACTTCATGGGGTATGAACGTGGGTAAACAAATGATCATGTCCATGCCCAAATCAAATGCTCGGTTGTATAATGATTAGGAAATTGGTGGCAACTCAGCCAACCTTAGGGGATAGATAAGATATACAATTATGTATGGTAGAAGGGAATATCGGTTGCAGCTGTGTCCGCAATACGCTGGCCAGCGCTTGTTTATCGTTAATTGATGACAAGCTGAGCCGACTGGAGATGTACACTGGTTCATAGAGTATGAACCAGAAAAGTTCGAAATTATGTATGCTGTCGGAGAGATTTCCTTTCAGGTATGAAAAATGCTGCTGGGAGCTTACGCTGCCTAAAATTGCGGGTATGTATGATGTCTTGTGGGTGAGGGAAAAGACAGGTTAAGTTGAGGAAGTGGGTGGTTCTTGGATAAGGCTTTAAAGAACCCCCACACGGTCACCCACTGATCGTTGACTTCGACCGGGTGTGGTTTTTTTTTTTTTTTTAATAATAAATGTTGCCTTTCCCGGTAACATTTTTTTGGAGGCTCTTCATTCTTTAATCTTGCATCCCTCTTCTTTACCTTTTGGGCAGTTGTAAACCATGACTCGTCACCGATCTGCCCCGGAACCTTGCTTATGTCTATGGGCGAGTTTTGGATTGGTTGGATTTGCACGTGGGGGGCTTTCTAATTACTTATGATGTACCCGGTTCCGAGATTATATATACTTAGTATAGGAGTCGAAACTTGAAGCGGGGCGATGTTCATTTTATACTGTTTGGCGTACCTATGACCGTTTGCATCGCGCCTGTTTTATACCATATATCGTTCGGACATTCAACTTGCCGATGCGTATATTCCGCTTTTCTGTTTTTTCCTCCGTTTTCTAGATAATTTCTTTTCTTATGGGAGGGAGTGTCGGCTCGTCACACCTTTGCGTACCGAGATTTTGCGTTTTTGTTGTGTTTATAGTTTTCATTCATTTTTGTTCCCACGAATCTTGGGGTTTCAAATAGTCCGCCATATCAGAGCTCCGTTCCGATATTGCAAGTTCTACTTACTGCTCTGATTCGACCCGATGTTAGAAAGGCGCCCTTATAATACAGCCGATATACCCCTGGGTACAAACAATCCAATGGGCACGGTAACACATAACACCCTGGATTAGGGCTGGCAGTTATTTGTATGTTACTTCGCGCTAGCCCGACTGACATGGGTCACTCTGCTGGGGGCGTAGGCTTCCGTCAACATAACCTGAGTGGTTCATTGTAATTCAAACCCCCGCACCATGACAAGGTTTTTACCACGCGGGAAAATTACTGGGCATATAAACTGGGAAATGGTTCCCGCACAAACATGAAAAATGAAATTGCGCTGATTTTTTGTGTTTCGATGGAATACGTAGCAATTGTGTCTTTAAAATACCCTAATTAAAGTTTCTTGGCTAGCCTATTTGACATGGGTGACCCTGCTGGAAGCGTAGGCTACCGGGAGCATAGTGTTATGTATGTACAATATTTTTAACAATTAAGATTAGACTAACAAAAGGGGACTTACGTGAGGTCGTTGTCGGACCGCTACTCGGTCGACGGCTCCGCTCTGCAGGTTATAGGGGTTGATGTTCCCTTGTATCCTCTGTTATCTGTGGTGTTTCTAGTGCCCCGTAGGTTTGTCGTTTGCAGGTTTGTGTTTGCACCGACGTGGTGGGTTGATCACTTTTTCACTCGGTTATCGGTTAGACACGATTTTCTATTATCCTTTACATTTCCGATGCTATTACTACTATTTAATGGCCTGTAGGAACCCGGCTCCTCGATAGTATAGTGGTTAGTATACTTAGTATAGTATCACTCGGGAGACCGGGATTCGATTCCCCGTCGAGGAGCCTCTGGTGCGTGGCTAATGACTTTGCCCGAAAAAAAAACAAGTCATTATGGAAAATTTAACAAGCCTCAGGACTTGCTAAATAAGGTCAAAACCCGTTCCCGGTTGTAGTGCCGATGATGATGATGATGAACCCGGAAGTTCATGACCTCACCGACTCTGCTGCACCATCGTTTCCTGTCCTGTGCACTCTTCTTCCACGCTTGACCAGCCGATTCGATCTCCTCAAGGTCAGACCTAACATTGTTCTCCCATCTCCGTCGCGGCCGTCATGTCGCTCTCTTTCCCGTTGGTTTACCGTCAAGAATTCTATGCACAGTCTTATCGTTGCCCATTCGCGCCACATGCCCGGCCCATCTTAATCTTCGCGACTTGATTACTCTCACTATTGTAGGTTTGCGGTATAGCTCTTCCAATTCGTGGTTGTGGAGTTTCCTCCATTGTCCTGCCTTCTCGTATTTACCGCCAAAGATACCCCTTAAAACTTTATTCTCAAATACCCGGAATTTGTTTTCTTCCCGTTTTGTGAGAGCCTATGTTTCGCATCCGTATAGAACAATCAGTATGATTATGGTTCTATAGACACAGAGCTCTGTATTACGTGATAACAGTTTGTATTCCAGCAGTTTACTGGCTGCGTGCCAACTAGCGTTTGCCGGACTTTAGTCTTTTGTTGATTTCCTTCGACATTTCCTTACTGGCGTTACTATTGTTTCCAGATATTTAAATTCTTGAACTTTTTAAATATCTTGCCTATGACGTTTATGTGTGTTCCCTGAGGTCCACCTGATATTTCCGATGCGCTTTTATTATTGTGTTCCTTGGTTCGCGAAGTTTTTTCGAAACTTGACAACTTCCTTCAAAGTTGTCTGACGGTCCTTAATGTTCGACGCCAACTTATTGATTTTGATTATTGGCAAGTAGTTTATGTATATCTACATAAAGTAGTTTATGGAATTTAACTACTTGGCACGATTATATTTACATAGAGAGTAGAGATGGGGATTTTGGGTGAGGGTTTGAGTGTGGGACCCGTAACAAAAGCCTGAGTGATTCATCGTAATTCAAGACCCCCGCAACACGTCAAGGTGGTGGGGGTACCCAAGGACAGACTAATTGCTATTTCTGTGTTCACCCCTTGTTCTGAACTTGGAGTCAACACCTCCCGATGACGACAATGCAATTTCACACTCATTGATCCACTTCCCATTTCACGATTGGGTTGAAATGCAATGCCAATTGATATACAAGTACCAAGTTGCATCACATTTCAACTGATGCGATTTTGCAGTGTTACGATAAACTCTATTAGCAATTAAACATTTTTCATTTCCTCAATCATGAATGTGATGAAATGAAAAATGAAAGACAAATCGTACTTATTAAATGCATTATCGTTCCCGGGTTATTTAGGTCTATTTTAATGACGGTTTTTTGTGTGATTTACACACATATCATCTTAACCCCTTATAAACGTAGCCACTGAAACGAATTAAAATTCTTATAGACAACCTTTATATCGTAACTTGTAAAACTATATATTCCACGTCATATGAATCACCTTCGTCGTTGTTATGGGTTCTTAAATGTCTAAAAGTAACTTAATAAATATATTATGACGCATATGACAATTAGTAGGGCTCCTCGATAGTATAGTGGTTAGTATACCCGCCTGTCACCTGGGAGACCGGGGTTCGATTCCCCGTCGGGGAGCCCCTGGCGCAAGACTAATGACCTTGCCCAGAAAAAATAAATCATTATGGAAAATTTAACAAGCCTCAGGACTTGCTAAATAAGGCCAAGACCGGTTCCCGGTTGTAGTGCCGATGATGATGATATGACAATCAGTACTAGAATATTCGAGAAAGTCTGAAACAAAGTACTAGAGTATTCTAGAAAGTACTGGAAAACTGGAAACTATGAACAGTAGAAAATTCGAGGCTATGGAACGGACGGACACGAAACACCGAATCAGAATGAGAAAACGGTATAAATACGTCACACGCAGATCAGAGAGTAAGAAGTAAGCAGTCAAAGATGCGATAAGTACGGAAGCGATAAGTCAAGAAATCGTTAAGTGTACGGTAAAAGTAACGGTTGTTATTAACGTACTAATAAAGTGTTACATTAATTCAAAATCGATTTAACGGCTCTTATTTATTAAAAATAATTAATCCAGCAAATCCTAATCTCGCTACAATATTGAACAAGGGGAAGTACTATGTGCCTTAGAAAGAGGTACCGACCTAATACAGAGAAATTCGTCATTATAACACGCTACAAAACAAGACCGTTATTAAGTCGAAAATCTATTCAAAGATATGCGATAGTAAGCATAATTTAGATAGAAGAATTATTCGATTGTAGCTGACTGCGGGTTTCGCTCAAGAGCTATAGGCCGTGAAAAAGAAGAGTCCAAAAGCAATAGTTAATTCTTCGAGATTAAGAATTGAAAAGAACCAATTATAAATAGAATTATTCAAATTTGATGCGAATCTTCCGCTTTATATTCATTGCAGATACATAATCATGAGACGGATATTCCTCATTTTGGCCATTCTTTACTTTATGCGCTCGATCACAATGTATGTCACAGTATTGCCCGTATCTAGTTCAACATATTATTGCAGTCCTAAGTCAAATACTACTGCCACACCACTTGTAATTGCGAAGAGGGTTTTCCAATTAATGTCAGGCTTTGGATTATCCATCAATGGAAAGCACACATACTGTGGTGACTACATTTACAGCGGCCACACCGTGATGCTTGTCTTAGGGTATCTTATTATAGCTGAGTGTAAGTACTGTGTATTCGTCCATTTTCCGCAATCTATTTTACATTTAAAACTGTTCTATATTCCATTTTAGATTCACCACGAAGATTTATTTTATTGCATTGGGTGTCCTGGGTGTCGACATTTATTGGTGTTATATTTGTATTGTTGGCTCATGGACATTATACGATTGATATCTTGGTTGCCTATTATGTGACGACTAGACTGTTTTGGACCTATCATACTCTAGCAAATAATCACTTTCTACTTAAGGTATGATAATTTTTTTTTAACATTACAACTAAGATAAAATTTTAATATGCACCCACTTCACAGAACGGCAGTAATAATTATATAGGTCGTGAATGGTGGTATACTTACTTTAAATATTTTGAAAAAAATGTTCGGGGACCAGTTCCACGCCAATATGAATGGCCACTGCCATGGCCACGAAACTTCCATTCAAAATTACCAAACCGAGAAAGTTAACAGCTAACACAAGTCTGACTTTTAGTTACTAAAAACTATAACTTCAGCATTAACAGTCGCACCAACAGCAGCACCATTTCATCGTCAATTCTCCATAGAAACAATAGTAATAGTCATAAAAGGAGCAACAGTAAAAGAACTAATCGTTCGTCATCACCTACTTCTTCAAAACCAAATATTCGTCTTAAAACCAATGGGAAAAATAGAAAGGACTGCATTGCGAATAAGGAAGTTCTACAGCGATACGGTATGCTTAGAACTAAAAGTTGGACACGACGTTTAAACACTCAACTCAACGATGCCTTCAAGGCAACCCAAAGTTCTATAAGGGACTACTGTTTACAACTGGTATTCATCCTGGGTGGACACAAAAGAACCTGACCACCACCAAAGCTGAATTTTTAGTATATAAGCTGCGTAAAGATGTGAATGTAGAGTGCAAGTTTTATAATAATTATTACTTTATTTTTGTTTTGATTCGGATTTTTTGTTTCTCTTTTAGTTTTATTTTTTACGAACTTCTCTCTGTCGATCGAAAAATTAATTGGATCAGATTTGGCAAAGAAAGAAAAGTATAAAAGGGAGAGATACCTTAGAATAGAGAAAGAAATTGAAATCGCTGTTATATATATACATTATGTATTCATATATAAATGTGTTACTTATATATACATATATATTGTATAGGCATAAGACTTATATTATATACCTTTACATATATAAATTTACTCATTCTATATATCTTCTGCGCCTCAAGGACACATCACATCACACAGTCGCTCAGAATCATATTTTTCTATTGCATATGCGAGAAACAAAATTTTTAAATGCCAAAAATGGAATTGTTGTAGCACAGGTCAAAAAAAAAAAAACAATTTAAATTAAAAAAATAATCAAAACAAACAAAGCAAAACAAAAAGCGAAAAAAGTTGTGTAATAGGAGAAATCAAAATCTTGGAATTTCTGGATTATCTTATTGCCTTTCATACAAGGATACTTTTTTCGCTCCTTTGGTTTAGTGTTAAGTTATCTTGTATAATCTGTAAATAGTTTAAAATAAGAACAAAAATATTTTAATTCTTTTGTTGTTGTTTTTGTACATCCTTTTTACAAACAAAAATAATCTCTTCATTTTTCATATTGTGTATTTGCTAGGAAAAAAAGATATACAAATTGTTAGAATATTTCGAAGGTATGCCCATCATCCGTTTGTGATTGATCCTACGAGAAGCCTTTTTTAAAAATTGCCTTTTTGTACACAAAAACACTAATAACACTATTTTCTGATGTAAAACAAAAACAAACAAAAAAATATATATTTCTTATTTAAGTTCACATTTTAATTTTTTAGGAAAACAACAACACAAAAATAAATGAAATCCCACCCTCAAATGATATTCTCAGCTAGGGTTATATAATAATTGAATAATAAAAAAGAAACAACAGAAACAATGATATTTAACTAAAAAAGCGCAATTTTTCATTTGTTCCTCATTTGAAATGTTTTATAAGTTGTTAATGTTTGAACTACATGAATAAAATATATTTACGAGTATAAAATAAGCTTTATTTTAGATATATTTATCTCTTTAATAAAAGCCCACCCCCCCGAATGGTAGAAACCTTGACGTGGTGCGGGGGCTTAAACTACAATGAACCACTCAGGCTATGCTGCCGGAAGCATACGCTTCCAGTAGGTCCACCCATGTCAGACAGGCTAGCGAGGAGTAACACACAAAGATCTACCACCATCCAGGGTGTTACGCGTCACCGTTCCCACTGGGTGGTTTGCAGCCAGGGGCGTACCGGCTGTATTATAACGGCGCCTCTCTGACACCGGGTCGAATCAGAGCAGTAGCAGACCTTACCATATCAAAGGGGGGCTCTTATATGGCGGACTATTTTTTATTTTTTTGATTACACAAGAGCTCCACAGCTTCCCCGCTCTGAAACGGAACGAATTCTGATGCAGGGATGTTCGCACCGTCGGGAGATGAACTGTAAACTGGTGCAATCCATCGGATTGTCTTGTGGAGCGCATATAAACCGAATTGCGTGGAACAATACCATGATCTCCGCAGAACAGTAACCCCAACACTCGTGGGAACAAAAATAAATAATCAATATACAAAAAGCAATCCCACGAAAAACCCGGTAGGCGTAGGTGTAATGAGCCGACACTACCATAAAGGAACAAATCATCAAGAAAACACCGACTCGGCAAAAAGAAGACGCCGGGAAAAACGGCAAAAGCGGGATATACGCGTCGGCACGTGGAATGTTCGAACGTTATATAAACCAGGCGCGATACAGACGGTCGTAGAAAACGCAAAACAATATAAAATGGACATCGTCGCGCTTCAGGAAGTTCGACTCCCACATCCAGTAATCGAAACCAATGGGCTTACACTGGCGTGTGGAGGTACCGATACACATAACCTCAGAACTGGCTTCATCATAAGCAAGAAGATTACCCCCCATGTAAAAGATGTGCAATTTATTAATGACCGAATGTCGGTGCTAAAAATACAGGGACAATGGTATAATTATATATTTATAAACGTACACGCCCCAACAGAATCTACCGACGAAGAAACGAAGGATGTAAAAGATGTGCAATTTATTAATGACCGAATGTCGGTGCTAAAAATACAGGGACAATGGTATAATTATATATTTATAAACGTACACGCCCCAACAGAATCTACCGACGAAGAAACGAAGGATACGTTCTACGAGAACCTAGAGGAAGTATTTGATGGGATCTCATCATTCGATGTTAAAATCCTCCTCGGGGACCTTATAGCGTTTGAAATAATAGTGAAGAAGAACTTGTGATTCGAACTGACGCTATGACAGTTTGAATCACCAAAAATTGTACCTAAGCGTTACCCATCAAGCTACTGACCGATTTTACAATTTGATTTTTAAACTCGGCTATACTCCACTGATGTGAATTGTTATGTTATCGCTAAGGTATACGGCTCTTATGTATTTTCTTATTGGATTCTACGTTCGGTGCTTTTCACTATTTTGCTTGTGAATTGTGTGTTAGAGTCGCCACAACCTCAATGCGAAAATTGGAAAGGAAGATATCTTCCAACCAACTATAGGTAAAGAAAACCTACATGACGTTTCAAATGATAATGGTATTCGAATTATTACGTTCGCGGCGTCAAAAGACCTGGTAGTGAAAAGCACGATGTTCAAGTACAAGCAAATCCATAAAGCCACATGGATATCACCCGAAGGCGTAACGCATAACAAAATAGACCACTTCCTCATAGACAAAAGACACCACTCGAATATCCTCGACGTAAGATCATATAGAGGAGCAGATTGCGACTCCGATCACCTTCTAGTGATGGGCAAAATTAGAAGTCGGCTTGCAGCAAACCCACATGGACAGTCACGCGAGACGAGCAAAAAGTTCGAGATTGATAAACTAAAAGACCTGCGCAAAAGGGCGGAATATCAAGACGAACTAATGAATAGATTTAGCATCCTAGAGAATGGGAGTAGTGAGGAAGATGAAACCAATAATCTGGGCACTAAATGGGCATCGATCAGGGACACAATCAGACAAACAGCCCAAAAGGTATTAGAATTTAAGAAACCAACTAAGTCCAAACCTTGGTTTGACGATGAGTGCAGGGCAAGATCGAATAACGTAAACGCCTCAGAATGATCCACTTAGAAGCATATGATGAAGTCAACGCAGTAAGATACGCGACAATTCGGGAAGAGACAACCAGACTTTTCAAACGCAAAAACCGGGAATGGGGAAGACTCGGATCGAAAAAATCCTAGAAAAGCCCAGCACAAAGAACAGCAGAGGTATGTGCCGGCATAAATTCAATTAGAAATGGCTACCGAGGGAGAGCTAAAATAATCCGAGACACAAACGGCTGTCTGGTCACAGAAAGAAACAATATCGTGACAAGGTGGAAGCAGTACTTTGAAAACCTGCTTAATGTGCGCACCCATCAACCACAAATAAACGCACCAAACGTATATACAGCCGAGTCTCAGATCCCAGAGCTCTCTTTCGACGAAGTTGTAGACGCAATAAACCGATTGAAAAACAACAAGGCTCCGGAGTCGAATATCAGAATCCAACCACATACAAAATACTAACAAATGTCATACTGGCGAGAATCACACCGTACGCAGAAGACATATTGGGAGACTACCAATGCGGATTCCGTAGGAACCGGTCAACGAGCGACTAAATGTTCACAATAAGGCAACTACTGGAAAAGAAGTGGGAATACGGAGAGACGGTTCACCAACTGTTCGTTGACTTCAAAAAAGCCTACGACTCAGCCGCAAGGCAAAGACTCTACCATATTGTAGTTGAGCTGGGAATCCCGAAAAAATATGCCGCCCTCATTCAAATCTGCATGAACGAATACAAAGCGCGAGTTAGAATAGAAAACCACCTCTCAGAACTATTTGAAATCCGGGACAGACTAAAACAGGGGGATGGCTTCTCGCAATGTCTTGTTAACCGTGTCCTCGAGTATGTCATCGGAAAGGTACAAAACGACAACATGGCCGGATCATCCCTGAACGGGGCCACACAAGTGCTCGCGTATGCGGATGACATCGCCGTTTTGGGCGATAATCTAGAAACTGTAAGTAAATACTGTGAAATCATTATGCAAGCGGCAGAAGAGGCGGGCCTAGAAATAAATGAAGACAAAACAAAATACATGATTACGGCGAGAGCAGGTGGACCTCGGGGAACACATATAAACGTCAGGGGCAAGATATTTGAAAATGTCAAAGAATTTAAATATCAGGGAACGATACTGACGACCAGAAAGGAAACGTCAAAGGAAATTAACAAAAGACTACATTCCGGCAACGCTAGTTGGCATGCAGCCAGTAAACTATTAAGATCCAAACGACTATCACGGAATATAAAACTCCGTATCTATAGAACCATAATCATGCCGATTGCTCTATACGGATGCGAAACATGGGCTCTCACAAAACGGGAAGAGAACAAATTCCGCGTATTCGAGAATAAAGTTTTAAGGCGTATATTTGGCGGTAAATATGACAAGATGGGCCGGACTCGTAGCGCGAATGGGCGATGATAGGACCGTGCAGAGAATTCTTGACGGTAAACTAACGGGGAAGAGACCGATAGGACGGCCGCGACGGAGATGGGAGGACAATGTTAGATTGGACCTCGAGGAGATCGGATCGGATGATCGAACGTGGAAGGAGAGCCCACGGGACAAGGAACAATGGCGGAGCCGAGTCGGTGAGGTCATGAACTTTCGGAATCTCCATGTAGATGGTTTCGTCGAGCTCGCCGTTTAAGTAAGCTGTTTCCACGTCCAGGTGGTTAATGCTCATGTTGTGCTGAACAGCTAAGGCGGCTGTGACACGTATCGAGTTCATCCTGGCCACTGGTGCAAAGGTTTGATGGTAGTCGACGCCGGGAATTTGTGAGAATCCTTGGGCGACTATGCGTGCCTTTCTACGTTCCAATGTTCCATCGGGGTTCGTCTTGTTATGCAAGACAAATCGGCTGCCGATGACTTTGCCGTTTTACGGGCGTTCGACTACGGTCCATGTGTCATTTCTGATGACGGCCTCAATTTCCTGTGCCATGGCCTTTGTCCACTCGTCGGCGTCGGGTCCAGTTATGGCCTCTTTGATGAGTACTTCTGCGGTTCCTGCTGCCTCGGAAGAAGTGTCTCTCGTTTGGAAGAGTTTTCGGGGTCTTCCCCTGATTCCGGTCCTTACTTTTCGTGGTCTACCTGGTCCTTTGCGTGTGTGTGCGATTGGTTTTTCTCTGGTTGGGGTTGTTGGCGGTTCGGCTTCTTCGTCGCACGTTTCGTCCGCGTTCTGGGTCGTTGTGTCTTCGTTGTTGGTTTCCTCGGGTGTGATGAACTCGACCATGTTGTGCTCGGTTCCCATTTTGTCGTTCGTGGAGCTGAGTTCGCGAAGGTTGGTCTTTCTGATGCTTTGTGTGAATACAACGTCTCTGGCGATGTCTATTCTGCGTTGGTCGAGAAGCCAGATCCTGTATCCTTTGGATTGATCGGAGTAGCCGACGAGTATCCCCTTCTGAGATTTTGGGTAGAACTTTTCTTCCCGGGGTCCTCGGAGCCGGGAGTAAACGGTGTGTCCGAATTCGCGAAAATAGCCGACGTTAGGCACGTTTCCGGTCCACACTTCGTGTGGGGGTTTGCCATTTAAGGCACTGGTGGGGCATCGGTTCCTGATGTGGTTGGCCGTATTGATGGCTTCACCCCAAAATCGTGAGTCCATATCGGCTTGAATGAGGAGACATCTGGCCATTTCCACTAGGGTTCGGTTCTTCCTCTCCGCTACTCCATTTTGTTGGGGGGTACGAGTGACGGACAATCGATGTTTGAGTCCGTTCTCCCGCAGGTACGAGGTGAACTCCTTGTTTGTATACTCGGTGCCGTTGTCGGACTGTATGCACTTGATCTTTCGGCCGGTTTGTTTTTCGGCGAAGGCTCTGAAGTCTCTGAAGGCATTTAAGACTTCTCTTTTGCTTTTGAGCATGCGAACGTTGCACCACATGGAGCAGTCGTCGATGAACGTGATGAAGTAGACGGATCCTCCTAGGGACTCGGCGTTCATCGGTCCGCATAAGTCGGAGTGGATTAAGTCCAGGATGCCTGTCTTGCTGTCAGCTGATTTTGGGAATGGCAGTCTCCTTGTCTTCCCGAGGGCGCATATGTCGCACATCAGATCCTGGATCGGATGCTCCATGGACATTCCCCGTATGCGGCCGTTTTTGTGGCTCGCAACCAAATCCTTAATGTTTAAGTGTCCCATTCTGCGGTGCCATTTTTCCAGCTCGGGGGTACGGGAGTATCCGGAGTCGGCAGCATGCCTCTGAATCGCCGGAATGAAGTAAAGGTCATTTGTTCGTATGGCTTCGAAGATAGTGTGTCCCCTTTCGTTTGTGACCTTGGCGCCTCCCTTGTCGAAAGTGACTTTGAACCCCTTGTCGGCGAGTTTGCTGACCGACATCAGGTTCATCCTTAAGTCTGGCACGTGTAAGGCGTGCGTCACGGTGATGTTTCGTCTACCTCCGCTGTGGGCGGTGGCCATATTTATGTCGCCACGACCGGTGATGTTGGTTGAGGTGCAATTGGCCAGGTTTAGCGTCGTGGGATGCGTCTCGTGGTATTTTTCGAAGGCGTGTTTGTCGCTCGGCATGCGCGATGAGCTACCGCTGTCCAAACACCAGCCGCCGTCGATAGTTGAATTGGGGGAGTGCATCTCGTGCTGTGTTGAGCTTGTGAGAGCTAGGACGCTGATGCCGTCGTTCAGCTGCTTCCCCTCCTTTCCTAGCTTCCTGGATGTGGAGGAATCATCCCTGATCCGGGAATGACATTCGGCTGCCTTGTGTCCGATCTTACCGCAATAGTAGCATTTGAAGGACGGTTTACTTCGACTTCTGTCATTGCCTTGGTCCTTTCCTCTTTCGGTCCTAACGACGTTGTGCTTGGCGGCCATCGCGCCTTGCGTTTCGAGGTGCTCATTCGTGTGTCTGGCATCACTTTCTTCGATGATTTTGATGCGAAGTGCCTCCGGAGATGGAAGTTCGTCCCGAGATTCAATGGCGCACCTGAAGTTTTCGAATTTCGGAGAGAGACTGTAGAGGAGCATGATGCAGAGCAGGTCCTTATTAATCACGATCTCCATGTCAAGGAGTTTGTCGACCGTATCGAAAAAGCTTCTCAGGTATTCTCGCATGTCGTCGCGGTCACCCATGCGGTGCTGCGTGAGTCTCTTCAATAGACTGGCTTTCCTAGCTGGTCCTTTGGATCCGTATATGGAAGTCAGTTTCTCCCATACGTCGCGCGAGGTTTCGCATCCCTTGATGCATTTTATCTCCGGTGGACTGATAGCTAGCATGATGACAGCTTTGGCCTTCCTGTCGCCCGTTTTCCACTACTCGATGTTCACCTCGTTCGCTCCCGTGGGTTCCGGCTTGAGGAGTTCTCCGCTTATATCACCCCACGCGTCATTCTTGATGAGGATTGCTTCCATCTGCAGTTTCCACGTGTCGAAGTTTTCCTTTTTGAGGGGCTCGATGCTCGCGATGGATGGCGCTATGGGCTTCGGGTTCCTTCTTTTGGGCGTTCCTAATTAGTTCTCGATGGTAGGCGTAAGCCTGGGCCCATAAGCTGTTGGATTTTATTTAATGAATAAAATAAAGGAGTGGATAGTTACGAAACTAATAGGTGTCAGCAGTAGAGCTGAATGGAAGAGTAGAATCGATTCGCCGGGGATGGCACGTGGCTGGACGTCCGTACTCCGTGACTGCTGGTTGAGAAAGAAGGAGACTGATGATGTGCACGTGCGTCATCAGGAAAGCTGTTTCAACTTGACGAAATACAAGATGGTGGATGTTCGTTGAGTTTGACCAACTTCGTTGTCGCCGGTGTGCGCATCGGATGTACACTCATGGAGAATATTTTATGTCCAATATTCAGTTCAATTTACTTGGGGTTTAATTGATTAGCGCAAATCGAACGTTAAGTTTGATTTGCTTGTCATCAATTTATATGGGACCATTTGTTGTATGGGCTAATGTTTTGATTTAGATAAATGTCACATCCGTTAAGTGGATGTTTTTGGCGTGTATCGCCGTTAGTGGTGGAGTCTAGCTCCAAAAGGGTAATTTTTATGGGATGGGTGGTTGTGGCCGTAAGAATCCTCCCCCCTTTATAAAATGAGTATTATTCTTAGAAGAGGAAGTAATACTCCTTGGGTGGCTATAGGAACGTGAGTGGTGCAGTGTTGCGGTTACAAACTTGTATTTATTTTGTCCCTTTAATTTATTTTGTATATGTTTAGTTTACATTTGTTGGGGCTGTAGTTTATAGGGTATTACTTATTTGTTTTTGTACATAATTGTTTTGTTTATTATTTGCGTTTTAGGCATACAATATGGATTTGTTGGTTGATTACATAATATCGATGTTCTCGTACACTAATATGTTTATATATATATATGTGTTTATTTTTATAAGTTTGCTTAGTCTAATTATTTTCTATTTAATTTTTTTTTTTTTTAATAGTTTATTTATTTTTCTAATTTGTTTAATTTTAATAGGAATTGTTTTGCTTACTCATTTAAATGGTATTTATAATTGTTAGATATCTCGGATGCCTTGAAGTGTTCGAGTGGGTAAGCTCCTGGTTCCTCGATTGCCTCTTGCCCCTGCAATGGTTCAGCGGGCGGGGGGTATGTCTTGTAGTTGTGTCGCGCAAGTGATCGGCGGCTGGTAGTTGCATGGGCCTCGTAGGTGGCCCCTGGGGCGGATCCCGGCGAGACCTCCTTTTGGTCTTCTGATGGGAGCTGCGATCATCAGTCGTAGGGTCAGCCAGCTCCTCTGGGTCGGAGTTGTAAATTCGCAACCCACGAGGAATGGCCATATGATGGCTGGTGACAAGTCTCGTCATCTTTAGGCTGGATGGTATGGTGGTTGCTGCGCCTGTTAGCACCCATCCCAGTTCAGTGGCCTGCGGACGAGGTCCGAACGTGGGTCCTTCCTTAGACCCTCCAGGATGAGAGTGGGGTACATGTCTCCCCCAATGATCATGTCCAACTTATCGGCGGAGGCGATGTTTGGATCTGCAAGTTCCAGATCCGCCACGAACGAGAGATCCCTCATCGTTGATTGTGGTGGTGGCTCATACGCTGATACCCCTGACAGGATGAAGGGCCTCAGTGTCCATTGTTTGGAGCCGTGGAGGCGAGGAGTGATGCTGATGGTAGCGTGTGTTCTGGTGGCAAGGCCACGTTTGCCCCCAACACCGTAGGTGGGGACGGATGCTGCTTGGCGTCGGAGGTGCAACCTTCGGGCTAGTGATGACGCAATGAAAGTGCCGCTGGAGCAGGGGTCCAGCAGAGCACGGACTTCAATCCTTCGTTCGTTCTCCGACGTCACGATGACTTTCGCTGTTGGTAGCAACGCGGAATGCTGTGAAGAGGTGCTGATTGTATGCGCGCAGGCCCCTACATGACGGTCGATTCGGGGGACGGATCCTTTGGCTCGTTGCGGCAGTTGTCCCGTCGATGGCGGTAGTCAAGACATGCAGCAGAGTGTGATGTCTCCGCCGGCATCGACGGCACGTCTTGCTGGAATGGCAGTCGCGTAGGCGGTGGCGACCCAAACAGTTGGTGCACAGGTGTCTTTTGTGTGCGAAGGACTTCCGACGGCCAGGTGTGAGTGATCGCAAGCCCTCGCAAGCGTAGATAGAGTGTGAGGCCCCCCAGAATGTGCATGGAGCCTGTTGCCTTAGGGGTTCCGGCGGTAGTCCGGGGGGTCATTGGGCCGGCGGCATTCTGGTCTGTTTCTTGGTCGGGACTCACTGGTCTGGGGTGCGGTTCCCTTTGCTGGAACATGTCAACCGTTGGCAGCTCGCTGGGGTGGGGCGATTGGTGCGGTTGGCTATGGTTGGGAAGGCTGACTTGAGCGCGTACTGGGCCTCGAGGAGCTTCGTCTCTTCCTCGAGGTATATTTCTTCGCTCTGGACGATGAAGTCCTCCGCGAAGTAGTGATGCTGTTGGTACTCAGGGGGTGCCATGTAAATGATTTGGTTATGCCGCCTGCGGATGGCTTCCCATTCGGTGTGGAGGTCTCGTTTTGTGGTTTCTATGTTGGTAGTCGTTAGATGTCCCTTTTCCTGCATGTTGAGGAAGGTGCGAGCGATGGTAGTCTGTGCCGCGAACTGAGTGGCGATGAGTTCCTCAATCGTGATTTGTTTATTGATAGGTTGGTTGGGTTCATTGCCCTTCTGGGGTGGTTCCGCAATGGTTGTCGTCACGGCTTCGGTGTCCCTACGGGGGGAATTTTCCGGGTGCATCATCCGTGATGATGATCCGGGTGGGGGGCCGGGCGACATGCGCATGTCAGGTGTTGGTGGCGTTTCCGGGCGCCGTAGAGATGGCCGGAACATCATTGGTGGCGAAAGACTTGCTGGCGGGGAGATGGCCGGTGCACCAGTCCGAGGAGAATCGTTACCAGGTTTCGGCGTCGAATCACTATCCCCGCCACCGGTTTCACTCGATGTATCACTTTCTTCCTGCTTGTCACTCTCACTGTGGTTAGGCTTAGGGTCCTGTTCCTTTCCCCGTTTCCTTTGAGCACTCTCCGTTCCCTTCAGGGATTCAACAGCATTTTGTCCGGATATCGCCAGCATTTGCTGCTGCACTGGGCGCAGCTTCGGTGGATCGGCTTCTACCTTTGCCCGTGGTTTCCTTTCACATATTTTTGTTGCCAAGTCCTTTTGACTCAATCATTTCCCTTGACGTCCCTGTTGAATGATCTTGCCGACTTCTAAAGGTATTTTTTTATGTTTAAGTTCTTCAGTTTCCCTGTCCAATTTAGCGGTGTTTTTAGTGTTGATGTGCTGCTTATTAGTACCGGCACCAAACTTCTGTTGAGTATCCGCCTGAACGCCCTGACGACGTGCCTGATTAATAGCACTTTTTGTTTTGAGGGCAGGTGATTTCGGAGCCCGTTTACGTAAAACCGTAACTGTGTCCCAGTCAGACACCTTGTGTTTGTTTCACAGACGATTGGATTGAAAATTAAATTGATACTTCAGCAAATGTTGCTGCTTGCTTGATTATGAATAACAGATACAAAGCGTTTAGTAATACCTTCAGATCCTACAGATATTATGATTTCATGAATGTTGCAGCTTCAATTCCTTGATTTGTGTCGAGGTGACTGGCAGTTGTCGATCTAGTTGCAGTGTCTACAACTGATGGTGCACTATCTGTAGTGTGTTGGTTTTGGCGCTCTTTTGGCGGCGATGATGTACAATTTTCAATGCTCGTTCTATTTTCAGGTGACGTAACCTTTGCTTTCAGTTTTGTATGGGTAGATACATCTGTATGTACTTTATTTAAGGGATGGTATTAGAGTGGTCACACTTTAAGGGCACTTCGAAGTTTTAATGATCTTCTAACGTGTGTACCTGTCACAGGTATGTTGTGCCGCGAACTGGGCGGCGATGGTGTAAATAGGCACTGGATCCGGCTCGAAGGACCGGAAAATGTTGGATATCTCGGTGCCGAACGAGGAATGTCGTCGGTCGAGATCGTTGAGCTTCCACCGACCGAGGAATGTCGTCGGGGAAGCGTTGTGTTGAAACACTGCTCGAAGATGCGCCAATGTTATTTATCCGGCTCGGAGGACCAGAAAATGTTGTAATAGTGGCGGGCGATAATGAGGTTGCATCCAAGAGGAAAGCGTTCCACGGTTAAGGCATCCAAGAGTGGTGTATTGGTCTGTATTGGAGGGCGGCGTCCAGGAGCGGTGAGCTGCATTCAAGAAGATAGCCGAGATCCTTCCTTTGTTCTACGTCGGTTGTTGGGTTGGCTGCACAACACAATACACGTATCGAAAGCAAACCTCGCTGATGCAACTTACGAGAGGAAAAGTCACTAGAAACAGTTCGGTATCAGTTGCTTATTTGACTGCGCACACAACACATGTATCGAAAGCAAGAGGCTGCTAATGTAAATTACAAAAGGAAGAGTCGATGGAAACAGTGATGAGGAAAGGCATAATCAACGTTGTGATCTCGAACGCTGGACTTCTTGGCGGTGTGTACGCGTTTGCGATTGAATGCAGACTCACATGGCAAATGAAAGAACAAAACAACTCGAGGAATTTACCTTTTAATAGTTTAAGCATCACTTGGTAATCTTTCGTCTTACTGTGTTCAGTTTGGTTTCCTAATCTAAGCGATGCGCAGATTTCCAGGCGCCGTAGTTTTTGGGACAAGTTCAGTTCATGGGGTACCCACTTATCTAGTTTCTTTACCTTTCCTATGAGACATTGTCATGCACTCCCATACCTTGTGCAGTATTTACACCATCAGAAACTGCGTACAGCATTTATGCTGATCGTGCACATCTTGGCGGCATCCTTAAGTAGTCGAATTCTCGCTGGTAATTTTCCATTTTTGAGAACTCGACTTCCTTTGGCGGTCAGCCGTATGCCATAATGTATTTGTCGATCGGATGACCGACTGATGTGGGCATAGGTAAAAGAAAGGAAAAGGAGAAACATCTCCTGCACGTGTGTGGCAGACTCATCAGGAGAAACTTCATCGATGTGGTTCGGGTAATGTTGGTTGCTTGATGGTTCAACCAGATTGCTTTTAAGGCAGATGATGCGTTTCATGCGACCATGCCCTTGTGGAAAAATACCTATTTGTTGCTGATGGGTTTTGCATCACCGAAATTATAGTTCTAAAGCATTTCAGGAGATAGTTGGTACAAGTATAGGAAGGTAAGTACATGTTTTCCAGGGTTTATGTGTTTTAGGAAACTGTTTCTTCGTCATACGTTCTAAGGTAAGTAGTGGCGTTCAATGGAACTGCCACAATACTTGTTCTATATCGTTTTTGGATGCTCTAGGTTGGTAGTTTTCGAATGGTTAATGGGAAGGTGAGCAGTGCCGTTCAATGCAACCACCACAAGTTCAAGTTAAATTAAATTAGAAGTCAATAAGGACAAACTTAATGGAAGTGAATACGTTCAAGTTAAATGTATTTTAAAGTCAATAAGGACACATTTAAGATACGTGAATACGTTCAAGTTAAATGTAATTTGAAGTCAATAAGGACAAATTTAAGAGAAGTGAATACGTTCAAGTTAAATGTAATTTGAAGTCAATAAGGACAAATTTAAGAGAAGTGAATACGTTCAAGTTAAATGTAATTAGAAGAATTAAAATTGTGTCAAGATAAATTAAAATAAAACCTTGAGTGTAACAACGCCAAACAAAACTGTTTTCTATAAATACGAAACGTATGCGCTTACAGTGTCCATTGAGAAATATACAAACCCGCCCGTTTTAGGACCAATAAAAGTGAAACGCCGAGGATCAACTAACCATATGAAATGCGCAACGCAGAGACGCTGATTTTCCCTTCTAGGGTTCCCATGGGTATACTTCCCTCTCTATCGCCAACCGACCGACGAGAGTTTGAGAGGTCCGTTTACGATGGTGGGAATATTTTTCTATAGCCAACAAGAAGGGCGGACCGCCCCACCCCGTTTAATAGATAATACCTATCATTAAAAAATCCTAGATAAGATAAAGTAATACAACATCACGTTACATAAACAATATAACTCTACAGTCGTATATTGCGTTCGTTTACCGCTACATCCTCAAGTGTGTCATTAATGTTTTCCATTGCCAATGACGCGTTATGTCCCATTTTAAATTCATAAAGGAAGAGGGTTCGAATTTGAACTGCCGACAGCATGGTAAGCAATTCCTAGAAAGAAAATAACTGTACCTGTAACAAACCCCAAAAATGCTCGCACGTCAAGCACACGTACCACTTTACTTTATAAAAAAAAGAAAATTTAACGTTCTGGCACAGATGTTCACTCGAGAACTTCTTATTTCCGACTGAGCGAAAATCGGACATTTTATGTGGTACAACCCAATAGTAAAGCATCAAGTGTAAACTTTTGGCGGATTTTAACGCACGGCTGAGGTGTTCCGCCGAACACTGTCCATAAATTGAAACACGGATTTTTTGTTTTAAATTTTTTAATTATAATATAATACAAATAGTTTTGATGTTTCTCAATATAATGAGTTCGTGATAATGTATATAAAGCAACTCCAAGCAGCTTGTTGACACAATTTTTACTAGCACAATATATTGGGTTGCACCACATAAAATGTCCGATTTTCGCTCAGTCGGAAATAAGAAGTTCTCGAGTGAACATCTGTGCCAGAACGTTAAATTTTCTTTTTTTTATAAAGTAAAGTGGTACGTGTGCTTGACGTGCGAGCATTTTTGGGGTTTGTTACAGGTACAGTTATTTTCTTTCTAGGAATTGCTTACCATGCTGTCGGCAGTTCAAATTCGAACCCTCTTCCTTTATGAATTTAAAATGGGACATAACGCGTCATTGGCAATGGAAAACATTAATGACACACTTGAGGATGTAGCGGTAAACGAACGCAATATACGACTGTAGAGTTATATTGTTTATGTAACGTGATGTTGTATTACTTTATCTTATCTAGGATTTTTTAATGATAGGTATTATCTATTAAACGGGGTGGGGCGGTCCGCCCTTCTTGTTGGCTATAGAAAAATATTCCCACCATCGTAAACGGACCTCTCAAACTCTCGTCGGTCGGTTGGCGATAGAGAGGGAAGTATACCCATGGGAACCCTAGAAGGGAAAATCAGCGTCTCTGCGTTGCGCATTTCATATGGTTAGTTGATCTTCGGCGTTTCACTTTTATTGGTCCTAAAACGGGCGGGTTTGTATATTTCTCAATGGACACTGTAAGCGCATACGTTTCGTATTTATAGAAAACAGTTTTGTTTGGCGTTGTTACACTCAAGGTTTTATTTTAATTTATCTTGACACAATTTTAATTCTTCTAATTACATTTAACTTGAACGTATTCACTTCTCTTAAATTTGTCCTTATTGACTTCAAATTACATTTAACTTGAACGTATTCACGTATCTTAAATTTGTCCTTATTGACTTTAAAATACATTTAACTTGAACGTATTCACTTCCATTAAGTTTGTCCTTATTGACTTCTAATTTAATTTAACTTGAACTTGTGGTGGTTGCATTGAACGGCACTGCTCACCTTTCCATTAACCATTCGAAAACTACCAACCTAGAGCATCCAAAAACGATATAGAACAAGTATTGTGGCAGTTCCATTGAACGCCACTACTTACCTTAGAACGTATGACGAAGAAACAGTTTCCTAAAACACATAAACCCTGGAAAACATGTACTTACCTTCCTATACTTGTACCAACTATCTCCTGAAATGCTTTAGAACTATAATTTCGGTGATGCAAAACCCATCAGCAACAAATAGGTATTTTTCCACAAGGGCATGGTCGCATGAAACGCATCATCTGCCTTAAAAGCAATCTGGTTGAACCATCAAGCAACCAACATTACCCGAACCACATCGATGAAGTTTCTCCTGATGAGTCTGCCACACACGTGCAGGAGATGTTTCTCCTTTTCCTTTCTTTTACCTATGCCCACATCAGTCGGTCATCCGATCGACAAATACATTATGGCATACGGCTGACCGCCAAAGGAAGTCGAGTTCTCAAAAATGGAAAATTACCAGCGAGAATTCGACTACTTAAGGATGCCGCCAAGATGTGCACGATCAGCATAAATGCTGTACGCAGTTTCTGATGGTGTAAATACTGCACAAGGCATGGGAGTGCATGACAATGTCTCATAGGAAAGGTAAAGAAACTAGATAAGTGGGTACCCCATGAACTGAACTTGTCCCAAAAACTACGGCGCCTGGAAATCTGCGCATCGCTTAGATTAGGAAACCAAACTGAACGTTTTTGTACCGGATAGTCACCTGTGATGAAAAGTGGATTGTGTATGATAACCGTAAAAGACCTGGGCAGTGGTTGGATGCAGATGAAAAACCAAAACACACTCCTAAAACCGATCTTCACCCAAAAAAGGTTATGGTGACAATTTGGTGTACATCGAAATGACCAATACACTTTTCATTTCTTCAACCAGGAGAAACGATAAACGCAATCAAATATCATGGGGAAATCGACATATTACATGCCAAATTGGCTGAAAAGCAACTTGGGTTGGTCAATAGGCACGGGACACGGCCCGATCCTTTTGTATTACAATGCCAGACCCCATACCTCACAAGTAACGGTGCAAAAACTGTTGCAGTTGGGATTTGAAATTCTTCCGCATCCACCGTACTCTCCTAACATTTCCCCAATGGACTACCATCTTTTCCGCAGTCTGGATTAATTTCGCCGGCAGAAGGTCTTCCGTAACCGAGCAGAGGTCATAAAAGGCTTTGAAGATTTAATTGCTTTGTTTTGATTAAATAAAAATTTACGGAGAAATAATATTGGCTTTTAAATTTTTACTATAAACTCGGACATTTCATGTGGTACAAACCCAATATCTTAACAAACCATCGGCGGGTAATACCGTTAATTCTCTAGTCTAACGAACGAAATGATTGGAGTATGGAGAAAAAGGACTTTTTAGAAAACATGCAATGTATTCACAGCTATTAGCTGTGAAAACTAGGTTGCACGTAATATTTCAGAAGTATATATAGAATTAAATTAAAAATTTATTTACACTAATATTTTTTGAATCTGAGATACTTTTGAAATAAGTAAGAATTTCGTCGTCACTGAAATCACTTTCACTAAATTGTGGCCAATCATCTTCAGCAGAATGTGCTGATAAATTATCGACCAAACACTTCATTATGATTCTAGTAGTTTTCCTTTAAACTCTTAAATTTTATTAGAAAAATTACAACAGGCAGTAAAATGTATTAAATGCATAAAATAAAATGTATTAATACCCTATCCGGTGATTGGTGCTAGTCTGCGAAAAAGGTATTAATACTGTGGCGGTTCTTTAATACATTCCCAAAGAACCGCCCATCCTCTTAAACTAACCACCTTCCAATCCATAGTACTTACCTGCAATTAGGGGCAGCGTAAGCTCCCCTGCAGCATCACACCTGAAAGTTGAACCTCATCAAGGCATGCATCACATTGAATTAATATATGAACCGTACCATATCTCCATTGGCTCGGCTTGTCAGCAATTATAATAGATAAATACTTGCTGGCCAGCGTAATTGTTGACACAGTCGTAACCGATGGGTTTTGCTACGGTTCATAACAATTTACTGCCCCAGTCCCGAGGTTCGCAACACTTGCGACCAATTTCGTTTATCGGTTATCTACCGATCAAGGGATTTGGGCACTGATGTGATTGACGTTAGACAATCCTAGATCATGCCTAACGATGCTCCGGCCTGTAAAACAAAACAAAAGCTACCATAGCCTAGGCCATAGGCGAGCAAACCATCGGTCTGGGGCGATTATGTAAACAGCCGATGTTCCCATATAGCATCGCCTAAATCACAAATAATGTGTATCGCATCGTTTGAACCTTGAAATATCGTTTCTGTTTATTTAGGACACAGAAACCTATTTCTTCCTTCGGCGAGCTTCGCTATCGCGTATCTCATAATGCCTGCAATGCATTACACCACTAGCTTACATAGACTTAGCTTTTCTAGAATTAGGGTAGTATAAGATTTAAGTTAAGTTAAGCTAAGTGATTTTACATAAAATTAAAAAAAAAAAAAAAATGGGTAAGTTAAGTAAGTTAAATTTTAAGAAAAAAAAAACAAAAAAAATTGACAAAGTTTTTCAAATTTTTCTTTGTCTTTCAAATAATTATAAGTATTGCCACAAAGTTCTGTCGCCGAAAGGCAAATTATACAAATATTAAGTAATGTTTAGCTTAGAGCGTCTGCGAAGGACCAGTAAGTTATTATATAAGATATTTAAGCTAGAATTTAAGCATTTTTTGTCTAGCCTTTAATTTAGAAACTAAGAATATAGAAAGAAAATAAAAAAATGTTTAAAAAATGAAATGAAAAATGCATTACACCAGCCCATGTGTATTCAGGTGCACTTTCGTCGTTGCCGATATGCAGGCTGAAGGGCAACGTAGTTGTCCTATATGGACACATATAAAATCCTCCCACACCGATGTAATCCACCAGCGTTGAATTTGACGGATATGGATTGCATCGGTGAGTCAGATTCCTATTACCGCAGCGGACAGTCGCACCCGCTTAGAGTTCCGCCTTTTACCAGCCCCGCTACTAAGTAGCCAATTTCGTTTTTCCACCTTTTAAATATTCGAGTTGGAGTGCCGTTTTTCCTTGCTGTCAACTGGTCGCGGAATTCGTTTTGTTCTTTTTTAAGTTAACCTTTCCGTTGTTCTTTTTAAGTGAACTTTGTGTTAAAACTTTCAACGATCCTGATGGAGTGCAGGCGTCATCGCAAAGGATTAAATGATATTAATATTGTGAACTCCAAGTTTAAGCGCATGCGCCGATGCCATATCGTGGATAAAAATAAAGAACACTTGATAACGAAATACTTGCGTGCCTATTTATTTCTTTCGCCGGTTTGGAGTTGATTTGTTTCGTGGCAAAATTTCGGAGAAACCAATGGTAAGTGTTTGGGTGTTTGGGTGTTGAGTTGAACTAGTGCCCATGTACGGTACAATAACCAACCCCTACAATACTCCTCCCGCCGATTGTGTTGTAGTGAACATACTACATGTGTTACACACAGAAATACAATACCATATGTCTACACACTCTGCTGCACGCAAATTACCCCAACATGATATATAGCCAACAAATGTATAGACATAAAAATATTATTTAAATATAAATTATATAAATATAATCATTAACCCTATCATTGACCCTGCAAAAACAATATTTTTATACATTAATTAGTGTTAACGCCGAAGGTATTCTCTCAGTGTAGCATACAAGAATTTCTCGCTACAATCCATGGAATCCTTTCGATGTAGCGTGTGAAACCTTATCACATGTCTACACATTGCTAAACGCATTCCATTCCCCATACTGGAAAATGCAATCTTACATTTTCCCACATTTTTCCTAACCTTGGAATGCATTCATCCCCATAAGCCACGTCAAGATCGCAATTCTGCAATTCCCATAGTCTTATCACCTAGATGAAAAAGCAACCTAACACCTCACACAGGTAATTCCATCTGCACCGCGTTCGCTATGAACAAGTCAGATTCACGGCACCGTGAATCAAAATGTTCTCATGGTGAAGAATTTGCAGACTTGCAAAATTTGCGGTTCTCCGTCAATGCCTTGGCTTTCGATTGCGACTGGCGTCAGGTAGCCACTATTGTGGGAAATCATGTACCTTGATGATATGGGTTTTCAGGTATAAAAGGAGAGTTCCGTTAGGAGTAAAGATTTTAGAAATTAGAATTAAATTAGAACCCCAACAGGGGTGCATCAACGCCCCAACTTAAAATCAAAAATGGAATTATTGGCAGTTGTTAGTGAAATAAACAAACAATTAAACAAAAAGAAAGCGTTTTATTAAATACGGGAAATACAGCAATTGGCACAGCGAAGTTCTAAAACATAGAAATAAAAAATAATAAGTGTTGACTAGGAGGATACAACACATGCTTCAAATACAATGTTTTACAATCGCACACAATGAACTACAAAACCATGTCCCAGGTCGTAAGCCTATCGCGTATTGCAACGATAGTGAAGAATGTGTGATTCGATCTGACGCTATGACGGTTAGAATGACTAAAAATGTAACCAATGCTCAACACACCAGGCCACTGCCGCGTGTACAAATTCGATTTCTAAACTCAAGTACACTCAACTGACGTGGAATTGCTATGTTATTGCTTGCTATACGGCTGGGGCATTTTCTTATTCGATTTCCTTTCGGTGTTCTTCACTATTTGCTTGTTTATTGTGTGTATCTGTTAAAAACGCCACAAGCCCTCTAAAATCAATCTACAGCGCACGATCATTTCCATAAAATAAACAAGTGCACCTATTGCGTTTGAAATAATAGTGAAGAAGATCGTGTGATTCGAACTGACGCTATGACAGCTCGAATCACGAAAAAAATTTTACCTAAGCGTTACACATCCGGCTACTGACCGTGTTTAGAATTTGATTTCCAAACTCGACTATACTCCACTGATGTGAATTATTTTTTGTTGTTATCGCTTGGTATACGGTTCTGATGTATTTCTCTTATTCGATTTTTTCGTTCGGTGTTCTTCACTATTTTTGCTTGTGAATTGTGTGTGTATCTGTAGAATCGCTACACACCCATCAGCATGAAATATCCAAATCATGTGCCATGCACTCATGGGAATTTCCAAATAAATGCATACGCCTGCGAAAGGGAAACATAAATAAAAATCAGTTGACACCATTGAACCTTAAAGTGATAAAGTATGCTGCTGCACTTGTGTGGGTCAATGTTGATTGGGAAAAACATCGGTAGGGTAAAAAACTTGTGCGTGGTAATGCTGAGTGGAAAGGAGTTGGCTGCATCGTTTGTGACGTTTGCCTAGGAATCTTAATATGTAAAGGAATGGTTGAAAAAGGGCAAACCAGAATTAGTTAATTTGTAGCATGTCCCAGCATGGTCGCAGCCAAGCATGAGACAGCGGACCTCCATATATTATTAATAAAATCGAATGAAAAGTACATACTCCTTTTTTACTTTAACTGTCAGCAAATCAACTCCCTTAATGTAAGGAAGAACGGTTAGTTGGCGGGATTACAGTGTGTTACAAGCACGCATATCAGGACCCCACATAAGGTCCCAATAATATTATATATAGAATTATTGAGCTTCAATCTTATAGGTGGTAAAAAAAAACAAATTAAGAATACTTTTTGTTTTTAATGAAATTTGAATTATTAGTTATATCATATTTACAGAAGTATTAAATCAAAATCATTCCACGATTTGAAAACTTAGACAATGCTGGATCGCACTGCTCTAATATCACGTCCCAAAGGTGAATATCACCGAGCACATATATTGTATCAACTATATGCGGGTTGGATCGGAAATGATATTCAGTTATGAGTTTTTTATTAATAAATACAGAATACGAACTGACACCTTGGGAAATAATCAGACTTATAGTTTTTGCTGGACCCAAGTTCGTGGATGTTTGCTTTGATATTTCTTCTATTCCCCATGCTCCATTTTGCCAATCATTTTGACTAATCACAAGTCGTCCTCTATAATTGCGGTGATGTGCAAATCGACAGTGAAAACTGAACACGACATTAGGATGAGGCCACACATTTACGCCTTGCTGGAGACTAATACAGAACGATAAGGGCAACACTTTAATTCGAGCTTCAAAACGCAGTTGTCTTCCAAAGTGAAAACTTAATCTTGGCAACACACCATAATAAGGCAAACGCAAAAGTGTCCTCATAGTAGATATAGTTTTCAGTGTTATTCGTCTGTCCGTATGATATGAGAGGTCTGGGGAAGTGTGAATTGGCCTCGGTAGATATGGTGACATCCGTTCCGGGTAACTGGACACCGAGCGGGATCGAAAAGTAGTATTGTTCAAATCACCGAATATTTCCACACAATCAATTGTGTCGTAAGGTACCCGGTGGCGGTATTTAATGAAGTGAACTCCGTTCATGGCAACCATAAAGTAGGTTTCTGTAAAAAGGATTTGTATTTGAAAGCGCTGCCCCCGATATAAGTTGAATGGGAGTATCGATGCTTCTTCTGCATTGCCCCAGTTGTTTTTTATACGACTATTACGTACAACATAATTATGTGGGAATCTTGGATTGAGACGAAACGCTATATCTCGCGTCTTATTACAAACCACCAAATGTATTGCGAACCTAGAGTCACATAAGTTCACTCAATGAGTCTTTTATGTTTTTATTTTGTTTTACTTGACAGACCTTTCACAATATTTCTTTAAGAAACCGTTTATAAAAAAACTGGTACCTTCTTTCAGTTCCCCTAATTTGAATTCAACCAACACAGGCAGGTCGGTCGACTTAAAATCATAAAAGGTTCTCTGAAATGTACAAAAGACAAAAATGTTATAGACATGTATTGATCGAATTACCGGCTGAGAGATGAAATGCTCTATTGTCTTCAAAACTATTTATATATGATATTAGTTTGCACGAATCTGGTTATAAACATTTTCTATGAAGTAAACTCAATTTTACTGACCTTCCTTCTTTTGCAGCTCAATTTTTTCACTATGAACATTTGGGATACAAAGAGTATCCTCAACTCTTCTTCTTAAATCAGTTTTATCAGTTTTTTCGACATTTTAAATAAATTTAGAACATTAATAGTAGAATTTAGTGAAACTTCATAATTACGTCAAACGTCTGAGTTTACTATTCCCCATATACAAGTAATTGAAAAACATGAATTGACGATTTATAGAAAAGCAAGTCATTGTGTAATGAAAGTGTATGTATACAAGGATAGAAGTGGGTGTTTGTGGGCATGATTGAAAACTGAGCAGATCCTGAAATTAGTGTCATTATTATTATCGAATTAACAGCCAATCCAATTACTTATTCGACGATGAATGCAAGCAGGCGACTGTAAAAAAGGATCCTGTTAAATACTAATTGTTTAACAATTAATTCAAGGGTTTGGTATACACAAAACTTACCCCTTATTATTCTTGCTCGGTCATTAGGTCACTAATGAAAACTCATTTTTTTCTTCTTTATATTTCCAGGTATATTTATTTAAAATCAGTCTATTTTTATTTGAACTTTACACAGATATATTTATTTAGAAATCGGTTTACTTTTATTAGAACGATAAAGTTTAAAGTTTTCCTTATCTATTTCAAGGATATGTTTATTTAAAACCAGTTTACTTTTATTTGAACGATCATGTTTTCCGTATCCATACGAGAACTTTATACAGATATCTTTATTTAGAAATCGGTTTACTTTTATTAGAACGATAAAGTTTAAAGTTTTCCTTATCTATTTCAAGGATATGTTTATTTAAAACCAGTTTACTTTTATTTGAACGATAATGTTTTCCGTATCCATACGAGAACTTTATACAGATATATTTATTTAGAAATCGGTTTACTTTTATTAGAACGATAAAGTTTAAAGTTTTCCTTATCTATTTCAAGGATATGTTTATTTAAAACCAGTTTACTTTTATTTGGACGATAAAGTTTAAAGTTTTCCTTCTCTATTTCAAGGATATGTTTATTTAAAACCAGTTTACTTTTATTTGAACGATGAAGTTTAAAGTTTTCCTTATCTATACGATCGCACACGCACACGACTAATTTTCTCACAACTATCTTTTTTTCGTTTCGCGGAGCGACCGACTACTCGCCATGAACTCACGAATTAAACAAGAAGGAATCTCGTGTCTTTTCGGCACATATCCTTTTTCGTTCCGCTTCCACGAAGTTATTTCTAGGAAGCGGCGGAATTGGCTAATAGGGGGCGACTATGGCTAATAAAAAGAAGATGACTATTGCAATGTGAGTGGGGTTTTAAATGGGGGTTTACTTTTATTTATATTATTTACTATTGTATTTGGGGATATTCTATTGTAAAAGGAAATTAGTGATTTGGGGGGAAGGGATCTGAAGGGAAGGATATGTGTGAAGACACGAGATGTTAATAATTCAAAGGGGGAGTGCTAATTAAATGAACTTTAATTATATAACAATCTTTCCTGTCGAGGGTAACAAAACGACAACCTACTTTTAAAACATTTTTTATTTTCTTTTTATATTCTTAGTTTCTAAATTATATGCTAGACAAAAAATGCTTAAATTCTAGCTTAATTATCTTATGTAATAACTTACTGGTCCTTCGCAGACGCTCTAAGCTAAACATTACTTAACAATTGTATAATTTGCCTTTTGGCGACAGAACTTTGTGGGAGTACTTATAATTATTTGAAAGACAAAGAAAAATTTGAAAAACTTTGTGTTCATTTTTTTTTGTTTTTTTTTCTTAAAATCTAACTTACTTAACTTACCTATTTTTGTTTTTTTTTTAATTTTTAATTTTATTTAAAAGCACTTAACTTAACTTGACTTAAATCTTATACTACCCTAATTCTAGAAAAGCTAAGTCTATGTAAGCTGGCTGATGATAGTGTGATTCTATACCGACTTTGGTATCCAGGTTTTTATATGCCATTCAACCACCAGAACTGTTGCCGCTGTCTAATACTATCGTCCCGGTCTCTGTGGGAGATAGCCCTACTGAAGCGCAGGAGGTCTTCTTCGGTGTGCGTTACTTCCCGGTCGTAGCACAATCGCCCGTCTACGGATGATCTACTTACATGATGGATCAGCGGAATTCCGGATGTATCCTGTATGACCCCTTTCATGTCCAAGTCAAGGAACGCCTCTGATGGAACAAAGCCATTGCGACGCACGCTCTCATAGTACAGAGTGTTTGGATAATAAGCCCCGAAAATTAGTTCATTGGACGAGCTTATTGCTCTCGCAATATGTCCTCTGATTAATTTAATCATAAAATTATCCACCCTATTTATGTACGCTTCATTATATAAAGTCTCATTTAAATAATACTTTTTATAGTCCGATTCCGGTGTCGGATATAATCTGAGACAACTTGTGAGACACTTCCTTTCGAACACCCGAATCTTTTCCATCAAATTTGGACCTATGTTATACCATACTGGACAACCATATATGAGCATTAGCCTGATTAGCGTCATGTAGCATATGACTTTTACCCTGCTGTCAAGTTGGCTACTGTGAAATAGCCTCCTTCTCATAGCAAAAGTTTTCTTCGCTTTGAGAAAAGCAGCCTCTACATGTCTGTTGAAATACAGATATTGGTCTAGCCAGATGCCAAGGTATTTAACTAAACTCTTGGTTTCCAGTTTATCTCCATGCGGTCCCACGATAACTAGCTTTCGCCAGTGTTTCCTTGTGTCGTTCGTGGCTTTATATAATGGGGTTCTAAATAGGATGGCTTCACATTTCTGGAAGTTGATCTTAAGTTTCCAGTTGTCGCAATAGCGCTGCACGTTGTTGAAATCTCGCTGTATTAAACTATTTATGATCTCAACTTTCGGAGCTGTTCTGTAAATTATGAGATCGTCTGCGTACGCAATAGCCTGCGGAAGTGCATCTAATAAGTCGCTAATGTAAATGTTAATTGTCGTTATATAGATTTAGGATTATAGTTGTAAAGGAATTGCTATCCTAAATCTCTTAAGTACTAGTTGTAAAATATACCATAAATGTAATTATCTACCAAATAAAAATTGAATTAAATTGAAAATGTAAATGTTAAAAAGAATCGGAGAGAGTACCACGCTCTGTTGCAAGCCATTCTTGATATTATACGTTTTATTAGAGGTCACATTACCACTTTTGACCACGAACCTCCTGTCCTTTAACGTATCGTAAAGTACATATAGTAAAGGCTTATGTATGCCATGTCTGACCAGTTTGTAATATAACCCTTCGATCCAGACGGTATCAAAGGCTTTTTCCAAGTCGATCAGACAGGCACCTGTGCATTGGTTCCTACATTTATTCCATTGTATGTCAGAGACCAGTTTAGCTGCGGCATGTGTGGTTTCATGACCGGCCTTAAAGCCAAACTTATTTGAAATAATGTTGTTGTCGTCTACCCATTTTAGCAGAGCTTTGTTAATAGTCCTTTCAAATGCTTTACTGATGCTTGGGAGTAAACTTATCGAACGCATGTTCATTGGGTTTGTACAGTCTTTGCCCTTTTTTGCGATGGGCTGAATGATAGCCGTTTACCAATGCGCGGGATAATATGCATTATTCAACGCGTTGTTAAACAGGACCGTGTATATATCTATTGCCTTTGGGGGCACTTTCTTGAGTACGATGTTAGGAACTCCATCTATTCCCACTGAATTTTTGCTTCTTAATGAGTCGAAGATACTCTGGATTCCTTCCCTTGTGATTAAAAGGCTATTAGCCTCACCTTTGGCATTAATGTCAATTGAAAGGTTATCGTCACTGAATTTGGTAAAACCCGGATTCTCCGATTACCAATGTGAAATTTCATTTTGGAGGTGCAGGTGATTCAGTCGAATTCTGTCGTGATTTCGGTGAATGCTTTCATTCACCTTGTACATTTCCTGAAAGACAGCTGCCACAGCGTTCACGTTTTCCAAAGGATCTTCGATCACGAAGAGCTCACTATTGGGGATAACGTTCTCGGTATCTATACCAATGTTGGTTAGCAGCTGCTTGTTTACATCAGTACGTGGAATTTGGAGACACTGAATCTCGTTTTGATTATTTCTCCTGAATATTTTATTTATTTGTGGGAACATATTCGGGTTATTAGTTTTTATAGCCCGAATTCTGTTGTTCCAATACAAATTTGTTGCTAATCTATAATTAGCTTTAAGTAATTGTTGGAGATTTTTTAATCGGGATTTCAGTGAAATTATCTCCTGGTCTTGTCTGGCTGTAAATTGTCTGTATAATTGTTTTAGTTTCGATAGCAGTCTGCTCGTCTTCTTGTGGAGTGCGTTTATTGTTGTGTTTCTGTACAGGTTTATGTGATCTATAACTTTTGTTTTGGGAATTGTTTTGTCCATTGTTCTTTTTACGGTTTCGTCCATTTGTTGGATGTATTTGTCGATTTTGTCATTTGTCAGGTTTCTGTTTACTGGCAGATTAAAGTCATTCGAACGAAGTTCTCTTGTTATTGATCTGGTGGACCGCGGCCATCGCATTGCCCTGTAGTTGTAGGGTTGCGGGATCACGAATTCCTCCAGATCTGCGAGATCGCTCGGAAGCTCCATTACTGCCGTGAATGCACAGTGGTCACTGTCGTATTCAATCGTCCGTAAACAGTTTCTATTTCGTCTGTTGGTGTTAAGTAGTCTCAGTCGTGAGTAAATTAGCAAGATATCTAGTGTAGGGATCCTAAATCGCTACTCCTATCCAAATCCCCAATATCATCAAATAATCCCAACCAAATCCCCAATACTTCCCATTAATACATAATACATCCAAATTCTATATTGAGTCACATGAACAACGAATTAAACCAAAAGTTAATTCGTCGTACATTGCCTCAATTCCCAAAATCCGGACATCATGAAATGCTTAATTCAAAAAGCATTTCATGATTCCCCTTCACAGAACCTATCCAACCAAACCTCTAACAAATTCCCAGAACACAACTCCAATTGAAGCGCACAAAGTCTTGCATGTGCTTCTGGGAATTGTGACAATAAAATAATTGACAATGCTCAACTAAGGAAACTATAAAAGGGCAGTAATTTTCAATTTCGTCATTAGTAGATCTCCAGAGGCCGAACCGCTGGCCGCACAAAAATTAAATCTAAAAATATACATTTTAAACCAATAAAACCAAAGTTGAAAGCACAAAGAAGAATTAACTGTTTATTCAACAATATCAAAAGGCCACCCTCGCTGTCAAGGAGCCCGCAACACCTGAGTGTCCCGTCCATAAGCTCCCACGCCACAGGAGGAAGTTGCGAGGACACATTTCTTGCGCCACCCACTCATCCAGAAAACGGCCCCCAGCAGGAACGTCTACAGGAACGTCCCAGATATCCACCAAAGAACGTAAGCCGCCCCCTTTTACCGCTTTTACAGATGATACCCCAACACTAGGAACGATCTACCTCTAGGGAACGATGGATATTCGATAGCTAACAGGTCAGTTCTATATTCAATATGATACTGATCTAACCAGCCAGCCAACTGATTTCCTCTGGCATTAGATATATAATTTCCCCAATTTCTATGCTCGGCGTTCATATCTCCCCCTAGGATAAAGTAGTTTTTATCTAGGTACAAATGTAAGCATCGAAAGAGTGTCTCGAGCTCCGCTATAAATAAGTAGGTTATGTTGGTGCTCTTCAGGTGCATAGACCGCAATCGCATACAAACCCCTCCCTTGCTGAAGGGGTATGCGTACGATACAGGCTTCCAGCACCCGGAACCTGCGCACTTCTCCACTATATATAACTTTATGGTGGATTCCTTTTCTAATAAAGATTGCGACACCCCCTTGAGTGGAGTTAGGTCGGCCTCTTCGTATAATATCGTAGTTTTTATGCCATATTTTGTGTCTCTGGTTTAACTTTGATTCCCCCGCCAGAAGTACATCAGGTTGTTCATCTTGCAACAGGTTGAAAAGATTGGTTCTTCTCTCAGTTCTTATTAGTGAATTTACATTCACGACAAGAGCTTTTATTGATGTTGTGGTTAGAGGGTTTATATTGACTTTTTGTTTAGATTGGGCAAGTGCGAGCAGATCTCGTTTATTTGGCTTTGTAGCTGTGTCATCTGTCTCTGCAGATTGAGCAGAACCGTGACCATGTCTGTTTGCGATGTTGTTTCAGTCTGTGTGGGATTTTTTGTGGCTACCAATGTTGTAGCCTGGTTTGGTGGTCTCCCACCCGACGCAACTTGTGCGTACGACCGCTGCGATGTTACGGGCATTGTTGTAGTACGAGCTGGCCCTGTGTTTTTTTGCCGAGTCACACTTCTTGCCATTATTTCTCGGAATTTAGGACATCCTCGATAATTAGCGGGGTGTCCCTCATTCCGGCACACTGCGCACTTTAGAAGGGCTTTGTCTTCTACCCTTTCCTTTCCCAGAGGGCGTTCTTCACAGTTCGCCGCCGCGTGACCAAACCTTTGGCACCGGACACACTGCAGGATGTCTCTGCCTTTTTTTTTAATTTGTCCCATGTGACAATTTGATGATCCAAGACTGTAATTTTTCTTAGACCACCAGTTCTGCTGCTGGGCGTTAGTTGAACTAAAAAGATGGGTAGCTTGCGGTTTTCCTTCTTGCCTTGGTTGTGGTGAACGGTTTTACGGAGATGAACTCGAGATCGTCGTGCTTCAACTTTTGAAGCATCTCGAGCAGAGCCTCCGGTTCCATCTCAGGGTCGATACCCTTTAATAGAACCGTTACCCCCTTTGTTTGCTTCGGCGTGAAGGAGTAGAATTCCGCGGTGGCTCTTTTTAAGACCTCTTTAATTTTTTCGTGCTCTGCCACCGCATAGGTTTGAATGGCATGCCTGTTACCAGCCAGTCTTTTAATTACAAAATTGTTTCCTATAGCTAGCTTACAAAGACTTACCAATCCCTTACACTCAATATCTATGGTGTTGATTGGTGGCATCTTTATTTTTTGGTTGTAATTGTTGCTTTGCCGCTGCTGTGTTGCTTGCTGTTTCGGTGGTCGATTTTGTGTTGATAGTTGCTGTTGATGTTGATGTTGCTGTTGCTGTTGGCCGACTTTTGGCTTCGGCTTTTGTTGTTGTTCTGTGTCTTTTTCTTTTTCGAGTGCCGCTATTTTTTTCTTTCGGTGTCTCTCTTCTAATCGGGCTCTTGCCATCGCAAGTTTCGCCGCCAATTCACTTATTTCCTCTTCTTCATCCTCAGACTCTGAGGATGCAAGAGAAGCGAATGAATTGTTTGCCCCATACATATTGAAGTTGGTGGGGGAGTGGAGCTCTCTGTCCTCCTCCATTTGCTGATCTCTTTTCTCCATTGTTAATTTCGGGGTTTTACTTCGCGTCACAATGGAGATTTTCGGTGTACCTTTTCGTTTGTGTGTTGTCGCGTTTTTATCTTCCTCCGTGTTCATGCTGGTTCTTTCCAGTTTGTTTTCATTAAAAAAAAACAAAGGCGACATGCAATACGAACCAAGGAATCGATTTCTTCCGTACGCCGACTCGAAGTCGGCTATCGTCGGCTAAGAGTCAGTAAACTTGCACTCGCACCAAATGATGCTTTGAATACTCTTTGCTTAACTAGCAATATATTGTGTGTTTTAATTTTCACTTTCACGACTGAGGTGATATATTTTAATTGTTTTACTTTGTTTTTGCACCTCACTGAAGTGATTTTGTGAGCACGTGTTTTGTCACGTTTAACATTCGTTTTGTTTGTTTGTTGTTGTTGCACTTTGTTTTAATTGTCACAACACGTCACGTCACTGTTTTTCTATTTCGTGGCTTCGTTCTCGTTTATGAATTAGATTAATTATATCAATAGGTTGTCCGTTTTTAAACACACGTTTTGAGACTGAGTATTCACAGAGTGAAAGGCGATGTTTTCGTGATATTAAAACACATTGGTTATGTGATAAGCAGCAATTTAATTAGCAATGTAATTGTATGTTCGTCAATGAAAAAGTGGATTATTGAAATGTATATTTAAGAAAAAAGGATAGGATACTCATATTTTTCAGTGCCATAAGCCAGAGCATTAACGTAGCAATCTCGAGTTGAATAGCGGTTAAGACATTTTCACATATAAGCGCCGCAGTCTGATATGTCGGTAATTTGGTTATCATATTTGGATTTGTTTTCTTCACTACCATTGCGAAATGCTATACATTCTGTCAAAAAGTACCAGGAATTGATCAATTGATCAAAACGCTCACTTAAAGGGATTGTCAAAATTCTTTCTGTTACTAAATTGGCACAATTGTCCTCTATCCTGCTTTGAAGTGCTCTTGACTTGAACGCGATCTGTTATTTAGTTTGTTTACAGTGTGCCTGTTCCGGAATCGACTTTAATGACCACCGCGATTCTCTTTTATGTCTTCTATGGACTGAAATTGGGTGCCTCGAAGTGGTAATTTAAACCTGAGGTGTAGCGAGATCAATTCTCTGAATTGAGATCTGGATAAGCTCCTGCAATGGGGAAAGGCCAAGCTCGTCGACTTCGATGGAAAGAAGACACACTATAAAACATTCACAAAGAAAAGTGGATCATCGGTTCCACAGTTGATGAGGAATGGCCGCGCCCTCAAATCTGGAGAAAGCTTGAAATTACTCGGCGGTCACGGTCTGTGGGAATATATCGTGGCATAAACACGTGTCGAACATCGCCAGAACCGCCTCAGGAAAACTGCAATATCTTTTTAGAGCCAAGAAATATTTTACTCCGGCTCAACTTCTTCTCCTGTGTAAATCCCAAATTAGACCTGCGCTCGAATATTGCTCTCATGTATGGAATCGGATCGCACCAATTTGCGGTTCATCTCCAGACGGCGCGAATATCTCTGCTACAGAACTCATTTCGTTATAGAGCGGGAAAGCTGTGGAATTCCCTCCCCGCTCAAGTGTTCGCCCAGCGTTACAACCTGCAACTGCTCAAACAAAAGAAAAAAGAAGCATGACAGGTTATGCGAGCGACACAAACTGGGAATTTGGGATAATATCGTCGTCATTAGTAATCTCTTACTTAATGTGTTAAATAACGATATCGGACGATAGTTGCTGGGGTTGTTGGAAGGACTAAATTTATTGATAGGGACTATAACCGCGGTTTTCCAGTTGTCTGGGAAATGTAATGGGTTAATTACGTGGTTGAGTAGAACAAGAATAGGGACGAGATGTGACGGCGGAATTCTTTTGAACAGAAGGTTTGGGATTCCATCTAATCCTGTCGACTTTTTGTTGTTGCGTTATGTTATAAATTCTGATAATTCGCCTGCTGTTAGGATGTGACGCTTTGTTTGTTTCATTGAATTCCGCGATGAAAGGTTTGAATGGGATCTTTGTGCGTGAGATGTAATCATTTATTGTGGTTTGGAAATTGGAGACTGAAAGGGAGTCGTTTTGTTGAAGGATTTTATAAAAGTGCGTAGCTAAAGAGTTTGCTATATCAATATCTAATTGGACCGCGTGATTGTTGGTAGGGTTGATAATATAATCGATTCGGGTTTTGTATTTCCACTCGTTAGTCGGTTGATGTTTTTGAATAAATCACAATTGGGTTTTATACTGTTAAGTATAGACGTGTAATCCTGGTCGACTAATTGTTTTAGTTGTCCATTTATCAGGTTAGTTAAGAGTTGGATTTGGCTTATAATAAAACACATAACAATTTTGTAAGGATGTTGGGTGATGGTTTTCTTAAGTGATTACAAGAGATGGTTTTAGTTGTGCGTCTGAAGAGGACATTTTTTAGTATTTGCTTTTTTCTTAAGGCTGCTTGACCAATCTAAGCAGGGAGTAGGTTCGAAGACTCTGAAAAAGTATAGTCCGTGAAACTTGCAGCAATGTCCTTGTTGACTCTTCTTCAGTTGGTCCTGGAGAAATTTGGGATCTGATTGAATGAGTAGTGTGGTTTGAGGGCAGGGATTTGGACAGTGGTGTGGAGGGACCTGTATACTGTAGGAGGGTTAGCTGAGTAGATGTCTACGGATTTTAGGAAAAAATATATTGTTGATTTAGTTGAATTGGAGATACGTGTTGCGTGTAATGGATAGTCCGCGTAATTATATGGATGGAGTGTAAGGAGTGATAGAAGTTGGCAACCGTATTTGTAGCACTTAGTGTCGTTAAATGAAGTATGCCGAGGATTGCAGTCTCCTTCTATTATGAAAGGGGCAAGAAGAGACTGTTGGCTTATTTCAGTGATGTCGGAACTAGTGAAGTTTGGTCCCCGAGAAGGGTGAATGTATACGGGCGACAGTACAAGCATTCTGTTGCTTTCGCAGAATATTTTAACTGCCTTGTACTCACTCTTATTTACCTAATTTCGGAAAATTGAATCTCTTGTGTAGTAGAATTCCAGTACCATTGAGGTACTTCAGCGTTGGCAGCATCTTCTGTAAGCTACTTATGTATCACAGGAGCTACTTATGTATGTATCCAGATTGAGATCGTTACAGTTGAATTGGTGATGTTTTGTCAAGTTATGGGAATTTTTGACAAACTTAGCGTGAGACATTACCGGACTTGTAGGATATATTGATTGGGGTGATGTTTTTTTGGTTGGTGAAGATTTGTTCGTGGTCATGTGTGTTGTTCGCCTTTGGTGAATTCTCAGCTTACGAGGACATTGCGAGAAGTTAGCAGGTTGGTGCCTTCCGCAGTTACAGCATGTCACTGTGATTTCCTTCGTTGCAATGGATCCATCGGGGCTTGTTGTTTGGATTGTTCCTGGTTCCATCCCAGGCGGGTTGACCTTGCATTCTCCATGTAGATGTTGCTCTGCAGACTTTACGCTTTGATTGCTTAGTTGACATGCGGCCGCCAAGTGTCCTGAACCTTGGCATTTTTTGCAATGAAGGACCTCTTGTTTGGGTGGTTCCTCAATCGGAATTTTATGCGTAAATAAATATTTTATTTGTTTGAGCCGGTTGACGTCAGTTGGGGGAATTTGTATAATTCGTAGGTTTAGGATCTTGTTAGTGCGCACGTATGGTGTTGGGAAGTAGTCCAGTCTGTTTATTTTCAGTTCCGGATAGATCCTGAAAATTTCTTCTACAAACGCTTCATTGGTCCATGGTGGATCAATGTGTTTTATAATGAATGTCGCTGGTTTCAGTTGCACATGTGGAAAAGTGAAGAATTCGAGTTATGTTGAGAAAGTTTTCCTACCGGCTTGTTGTGATCTATTAAAGTGGTTGTTGTGATGGAGGTCGAAGATCCTCTTGTGTTTGTGGTGAAATTGCGGTGGCCTAAGGCAGTTTCAAGCATCCTAATTAGCTTCTTGATGTTCGTTATATTTTTAATGGAGATGGGTGGTGGTCTTATATTTTTGGCGTGCTTTTTTTGTTTTTTGTTTTATCTCCACATTTACCATATTAACAATTTGTAGTATTCCAGAATACTACTGTCCTTATAATTATTAACTTTAACACTGAATCTCATTATTTATCTAACACATCCTTAAAACATGCTCTTAACATATCTAACATTCTCACTTAATATATATCCTTAATAAACATCCACAATATTCTAGATCAAAGCAGTTTCAGTACACTTCACACATGCCCCTTTTTTCATTCGAAACATAGCTTTTTGATTTTCGTTCAAAGTTTGTTCAAAATTTAAAGTCACAGTAGATTAAGTAATAGTTTGATAAAATTGATTTTGTTCAAGTAATAATTTACAGTAGATTAGAACACTAAGTTGTATAAGAAGAGAGAAAAATTCATTGTAAGGACAGTTCAGTTCACAGTTGAGTTCAGAAAGTTCAGTAAAGAGAAGTTGAGTTCAGAGAAGTTCAGAGAAGTTAGAAGTTCGGAAAAAGATAAAGTCAGAAGTTACAAGTTCAGAAAAAGATACCGTCAGAAGTTATTATAATAGAGAAGAAGTTAAAGAACAGAACAGAGTTGAAAAAAAAGAAGAAAAGAATAAACAGAAAAATTCTGAGAGAAGATTTAAATCCTGCGTTTTAATTAAGATTAAAAATAAAAGGCCACGCTCTTCCGTCTAACGAGGAAGCACGGCGCTGGATTACAACAAATTCAATTACATATTTTACTTAAGACTAATTGTTAAATTCTATTTTACAAATATTATTCTGACATTAACTTAGTGGCTCTTTGCAAGCACTCTAAATTATACATTATCAATCTTTTGTTTTTCTTATGCCTTTCGGTGTACAATTTTTGGCGGGTGTGTTAGGAATTTGATTCCCGACTGTCTTCTTTTGTTGGATGGAGATGGTGCTTTGGATGATAATAATTGTCGCTTTGGAGATGATGGGGCTACTCCTGGGCGTTGGGCAGGCGTTTTCTCCATGCAGATGTCATCGTTGTTTTTAGTGGGTACTTGTAGGGAGTGTATTTCCTCCTGGAGTTATTTCATCTGCAGTCTAAGCATCTTGATGAATTCCATGGCTTCCATATACTTTTTTGGTTATCAATAGTTTGTGTTTTCATGTTTGTCGGTTTCTTTGTTGCGTTAAGTAGAGTGTGTGTGAGTTTTCTCTTGCGTTCTATGACGAATTCTTGCTCATTGCTGGGCCCGTCGCTATGATTATCAAGCATCCCTGCATCTCCCCTTATGGCAACGATACCAAGTTCTTCAAAACTATTTGTTCTCCGCTTGATTCTTTCCTTCTCCAGATAGACCTTGACAATTTTTCGTTATGGTGCCAAAAGAATTGTCTGGAGCTTAATGTCAACAAATGTCAATTAATTACGTTTTCACGGAAGCTCACCCCTCCATCTCTCGGCTCCTATCTCTTATTCAACCAAGGTTTATCCTCTGTTAACTTGATTCGAGATCTCGGCATCTTATGTGATAGTCAGCTAAACTCCCTTACACATATTGACGACATGATTCTCAAGCCCAATTCAGCCCTTGGCTTTGTGAAACGCTGGTCTAAGGAATTTTCTAGCCCTTACGTGACCCGATCGCTCTACATTACTTTCGTTCGCCCTCTTATTGAATACGGTAGCCAGGTTTGGTCCCCATATCAAGTATCCCATATCCGCAGAATTGAAAGCATTCAACGACTGTTCGTGCGTTTTGCCCCCCGAGGACTGTGTTGGGAAACCCCCTGCCCCCCCCCCCCCCCCGCGCCTACACAAGTCGTTTTAAACTAATTAACCTCACCACTCTAGCAGACCAGAGAATTCACGCTCACATCCTCTTCATCCACCGTCTTCTGTCAGGATCAATCGACTGTTATAGCCTTCTCTCCACCATACACTTCTATACCAACCCCCTCAACCTACGAAACCCTCGTCTGTTTTACCTACCAGCCCACCACACCTCGTATGGCCTTAACGAACCGATCTCACGTATGCTACGCAACGTCAACTCTTATCCCACCTCCTTTGATTTCAACGTCACCTCTCCTGCTTTCAAACCCCATCTCCTTACTTTCTCTTCTTAGCCCGCACCTAAGTTATGTAAATAACGCTTGTATAGAGCTGAATGAACGAGGGATTTGTCCTCACATAAACCCTAAATTCATCCTCATTCCCGTTTCTTAGCTTCCGGCATATTTTTGTTCCCTGTCTTGCCACTTACACCACCCTCTCTCTTCCCTCTTTAAATTTAATTAATTAATTTATTGTTAATGCCTAGTTTTTAAGTTAGTTCATAAGTTTATTTTTTATATATTCTTGTACCGCTTGTACTAAGCGTAATAAATGAGGGTTCTGCCCTCACCAAATACAAATACAAAAATGCAAGCACAAATCCGTTGTTGACTGGTTCACGCTCATGAATATTAACAATATATAGTATAGGATACCATTGCTATATTGTTCTACATATGTTGTCTCCTATTTTGTTCTTCTTTCCGATATCACGCACATTAATTCCATTTGTGTTGTTTTTTTCTTTTTATCTCGTTCTATTTCTATGCTTTATGTGGTGTTGAGTTATTTTTATTAAGTGGCAGCATTTCTCAAAAGAAAAAAAGAAAAACAAACCGGATGTTATCAACCTTACCGGCCGACGAGCTGAATGAGAGAGACTGCCGGTTAGGTAGTAGAAAAAGTCAAGAAAAAGAGTAGTCGATGACGATGAGCGAAGGAAAGAAGACGTACGTTGGTGCGACAAGCAAAGAAAAGTTAATAGAATACAATGAGGTTTAGTTGAAAGAATAATGAGTGTTTTATTTAATTTAATACACACTTTTTTTGATCTTACAATTATTTATAAAAGTTGATTGTTTTAATTTAAAGTTCGGTGGTGATTGCACGAACACAAATCACAAAAGTTGCTTGAGCGATGTTAACTTTCCATTCACAGGAATGTGTAAATATTGCTGACGTATTATTATTTATTATTATTATTTATTGGCCTGTAGGAGCCCGGAAGTTCATGACCTCACCGACTCGACTCCAGCATCGGTCCCTGTCCTGTGCACTCTCATTTCACGCTTGACCAGCCGGTCCGATCTCCTCTAGGTCAAACCTATCATTGTTCACCCATCTCCGTCGCGGCCGTCCTACCGGTCACTTTCCCGTTGGTCTACCGTCCAGAATTCTACGCACGGTCCTATCGTTGCCCATTCGCGCCATATATCCGGCCGATCTTAATCTTCGCGACTTGAAAACTCTCACTATTGTAAGTTTGCGGTATAGCTCTTCCAGTTCGTGGTTGTGGAGTTTCCTCCATTGTCCTGCCTCCTCGTCATATATGAGGGTTGCCTTTTATATTTCGGGATTAGAGAACAAAAACAAATATTGATCATCGAAAATCACTTTATTGTTTTTCAAAATATTCCCCATGAAGATGTATACACTTTTGCATGCGTTTGAACCAATTGTCGAAGCACTTTTGCAACTCTGATTGAGGTATCTCCAACACATGCATTCTGAATGCAGCAACCGCTTCTTCAGGTGTTGTAAAACGTTGACCTCTCAGTTTGTTTTTTACGTACGGGAATAAAAAGAAGTCATTCGGTGCCAAGTCAGGACTATACGGCGGATCACCCATGAAATCGATGTTTTGGGTGCTCAAAAATGCACTTGTCGCAGCCGATGTGTGAGAGCTCGCATTGTCGTGGTGAAGAGTGATCCGCCTTCGGCGGTTGGTTTTCCTGATTTCTTGGAAGACAACTGGCAAACAAATGGTTGTGTACCACTCAGAATTGACTGTTCTGCGTTGTTCTAGTGGTACGGTTGCGACATGTCCAGTTTTTCCGAAAAAACAGACGACCATTTGCTTGGAAGTGCTTCGTGCGCGAACAACTTTTGTTGGATTTGGCTCATCTTGAAACACCCAGACAGTCGACTGCTGTTTACTTTCGGGCTCATACGCGTAAATCCACGATTCATCACCTGTCACGATGTCATAGACGTGTTTCGAAGCACCGCGACCGTGTTTTTTGAGCATTTCTTTCGACCAATTGATACGAGCTTTTTTTTTGGGCGATTGACAAATTGTGTGGGATCCAACGCGAACAGATTTTTTTGACAGTCAAATGTCTATGCAATATTGAATGTATGCTGGTCCAACTAACGCCTAAGGTTGTCTCAATCGAAGTTGTAAAAAATAATCGCACGGAAATGTTGACGGTTTAATTCCATTCTTGGGCCGAGATGAATCTTTTAAGTTATTGTAAACAACACAAATAGCGCTCGTATGTCAAAACGTTCTGAGTGCGTATAACCTCAAAAATGTCCAACTTTACGGCAGAGCTGTCAATTGCCGGATTGCAACACTAGGGTTGCCAAATCCCGAAACATAAGAGGCGACCCTCGTATGCCGTCAAAGATACTCCTTAAAACTTTATTCTCGAATAGACGGAATTTGTTTTCTTCCCGTTTTGTGAGAGCCCATGTTTCACATCAGTATAGAGCAATCGGCATGATTATGGTTCTATAGACACGGAGCATTATATTACGTGATAGCAGTTTGGATTTCAATAGTTTACTGTTGTACAACTAGCGTTGCGGGAGTGTATTCTTTTGTTAATTTTCTTCGACATTTCGTTACTGGCCCTCAGTATCTTTCCCAGATATTTAAATTCTTTAACTTTTTCGTTTATATATGTTCCCTGAGGTCCACCTGCTCTCACCGTAATCATGTATTTTGTTTTGTCTTCATTTATTTCCAGGCCACCTCTTCTGCCGCTTGCATGATGATTTCACTGTTTTTACTTACAGTTTCTAGATTATCGCCCAAAACGGCGATGTCATCCGCATATGCGAGCACTTGTGTGACCCAGTTCAGGGATCATCCGACCATGTTGTCGTCTTGTACCTTTCTGATGACATACTCGAGCACAAGGTTAAAAGGACACGATGAGAGGTCATCCACCTGATTTTGTCCGTCCCGGATTACAAATTTTTCTGGGAGGTGGTTTTCTATTCTAACTCGCCCTTTGTTTTCGTTCATGCAGATTTGAATGAGGATGGCATATTTTTTCAGGATTCCCAGCTCAATTACAATATGGTAGAGTCTTTGCCTTGCGACTGAGTCGTAGGCTTTTTTGAAGTCAACGAACAGTTGGTGAACCGTCTCTCCGTATTCCCACTTCTTTTCCAGCAGTTGACTTATTGTGAACATCTGGTCGTTCGTTTACCGGTTCCTACGGAATCCGCATTGGTAGTCTCCCAATATGTCTTCTGCGTACGGTGTAATTCTCGCCAGTATGACATTTGTTAGTATTTTGTATGTGATTGGGAACAATGATATTCCTCTGTAGTTTTCGCAGTCAGATCTTTGGCGTGGTGATTATTAGTTACTTGGGTGTATTTTAGCGGATGTTAGTCTATTGAATTGTATCGTAAGTGTCCCGCCGAACACTGCTGCTACAAGGAAGAACACCTGAGCGGAAACAGTACAAATACAGCCCCGAGAATGGCCACAAATAAAAACTCAGAAGGCCTTGGTCTACTTTTCGAACTTTTATTTTTGTTTTAAACTTTTCTTTAACAGCCGGTACACCACCGTTTGAATGTACTAATTTAAGGTGATATGATCCAACCGCTCTAATGTTCACAATAAAATAATTTTTATACTTTAACACGATCGATCGACAGTACAATATAGTTTACTAGCTAGTGCTCGTGGCAAAACAAATCACTAGGCACATTTTCTAACCTTGACCACTAGACTACACACTCGACGTTGTTTTTCAATTTTTACAAAACGTTTAGCGGGCCGACCTTCTCGTTAGGTTCTCAATTCTTGGCAAGCAACCTCCTCGGTGGGGTTCTCGCCGTTCGGCTATTCGAAATAGGCTCTTGTCACGTTGACGATCGAACTTGAACTCTTTCTTTGCAATACCAACAAGTATCTTGATTCAGATCGTATCTGCATCTTCCCCAGAGACAATTTCCCATTCTGTCCATTAACAGAATCGTCAATGTCTCTGTTATCAGCATGTTAACACATCCCCCGGGATATTTTGTAGTTTCCTGAAAGGGGAAAGTCATTCTTTGCATACATCATTATTATCGTTAGCATTTCATCTCCACGGCTTTCTGTTTGCACAGAACATCTGGCGCCCAGACCGGAGATATTCGGCGATTGTTTGGACGTACAGTGCGTGGGTCTTATTTGAACTAGGTACCCGGAATCGAAATCCATTAGATCTTTATAATGGTGCGAAATTCTAGCGTGGCCGTGGGACCGGTGTATTGTCTTTGTTGGATTAACTCCTCATAAATAATCTGATATCTCGTTGAGATGTTTTTGTTTTGATTGCGATTGGTCGTGGCTGCCTTCTGTTGTTCAACGGATTTGGGTGGTCCTTCTTTAGTTTACCCGCACGCGCATCGGTTGATCGGCTCATTCTTTGATGATAGCAATTTTTATGTATCGCTATTCGGAATTGCCGGTTCGATGAGATGTTCCTGGGCGCAGGCAGAATGTATGGCATTTTTGGGAGTTGCTTTTAGGAATGGATGCATGGATGTTTTTACCTTTGTTTCAGGTATGATGGACTATGGTTGTTGAGCTTGACATTAAAAGCTCTGGGGACGTTCAGTTCCTTGCTTTTTGGTGTCGGGCTCAACGTCGGTCGTGAGTTGCAGGCCCTATGGTGGGACTTTGGGACACGCGTCTGTGGGCGTGTGCAACGTTCTCAGGTAAGTAAGTTCTTTGAAGGTAGGATCCTTACCTGCGCGGAATTGTGCGTTCGTAGAACGCTACAGATCTGTCGCCTTTTTTGAAAATGGGGACGACTATTGATGTTTTCCATTCTTCCGGAGTCACTTCCTTATCCCATATTATTTTAATCAGTTGGTGGATCTTTCGAGCAGTTACCTCTCCTCCATGCTTCACAAGCTCTGCCGGTATGCAGTCGACTCCGAAAGCCTTGTTGTGTTTCAATCGATTTATTGCGTTTGTGGGTAAGTTTACTCGGGGCGCCGGCAAGAGTGCAAGGTTCACTAAACTTCCACCGTCTTCTCCCGAAAATTGTTCAGCAAAACCCAAAGTTTCGAAATACCGAGCGGACACAAAACCAAACAAATAAACTTCGGAAATCGTTTGTAAATCTTTTATTATGTACATCAATATAGTTACACAGCGGTTAATTTAGTTCACCGTCACTTAGTTGGATGGATGCAATAGTATATTCTTCCCAGATTTAAATTAGATAGCTGTTAAAATTTTACGCAGGAGTCTTTATTACTCTTACACTCGGGAACACTTATAAGCACGATATTTCGCAACAACTGATACGCTAAATTATGTTGCGCCTTTTTACGGATTCACTGGACTCGCGTGCACAGTTTTGGGGAACGAAACTCGACTCGTCTGCTCGGCCGATAAAATTTGACTCCTTACTCCTTGGGCGAATAAAACCTGACTCTCTTCAGCTGGGCGACGCGGAGTCTACCTCGCTGAGTGGGATGGGTTTCCACTCATGTCATCGGAGGGAAAGCAATTTTTCCTTAGCCCCAATGACCAATGAGAAACCGGTTCGCATCCCATTGGAAGGTTCCCATAGGCATCGTCCAGATAAGTTGAATGTCTTTACCTCGGAAAGAAAGACAAACGAAACATGCGTTGGGCGAAGGGAAGGAAAAACAAACATGCAGCTGGTCAAATACGATGATCGGTGTACGGGCTGGGTGTATTGCCATGGTGTGCGATGGAGGATAGATTTTTCTGTTGACGTTAAGTCAACAGAAACTTCGCCAACGATGGTAATGGACCAGGATGGATGGTTCTATGTTTGTTCTAGAGGATGCATCATAGGGCATGGCCATTGATATGATTGTTTAAGTAACAATCATGGGTCGTGTGAAACTCGATGATCGTTCGTCGCTTGGGTGATCGCTCATGAGGAATTTGACTTGCAGATGTGCAAGCATACGACTTACCCAGGGTGGCCATGGACCAACGGATGGTAGGTAAAATAAAGGATAGTGAGGATACTGTGTGTTTAGTTTGGGAAAACCGATCGTGGGACACAGTACTGTATGTACGTCTGGTGCGTTTATTTGTGGTTGGTGGGTGCGCACGTTGACCAGGTTTTCAAAGCACTGCCCCAATCTTGTCACGACATTGTTTGTTTCTGTGACCAGACAGCCGTTTGCGTCTCGAATTATGTTGGCTCTCCCTCGGTATCCATTTCTAATTGAATTTATGCCGGTATGTGGTGTTGACTGCAAGGCTTATTTCTGTTTTTCTTTTGTGTTTTCACCTCCTGTTACGAGGGCAGTTTGACGGCCGCCAAAAATAGACTACTGTTAAAGTTTGAGCAAGCTGCGTCATTTAAGTTGTGTTTGACTGCCATTGAAAGCAGACAGCCTGATCAATTTTAACGAAAATGTAAAAGAGTGAATTTCGTTTGCTGATTAAGCATAAACAAGCAAAATCCATAAATTGGGATACGAACTGCTGCCCCATCCAGCATACTCTTCAGATTTAGCGCCTTGCAACTATTTCCTGTTTCCAAACCTAAAGAAATTTCTGAGCGGTAAGAGATTTGTGTCCAATGAAGGCGCCAACATCAATCCTGAGTTGTACGACTCACAAAATTCAGTGGAGCCAAGAACTCTGTGTCTCGCTCAAAGATATGTGAAATTGATTTAAACTTCCATTGAAAAAATATTCTGTATTTTAATATACTGTGACGCATATGACAATCAGTACTAGAGTATTCTAGAAAGTCCAAAACAAAGTACTAGAATATTCTAGAAAGTACTGGAAAACTGGAGACTATGAGCAGTAGAAAATTCGAGGCTATGGGATGGACGGAAACGAAACACCGAATAAGAATGAGGAAACGGTATAAATACGTCACACGCAGATCAGAGAGTAAGAAATAAGCAGTCAAAGACTCGAAAGTAAGGAAGCGATAAGTCTCGAGTGAAAGAAGAGGCACCGAATATTTAACGCTGCATCAAGTAACGGTTGTTATTAACAGTCTAATAAATCGTTTACGAAGAAAATCGATTTAACGGCTCTTATTTATTAAATAATTAATACAGCGAACCCTGAGCTCGCTACAATTGGTGTCAGAAGTGGGATTAATTATTGGTGAAGTAAATAAGTCTGTGAAAGTGTGTTGTGACTATGTCAGATCGATATTTGGAGGATCTTCGCGTTCCCGAATTGAAGAAGGAACTCGAGGATCTGGATAGCAGAGGATAAAAGCAAATTCTTCGACAGCGTCTGTAAGCAGCAATGGAGGAAGAGGGTATTGATGTCAACACATATGTTTTTACGATTGGGCCAGACTGTCCGGATGGAGAAGAAATAGCGAGTCATGATGGTGCCAATGTAACGGAGAAGAGTTCGCCACAGTTGGACATTTCGGAGATGTTCCGGATGATGATGACAAAATTCGACGCACAAGCTGCAGATGTTAATGCAAAATTGGATGCCCAAACGCAGTGGATGAAATGAAATTTTCAACACTTTAAGGAAGAAATTCGAAACGAAGTAGAAAATCTGGATCTAAAAGTCACTGATGAAATAATGCGAATCGAAAAGAGACCTGAGTGTGTTGAGAGAAATAAGGCATCGCCTAGCAACCAACATGACTACAAAGATACAAGGATGCAACCGCCAACCTTCGATGGAACGGCACCCTTCCCCGTATTTATACGTCAGTTTGACGCCGCGGCCAATTATACGTGAAACATCACTAATCTTGTCACTCCGCGGGGCGGCTGCAGAATTGCTACAAACCATACCAGCAGAGAAGCAAACAGATTTCCAAGCGGTGAGAGACGGCCTTGAAGCTAGGTATGGAGACAACCACATGCAGCAGGTCTACCGCATGCAACTGCGGAGCAGAACGGAGAAACCTGGAGAAAATCTTCAACAGTTGCAAGCAGACATTGAGCGATTGGCAAACTTGTCTTATTCAAATATGACTAAGGAATTTCTGAACGAGGTAGCAATGGATGCATTTATAAATGCACTCCAAGATCGGGACTTGCAACAACCCGTTCGTTTGGCAGGAAAGCAGACGACTAATGAAATACTGGTGTTCGCATTGGATTATGAATCTGTTAAACTGGCTACCAGGAGTACATATAGAGTCTGAGAAATGTCCGTCCAGGAATGTCCCAGCCAAAGAATCGGGCATGTACAACGGAGAACCCCGAGACCTGATATGAAGTGTAGGACATGCGGCGAAGTCGGCCACATCTCTGTTGACTGTAGGAAACGTCGACGAATGAATGAAACATCAAGTGAGAATTGTTGTTTATGCGCTAATCATAAGAGGAGACTATCAACGGACCTGTCAGAGTACTAAATGCGTCCGAGGAGCCGGTCGCAATAAGAAAAGGAGAGTTAACCGCAGAATGTGCACCCGTATCAATGACAAGCTCAATTCAGCAAGGGAAGGTGCATAATAATGCTGATGCTCTCTCAAGAAGACCATGTAAGCCAGATTGAAAACATGGTCATAGAGTGGAAGAGAAAAAAGAGACGTACGACCTGCGAAATGTACAACTAGAAGTACTAGATGGTTGGACGAGTGATGCTATACGCACAGCTCGACTTCAGGATGAAGATATGTCGTTAATCCTGGAACACAAAGAAAAGAACGAGCGGCCAACTTGGAACAATATTTCCGACAAGAGTGGAACATTTAAGGCATATTGGGCTCAAAGGAATTCCTTGCTGGTGGAAGATGGAATTCTAAAGCGTAAATGGGAAGCCGCGGACGGAAATACCCATCGAATGCAGATTCTAGTCCCACCATCAAAAGTGAAGGATGTACTAACAGAAATGCACGACGGGGCCCCCGGTGGACATCTGGGAGTTAATAAAACACTTTCCAAATTACGATCTCGATTCCACTGGCTTCACATGAGAGATGACGTCGAGTCTTGGTGTAGGAAGTGCACAACTTGCACTGCGACCAAAGGACCAACAGCAAGACCAAGGAGCGCTTTGAAGCAGTACAACGTGGGTGCCCCTTTCGAGCGAATTGCGATTGATATCTCACGACCATTTCTAAAAACAAACGACAACAACAAATACATGTTGGTAATCATTGATTAGATCATCAAGCGGGTGGAAGTGTGGGGGACGTGATCGCGACGCCGAATAAAAGAAAAGAATAACCTGAGTGTCCAGCGATGTTGGATGAGGTGGTTTGGTGATGTCTTGTTAGGCTGTTGCTCCAAGCCGTTGATGCAGAATCCTGTGTTGTTGGCTGTGTTGGGGCGATGTTTTTGCCCATTGATTGCGCTCATCACTGTCACTGTTCTTTAGCTATTGCCGCCACAATTGCTCATCTGTTCGGAAACTGTCACTAAATTTGTTTGAGGGTTGGAATGCTCGGAAGGTTGCGAAATTCACTTTTTTTTTTATATAACATAAAAAAACCGTCGCGGGTCACCAATGTGGGGGACGTGATCGCGACGCCGCGCGGGCGAGAGTTCTACCTCGTCTCCACAATTCTAATTGTCTGCCGTAGACCGAAAACACGAGCACCGAGGGAACAACAATGACGAAAACACATTGAACTTGTTGTAATTAATTTCTTGTTTATTTTTGATCCTTGCTTAAGAATTTATTTCACTATAATGTTTCTTATGTTTACGGAGTTGAATAGATCACGATGATCTTAGATAACATTTTAATTATAATTTGGTAAGTCATTTTAAAGTGCACTTTAATAATTTGTTCACACAGCCGGCTCGCTCGACTCACACTCCACTTTATTCGCGTCACCGTTCGCACCGGTGAGCGGGAGATCGCATGACCATGACGCCCAGTGAATGGAAATCGACTCAACGATAGTCATCTCGTGCAGCGATGATTCGCATTTTTGGGGTGAGTTTATTGTGCCGAAGTAGATATTCTCTCCAATAAGGATATCGTTTTTACCTACCACCAGAGAAACGTAAAGTCTCTCTTGGTGGTATGTGTGCGATCGTTCGGATCTGTGTGGTTTACACATGCTCAAGGGCAATGGGGCGGATAAGACAAAAGGGAGAAATGACCAAATGCGCCGTTGGTAATGCGGGTCATTGTTTACGCGATGCCTCGTTGCTATTATCGACGTTGGGAAAAAAAGGTGCTAAAAGCAAATTGGATGTTTATGGCATCTCTGGCTGCAGTAGAAACCGGGTTCATGTTTGCATTAGGAAATGCTGGAGAATTTGGTTTCAGCGTCTATTGCGCTAATTATATGCAGCTGCTTGGGTTGTTTACTGATGAGAAAAAAAGGTCGCCAGGCAATGTGTATGAAAAGGTACATGACGCGGCTGGGAAAATAGACGGCACAATATTTATGGTCCCTGTCATAACGGTTACATTGAATGCAATCCGAATCATTTTGTTTACAGGAATTTGTCTGGTACCGAATTGGTTTAGAATACCAGATAAGCAAAGAAAGAAATCTTACGAAAAATTGTATGCGAAGGGATGCATGAAAAGGTAAGTTTTCTTTATAGGGATTTTAAGATTATAGATGGTGATCTATATAATGCGTGACGCATTTACAGGTACTAATACTGGTGCATTAACGAACTTAAGGAAGTTGGGTAGTAGTTATGGGGGTTTGGCGGAACCGCTACAGAAGTTCATCCAATTCCAAACCAAGAAGCAACAACCATCATTGAGCAGCTTATCAATAATTGGATCAGCAGATATGGAGTTCCATATGAGCTTCATTCCGATCAAGGCCGAAACTTCGAATCACAGATATTTCAAGGCATCTGTGCGGCACTGGGTGTAAGGAAAACCAGGGCCACACCCTTACATCAGCAGTCAGACGGAATGGTCGAAAAGTTCAATTGAACAATAAAAGAGCATTTATCGAAGATCGTTAGTGATCACCAACGAGATTGGGACAAATATGTACAAACCTTTCTCATGAGCTATAGATCGGCTAATCATGATACGACAGGCCACTCTCAAGCCATAGATAAGACTGAAGACTACGTAGCCGAATGGAGAAATCGCCTCGATGAGATTCATCATTTGGTTCGAAAGCAAATCAAGGTATCAAGTGACAGGATGAAAACAAGGTACGACGTTCGAGGCAACGCATCCGGATTTAATGCAGGCGATAACGTGTGGCTTTGTGGGGAGGAAGTATGTGCCAGTCACGGGGACTAGGTTCACTTCCTCCTCCATCATAAGTTGTTCCATCGACGAGCACTAAACAGAAATCGACGACGCAGCGTCCACAACAGGAAAAGGAAGTAAAACGCACGCAGCTCTTAATTCATTATTATTTTATTACACTTCATGATCGAACACCGGACTGGAAATGACAAGTTAAATGCAAGTTCACATCGTTGGATTTATGAGTTTTATATAATTTTTTTCCGTTACCGTTTGGTTCAAATAAAAATAAATCAACAAAACACCGCTTGACTTTATGGATGGCGAATAAAATTCACTACGCCAATGACTCCGTATATCTGCGCTTCTCCGCCGGGAGCGGGAGGTTGCGTGACCGTTCGGATCTGCTGATGTAAAACGACTCACCGAGGATAGAACTCTGACATGAATTCCATCGTAGGTTAGGGTTAAGAAAAGGGAAGCGAGAGAAAAACTTTTCTCTTAAGGGTGTGGCCGCCAAAGAATTGCACTCTTTCAGTGCAGTGGCGTGTGTGCATGGTTCTTTCATGGATGAGAACAAAGAAAGGGCATAAAGTGCATTCATAGGATACGATTTCGGTAAAGCAAATAAAACCGAACTCGTCGGATGCTAATGGGTTTGCTTATGCATCGTTCAGTAATAAGGGTCAGCTAAATAAATAGCAGCCGCTTATTAAATGAAAAAAATGTTTTCCGGATACCACAAACGATATGAATTGTTTATGGTATCGCAGGAAACCTATGTAGGAACAGCGTTCTTCTGTTTGCACATGGTGCGAGTTATAGAATTTTATTGCTGGGAGAAAAAGGTCGCCAGCCAATGTGTACGTAAAGAAATTTATCGTACACATGGCGAAGTTGGAAAATATACGGCGCAATATTTATGGTCCCTGTCATGACGGTTACATTGTATGCAAACCGAATCACTTTGTTTACAGGAATTGTCTGGTACCGAAGGTGCCGAATTGGTTTGGAATTCCAGATAAGCAAAGAAAGAAATCTTACGGAAAATTGTATGCGAAGAGATCCATGAAAAGCTAAATTTTCTTTACAGGGACTTTATGATTATAGCTTTGATCTAATTAATGCGTGAAGCATTTTCAGGTGCTTAATGCGATTGCATTAGCGAAACTTATGCGACTTGGGATGGGGTTATGGGGGTTTTTAGGTAAGTATACCATGGGGTTTGACGGCACCGCCACAGCTTTATAACCGTCATCGGCAAAAAGGAAAGTTGCAGCAACATTGGGAAGGACCGTATAAGATTCTCACAAGAATTAACGACGTTTTCTATAGGATTCAGCGAAGACCGAACGCGAAGATGAAAGTGGTGCATCGTGACCGATTGGCGACTTTTTGTTAACCCAGAAGACCAGTGAACTTAGTTCGGGACGAACTAATCTAGACGGAGGGTAGTGTGACGCATATGACAATCAGTACTAGAATATTCTAGAAAGTCCAAAACCAAGTACTAAAATATTCTAGAAAGTACTGGAAAACTGGAGACTATGGGCAGTAGAAAATTCGAGGTTATGGGACGGACGGAAACGAAACTCCGGATCAGAATGAGGAAACGGTATAAATACGTCACACGCAGATTAGAGAGTAAGAAGTAAGCAGTCAAGGCGCGCAAGTAAGGATGCGATAAGTCTCGAGTGAAAGAAGAGGCACCGAATATTTAACGCTGCATCAAGTAACGGTTGTTATTAACAGTCTAATAAATTGTTTACGAAGAAAATCGATTTAACGGCTCTTATTTATTAAAATAATTAATACAGCGAACCCTAAGCTCGCTACAATACATTTACATCTGGGAGTCTTTTTAAATAAGCAGAATTGTTCCAATTTAGGGTCAGAAAATATCGCTTGTATTGTCATAAAAACTTTGCTCAAAAAGTGACAGAACTGAAATCGTTATCTTTCCAACCAATCGGTTGTATTATGCATACACCCGTTTACACAAAAAATAATTAGGTTTTGCGCTGACTAATATGACACTAGTATAACCTTGGTATAAATGTAAATAGACGAGTATAACAAGAAAAAACATTTTATTTCATTACAGTCGAGACTAATTTAACAAATAGCACTTCTAGTGGTTAGTGTATGATATAAATAAGTATAAATCATTATCAAGTACACAGAAACCCTTAAAATGCAAAAACAATTTAAGGTTTATAAGCCCGCAATCAATACATCAATAAATTTCAAATGTCCTGTATTATTGTCCTAAATTGTTTTAAAGAAAAAGCAGATTACAGTTCGAGGGTTTAAAAAGACTCCTCTCCAAAATCATATGCAAGGAAATTATTCTTAATCTAGAAACTCTGGCTACATAGAAGCCTTATTCCTTATTCACATAATACACAGATCTAGTAGTCTTCTTCGTAAGCTGGATTTTGGTAGATCTTCGCTTTGGTACCGTTCGTTGTCGAATAATTCTCCAACACAACATTGAACAGTTTAATGTCACCTTGGATATATACAGTGTCCACTATTTCCGGATCGACATGAAATCGAAACTCGGTTATCATCTTCTTATTAACATACACTTCATAGGAAGCCATACCGCATACTATAACCATACTAAAGCTCTTTCCTGGACAGAAGTCCGTTTGTAATTCACTACGTTCTTCGTTGGCCCATTTTCCATTGTACCACGCGTTCCGACACACCACATGCGTTCCAATGTTTCCGTCATGCTTTGCAAAACGTGGATTGAAATGGAATGCAATGATCGGATGTGGCCAAATATTTTGTCCACCTTGAAGATTTATATAAAATGAGAAAGGCAACAATTTGACCCGACCTTCGATCCGGAGACATTTTCCGCTTCCGAAACTTTTTGGGGGTAATAAGCCGTAATAAGGCAGTTGAATCCCAAACTCCTGTTTGCCATGCAGTGTGATCACCTTCCATTCAGCAGGTGTATCCGTGGCATCTTGGTCATCGCTATCGAGATTTACAAGGATTTCTTTTGGTTTTGATTCGGGCAAACGTTCCGGATATTCCGTGGCTTCAAAACGGCTGAAATTAATGTTGTCGACATCTCCTTTCACCTCAAGGCACGTGACTGAATGATAAGGCACGCGATGGTTGTATTCAGCAAAGTGGTGACCGTTTACGGAAATCATATAACAATTATTAGTGACAAGTATTTGTATAGCAAATTTAGAGCCACGATGCAAGCTGAAGGGGAGCGCCGAAGATACTTCTTCGGGTCCCCACACTCCTTTCACGCAAGAGTTACGGACAATATAATTTTGAGGTAACCGGGGATTAACATGGAGTGCAATATCACGAGTTGGTGTGTTGAGAATTAAATTGATAGCGAATCTGTGGGAGACGTAGAACAATTATAAATGTTATTACATGTAAAATAACCAAAATGTATATCTCATACCTTTCACAATGTGGTCGGATGTATCCTGATATATTAAAACTAACACCTTCTTTGAGTAGTCCTAAATTGTTATTGGAATATACTGGTAAAGTTTCTACGTATTCATGGAAGCTGGCCTGAAATAAAATTGTTTAGATAACGCTATTAAACAGTGATATTTGTGAAGTTTACAGCATAATACAAGGTGTCCCAAAAGTCGTTTTCAATTTATTTCACTCTCTCCTTAGTTAGAATTAAGAAAAGTTCGAAGCCGCGAAAAGTGCAATAAAATGTACAGGGTTTATGGATTGCAAGAAACACTTCTCCTTCTCAGATTTGCCCGAAGTAATTAAGGATTGTGAACATTCAAAGATCTATTACCATTCAGTCAGCAGAGTAAGGACAGCATGGATGAAAAACCAACAATATATCTCAAGTGCAATATCTACATCATCATCATCGGCACTACAACCGGGAACCGGTCTTGGCCTTATTTAGCAAGTCCTGAGGCTTGTTAAATTTTCCATAGTGATTTGTTTTTTTCCGGGCAAGGTCATTAGTGTTTCGCCAGACGCTCCCCGACGGGGAATCGAACCCCGGTCTCCCGCGTGACAGGCGGGCATACTAACCACTATACTATCGAGGAGCCACCAAGTGCCATATAGTCTCTTTCAAAATTGAACACAAGCGAAACATGTGTTTTCTATGGATTTTATCACAAACATTGCACAAGCGAACTCAGGGATTATCTTCCAATTCCTAAAGGGTTTTGCCCCCGAAAACCATCAACCAGGGACTGTACATCGGTTTAAACTAAAGTTCGATTTTAGAAGGGCAGACAAACACAAGGGATGGTTGTTCAGCTGTGCTACACGAAAATCCCAAAGTGGATAGTCAAACTTATTAGAGAAAAAAGCGCGTTTTTCACTTTTTTTTTTTATACACCTCTCTCGGAAGAGACGAACCTATAGCGCCGAGTGGGCCACCAAATAACTGTTGTAGTTCTTTTTGAACAGTTGTAGGTTGTAACGCTACGGGAAAACTCGCGTGAGAAGAGAGTTCCACAGCTTCCCCACTCTGTAACGGAACGAGTTCTGATGCAGGGATGTTCGCGCGGTCGGGAGATGAACCACAAACTGCTGCGATCTGTCGGATTGTCTCGTGGAGTGCATATAAGCCGAATTGCGTGGAGCAATACCACGAATCTCCAAAGAACAGTACCCATGATAATATCTGTAAAACAGAGAGAGGTCGGCTACGCGCCTTCGATGTGGTAGCGACTGTAGTCCCGACGTCAGCACCGAGTCCCCGATCGGGCGGATCGGTCGTTTCTGTAAGCTCTCAAGTAGGGTATGTTTAGGAGCAGAGTTCCAAACTTGAGAGCAATATTCGAGCACCGGTCTAAATTGGGATATATACAGAAGAAAAAATTGGGCCAGAGTAAAATATTTCTTGGGTCTAAAAAGATAGCTCAGCTTTCCTGAAGCTGTCCTGGCGATGCTCGACATGTCTTTGTGCCACGATACATTTCCACAGACCGTGACGCCGAGCAATCTCAAACGTTCCCCAGCCTCGAGGGCCTGGCCATTCATCATCAGATGTGGAACCGATGATCCACTTTCCTTTGTGAATGTTGTATATTGTGTCTTCGCTGCATTGAAGTCGATGAGATTGGCCCTTCCCCACTGCCGGATCTTATCTAGATCCTGATTCAGAGAGTCAATCTATCTACATCTCAGCTGGTGCGACGCAGATGCACCAAGCGACCGAACACTCGAAAAGGAGTAAACAAGTGTACTATCATCCGCAAAACTGAACACTTTGTTATCCGTTGTCTCCAACAAATCATTTATGTGAAGCAAAAATAAGGTTGGAGCCAAAATAGAACGTTGGGGCACCCCCGAATTAATAGGATACAGATCCGAACACTCGCAATCCACAACAACCCGGGTCGATCGATTTTCGAGGAGGCTCTTCGTTCAGCCGCAAAACTGCTGGGAAAGTCTATATGAACGAAGTTTGCTCAGAAATGCCCCGTGCCAGACGCGGTCGAAAGCCTTGGAGATATCCAATGCGACCGCCCTTGACTCACCATGCCGCTCAGTCGCAGATGTCCATATATCGGTTATAAGTCTCAAAAGTTCTCCCGTGGACCACTTGCCACGGAATCCGTAGTGACAATCATTCAGAAATCCGTTGCACTCCAAATACTATATTAACTCAGTATTGATGACTTTTTCCATCCCCTTGTATAATATAGGCAGTAATGCTATCGGACGGTAATTTTGTGGGAGACCCTTTTTTCCGTCTTTGGGATTGGCTGAACTCGAGCGATTTTCCAGCAGGCTAGAAAAGTCCTCCCTGCATAAGATAAGCGGAAGAGTCTGCCAAGAACCGCCGATAGTTCTGGAGCACAGTTCTTAAGGACTATTGCTGGTATTCCGTCCGGGTCAGTTGCCTTCCTACAATCCAGTTCACGTAGAAGGCGTTGAATAGTGCGGGGGTGAAATCTCACATCCCGCATCGAAGACCCTACCGGTACGATCACAGGTAGTTCCAAAAGACCGGGATCGATATTTGAATTCGCGGAAAATAAATTCGCAAACACATTAGCTTTATCCTTTGAATTTGTGATTAACGTCCCGTTGTCTGTCACCAACGGAGGGAAAGAGGAGGATGCGAAATTGCCGCTGATAGCTTTTGCCATTGGCCAGAAGGAGCGCGAACCAGTCGAGCACAGAAGGAGCTTATTGGTCACTTTGTCGTTGTGAGCTTTCCTCGCGGTATCAATCGCCTGGTTGCATGCGTTTCAGATTCTAATAAAATTCGTTCTGTTAACATTGGCGGGATTGGAGCGCCATTACCTAAAAGCTCTATTTTGGCCGCTGTAATCTGCTCGCATTTTTTGTCAAACCACGGTTTATCAGATGAACTTCGTTGGATGGAATGTGGAATGTAGATTTCCATCCCGAGAAGAATAATATCCGTTACCGACTCCGCGCAAGCATTAATATCGGAGTCTCCGAAGCCCGTCACCGATCATAGAAAGGATGCGAAGAAATCTCGTAAATCGTCCCAGTTAGCAGCCGCACTAACGCCCCGCTGCTCGTTACTAGCGGAGGAAAAGTGGAGGAAGCGAAGTTACTATCGACCGCTCTTGCCATTGACCAGAAGGGACACGAAGGAGTTTATTGGTCACTCTGTCGTTGTAGATCTCCATCCGGAGAAATATAATCTCTGTGACCGACTCCGCGCATGCGTTAACATCGAAGTCTCCAAAGCAAACCTCCGATCACGGAAAGAAAGCGAAAAAATCTCGCATATCGTCCCAGTTTGCAGCCCCATACCTCCATATATGGCGCAGCTTCTTAAATCGGTTATTCGCTTGAAATGCAAGTGCTTGCGCGACAGATACCAAGCAGTGATCTGAGTTTCCCAGTGGCGCAGAAACCTCTACGGTATAAATACTCGGTTCGGATGTCAAAAACAGATCCAGGGTGTTCGCATAATCGCCTCTGGCATCCGGCATTCGCGTAGGTTCCTCCACGAGTTGAGTCAAGTTGTGGGTAACAGCAAACATCTCCGCCAGCCTCCCAGCTACTTCGGTTCTGTTAGAATATATCAAGAAGTCGGAATTGTGCCTATTATAGTCGCCAAGGACAACAATTTCAAAAGCTGGGTGGTTGATCTGTAGCCAGTCGGCGGTATGTGAAGGATGTTCGAAAAATGTCGCCGGTAGACCGTCATTCGGGAAGTGGTAAAGACAACAAAGCAATTTAACAGAATTCCTCAGCACGACCCGCAACAATATGATATCCATGTTATTGGATTCCAACGCCTCCATCCTCTGGTAAGCCAGATCGGGCCGCGCGAAGACGCAGACTCCGCCCTTAAACGGGATCTTGAATGTAAGTCGTATCCTGAGCAACGAAGATATGTCGAATCAGTTGACGAATCGACCTGGGTCTCAGTTACGGCAAGGATATCAGGTTTCGCTGTTTGTAAATATTGTTGAATGGAGTTTAGATTCGTATTGGTGAAACCGATGCCCCTGATGTTACAAAATGTCGTTACCAGTCGAGCGTGGGCACAGCCTCGAGAGTGAGCCCGATTTTGCGATGACGAACCTCTTAAAGTTCGGTTGTTTATCATAATATCTGCATGATGTTCCCCTTGACATAGTCCCCCCGGAGATCCGAATGGGGGACTAGTTTTCCTCCGGAATTTTTTATATCAGAAGGTACCATCATGACTTATGTTCTGTCATTTGAACAGAGGCACAACGTAACTTGCCTATTTCGCAAAAGTTGATTAGTATACCAATAATTGAAGGTGCGGTGGCTTCAACAGTGGATGGGTAGCTCAGCAACGGTGGGATTTCTCATCTCGATGCAGCATTATTTGTTCAAGGCATTTAGGGCAACAAAATCATTGGATTACTAAAAATAAATCATTTTTATACATTTTTTAAAAGGCATAATATTAAAATGTTGACATTTTTGTTTTTTAAGTGCTGAAAATCTGTTTTTTTTTTTGTACAACACAAAGTAGTGTATTTTTAGGCGTCTGTTATGTAACCCCGAAAAGTGCAGCATATGTCATTATTATTATTATTATTTACTGGCCTGTAGGAACCCGGAAGTTCATGACCTCACCGACTCTGCTCCGCCATTGTTCCCTGTCCTGTGCGCTCTCCTTCCATGTTCGATCATTCGATCCGATCTCCTCGAGGTCCAATCTAACATTGTCCTCCCATCTCCGTCGCGGCCGTCCTGTCGGTCTCTTCCCCGTTAGTTTACCGTCAAGAATTCTATGCACGGTCCTATCATCGCCCATTCGCGCTACGTGTCCGGCCCATCTTAATCTTCGCGACTTGATTACTCTCACTATTGTAGGTTTGCGGTATAGCTCTTCCAATTCGTGGTTGTGCGGTTTCCTCCATTGTCCTGACTCCTCGTCATATTTACCGCCAAATATACCCCTTAAAACTTTATTCTCGAATACGCGGAATTTGTTCTCTTCCCGTTTTGTGAGAGCCCATGTTTCGCATCCGTATAGTGCAATCGGCATGATTGTGGTTCTATAGACACGGAGCTTTATATTACGTGATATCAGTTTGAATTTTAAGAGTTTACTGGCTGCATGCCAACTAGGGTTGCCGGAATGTAGTCTTTTGTTAATTTCCTTTGACGTTTCGTTTCTGCTCGTCAGTATCGTTCCCAGATATTTAAATTCTTTGACATTTTCAAATATCTTGCCCCTGACGTTTATATGTGTTCTCTGAGTTCCACCTGCTCTCGTCGTAATCATGTATTTCGTTTTGTCTTCGTTTATTTCTAGGCCCACCTCTTCTGCTGCTTGCATGATGATTTCACAGTTTTTACTTATAGTTTCGAGATTATCGCCCAGAACGGCGATGTCATCCGCATACGCGAGCACTTGTGTGACCCCGTTCAGGGATGATCCGGTCGTGTTGTCGTCTTGTACCTTTCTGATAACATACTCGAGGACAAGGTTAAAAAGGCATGGTGAGAGGCCATCCCCTTGTTTTAGTCCGTCCCGGATTTCGAATGGTTCTGAGAGGTGGTTTTCTATTCTAACTCGCCCTTTGTTTTCGTTCATGCAGATTTGAATGAGGGCGGTATATTTTTTCGGGATCCCCAGCTCAACCACAATATGGTAACGTCTTTGCCTTGCGACTGAGTCGTAGGCTTTTTTGAAGTCCACGAACAGTAGGTGAACCGTCTCCCCGTATTCCCACTTCTTTTCCAGCAGTTGACTTATTGTGAACATCTGGTCGCTTGTTGATCGGTTCCGACGGAAACCGCATTGGTAGTCTCCCAATATTTCTTCTGCGTATGGTGTGATTCTTGCCAGTATGACATTTGTTAATATTTTGTATGTGATTGGGAGCAATGATATTCCTCTGTAATTTTCGCAGTCAGATCTGTCGCCTTTTTTGAAAATGGGGATGACTATTGAGGTTTTCCAATCTTCCGGAATGACTTCCTTGTCCCATATTATTTTAACCAGTTGGTGGATCTTTCGAGCGGTTGCCCCACCTCCATGCTTCACAATCTCTGCCGGTATGCAATCGACTCCGGGAGCCTTGTTGTTTTTCAATCGATTCATGGCGTCTACAACTTCGTCGAAAGAGGGCTCTGGGATCTGGGGCTCGGCTGTATGTACGTCTGGTGCGTTTATTTGTGGTTGATGGGTGCGCACATTGAGCAGATTTTCAAAGTACTGCTTCCATCTTGTCACGATATTTTTTGTTTCTGTCACCAGACAGCAATTTGTGTCTCGGATTATTCTGGCTCTTCCTCGGTGGCCATTTCTGATTGAATTTATGCCGGCATACATACCACTGCTGTTCTTTGCTCTGGCATTTTCTCTGATTTTTTCAATCCGAGTCTTTTCCCATTCGCGTTTTTTGCGTTTGAAAAGTCTAGTTGTTTCTTTCCGAATTGTCGCGTATCTTACTGCGTTGACTTCATCATATGCTTCTAAGTGGATCATTCTGAGGCGTTTACGTTCTTCGATCTTTGCCCTGCACTCATCGTCAAACCAAGGTTTGGACTTAGTTGTTTTCTTAAAGCCTAATACCTCTTGGGCTGTTTGTTTGATTGTGTCTCTGATCGATGCCCATTTAGTGTCCACACTATTAGCTTCCTCTTCCTCACTACTGTCATTCTCTAGGATGTTAAATCTATTCGATAGTTCGTCTTGATATTCCGCCCTTTTATGTAGGTCTTTTAGTTTATCAATCTTGAACTTTTTGCTCGTCTCCCGTGACTGTCCATGTGGGTTTGCTGCGAGCCGACTTCTAATTTTGCCCATCACTAGAAGGTGATCGGTGTCGCAATTTGCTCCTCTATATGATCTTATGTCAAGGACGTTCGAGTGGTGTCTTTTGGCTATGAGGAAGTGGTCTATTTGGTTACGCGTTACGCCGTCGGGTGTTATCCATGTGGCTTTATGGATTTGCTTGTGCTTGAACATCGGGCTTTTCACTAACAGATCTTTTGAGGCTGCGAACGTGATAATTCGAATACCATTATCATTTGAAACGTCATGTAGACTTTCTTTACCTATTGTTGGTTGGAAGATATCTTCGTTTCCAATTTTCGCATTGAGGTCGCCGAGGAGGATTTTAACATCGAATGATGAGATCCCATCAAATACTTCCTCTAGGGTCTCGTAGAATGTGTCCTTCGTTTCTTCGTCGGTAGATTCTGTTGGGGCGTGTACGTTTATAAATACATAATTGTACCATGGGCCCTGTATTTTTAGCACCGACATTCGGTCATTAATGAATTGCACATCTTTTACATGGGGCGTAATCTTCTTGCTTATGATGAAGCCAGTTCCGAGGTTATGTGTATCGGTACCTCCACACACCAGTGTAAACCCGTTGGTTTCGATTACTTGATGTGGGAGTCGAACTTCCTGAAGCGCGACGATGTCCATTTTATATTGCTTCGCGTTTTTTACGGCCGTCTGTATCGCGCCTGGTTTATATAACATTCGAACATTCCACGTGCCGACGCGTATATCCCGCTTTTTCAGTTTTTCCCTACGTCTTCTTTTTGCCGAGTCGGTGTTTTCTTGATGATTTTTTCCCTTATGGCAGTGTCGGCTCATCACACCTACGCCTACCGGGTTTTTCGTGGGATTGTTTTTTGTATATTGGTTATTCATTTTTGATCCCACGAGAGTTGGGGTTTCAAATAGTCCGCCACATCAGAGCCCCGTTTTGATGTGGTAAGGTCTGCTTACTGCTCTGATTCGACCCGGTGTCAGAGAGGCGCCGTTATAATACAGCCGGTATACCCCTGGCTGCAAACCATCCAATAGGCACGGTGACGCGTAACACCCTGGATTAGGGGTGGTAGATCTTTGTGTGTTACTCCTCGCTAGCCTGTCTGACATGGGTGACCCTACTGGAAGCATATGCTTCCGTCAGCATAGCCTGAGTGATTCATTGTAATTTAAGCCCCCGCACCACGTCAAGGTTTCTACCAAGCGGGGGCAGCATATGTCATACTTTTTCTAATGATTTGAAACAAAAAACAAACATATTTATCGATTATTGACATGCATAAAGGGAAGGTAATAACCAATTATCAAAATTAATAAATTTAATGAAATGAACAAATTTTCGACATTTATTCCTCACAAGATTAAATATGTACGCGGTGTCCCTAAAACTTTAGGTACATTCTTCCAATAATACTATAGACTGAAGCCCACATTTTCAGGCAGATTGATCTTTTGGAGCTACAACCCGAGCAGTTTTTAAAAATACATTGAAGTCCCCAAGTAACAGAAACTGATGCTGTTTTAGGACTTTTCGAATTGTTTTCATCTCAGAAAGAATCATACCGTTTTGCCTCGTTTTCCGCGCCTCATTGATGTTTTCTCGAAAACGTTGGAGTAGGTGGCGATACTTATATCCAACGAGTTTTTGTCTCTCTGAATGGTGTTGTAAATAGGCCAGCAGCAATGTACGTGGACTCTTCAATGACTCTTTGGCACGAATTCAGGCACTTTGGAGGTAGTCGGCAAAATGCCGCTTTTAAACGTTTCGCTAGCAATTTCAACATTTCAGGTTCTTTGGAGTTAAGATATGTCATGTTAAAACTTTTGCTAGAATTTTAGATATAGGCACAAACACATTGCAAGTAAATCGTCTCTGGATTAATCTTCAGAAAGTAAAAAATTATGCTGGTTAATTTCAAGTTTACCTAGAGTGATAGCTTTCTGCCACTTGCACCAACTTGTCGAGTAAGTACGGTAGCTCTATAAATATTTAACACTTCGATTTGCCCTTTCTTCAGCTTACTCTCCATATATTATATTTTCGAATTCATAGAAAGCATGAAAAAACATATATGATATGTAACCAATCACCTGCAAAAGGTGAACACATTTGAAAGTCATTACATGAATCAATGACCTGCAAATGTGCTTACCCTATGGAATCTGGAACTAGTATCAAAGTTTTACACTATTAGTAATGTGACACTAGATGCACGTGGCTTACACTAGAAATAAAACTTTTCCAAATTGCCTTGGGGGAAAATGTATTAAGCAATTACCGATAATGCGACAAAACCTATTTCGTGGCACTCAGAAATCAAACTCCATAGACAAAGGGTGGCTCTAGTTGTCGCAGAACTTCAAACCTGCAGTTGAAGCATGTACAAGTTCACACTCATTTCCTTCCTTATAGTCGCAGTTCGTAAGTAGTCCAATGGAATCCAGGAATGTAACTTAATTTTTAATATACAACCTAAATTTCAGTTGCTTTGCAAGTGCTTGCATATATACAAGATGTAGAAGAGGAAGAACCTGAAGAGGTCCCTGAAGACAAATATGCTGACAACTTTTTAGTAAAAACCTTGAGGAGTATGGGTTTGGAACCCATTGCCCAACTAATCATAGCAATATTCACGTTTTGGGCTGGAATCTTCGGTATGTGATTGTTACTTTCAGCTAGCGTTTGCTGAAACAGTCAAGTGATGTTAAGGAGCTGCGAATAATAATCATTTTATTTCGCGCATGAGTGTGTGGGTAGAGGTTTCAAGGTGAATAATAAAGTTATTTGCATGCACCTCTAGCGGAGGTTTTTAATATGCTACAATTCTTTAATATTATTTTAATACCTTTGGTATATGTCTCCTTTTGGTGTAAGTGACTCTATTAATAAAACGTTTTGGGCGCAACACACCACAGAAAGCAAACTTTTCTACTAATAATATATTATGCTCCGTTTTATCTTTTCTTGGTTTCTCCGATCGTCATTATGTCTTTTAAAAAGCCTTGACATGAAACTGGGTGCGGCGTTGACGTGATCTGTTGCTTAGATAGACAGATTGTGGGGTTTTCAACGGACACACACGAGTACGCAAACCGTAGTGAAAAACACAGCACACAAAAGGATCGAAAAAAAAAACAACAAATCATCAGATCCGCAGAGGCTTAATACCGAGAAAATACATTCTCGTATACAGCTAGCCGTAGTCTGGTGCGCCGGTGCTTTGGTTCTAGCCTTCACTACTCTTCATAGCGTGGGTTCGAATTATTTGTATTTTATTAATATTAAGGATTAAATAACACACTTTTACTTCAGTTTAACGGTGCGATAAATCTATTTTGAAAACCCAGCGAAATATTTACAGTATTCTCACACTAACTGAAACCAAAATACTACTCGTATTTTTCAGTTTAAGGTACTGATGGACATTCGAAACAATATAATGTGATTTTTTATATATCTGCTTTGTGAACATATTCCCTGTATTTGTCTGCTCATCTAAAATTAACCTTTAGTGTGAATTGATTGTTTGACGGCTTTAGCGGGTGAATATACGCGGAAGAGGAACGGAAGTTTTTGGTTCAGTTGTGTAATGTTTGTAATAATATACACTCCACTTGTATCCCAATTTGAACTCGAGACCTTGGGTCTCCTAAGACTTGCATTGCTCTATTTCATTTCTTGTTGAGCATCGTCATCATCATCATCGGCACTACAACCGGGATCCGGTCTTGGCCTTATTTAACAAATCTCTCCACCGGTCCCGATTTCGAGCCGATGTCATCCAGTTTGGCACTCCCAGGCTCTGGGCGTCCTGGTCTACGCCATCCTTCCATCGCAGACAAGGTCTGCCGCGCTGTCTCCTTCCATAAAGGCCATTCCGGGCAGGCTCCTCTTCGCTCATTCGAGCTAGGTGTCCCGCCCACCGGAATCTACCGAGCTTGATTTTTCTTACAACATTCGCTTCAAGGTAGATTGCGTACAACTCATGGTTGTAGCGTCTTCGGAATCGTCCTCCCTCACATATGGGGCCAACAATTCTCCTTAAGACCTTTCTCTCGAACGCGGCCAAGAGTTCAGAGTGCCTTTTATTGAGCCCCCAGGTCTCGGATCATCAGTACGGGTAAGACCATGGTCTTGTACAGTAGTAGCTCGGATGTTCTGGATAAATGTCGGGATTTAAAGAGCCTTGCTATACCATAGTAGGATTTGTTGGATTTGATCAGCCGTTTGTGTATTTCTTCTTCCATATTGTTATCGGCTGATACTATTGACCCAAGGTAGTTAAAAGATTGCACTACTTCAAATTCGTGTTCCACTACCATGTTAGTTTGACCAACGTTAGGTCTTCTCTTCGCAGAAGTTTCCACCATGTACTTAGTTTTCCCCTCATTAATGTGCAATCCCAGTTTTTGTGCCACCTGCTCGATCTGGGTGAAGGATTCCTGTACAGCCGATTCGGTTCTACCGATGATGTCGATGTTATCTGCGTAGGCAAGTATCTGGCTCGGACCTGGTGATAATAGTCCCTCTAGTTGTGACGGCAGAGTCACGGATTGGTTTCTCCAACGCCAGGTTGAAGAGGAGGCAGGCCAGACCGTCCCCCTGTCGGAGTCCATTATAGATGTTTATTGGTTTGGACAGCAATCCCGCTATTTTTACTTGACTAGTTACGTTGGTCATAGTCAACCTTTAAAGTCGTATCAATTTGTTTGGAATGCCGAATTCTCTCATGGCATTATATAGTTCCACCCTGGCTATGCTGTCGTAGGCGGCCTTAAAATCTATAAATAGATTATATAATGGAATCTTAAATTCCTGACATTTTTCCATCGCTTGCCTAAGAGAGAATATCTGATCAACCGCTGATTTGCCTGGGATGAAGCCACACTGATATTGCCCAATGATGGTTTTAGCGTATGTGGCTATCCAACCTTGTAGGACAGTGGAGAGTATCTTATAGGCGGTACTCAGCAATGTTATACCCCTATAGTTGCTGCACAGTGTGATATCTCCCTTCTTATGTATGGGGCAAAGTATTCCACCACGCCAATCTTCCGGCATCTCCTCTTGCTCCCATACGTGCACCGCGATGTCATGAATTTCGTGATGTAACGCTGTCCCTCCTTGTTTGATCAGCTCAGTTGGTATGCCATCAGCTCCGGGGGCTTTATTTAATTTGAGCTGTCTTATGGCTTTTAATGTTTCCTCAATGCTTGGTGGCGGCAGCATTTGGTCTTGATCTTGCATTGGTGGAGCCTCCAATTCTTCTGTGAGCTGACCATTTAGCAATTTATTGAAGTGCACTTCCCATCGCTCCATAATGCCTTCAGGATCGGTGGTCAGATTACCATCTTTATCCTTGCAGTAAGTGCAGCGTGGTGTGTACCGCGTCATACTGCGAATTATTTAGAAGAACTTCCGCGCCTGGTGCGAACCCCGCTCTCTATTTCACAGACAAGGTTTTTTTCCAGGCACTTTTCTTTTGCCTGCGAACCCTTTTTTCAAATCTTCTGAGCTCTTTGTATTTCTCCCCGTGTACTCGCGTCCTATGAGACTGTTACATTGTCCGGTACGCAGCATTCTTACGTTCATTCGGTAATTTGCACTCATCAGCAAACCAGTCGTTCCGATCTCTACGATACAACATAATTACCAACACCTAAAGTATATATAAGTTACAAACTAGAGAGCTTAAGAACTATCTTAACTAGGCTTAACCTAAGGTAACCAGGACAAATTAAGAAAGCAGAAGAGGGGGCAAGAGGTGGGGCAGGTTATAGTAGAGTGTAGAAGCGCCGCTTAAGATTGATAGTGAGAATGGTTTAGGAGGCGGTGCTTGAGAGTATGGGTAGAGAGGTCGAAGTCGAACAAGGTGGAATTGTAGTTGATATTTCTGAGCATCCGCGAAAGGGGTTCGTTGAGACCATAAGAGGTCCGGTGTGGGGGAATGTAGAGAAAGCGGGGAGTACGCGTATGTCGATGGTTTGTGTTCAGAGGAATTAAGTTAAGGAGGTAGACGTAGTCGACCGATCTGGAGCGGACCCGATGAATGATTATTATGTCAGCCACGACCCGGCGCTTCTCAAGGGTTCTGAGGTTGATTAATTTGAGGCGGTTAATGTACGGGGGAAAGATTAAGGGATATCCCCGCCCTAGCCCTTGGAGAGCGAATTGAAAGAAGTGACGTTGAATACTTTCGATTCTACAGATGTGGATCTTGTGATAAGGAGACCACACCTGGCTTGCATATTCAAGGAGTGGACGGACGAGGGTAAGGTAAAGTGATCGAGTAACGTAAGGGTCGGAAAATTCCTTAGGTCATCGTTTCACGAATCCGAGGGCAGAATTGGATTTCCGGATCGTCTCATCAATGTGAGAGAGGAAGTTAAGCTCCCTGTCGCAAAGGATCACAAGATGACGAATGCATTGGACAATGGTCAGGGGAAGTGCAACACAGGGACCGGAAAAGGATAGTGAGTCAACCCTCCCAGGATGATAATGGCCCAGAATCGACCCCGAGCTTAGACATTAATATCCCCAGAAAAACACCAAAGTGATGCGCAAAAGTACCGATAGGAGGTAAGCTCCCTGTCACAAAGGATTCCAAGGTCTCGAATACATTGGACAATGGTCAGGGGTTGGTTATGAAGGGTAAAGGAATGTGAAGATCAGTGAATACGTTTACGGGAAAAGGTTATTGATTGGCATTTGGCGATGTTAAGTACAAAGCGATTTTTGTCACACCAAGTCGAGAAGTTGTCAAGGTCAGACTGCAGCAGTGCAGAATCAAGAGGTGACTCGATGATCTTGTATAACTTGATATTATTGGCGTATACGGACAAGCTGGATTTCTTAATAACCTTATCGATGTCATTAGTGGCCAATATAAATAGGATAGGCGTCGGGTGCCTACCTTGCAGGACCCCAGATGCGACAAGAAAGAAGTTGGATATCATGGACCTGAACCGAACGGAATATAGTCTATCCTTTAGATAGGAAGAAAACCATTTCAGCAATCCAGCTTCGAAGCAGAGGGCGAATAATTTGAAGAGGATTAGATTGTGAGAGATTTTGTCGAATGCTTTACTGAGGTCGATCGAGGCCATATCAATCTCGTTACCGTGCTCTAGTACTGAGAGTGTAAAAGAAGTGAACTCAACGAGGTTGGTTGTAGTTGATCGGCCATTGAGAAAATATGTTGCCTTGATGAAATAAAGTATTTGCAATGAAAACTAAGAGATTCGACAATCTTGGGTAAGTGGGACAGTTTGGCGATGGGGCAGTAGTTCGCGACATCTTTTTTGTGACCCTTCTTGTACATGACGGTGATGAAGGAGGTTTTCCAAATGTGAGGGAATACGCCTTGAGAGAGTGAGAGGTAAAAGATCAGTGAGAGGGCAGCAGAGAAAATGGAAGAGCATTTCTTAAGGAAGATTGTAGGGATTCCATCAGAGCACGGTGTAAACTCGTCTTTGAGTTCCTGTAGCTTGGATTCAATTAAGCAGGGATCAAAGGAGTTATGGAGAAGGGGCCCGAGGGAAAAGTTAGGTAGGTAGTTGAAGAATGAGGGGTCAGGAACAAAGGACCCATTAGTGAATGAGTGATTCAAGTCAGTGGCGAACAAGTTAGCAATAGTAACAGGATCAGATGAGGTATGAGATTTTAATGTAAGCGATATGTGGTATCCGTCGGATCAACGTTTATGATTGACGAACTGGAAGAGAACATAACTATCGCACTGCACATCTTCAAAGCATTCGAGGGAGTATTATTCCATCATATCATTAAAACAAAAGCGCAATATAAATCGTATCACTATCGTTGCTGAATTGATGTTAGTGCATATTTTATGACGCAATATTTGATTACCAGAGAGCGCACACCGCTTGACATTAAATGTCAACTTTAGACAGATAGATAAACACAACGAATTGTTTTTTACGTTAACCCCACCACCCGGAAATTATCCTCCTGAACATACTCCGTCTCCATTACACTTTTTAGGGATGTAATGTCAATGCGCATCGACACCTTCTTTCTTTCCTCTCCTTCGTCTTCGGTGTGCATAGAGCCTGACATTTATGGGTACCATAAATTCTCTTTTGTGCGCACGTCATATAAAAAAGTTTACAGAATTGATGCCGTTTACGATAATAAAAACTATGAGCGCTATTGCGAGAAAAAAATTGCTCTGGTGACGGCGACAGGTAACTCATATTGAAAGAGGTCTTGCTTAAAAGCGGCTTATGGTAGGGTTTCAACTATATGGAACTCGAGGACTACATTTTCGAGGGACAGATGGAATATTGGGCAACATCTTCTAATTAATTTTGGTTCACGACTGGGACAAGAGAGATGACACAGAAGGTCAAATGTGGACAAATAGGTAAGTAAATTCAAGATCGTGATAAGTGACCAGAAAGTCACCAGGGATACTTTGAACATCGTACACATCCGGATATATGGACAATGATTACATATAAATGCGTCTCGGTGTAGGACTGCAAAACAATAGCAATACAGTGTTAATGACATTCATTTAACGGCCTCAGAGCATTGCTAGAATGACCTTGAAGGTTCAGTTGTTGATAAGATGATACACCTATATTTCCAGCGAATGAAATTGCCGGCGCATTTAAGTAAATATGTTAGTAACCTCGATAACGAAATATTTATCACAGCTTATTCTGAAAAGGGCAACATTTAAACATTGTTCGTGACTCTAATAAAAAACCGATCGCTACTTACGTTTGTTAATAGAATACACAGGTGCCTTAAAAATAGTCAAATCATGTCCTACTGTAAAAAGCTGTACATTTTTGCCATCGCTGGCGCAGGTGGTAAGTAATATTTTCGAATAATTTTTGAAGGATTTCACATCCTCTATTTCATGCATAACTAGTTATTTTTCAGATAAGTGCCGCACCTACAGCACATCACTATCTTGAAGAGGATGAAAATATATATTCCGCAATTACTCGATGGATTGACGTACAGAGGGATTTGATCCAAATATGGGTGGCGTTATTAACACATTGGAGTGGAATCGTGGCTAGAATTATATAGAGTCGATATTCAGTTGGACTCTAGTCAAATTGAGGAAAAGATTGTTTAAAACTCATGAACATTTTTCGAATAAACATTAAATTAAAGAAAAGACTGTTTAAAACTATTAAACATTTTTCGAGTAAACGTTAAAAACATCTAGGATATTAGAAGTCAGATGTTTAATTACACCATTATCAATATCGCATGAAAATATATTCGCCAAGTCCAAGACAAGGTTTTTTAGCTCCCTTTTTCCGATAAGGGCTCCCCAGGGATACCTAGTACCTGTACTGTGTTTGTACAGGGTTTCCCAAAAATAGGGTGCCACAATTGAGGTTCTCTACCTCATAACCTATCAGAAAAATAAAAATGACGTAAAAGTCCCACCGTTTTCGAGTTATTTGGGTTTTTTCAATATTTTAGAATAGCAATACCTTATCGTAGAAAATTTGATGGCTTTTCCACATTATGACATCTATGATCATTTTTTTTTGCGAAAAATGTTTGAATAAATGTCTGATTGAATGAAAAATAGCTATTTTGACTTTACATACAATTTTTGTGAAGAAAAAAAAAGAACGGTCTTAAGTTGTACTTTATCGAATTGCCACCGGTCAATTTTGAACTATCGTGGTGAACAAAAAAATTGCTGGACTGCGATGGCAAATTGAATAAAAAACATTAGAAATCTATGATGATTTCAGAAAGGTGTTGCACTACTAAATTATCTGAGCAATCAAATATTGCTATTTTTATTTAAGAGGAGCAAATTCGTTTCAAACGTCATTGCATAAGTTGATGGAAAATGAACGTACTTATGTAAACAATAATTTTTATTTTAAACAATTTCTTACTACATTTTATATTAGTGTTCAGCTGACGTTCGAATTATAATGACGGGTTATAACGCGCTCCTCGTCAAGTGACATCGAATACACACAAAACCCGAAATAAAGCAAAACAAAATGCGAGGGTGATCAAATATAAACCATAATTTCTTTTTGTACATTTATTGAATAATGTTACACACTAACTATACTATCAACATTTTTTGATATAGTCTCCTGCGTGATCTACACGCCTTTGCCACCGATTTGGAAGCTTTAATATCCCTTGTTCGTAGAAAGAGTTAGGTCGAGTTGTTAGCCTATTGCACACGTGCTCCTCGACTTCTTCATTACTTTCGAACTCTTTTCTCCAAGTGATTCCTTCAAGGTTGCGAACAAAAAATAGTCACAGGTGGACAAGTCTGAACTATAAGAGGGGTGTTCGGGGGTTCCCAGCCCATTTCTTCCAATGTATCACTTGTCAAGGACGCGGTGTGAGGACCGTCCTTGTCATGAAGAATGATGGGATCTCGAGCTGACATACCTCGTCTTTTGTTTTAATGTGGGGCTTTTCCATAGCTCGTGCCCACTTCTGATGAGATTTCTCCAACAGTTAATCATCATCTTGCCATGGCGTCAAAAGAAATAATATCAACCAAACCATTTCGGTTCATCTTACATGAACCATTTAGGAACCTGATCGGTTCCTCTGGGCGGCTACATGGCCATCAAACACACTACAATTCTCCTGTGTTACTCGTTTCCGATAACCGATCTTCGAGTCGGACACGACCATAATTGTTGTTCAAACAATCATATCAATGGCCGTGTCCCACGATCCGTTTTTCTAAATCAAACACACAGTAATCTCATCATCATCATCGGCACTACAACCGGGATCCGGTCTTGGCCTTATTTAAAAATTTCTCCACCGGTCCCGATTTCGAGCCGATGTCATCCAGTTTGGCACTCCCAGGCTCTGGGCGCCCTAGTCTACGCCATCCTTCCATCGCAGACAGGGTCTGCCGCGCTGCCTCCTTCCGATTTCACATCTTCATTGCATCCAAATCTTTTTCCCTGAAATATTTTTTTGGGTCTACAATCAACCAGTAATCAATGGTGGTTAGATCTGGAGAATACGGCGGGAGCTGAAGCAATTCAAAGTGCAATTCATCTAGTTTTTCCATCGTTGGAATCAACTTGTAACACGATGCATTCTCTTCATGACTTTTTTCTTTTTCACTTGTGGCTGTTTTTCGCAATTTCTTCCTCCAAACGCATCAATAATGCTATGTAATATTCGCTATTGATAGTTCCTCCTTTCTCATGGTAATCGATGAACAAAATACTATGCACGTCCCAAAATATGGAGGCCAGGTGATGTTTGCGTCTTTGGTCGCTGGTACGGCTTTCATCCGCTGCTGTCGCACTACCAATTATACCTCGGATTGAAGTGGTGGGCCCATGTTTCATCCATTGTATCATATCGACCTAAAAACTCCTGTTTATTGGGTTGAAACAGTTGCAAATAACACTCTGAATCGTCGACGCGTTATTGGTTTAGATCGACTGTGAGCAAACGGGGCACCATTTTTAACCACAGCTTCCTCATTCTCAAATTATCATCATTTTCATCAACGTCAGCACTACAACCAGGATCCAGCATTGGCCTTTTTCAGCAAGTCTCCACCGGTCCCGATTTTGAGCCGATGTCATCCAGTTTGGCACTCCCAAGCTCTGGGTGTCTTGGTATACGCCATCCCTCCATCGCCGACAAGGTCTAGCGGCTGTCTCCTTCCATACATCCTACCACAAAGGACTTTCCGGGCAGACTCCTCTTCGCTCATTCGAGCTAGGTGCCCCGCCCACCGGAGTCTACTTGATTTTTCTTGCAACATCAGCTTCAAGGTAGATTGCGTACAACTAATGGTTGTAGCGTCTCCGGAATCGTCCTCCCTCACATACGGGGCCAACAATTCTCCTTAAGACCTTTCTCTCGAACGCGGCTAAGAGTTCAGAGAGCCTTTTATTGAGCACCCAGGTCTCGGATCCATACATGGTAAGACCATGGTCTTGTACAGTAGTAGCTTGGATGTTCTGGATAAATTTCGGGATTTAAAGAGTCTTGATAGACCATAGTAGGCTTTGTTGGATTTAATCAGCCGTTCACGTATTTCTTCTTCCATATTGTTTTTCGGCTGATACTATTGACCCAAGGTAGTTAAAGGATTGCACTACTTCAAATTCATGCTCCACTCTCCTGATAGTTTGACCAACGTTAGGTCTTCTCTTCGCAGAAGTTGCCACCATGTACTTAGTTTTCCCCTCATTAATGTGCAATCCCAATGTATTTCGGTGAAGGTCACGTAATTGTTTAATGAAGGAGAACGTCTAAACCTTTCTCAAGACATTTTCAAGTATGTCTGTGGATGTCACATTGTAATTTAATAAAGACGGACCTTTAGCGTTTACGCCAAAACCATCGTAATGTAGTTCAGTGAATGTTAAGTTGACGATAGATAACAATAAAGGGACCAATAAACAATAAAAATTAAACAGAACAACAACTCCTACGTTTCTTTTATTTACTACATTCTTCGTGGTGACGATTCTTTGTGAACTATCTGTGGTGTTTTTACGAAAACCGCGTCCTTGCCGATGCACCTGGTAAAAACTCGCCCACAGTATCATCGCCAAACTGTTCCTTTGGAGAAAAAATGTCCGACTATTTAACGCTTTCATTTGTTACAAATTTTATAATGATCCGTTGCGCAACAGACGTATGTACCTTTTGCTTTCTCATGGCTGTACTGACTACAACGTCGAGCGCGACCGCTAGCCAAGCCGGTTCCCCTACTCTTCATAAACCAAACAACAGCCCCGCATAAGATTATCTAGCTCGCAACTTGTTGCTAAGCAAAAAAGTAAAATTACCGTTAAAAAAGTAAAATTACCGTGACTCACCCCCGTAATAAAAAACACTAAATAAAAAATAAACGCCTACGGTGGATCTTTGGTAATAGTGCTAAGTGAATAGTGTAAAATACATAATAATAATAATAATTATGGACACTACATCATACAATCAACAAAATGCCCTGCTAAGTACACACACACTCACCCACATCCCCCTCTCTATATCGTTATATTCACACCAAGTACTAAATGTAAATAAACTACTTGCCAATAATTTAAATAAGAACTTGGCGGCGAGAGAAAACAAAAACGTCGAAAAACCTGACAGAAGTTTTTTTGAGTTGATCGCCAATCGTAAAACCATAATGAACCAATTCACGAATTAAGGTTAGTCGGTGAAAAAAAAGTAATATTCGCCGCGAGTGTAAAATTATTAAATATTTTAATAAAGAAAAGCTTAATATTCGCCGCGATTGAACCACCAACCGCCTGTATCGTACGTTACATGGTAATCCACCAAAAAGGAGAGAAGAAGAAATAAACAGGGGGCTCAAGAACCAAACAACCCGATTTCGATTCGACGATTTACAAGTAAGTCTCTTACTAATGTATTAATTGTTAAATACATCAATAACAATTTTGCGCAGCCGGTGACCTCCAGCTCACCAACTGCGGATCGTAGAACTCTTTAAATCCGTAAATACACGGCCAGTGGTGGGTAGAGCCCTGAGGGTCTAACGTGTCTACACCAACTGGCCCCACTAGTGGGTAGGATAAAAAAAAAAAAAAAATAATAATAATAATATATATATATATATTTATTATTATTATTATTTATTGGCCTGCAGGAAACCGGATGTTGATGACCTCACCGACTCGACTCCGCCATCGTTCCCTGTCCTGTGCACTCTTCTTCCACGCTTGACCAGCCCGTCCGATCTTCTCAAGGTCAAACCTAACATTGTTCTCCCATCTCTGTCGCGGCCGTTCTAATGGTCTCTTTCCCGTTGGTCTACCGTCCAGAATTTTAGGCACGGTCCTATCATTGCCCATTCGCGGTACATGTCCGGCCCATCTTCGCGACTTGATTACTCTCACTATTGTAGGTTTGCGGTATAGCACTTCCAGTTCGTGGTTATGGAGTTTCCTCCATTGTCCTACCTCTTCGTTCTATTTACCTCCTAAGACCCTTTAAAACTTTATTCTCGAATACGCGGAGTTTTTTTTCTTCTCATCTTGTGAGAGCCCATGTTTCGCATCCGTATAGAACAATCGGCTTGATTACGGTTCTATAGACACGGAGCTTTATGTTACGTGATAGCAGTTTTGATTTCAACAGTTTACTGACTGCGTGCCAATTAGCGTTGCCAGAGTGTAGTCTTTTGTTAATTTCCTTCGACATTTCGTTACTGACCGTCAGTATCGTTCTCAGATATTTAAATTCTTTAACTTTTTCAAATATCTTGCCTCTGACGTTTATATGTGTTCCCTGATGTCCACCTGCTCTCGCCGTAATCATGTATTTTGTTTTGTCTTCATTTATTTCTAGGCCCACCTCTTCTGCCGCTTGCATGATGATTTCACTGTTTTTACTTACAGTTTCTGGATTATCGCCCAAAACGACGATGTCATCCGCATATGCGAGCACTTGTGTGACCCCGTCCAGGGATGGTCCGGCCATGTTGTCGTCTTGTACCTTTCTGATGACATACTCGAGCACAAGATTAAAGAGACATGGTGAGAGACCATCCCCTTGTTTTAGTTCGTCCGGATTTCAAATGGTTCTGAGAGGTGGTTTTCTATTCTAACTCGCCCTTTGTTTTCGTTCATGCAAATTTGAATGAGGGCGGCGTATTTTTTCAGGAATCCCAGCTCAACTACAATATGGTAGAGTCTTTGCCTTGCGACTGAGTCGTAGGCTTTTTTGAACTCAACGAACAGTTGGTGAACCTCTCTCCGTATTCCCACTTTTTTTCCAGCAGTTGCCTTATTATGAACATTTGGTCGTTCGTTTACCGGTTCCTACGGAATTCGCATTGGTAGTCTCCCAATATGTCTTCTGCGTACGGCGTTATTCTCGCCAGTATGACATTTGTTAGTATTTTGTATGTGGTTGGGAGCAATGATATTCCTCTGTAAATTTCGCAGTCAGATCTGTCACCGTTTTTGAAAATGGTGACAACTATTGAGGTTTTCCATTCTTCCGGAATGACTTCCTTATCCCATATGGTTTTAATCAGTTGGCAGATCTTTCGAGCGGTTGCCTCTCCCCCATATTTCACAAGCTCTGCCGGTATGCAGTCGACTCCGGGAGCCTTGTTGTTTTTCAATCGATTTATTGCGTCTACAACTTCGTCGAAAGAGGGCTCTGGGATCTGAGGCTCGGCTGTATGTACGTCTGGCGGGTTTATTTGTGGTTGGTGGGTGCGCACATTGAGCAGGTTTTCAAAGTATTTCTCTCGAAGGTAATGCAATCACTAATTAACGGTCAATTATCGAGATGTCTGCAATCAAATGACCTCCCCAATGACCGCCAATATGGCTTTCGTACCAAAAGGTCCACAGGAGATTTGATGCCGTATCTTACCGAAAAGTGGAGCCACTCCATCCACTACTTCGGAGAAAGCAAGGTTGTTGCCTTTTATCAAAATTACATTCATTTGGACTGGACAATTCGCTGACCCAATTTCTGGCCGTACAATTCAAGCGGTTCTTGACGGTGTCAAATATGCCTCCCATCAAATTAATGCAAGTGTTCCCCAAGATTCTGTACTCTCACCCACTCTCTTCCTCATCTTTATAAATGATCTCTTGTCGATTACTCTCTGGTTTTCCGATGATAGCACATTGAGTTTCTCATACTCATACGAATATTCCCGGCCACACTCTTCGAACGTCAATACCAATCAGCAGATTATGCTTAATACACTGAATTCCGACCTCAACAAGATATATCAATGGGGATTACTTTGGGGTTTACCCTTGACGACAGCAGACAGCACTGAGTTTTTAGGGCATTGAACTCTACTCGGTTAAGTTCAATGCCCTAAAAGCTCAGTACTGTCTCCTGTCGTCAAGGGTGAACCCCAAAGTAAATACACTGCCGACAAACAGCACTTCCATCGACGAATCAAAAGAACTATTATTCCTCGGCACTCGAATTAATTTGACTGTTAATTGGAGGGGCCACATTTTTGAAACTGCGAAAAGTGCGGTCAAATGCATGGGGTTCCTTAAGAGATGCAAAAGATACTTCACTCCATCCTACCTGGCCACTATTTACAAGCGGCATATTCGTCCCAAAATGGAGTTCAACTCCCATATTTGGCCAAGCGCATCCAAAACTCCACCACACGTGCTCGATAGGATGCAAAAACGAGCAGTGTGACTTATTGGGGACCCACCTGTGAATCGATCAATTCCGTCGTTAGAACATAGGCGCAGCGTATCATGCCTGTTTATCTTCTATAGGTATTATCACGGTCGTTGTTCAACAAAACTTGCTGAATGTATTCCGCCTCTTCAGAAATTTGCTCGCGATACCCGCCAATCTGAGAACGCGCATCAGTTCACGTTGAAAATCAATTTCACGCGCACAAATAAACATTGAGAGTCATTCTTTAGCCGAACCACACGAATGTGGAATACTCTACCTGATCATGTATTTTCTCGTCATTGTAATGTCCAGGCATTTAAGACCAATGTACATCGATACCTCCTTTACTTATCCACTTTCTCTCGTTCCGCTGGCATTGTGCTCTGACACTTAAGGGTACTCCAAAATCTCCTTTTGTGCGCGTGTTTGTGTAAGAAAAAAAAAAAAAAAAACGTCGGTACAAGAGATAAACTAGAATCGGCAATCAACTACCCTATTGAATTTAGACATCTAATCAGAGATTAGAGCGCAGAGCTAGCCGAACTTGACACAGATCCAGACACCCTGTGGGGGTTCTCTATATCACATGGAGAACCAGCCCACAATTCTTACGTAACTTCGACCGCTAACAGCGCGTCACCATAACCCAAATCTGCAATCGCATACATCCCCAAACTTACCAAGAATCCATTTCCCAATCTGTAATAAAACGCATTTCCAAAAACTTGCAACGGAATATTAATCATCTCCCTCATCTACAGCAAACCGCATACATTTTTCCAAAAATTACTTCGGTTAATTTCCTATTTAAACTATATCCCTCGCTTACGACCAAGCAGCATTAATTTCCCCCGAAAACCATTCCAGCTCGCTTCCTGCTTAAGCCATTTCCCTGGCTTCTAACCAAGCAACATTTATCTTCCCCGAAAACCATTCCGGCTCCCATTCCAATTGAACCAATTGAAACAACACCAATTCCCCTTGCTGGTAAGCTACCAGAACGATGCGTTGCATTTCCACCAAACAACCATCACAACGACCAAGACCCATATCCCTTTGTCTAACCGACAACTCATGCCCATACTTCGTCGTGTTTCCCAAACCGATTTCTCCGTACACATAGCGACAGAGGAATCTAACTCAGCCTGTACGGCAGTAATTCTCTGGAACTAAATTTTCTATGCACGTATAGCAACCCTTTTCAAGTTCCTAGTAAGTGGCAGTTAGTTTATTTAGCTATGACTCCACTGCCACGACACGATGAACGGATTCTTGCTTTTGATGAGTCAGTCCAGTTGTAACAACCAATCGAGAAGGGTCCGAATTCTATGCTCAAATAGCGGGGTGGAGTGTCTTAAGCATTTCACGTTTGTCCATTGCGTTTAAACACCGTAGCTTAACAGAACAGAAATATAAACCGAGTGTCTTAAGCATTTTACGTTTGCCCGATGCGGTTAAATATAACCACTAACAAAATAAAATAGAAGCAGTGACATTTCGGAGTTCGACCATCATCTCTCCGCTGCCCGCGTTTGCCCGTTGCGTATAAAAACTAGTTTATTAAAAATAAAAACAGAAACAGTGACATTTTATAGCCCGACCATCATTACCCCGCTATGTGTGTTCGTTCGTTGTGTTTGAACGGTAGTTTACCAAGTAAAAAGGGAGGAAAACATTGTCATAACCAGGGTGTATTACAACTAATAAATGAAACCCAATTGCACTCAATTAAAGAACCCTTTTACTACAAACCATTCAGTGTGTTCTATTTGACGTTTTGGCGAGCAGTGTTCGGAGTAACATTGGTGGGAATCTACTGAACCCACGCATGTGCAGGCGTAAGAACCGAACACCCCACATTAGTGTACAATAAAAAAACAAATAAAATATAACCAACCGTACCCTGGTGTTTGATTCTTCCTCGTTGTTTTGGTGCTCAGATTTCTGGAGGCAATTCCTTTGAACAATCGCTGGGGTTAGAAGTGAACTCAGTGCCCGTGATCGACACCCGAACTTAAACCCCCACAACCCCAAGGATAAAAAATATTTAACAAGGTGGGCAATGCAGTTAACAAATTAATTAAAGAACATAAACAGAGTTGTATTGATGAGTATCTAAATGAACTAAGCCAGTTACCGGATAAGGATTACTCTCTCTGAAAGGCAACACGTAAATTTAAACGTCCCCTTATTCAAATGCCACCTATAAAGGCTGCTCATTGACAGTGCAGAACCGAAGATAAAGTTGAAATATTTTTACAGCACCTGGCTTCAGTGTTCAAACCACACTACATCCACACTAGTATTGGTCCCTCACCCGGCTACCAATCTATGCAAACAATCAAAGCAGTGACCCCAATGGAGATTGCTCAAGAAATCGACAAAAATTTGAGCCACAAAAATGAATTAGGCATGGATGAAACATCACCAGTATAAGGGTCAAGAAACCAGACAAACCTGCGGTAGAAGTAACATCTTAAAGACCGATATCGCTATTGCCATCCATTTCAAAACTGTTTGAGAAAATACATCTCAAACGACTCACACCACTCAACTATTAATCGGGTTCACCGTGTGACCACAGTAATAGAAAAGGCTTTCGAAGAAAAGCAGTATTGGGTTGTACCACATGAATTTCAGATTTTCGCTCAGTCGGAAATAAGTAGTCCTCTAGTGAACATCTGTGCCAAAACATTAAATTTTCTTTTTTTATGAAGTAAAGTGGTACGTGTGCTTGACGTGTGGGAATTTTAGGGTTCGTTACAAGTACAGTTATTTTTTTTTTCTAGGAATTGTTTATCATGGTGTCCGGAGTTCAAATTCGAACCCCCTTCCTTTATGAATTTAAAATGGGACATATTGCATCATTGGCAATGAAAAACATTAATGACGCATTTGAGGATGTAGCGGCAAACGAACGCACTATACGACGTTGGTTTGGAAAGTTAGGTTCGGGAGATTTCAGCCACGAAAATGAACCACACGAGAAGCCTGAAACGTTAGTTGCCGACGATGTTTTAAGAGCAACGGTGGATGCGGACGAAATCGGTGCGGAGAGTGCACAAATCATGGAAGTATCATCATCATCATCATCATCATTATCGGCACCACAACCGGGATCCGGTCTTGGCCTTATTTAGCAAGTCTCTCCACCGATATCCGGTCCATATCCGAGACTTGTTTAATTGTCCATAAAAATTTCTTTTTCCGGGCAAAGTCATTAGCCTTCCGCCACATGGGAGTATCCCCAATGAGAATAAGTCGACATCTTTCTCTCATAGGAAAGGTAAAGAAACTCGATAAGTGGGTATCCCATGAACTGAACGAGTCCCAAAACTACGGCGCCTGGAAATCTGCGCATCGCTTAGATTAAGAAACCAAACAGAACCATTTTTGCACCAGATAGTCACCTGTGATGAAAAGTGGATTCTGTATGATAACCGTAAATGACCTGTGGCGGTTCCGCCAAACCCCACGGTTCGTTTTCCTTAAAAACCCCCATATCTTCCATCCAATCATATAATCTCGCTAATGCAATCGCATTAGCACCTTAAATGCTTTACGCATCTAGGATTATCTAAGGGATAATCTAAAAAGTCCCTGTAAAAGAAACCTTACCTTCATGCATCTCTTCGCATATAATTTCCTGTAAGATTTATTTTCTACCTTTTCAGGTATCCCAAAACCTATTCGGTACCTTCGGTTCCCAGGCAAATTTCAATTTCCCACACCTGCACCGCATACCTGTAACATTTCATTTTACAAGGACATTTAATGCTTTCAACGCGCTAGATAAAATTCCTAAAAATAGTTCCTTAATGTGCATATGCACAATAAATACAAAATATTCGGCACCCATTGTTATCAATTGAAATGCAACGATGGACGGCTTGTTTTTACAGCTGCAGCAAGCCGACCAGCGATTCGTTGTTCAATAGACAACCAATCAATAATTTCGTACGTCGCCACAAACTAATTTCCCTGCATATACAAATGCAGGGAAGGGATTCGTTTCTGCCACCAATCCCATTAGCACCTTTCTTTTCCTAACGTCTATTATAGCGACGATACACAGCGTAAACATGACTCTCATTATCGGACGAAGCATTTGGTCGCTTCTTCCTTTGTCTTTGCCGCCTGTCTGCGTCGTTGTTAGATTGCCTTCGAGCACGTGTAAACAACATCAGATTTGAACGATCTCACACATACCACCATGATCTTCATTACAAGATCTGGTTTCCTATTCCACCAAGAAAAACTTTACGTTTCTCTGGTGGTAGGTAAAAACGACATCCTTAGTGGAGAGGATATCTACCACGACATCACTAACTCAGCCTATAAGCGAATCATCTCTGCACGAGATGATTATCGCTGAGTCCTTTACCACCCGCTGACCACCACGGTCATGCCGACTTCCGCTCTCCGGTGCGCACGGAGACGCGAAAAATCACCGAGTTACGTGTGTGTAATAATTTAGAAACAAAAAAGAACAATAAAATAAGTAAAAATCATGTGCCTCATAGACATAACTCGCATTTACCACGTACAGTGTAGTGTTTGCAACCGCCGTGTCGAATATTATATTCGCTGCAGTTTTCGAAGATTGTGTTTTTTTATTGACTTCACAATGTAACTCTCACGCAGTGCTACCGTAAAATGCTAGTATCCAATAAACAAATGAAACGGAAACAATAATCCATGAATTCAAACAAGTTATTCCAATAATAGTGTTTTTCCTTTATTTAGAAATAAAACTAAATAAGAGAGATATCCTGTGTTTAATTTTTCCGCGTTGTCTTGGCGAACAGTTTTATTTCTTCTGTTTGTGCTTTTGTTTGGTGCACGTTGGAACTTTGTCTTTGTGATGCTGTTGGAAGGAAGTGAACCGAGTGCCCGTGCCGGGCACAATACTTCCTTCCCACAGACCTGGGCAGTGGTTGGATGCAGGTGAAAAACCAAAACACACCCCCAAACCCGATCTTCACCCAAAAAAGGGTATGGTGACAATTTGGTGGACATCGAAAGGACAAATCCACTTTTCATTCATTCAACTAAGAGAAACGATAAACGCTATCAAATATTATCAGAAAATCGACATTTGCATGCCAAATTGGCTGAAAAGCAATCTGCGTTGGTCAATGGCCACGGCCCGATCCGTTTTACATGACAATGCTAGACCCCATACCTCACAATATTTGATAGCGTTTATCGTTTCTTCTGGTTGAAGAAATGAAAAGTGGATTAGTCCTTCTAAAATTATTCCGCATCCATCGTACTCTCCTGACATTTCCCCAACGAACTACCATTTTTTCCGTAATCTGGATTCATTTTGCCGGCAGAAGGTCTTCCCCAACCGAGCAGAGGTCATAAAAGGCTTTGAAGATTTCATTGCCTCGAAAAGTCAGCACTTCTATGAAAAAAGAATATTTGACATTGTGTCACGTTGGAAGAATGTCATAGATGCCAACGGATCCTATTTTGATTGAATAAAAATGTACGGAAAAATAATATTGGCTTTTAAATTTGTAGTGATCGTAAATCACTACCCTTTTCCAATTACCTATAACCCCAGTCCAATTCTCATAGTGAATCATATGAGCGACAAGTTAAACCAAAAGTTAATTTGTCGCACATTGATTCAAGTTCCAAGTACCTTAAATCCCAATCCAATTGAATCATATGCACGATAAATTTAAACAAAAGTCCATTTGTCGTGCATTGATTCAATTCCCTATAACCATTAAAATTATGAAATGCCTAATTCTAAATGCATTTCATAATTTCTCCTTCCGGGAATTTATTCAAATAAATTCCTATACACTTCCTAGAACCCTATTCCAATTGAAGCACACAAAAGCTTATTTGCGCTTCTTGGAATTTTTAAATAAAATTTTATAAAATCTCTGTCATCACAGAGTGTAAAAGGGCGGCACATTTTGGATTCGAGATCAGTCGAAGCCCAGAAGGCGATCAGTAAGTCCCGAGGGCCGAACTACGGCCAAAGACATAAAGGAAGAGTACAGCCTCACCACATCAACGGTGAGAACTGTGATTCGGTCCACCTCAATGATCAAGGCTCTCAACACCACGGGCCAAAAGAGCCGGACGGTATCCCATGGCGAAGCTATAAGATAGCTCGGTTATTAAGGACCCGCAGGACCCACGGGACCAGGCAGAAGACGTTTGATCGGCCCATCGGGAGGGGGGGGGGGGGGGGTGGGGCACACCCATTACGCCGCCCTCACACCTCCACCTGGAACAGGCGTCCACCCTAAAAGGTAAGGGTAAACCAAAACTTAATAAAAATATAACCCCAACAAATGTTTACTATAACATCGGACATTTCATGTGGTACAAACCCAATATCCTAACACACCATCGGCGGGTAATACCGTGAGTTTAACTCACACGTCTAACAAGCGAAATTATTGGAGTATGGAGAAAAAGAACTTTTTAGAAACATCCAATTAGCAAGACCACAATGATATCTGAAAAATAGGTACGACATAGTATTTCAAAAGTATAGATATGTAGGTGCAACCCACTACAACGTTTACAAGAAAAAATGGATCGTCGGTTCCAAAACTAATGATGAATGACCAGACCATTAAATCTAGCGAAAAAATGAGTTTACTCCTCGTCACGATCGGTACAAATGTATCATGGTATGAACACGAATCGAGTATCGCCAGATCCACCTCCAGAAAATGTTATCTTTTTGGAGCCAAAAAATATTTCACGTCGGCCCAAATTCTTCTCCTGTTTAAACCTCAAATTAGACTCGCTCTCGAGTATATTATTGTTCCCAGTTTTGGAGCTCTAGTCCTAAGCACACCTTCGACCTACTGGAGAGCGTACAGAGACGGATGGTCCGCCTGATAGAAAATGCTGCGCTGACATCCGGTCTGCACTCGCTATTACATAGAAGGCACGTACTGGACCGTCGTCTGTTTCACGGATGTTATCACGCACTTCCTCCCGTTGCGAGTGTTTCCAGCGCGTTACAACCTACAGTTCAAGAAGAACTCTCCCTTTTCCCACTACGCTGGCATTTAGGACATTTAACATTTAAGGCATCAAAATCCTCTTATACGCGTTCGTTTGTGTGAAAACAAAACCTTAGACGCACAGATAGCCGAACCCCCGAATGTGGAATGCTTTACTTCCTCTAGTGGTTGCGCGTTATTAAAATATCCAGGACATTCAAGACAAATGTCCATAAGTATGTCGCTCTACACTTCCTATTCTTTTGCCGGAATATGCTTTGACATTCAAGGACACTTCTAAAATATTTTTGTGCGCTTTTCGTTTAAAAAGAAAAACGGTGCAATCTGAAAGCACTTTAATTATTTACCATTTATCACAAATAACTTTTCGCTCTATTTTATTGACAACTTGTTCCATCGATGTCGTTCCTTTGAACTGTATTACCTAACCATTTAGCCTGGTCTGACAAGTGAGCGGTGAGTACTCCCAGTACTCCAGTCAAAAAGGTCCAAAACATTTTCAGTACTGCTCGTGGGACCGCAATTTCGGGAATGTCACGTTTAGGTCTCACATTTTCGATTTCTGCAACTTCCGCTACCGGTGACCCCACGCACAAGTGCAAAAGAACTATACAGAAAGAAGAACTGTTTCAAAAAATAAAATGAGCTTATTGTATTTGCAATAAAACTAATAATTACTAATGGAAAGACAAATCACTGCCAGTGCAGCGCTTCTTGACATGGCTGGTCGCCAAATGACTTATAAATTGTTTAAAACAAAACAAGTGAACGTTAGTTACAATTTAATTTTATCTCTGTCGTGCTATTTTAGTCATGACTCTGGCTTTGCTGAATGTCACTAGTTTATTTCTTAGTAATGCACGTTGGAACCAACACGACAATTAAATATATTGTGTTTTACTTAAAATTTGCGGTGAAACTAGATTTTATGATTGAGAGGAAGACTCAATTGACGGGTGTAGTAAGTACCCAGAAAAATTCACTGGGGTACACCTTATTCTCCTTGTATTTTTCACAGTGTTTTTATTTTCTCTTGTGTTCTTACACCTTTCTTAGTAAATCTGTTTTATAATTCATATGTAACCAAATCTCTGCACATTACGTTATTCCGTCCCCTTCTTGAGTACACCAGTGCTCCTCTCAACGAGTTCACGTATCTAGAATTGAAAGCAACATCATTTTCTTTCATTTTTTCTTCGAATTTGTTCTGCTTCCATTTGAAGATAATCTGAAACTTATTAATCCAGAAACGCAGACATGTATTCAGACATTCTCTCCTATTATCAACTCCTTTCAGGCTCTTTCGAATCTATTAAATCTATCGAATGATAGACAGCATCTCTTCTCGATATCGCTTTTCTCACAGGTCCTTTCCTCTTTTCTATCCACCGACCTACCGCACACTTTATAGCTCCGAACGTATCTCTCGCATGGTCTATAAAATTAACTTAATTATATCCTAAGTTTTTAACTCTCGAGTATTCGTTTTTAAGCACCTGTAGCTTATATTGAGTGATGGAAAATTGATTTTTTTGGGCAACACCATCCTTTGCTTGAATTACTAGAATGATGACACGATGACATAAATACCATTTTTGTAATTGCTATATATGACCATGTACATACAAGTATCAAATAAAATCCAAAACTCATGGCATTAGTTCAGAGATAACACACATTCGGATGGAAAGCGCAACTTCAAGGGCTTATCTTACGAAGAAAATAAGTTAGCAAACAAGCAAGGTAGCACTTGACCTAGTTGTAGGAGCTAATTAATTGATACCCAATAGTTATTCCAACAGTCGATGAAAAATTACGATATCTCATCGAAATATTAACAATTACGTTTAGCAATTAGTATTCTACTCTCACATCGCCGTGAAATTCAAGGTCATCGGCTTAATGATTCACTCTCACATAAACTTAAAGCAGGTTTGTATCATTTTGCGGTATCACCTTTTTCAGTAGACATAATCTGAAGTTGACACATACGGAGGAGTCTGTCGCAATGTCTCTTCAAATGATGTCACACCTAAGCAACTCATGCTCTAACAACAAACCATTTACAGTCGAAAGAGCTGGGCGGTTTGATTGGTATGTGAACAGAATGCGAATGTTATCCAAGTTTCGTGCAGTAATTGAATGTGGAATTTTATCTACGAGCTGCCTTAGGTGTTTACACCGGATTCGTTGTGACTAATTCTGCAGTGAGTAAGTTAAAATTACATTTATTCAAACCCGTAATTAGCAGATTGCCTTTAGCATGATAATTAATTTGCCACAGGTTTTCCAGTTTCTTCATAAACCACAGCTCCGTTCAAAAACAAACTTTATACTGTCGTCAAACTATCGGCAACAGACCAGTCGATGTTGAATCGACATTTTTACGCTTGGAAAAAATTGTGAAATTAAGAATCCATTGCTGAGACAGATGATATATTGTTCAGCATATAGCAAGAGACTTTGCAAATAAAACGTTGAACTATATAAACCAGTTCAGTTCAGATGGGGGTGATATAAATAGACATCCATTAGCAGCAATATGATAAAGGATCAAATCCATCATACTCGTAAATTCAAGGTAAAACACGAGAAGCCGGTAAATATAAAATAGCGAGCACATGTTAAGACTACATGCTAAAGAGTCCGGGCAAGATAAATAGAGGGCACAGTTAATCTAATTGGATGATCAGTTGGAGATGAAAGTCCTAAAAGCTGAGATAACTCAAAAGGCCAACAAAGCCCAAAATGTCTAAAATGAGTAGCGATTAAAGAAGGCACAGTTCAAAACGATTCAAATAGGGTAATTAAATAAAAACAATTCAAACAGTATTTTTTTCAAAAAATTAATTTATTTGTATTGGCTTAATTGATTGATAAATTATTCAAAAATGTAAAAAAAAAGTTTTATACCATAAACAAATTTTTATCAGCTCATTTAAACTATTTTATTGAACATAGTCACGATGTATGACGTACGGTGGTGGGGTTCTGCTTGACCTCTAAAATGTGTACTAACTTTAAAATGTATACTAACAAAGCAAGCGACCTGAAAATGTATATAAAAGCTAATATGACGTAGTACTGTGGGGGTTCTCTATATCACATGGAGAACCAACCCACAATGCCAACCAATCTTGACCGCTAACAGCGCGTCACCCTAACCTAACCTGTAACCCATTTCAAAACATGCAAAAACACATCCCAATCTGCAAGCGCATCCATCCCGAACTATGCAAACACTCATCTCCCAGTCTGCAGTGAAAGGCATTTCCCAAAACTCCCAACAGAATACAATTCAACAGAATATATTCTAAATCATCCCCGCATACATCATCATCATCATCCGCACTACAACCGGGGACCGGCCTTGGCGTTATTTAGCAAGTCCTGAGGCTTGTTAAATTTTCCATAATGATTTGTTTTTTTCCGGGCAAGGTTATTAGTCTTGCGCCACATCCCCGCATACATTTTCCCAAAATTGCTTCGGTCAATTCTTTATACCAACTATACCGAGCCGCATACATTTCCCCGAACTTCCTTCGGTTAATATCTTATCCAAACGATTCCTTGCTTGCACCCAAGCAATTCCAATTTCCCCTGAATACCACTTCGGTTCATTTCCTCCTTAAATCATACTTCTCGTCTGCAACCAAGCAACAGCTAATTTTCCACGAAACGATCGCAACGATCAAGACCCTCGACCATACTTGGCTATGCCAATTTCCCGGTATACACAACCAACGAATCCGACTCAGCTAATACGATGAGTATTCGCTGGAACTGAACTCCTATGCAAGCATAGCAACTCTTCTCGACATTCCTCGTAAGTGGCAGTGAGTTTATTTTAGCTATGACTCCACTGCAACGACGCGATGAACTTTTCCCTTCTAATAATTAGTCAGTCGAGATCCAGCCGCCACCAGGGCCACATCGCCGCCTGCAAGCACTTTGTTCTGCTTCAATTTTTCCATTCGATTCACTCAGTCGGTGTTGACGTAGTGTATTTCGGGAGTCGGTCGTCAGAACCTGACGCGCGTTTTGGCCACCTTGCGTTTGGCAATCCTCGCGTATCAAACAGCCTTTTGTAATATAGTGCGGCGCAACTCGGACCACTGTTAGGAGCATGCGGATTTACCCAACCACCAGATGCCGAAGGTCGTGAAGTGTCTCGAGACGTTATTTTCGAAAGTCCGCGTTTGTTCTTAATCGAGTTGAATTGCAAAATGTCGCTTAGGCAATCAAACCCAAACCAAAACTAAGTGCCCTCGGAACCGTGGTTAAGTGAAATATAGTACTAGAGTAATCCTAAATAAAAGGGGAAATTGATCGATAAATAAACATATGAAAAACTGAAAAAAATAAAAGATTGAGTTCAACGAAGCCCGGGTGTTTCATTTGTGGTATTTCCTCCTTGCGGATGACGGTTTCGCATCAGGTTTTCAAGTTCTCGCAACGTGCCCGAAGTGCGATCTTCTAGTGGATGGCCGCCAGTGAATAACTTCAATGTATGACCCAATCAATCAAACTTTTGGAATAATTGCAAACGATCTAAACCGGCCCAGTGGTGAGTGTTCCCTGGCTTGCTATTACCCGCAACTATTTGCCGTTCCCCGGATTTCTGTCGGTGGGTGAGAGTGAACCCCATGCCGTACGTCGGCATCCATACTTTAACCCCCACAGTACTACATAATACAAGCCAAATACCACCCTAGGCGCCATCTATAGGCCAGGCCGGAAACTTTTCATCCCACTCTCGTATGAAATTAAACACAGCTTAAAACTAGGAAAAAAGGATGGATTTCTCGATATATGAAGGTATATGAAGATAATGGAGGTCCTGCACTTGCCATTAGGCTTGACAACTTATGCATAGAAAACAATGAAAAGAGTATCAATCAAATCGAGTCGCAAAAACAGCGCGCTCGGCCTATAGACCGCTGAAAAAATTGGAAGATGTGTAGACATCCTAAATAACCACCCGCACCCAATTCCTAATGAGCCTCAACCTAATTCCTTTTCTCCAAACGAAGCATCATAGTACGAACCTTAAGTTCATACTGTGCGTTGAGCAATTCTGTGTGTATCTTCAAATGCATTTCATAGTTGTGTCTTCCGCGAAATTCGTCAACCAAAATCCCAATATCTTCCCCGTGTGAATCATATGAGCGACAAATTAAACTAAAAATCCATTTGTCGTACATTGATTCAATTCCCAATAACTCTAATATTATGAAATGCCTAAATACAGTTCATAATGTTTCCTTTCAGGAATTTGTTCAACCAAATTCTCTTCCACTTCCCAGAATCCCATTCCAATTGAAGCACACAAAATCTTGTTTATGCTTCTTGGAATTTGTAAGTAAAATTTTGAACCAATCTCTGTTACCACACAGTATAAAATGGGGGCACATTTTGGATTCGTGATCAGCATACACCCTTCATCATAGGCGGCGATTTCAACTCCAGGCATCCCCACTGGAACAACTCCGTCTCTTGACCAAACGGCACAAAGTTGTTCCAATGGTACACCGAAAACTTCACGAGATTCTAGTTGAGAGAGAGAGAGACTCATGTCCCGAAGTTCAAACTTGAAACGACATATCAGATTCCTCTTGACGACCTCACTCTTCGTCTCATCCGAGAGCGTAAAAAGCTCTGCAGAATGAGATATCGTCACCGCTTTACGCAAAGGGAGCCATTATTGCGAGCCATTATTCACAATATTGGCACACTGATAAAACAAAGAATCCAAAACAATCGCATCCGACAATTGGAAGAAAAACTGAAGGGTATTCAGATGGACCAGAACATTTATAAAAATGTTAAAAAGATATGTGGCACCTCTCGTATCACTGGACCAATCATGCACAACGGTTTTGTTGTCAATAATGATGCCAATAAAGCCAACATCATCGGAGAGACCTTTGAAAATAATCACAGGCTCACTCTTGAGGATGGCGACCCGGAAACGAATGCAATAATTAGTTCAGAGGTTCACAATAAATTAGACAACTTTAACGAACCAGTTGTCTTTAACTCAGCTAACAGTGCATACTTCGATGACACACGTGATAATAGTCACGGCTTCGTCACACCAAATACCCTACAGAACCTAGTTAAATCTCGAAACCCCAAGAAGTCACCCGGTAACGACAATATGTCCTACCACTCGTTGCGAAGGTTTTCTGTTTTATTCTTTATAAAGCTCTCCATTCTGCTCAACCATGCCTACAACATGGGGTACTTTCCCCAAGCTTGGAAGCATGCTGTTGCCTGCCCAATAGCAAAAGCTGGGAAACCAAATTATCACCCCTCAAGCTTTCGTCCTATTTCACTCCTCACCTGCATCAGCAAAATATATGAACAGTTCATATACGAGAAGCTAAATAAATTTATCAGTGTCGGGAACCTAATACCTGACTTCCAATTTGGATTTAGAAGAGCGCACAGCACCTCTCAACATATATCAAAACCACGTTTGCGTGCGCCTCTTCAATAAGGAACCCACTATTGCGTTGAGCTTGGACATTGAAAAGGCTTTTGACACAACCTGGATCGAAGGCCCCGTTTTTAAATTACTGAATACTGGCCTCAGTAAAACGCTGTGTAGTATCATCTACCAGTTCGTTTTAAACAGAACCTTCCAAGTTCGAGTGAATGGAAAGCTTTCCCGAACTTTCAACGCCGCTGCAGGTGTACCACAGGGCCCCATTCTAGGCCCCATCTCATTTAATATCTACACCTCAGATATTCCTCGCCCTGTGGATGGTAGAGTAAACCAGATTTGCTATGCGGATGACGTCCTAGGGTACACGCCATATAAAAGCCCTAAACTCGCAACAAACCGACTCAACCATCATCTGGACGAACTGTATCAGTATTACAGTCGATGGAAAATTCGACTTAACCCATCTAAAGCAGTAGCTATAATTCTGAGTAGTAAACACTCCCAACTTACCTCTCGATATTCACAGAATATCCGAATACAAATAGGAGGTACTACGATTAGACCACAGGACAGGCTGAACTATCTTGGGATTATCTACACTCCAAAAATAAATTTCATCACACATGTGACCCACATTCTTCAAAGGGACCTCGGTCGGTCTAAGCAACTGCACAACATCTTGAAGTGGAGCAACAAAGTTGACACCAAAGTTAAGCTTCTCTGCTATAAGCAGCTAATCCGATCTGGATTATCATACGCCTTTCCCATATGGTCCTGCATATCTTCGGCCCAAATGGAAAGACTGCGAGTTTTCGAAAGAAAACTCCTCAGAATATGCACCAACCACTTTAGAAGGCCTGACGGTCGCCATTACCCGAACTCTCACCTATACGAAGGTGCCTCCATTATCCCTATCGACGAGTACTTGCTAGAATTAGCATATAAGTACCTCGAAAGCATTCAGAGCCGCGAGAACCCACTTGTACGGGAATCTTGCGTTCTTGACCCTTGTCTCTCTCAATCTCTTCGGATCAGACTACCACAATTTCTTCTTCAGTACAAAACTGAAGAAAGCACCCTTCCCAAGAACATTCTCCTCTATAATAGAGGATTCCTGGACCCATCCCATAGCGTCTACTGCTGACACACTACAAGCACGCACGCACAGTACAAGACAGCACAAGCACACACACACACACACACACACACACACACACACACACACACACCCACCAAAGCGCAGATTATCAGACGCCAAAGACGTGATATGCGTTTACTACCGCACTCAAGACCCACCGGTCTTGTATGATTTCTTTCCCACCATCCCTCCATCCAAGTAGTTAGAGAACTAACCTATCCTTAGATACCTCCTTCCCCCCTTTCTTCTCAGATATCTTGAGACCGAGCCCAACATCCTCACGGATGTGGGTGATCCTGGTTATCGCAAGATGACCACAAGCCAGAGGCAAGATGAAGGACACATTCGTCCTTGTCTCCTTAAAGTCGCCCTCTCGCCACCCCATTTGGATGTGTGATCAGTTTGAATCCGGAGGCCGAGGCAACGGCCAAAATGTTATAAATAAAAATGAATAAAATAATCTAATAAATAATAAAAACAAATTGCCTTTTAATTTGACCACCCTGCCCTAGAGACCTGGAAGGAAAACACCCCATTGAGGTAAGCAAATCAATTAAAAAAATATATAACCCTACAGATGAAGCTAAGCCCTGTGAATAGGGCGTTAGAAGATGCTCATAGCTAGGCCGGGTTGTGGTAAGAGGTGATTAAAGCTCGACTGGTAAATGGGGTCCCAACGCCCTGCTGCCCGGTGAAATACCACCCCATCAAGCTATAGGCTCCGTGACATTGTTGGGTGATATCCCTGGCCATCTTTCGTAGCTTGGCTGACGAAACGGTTCCAGAAAAGGTTGGTTTAGGTGGTAGTCGATCCCAAGATGAGATACCATCCCGCCACGCTGTACATTCCGGGATATCGTCGGGAGAAATTTACGACTATGTTTCGGATGTATGGCTGATGGCCCGGACTGACACGGAGACAAGTCATGATGGTACTGTCTGAGATAAAAAATTTCGGAGGTATTTCCTTTCAGATCTCCTGGAAGGTGCGGGGGGGGGGGGGGTACATCGTGCAAATGGTATAATAAATAACCGAACTTTAAGAAATTCGTCATTGCATAATCGGGCTCGCTCTCGAGGCTTTGTCGGCACTCGAGTGGTAACGGCATTTTGTAACATCAGGGGCATCGGTTTCACCAATACGACTGTAAATGCCATTAACCGAAATTACGACTTGGAAGATAGAGTTCTAGTGAATCATCTGCACCTACGAAATGAAATTTCTCTTTGTCAATCGGAGAATCCCGGTTTTACCGAATTCAGTGACGATAATTTGTCAATTGAGATTAATGCCAATGGTAGGGCTAATAGCCTTTTACTCATACTTATGAAGGAAGGAATCCAGGGTATATTCGACTCATTGAGAAGCAAAAAGTTAGTGAGAATAGATGGAGTACCTAACATCGTACTCAAGAAACTGTTTATCAACGCCTTGAATAATGCATACTTTCCCGCGCGTTGGAAAACGGCAATCATACAGCCCATCCCGAAAAACGACAAAGAGTGTACAAACCCAATGAATATGCGTTCGATAAGTTTACTCCCAAGTATCGGTAAAGCATTTGAAACAACCATTAACAAAGCTCTGCAAAAATGGATAGACGACAACAACATTATTCCGAATAGCTTTAAGACGGGTCATGATACCACGCATGCCGCAGCTGTACTGGTCTCTGACATCATCATCATCATCATCATCGGCACTACAACCGGGAACCGGTCTTGGCCTTATTTAACAAATCTCTCCACCGGTTCGGATTTCGAGCCGATGTCATCCAGTTTGGCACTCCCAGGTTCTGGGCGTCCTGGTCTACGCCGTCCCTCCATCGCAGACAAGGTCTTCCGCGCTGTCTCCTTCCATGCATCCTCCCACAAAGGACTTTCCGGGCAGGTTCCTCTTCGCTCATTCTAGCTAGGTGTCCCACCCACCGGAGTCTACCGAGCTTGATGTTTTTTACAACATTAGATTCAAGGTAGATCGCGTACAACTCATGGTTGTAGCGTCTCCGGAATCGTCTTCCCTCACATACGGGGCCAACAATTCTCCTTAAGACCTTCCTCTCGAACGCGGGTAAGAGTTCAGAGTGTCTTTTATTGAGCACCCAGGTCTCGGATCCATACATGAGTACTGGTAAGACCATGGTCTTGTACAGTAGTAGCTTGGATGTTCTGGATAAAATTCGGGATTTAAAGAGCTTTGATAGACCATAGCAGGCTTTGTTGGATTTGATCAGCCGTTCGCGTATTTCTTCTTCCATATTGTTATCGGCTGATACTATTGACCCAAGGTAGTTAAAGGATTGCACTACTTCAAATTCGTGCTCCACTACGCTGATAGTTTGACCAATGGTCTCCGACATACAATAGAATAAATGTAAGAACCAATGCGCAGGTGCCTGTCTGACCGACTTGGAAAGAGCCTTTGATACCGTCTGGATCGAAGGGTTATATTACAAACTGGTCAGACAGGGCATATATAAACCTTTACTATATGTACTTTACGATATGTTAAAGGGCAAGAGGTTCGTGGTTCAAATTGGTAATGTGACCTCTAATAAAACGTATAATATCAAGAATGGCTTGCAACAGGGCGTGGTACTCTCTCCGATTCTTTTTAACATTTACATTAGCGACTTATTAGATGCACTTCCGCAGGCTATTGCGTACGCAGACGATCTCATAATTTACAGAACAGCTCCGAAAGTTGAGATCATAAATAGTTTAATACAGCGAGACTTCAACAAAGTGCAGCGCTATTGCGATGACTGGAAACTTAAGATCAACTTCCAGAAATGTGAAGCCATCCTATTTAGAACTCCATTATATAAAGCCACGAACGACACAAGGAAAAACTGGCGAAAGCTAGTTATCGTGGAACCGCATGGAGATAAACTGTAAACCAAGAATGTAGTTAAATACCTTGGCATCTGCCTAGATCAATATCTATATTTCAACAGACATGTAGAGGCAAACTTTTGCTATGAAAAGGAGGCTATTTCACAGTAGCCAACTTGACAGCAGGGTAAAAGTCATATGCTACATGACGCTAATCAGGCCAATGCTCATATATGGTTGCCCAGTATGGTTCAACATAGGTCCAACCTTGATTGAAAAGATTCGGGTGTTCCAAAAGAAGTGTCTCAAAAGTTGTCTCAGATTATATCGAACATCGGAATCGGACTATAAAAAGTATTATTCAAATGAGACTTTATATAATGAAGCCTACACAAATAGGGTGGATAATTTTATGATCAAATTAATCAGAAGACATAGTGCGAGAGCAATATTCTCGTCCAATTACCTAATTTTCGGGGCTTATTATTCCAACATTTTGTTTTATGAGAGCGCGCGTTGCAACGGCTTTATTTCACCAGAGGCGTTCCCTGAATTGGACATGAATGGGCTTATACAGGATGGATCCGGAATTCCGCTGATTTATCATGTAAGTGGATATCGTAGAGGGCCGATTGTGCTACGTTCGGAAAGTCACGCGCACGGTAAGTTATAATATAAGATAATTAAGCTAGAAGTGGTAGATGGGGTCCCAACGCCCTGCCGCCCAGTGAAATACCACCCCATCAAGCTATCATCATCATCATCGGCACTACAACCGGAAGCCGGTCTTGGCCTTATTTGGCAAGTCCAGAGGCTTGTTAAATTTTCCATAATAATTTTTTTTTCCGGGCAAGGTTATTAGCCTTGCGGCAAATCCCATCAGGCTATAGGCTCCAATTGTCGGGAGAAATCCCTGATCATCTTTCGGAGCTTGGCTGATGGACTGATTCGAGAAAAGGTTGGTTTACGTGGTAGTCGGTCCCAAGGTGAGATACCACCCCGTCACGCTGTTCATTCCGCGATATCGTCGGGAGAAATCTTCGACTATGTATCGCATGTATGGCTGATGGCCCGGACTGACACGGAGATAAGTCATTATGATACTGTGGGGTAGGAAAGTATATGTGCCGTCGGTGGCACTGGTCCTACTCCTATCCCCATCACGTTCACTGAAGAAACACTGGTCACGACGCCGAACATGGAAGTGGGTGTAGGTCTGCATATTCAAAAAAACCCATATTAAAACATATCCATTTCATTCCCATACACACAATCCTAAAATCCAGCCAGATGTGTATATTCTAAAAATAGATATCACATCCCTTCCTTCGACTCCAGTCGAACTACAAATTCTGCTTGCATTTCGATTCATCCGCGATACAAAATCCCGATAAGATTTTGTATAAAAGGGCGATGAATTTCAGATTCGAGGATGAGTCTCGATTGGCGTCCAATGGTTGTGGACGTCAACTATTAAAACATAAAATCTGTCTCTGTGTTATGTCCGGCAATGTGGACCTCGCCAATCAGTGTATTAATTTAAGGATAATAAACACCTAAGAATTTTAACGTCCGTTTTTAATCAACCCGAACGATCGGTAGCTGCTCTTCCCTCAAGACATATGAGGTAGCACGGCGGCAACCGCAACGGGTCCCCTCAGGAGGAGACAAGCTCCCTGAGAGCAGGACCACAACATCCGCACATTGAATAAATTGAATAACTTGTGTTAAACTTTATTTCAATCACTGCGATACACTTTATTTAAATAACGGAAGGGTCCCAAATCCAAGCACCGTTTCACCTAAGGTAAATTTGAACTTTTAATTCTTGAAAAGGTTGCCGGTTAAAGCACACGACTCGATTCTACGAACCGTTTCAACGACCGATAAGCTTAGAAATTCCTCGACACAGGTTGATATTTGACTCGAATTTATTTAATGTTTACGTGGAGGACACGACCTGCCTACACGGAATCTGTTTTAAGATTGAAGATTCCCCCCGAATACCAAATTTCATCCATCGTTTCGATGACCAAAGGGGATGATCTTCCATACATTGGTCACGGTGAGGATGTGCACGCATACAGGTGCGGTTACCTCGCACGCTCATGCTGTGTGTCCATTAGCATGCGAACCGTGGATATTAGAATTCCATAAAAGGAGATGTTAAACGACGAGTTTGCACTGGGCAAGCTATCGTGACAAGGAACATGGGATGTTTACCCCATCGGCACTGCGTACGGCATCTATGCCGATCGGGCACACGTCGCTGGCGTTTTCAGAGGGTCGAACTCTCGTGTGTGTATTTACACTAACGAGAACTCGAATCCCCTTTGCAGCCAGGTGCGAGTTTAGCTATTGCTTGTCGCTCGGTTTAGCGACCGATGTGCTTGTAGGAAAAAGGAAAAGAAGGAATGTCTCCTGCATATGTGCAGCGGAATTCGTTCGGTGATATGTGCAAATAAATAAATAAATGGTTCGAGTCATGTTGGTTGCTGGTGGTACAACCAAATTGCTTTTAAGGAACATGGTGCGTTTCATGCGACCATGCCCTTAGGAAAAATACCTGTTTGGTGCTGATGGAACTGCATCAGCGAAAATTATAGATTCAAGGCGTTTCAGGTTATAATTTGCGCAAACGATGGAAAGGTAAGTAAATGCTTTCCAGGGTTTTTGGTGCTCTAGGAAGCAGTTTCTTAATGATTGATGGGAAGGTAAATAGTGGCGTTTAATGGAACCGTCACAATACTTTCTGAGATAAAGAATTCCGGAGGTAAACTAAATCCCCATTCGGATTTCCGGGGGACTATGTCAGGGGGAACATAATGCACATACGAGGGCTGCCTTTTATATTTCGGGATTAGAGAACAAAACCAAATATTGATCATCGAAAATCACTTTATTATCTTTCAAAATATTCCCCATGAAGATCTATATATTTTTGCATGCGTTTGAACCAATTGTCGAAGCACTTTTGCCACTCTGATTGAGGTATCTCCAACACATGCATTCTGAATGCAGCACCCGCTTCTTCAGGTGTCGAAAAACGTTGACCTCTCAGTTTGTTTTTACGTACGGGAATAAAAAGAAGTCATTCGGTGCCAAGTCAAGACTATACGGCGGATGACCCATCAAATCGATGTTTTGGGTGCTCAAAAATGCAGTTGTCGCAGCCGATGTGTGAGAGCTCGCATTGTCGCGGTGAAGTGTGATCCGTCTTCGGCGGTTGGTTTTCCTGATTTCTTGGAAGACAACTGGCAAACAAATGGTTGTGTACCACTCAGAATTGACTGTTCTGCGTTGTTCTAGTGGTACGGTTGCGACATGTCCAGTTTTTCCGAAAAAACAGGCGACCATTTGCTTGGAAGTGCTTCGTGCGCGAACAACTTTTGTTGGATTTGGCTCATCTTGAAACACCCAGACAGTCGACTGCCGTTCATTTTCGGGCTCATGCGGGTAAATCCACAATTCATCACCTGTCACGATGTCATAGACGTGTTTCGAAGCACCGCGACCGTATTTTTTGAGCATTTCTTTCGACCAATTGACACGAGCCTTTTTTTGGGCGATTGACAAATTGTGTGGGATCCAACGCGAACAAACTTTTTTGACAGTCAAATGTTTATGCAATATTGAATGTATGCTGGTCCCACTAACGCCTAAGGTTGTCTCAATCTCACGATAGGTCACATGACGATCTTCCAATATCAGTTCGCACACAGCATCAATGGTTTTCGGAACAACAACTGATTTTGGACGACCTTCACGAAATTCATCTTGGAGTGAACTACGACCACGATTGAATTCACCATACCATCGATAAACACTGGTCCTTGATGCAGCTTCATCGCCAAAAATTGAATTAAGTTCATCCATGCACTGTTGCTGAGTTCATCCACGCCGAAAGTTGTAAAAAATAATCGCACGAAAATGTTGACGATTTAATTCCATTTTTGGGCCGAGATGAATCTTTTAAGTTACTGTAAACAACACAAATAGCGCTCGTGTGTCAAAACGTTCTGAGTGCGTATAACCTCAAAAATGTCCAACTTTACGACAGAGCTGTCAATTGCCGGATTGCAATACTAGGGTTGCCAAATCCCGAAACATAAGAGGCAACCCTCGTATTATGATAAATAACCGAACTTCAAGAAATTCGTCATCGCATAATCGGGATCGTTCTCGCGGCTCTGTCGACGTTCGCCTGATAACGACATTTTGTAACATCAGGAGCATCAGTTTCACCAATACGAATGTAAAGGCCATTCACCAATATTTGCAAACAGCGAAACCTGATATCCTTGCCCTAACTGGGACCAGGTCGATTTGTCACCTAACTGTTTAACTAAGACCCAGGTCGATTTGTCACCTGAGTCGACATATCTTCGTTGCTTAGAATACGACTTACATTCGGGATTCTCTTTTAAGGGTGGAGTCTGCGTCTTGATGTGGTCCGATCTGGCATGCCAGAGGACGGAGGCGTTGGAACCTAGTGACATGGACATCATGTGATTGAGGGTCGTGGTGAGGAAATCTGTTAAATTTCTCGATTGTCTTTACCGCTCCCCGAATGACGATCGAACAGATCTTTCACGTACTGTCGACTGGATATAGACCAACCACCCGGCTTTTGAAATTATTTTCCTTGGCGATTTTAATGTGCACAATTGCTGCTGGTTGGTACATTCTTAGAGAACCAACGAGGCTGAGGGACTGGCGGAGATGTTCGTTGTTAGCAACAACTTGACTCAACTCGTGGAGGAACCTATGCAAGTGCCGGATACGAGAGGTTATTATGCGAACACCTTGAATCTGTCGTAGGTATGCTTTGGAGACTCCGATGTTAACGCATGCGCGGAGTCGATCACAGAGATTATTCTTCTCGGGATGGAGATCTACATTGCCGCTCGCACTGTGCTCTAACATTTAAGGGTGCTCCAAAAGCCCCCTTTGTGCGTGCGTTGGTGTAAAAAAAAAATTCCATCAAACGAAGTTCATTTGATAAACCTTGGTTTGATAAAAAATGCGAGCAGATTACAGCGGTAGAAAATAGAGCTTTTAAACAATGGCGCTCTAATCCCACCGATGTGAACAGAACGAATTTTGTTAGAATGAGAAAGGCGTGCAGCCAGGTGATTGATACCGCGAAGAAGGCTTACAACGACAGAGTGACCAATAACTCCTTGATTATCCCTTCTGGTTATTAGCTAGGACTACCAGCAGTAACTTCGTTTCCACCTCTTTTCCACCATTAGTGATGGGCAGCAGGGCGTTAGTCAGAAATTCCAAAGATAACGCTAATGTGTTCGCGAATTCAAACCTCGATGCCGGTCATATGGAACCACCTGTGACCGCGCCGGTACGGTCTCCAATGCGGGATGAGAGGTTTCGCCCGTCTACTATTCAACGCATTCTACGTGGACTGGACTGTAGGAAGGCAACCGGCCCGGACGAAATACCAGCAATAGTCCTTAAGAACTGTGCTCCAGAACGATCGCGGGTCCTTGGCAGACTCTTTCGCTTATCTTATGCACGGAGGATACTTCCTACCTGCTGGAAGGTAGCTCGAGTTCAGCCAATCCCAGAGATGGGGAAAAAGTGTCTCCCACAAAATTACGGTCCGATAGCATTACTGTCTATTTTATCTAAGGTGATGGAAAAAGTCATCAATACAGAGTTCGTTAAGTATTTGGAGTGCAACGGACTTCTGAATGATCGTCAATACGGATTTCGTGGCAGGCGGTCCACGGGAGACATTTTGACACTTATGACCGATATATGGACATCTGCGATTGAGCGGAATGGTCAGTCAAGGGCGGTCGCATTGCATATCTGCAAGGCTTTTGACCGCGTCTGGCACGGAGCATTGCTGAGCAAACTTCGTTCATATGGACCTTCCCAACAGCTTTGCGACTGGACGAGGAGCTTCCTTGAGAATCGATCGATCCGCGTTGTTGTGGATTGCGAGTGTTCGGATCTGTATCCTGTTAATTCTGGAGTGTCCCAAGGTTCTATTATGGCTCCAACCTTGTTTTTGGTTTACATAAATGATTTGTTGGAATCAACGGATAACCGAGTGTTCAGTTTGGCGGATGATAGTAGACTTCTTTCCTCTTTTTCAAGTGATCACCAGATTAGGGCATCAACGTCACACCAGCTGAGATGTAGACAGATTGACTCTCTGAATCGGGATCTATATAGGGTCCTGCAAGGGGGAAAGGCTAATCTCGCCGACTTGAATGCAACGAAGACACAATACACAATATTCACAAAGAAAAGTGTATCATCGGTTCCACAGCTGACAATGAATGGACAGACCCTAAAATCTGAGGAAAGATTGAAATGACTCGGTCTCACGGTCTGTGGTGTCATAAACACGTGTCGAACATCGCCAGATCCGCCTCAGGAAAACTGCAATATCTTTTTAGAACTAAGAAATATTTTACTCCGGCTCAACTTCTTCTCCTGTATAAATCCCATAAATTAGACCCGCTATCGAATATTGCTCTCTTGTTGGAGCTAAGCATACCCTCAACCTACTGGAGAGCATATAGAGACGAGCGATCCGCCTGATCGAGCACACGGCACTGACAGGCACTGTTCTTCGGAGATTCTTGGCATTGTTCCACGCAATTCGGTTTATATGCGCTCCACGAGACAATCCGACCCATCGGACGGCTTTGCGGTTCATCTCCCGATCGCGCGAACATCTCTGCATCAGAACTCGTCGCGTTGTAGAGCCAGAAACCTGTGGAATTAACTCCCCGAGCGAGTGTTTCCAGACCGTCACAACTTGCAACTGTTCAAAAAGAACTGCAGTAGTTATTTGATGATGATGAAAAAAAAAAAACCACATGAGACAGATTTGCTTTCGAACTCGCTCTGTTGCCCGAGCACTCGAAGACAATTCTTAGGATTGGAAATAAGTGAATATCTCGCCGATTTTTAAACGGGAGATCCGAAATTGTCTTCCTTCTGCTGACCCAAAACACTAGCCTCAATTCTGTCAAAGGTTATGGTTTAACCGCCAGCTTTCAAGATATCTAGAAGCAAACAACCTTCTTAATAATCGCCAGTGTGGATTTCGCCTAGGTAGTTCCCCTGTCTAGTTCAGCACACGACTTATTTCTTTTTGTTTTCTTTCCTTGTTTTTATTTCGTTATAAATAAATAGTATACTATTTCTAATTATAATATTACCGCACGACTCTAAGCAAGTTCCTGCCGTCAACGAATTTTTAACATCAACTGAACCTGTGGGGGTAAAAGTATAGTACCAACCACGGGCACTAGTTCACTAAAATCCCCCAACGATGTCGTCGTAAATTGTTCGCAGAAAACAAAATCCAAGAGAAGTGAATAAATAACAATGCGCTGAGTTATTTTTTTTTATTTTCTGGTTAGTTCTTTATTTTTTTGCTTTAACTTTTATTTATATAAAGTATCCTGGCATAACACGTGTAATTTAGAATTTCACTGGTGATAGTGTGGTTTAACTTCAATTTAATTTGTATACACTTATCTTGATAAAATTTTATTTACATAAGAATATCCTTGCACCACTCGTGTAGTTTACACGACGAATTTAATGAAGAAAACTATGCCTCAAAAAGAACTAGACCCCACTCGACTTTTTATACAAAAAGGTTAAACGAAAATAGTTTTGACTGTATAAAACGGAAGGAATACTTTTCTCTTGACTCGTGATAACTCTCGCACGTGTGCACACTCCATTAGTTAATAATCGACTCATCCCAATCAGAGATGAAAATTGTCTTTTGGGATATGCACAACGATCAACCAATTGGGATCATACTCTCATCTGTGCTCTCTCATTTTCCCCGCCCATGGAGGTGAATAAACCCCTGATCCCGGGGATGAGTCGCTAATTGCATGCACGAACGCATAATCTGGTGATGACCGAGTGACCTAGTTAGAATATTGTGGTGATCTCTGCAACAGCTGCAACAACTTGGGAAATATTAGCGTGAGAACAAAATAAAAGAATTCGATAACCCAAACCGTTGCACGATGATGCAACCACATCGTTTGGTTAGACTTGGTTGTTGCTAACCAAATCTGGAATTATGATTTCCGGTGGAAAATTCACATGGCTGTGATATGGTGTTGCCGTATGGCAAGAAAATTCTGAATTCAATTAAGCATTATGTGCATAAAATAATGAATCCAGGCCATGCGTCCTTTTGGAATATATCTTTTTTCAGGTGAAATAGCCGACGGAAGGGATTGGGGTTGAGGTTGTAAGCGATTTGTGGTCGAAATTGGGTAGAAATTGTGGGGTGGTTCTCCGTGTAATATAGAGAACCCCCACAAAACTTTCCCCACTTCTTAGGGAATCTTTTATTTTTCTGAATGCGTCCTACCCCTATACGCCATCCATCCATTCTTTTTTGGGAGCGACTTTTCTTGGTGATTTGTGATCCCTGACCTTTTGTTTCCTTTCTATGAAAAAATAAATTGAAGGTAATGTGCGCCATCCTAGGAACGGCACTATATTACTTTTACTGGTTTTTCAATGTAATTCCTAACTAATGATTTCAGTGAAACAACACCCGAGGATCGTAATATTTGTGTTCATTTGATGGATTTCCTGCGAGATAGCTATCATTTTTCCCTCATTGTTTTTATCCAATATTTGGATTTTACAAACACGTGAAAAAGCCGTCTCATGAGATAGCTAGGCAGGCATGGGTCACGTGGGGATGTGGCATCTTTGCTCGTAGAGTCACCATAGTTTCATAATAACAGGTCCACAGAACATTCAATGGTGTAGCTTACAGTAACACACTCTATCCACCGCTTCAATAAGTTGGCACACTTCATACATCAAAAGCTTCCAAGAGGGAATGGTACTACGCCCTGTTGACGAAATTGTATTCGTAAGAAATTTGATAAGAGATTACCCCTCTGGCTGCTTAATATAAGTAGTTCCGAATGATATTAAATATACCTCCCTTCAAATTAATGCATTGAGAGCCAACTTCAAATGTTATTCTCAAGCTGGACCACACAAATATGGAATGCTCTGTGTACGTATTTGTTTCCTCCTCCATTGTAATATCTTGGCGATCAATGCCAATGCACGTTAGCACCCCGTTTTTTTTTTATTATTTTAACTTCGAAATCTTTAGTTTGTGTCCGTTTAACCCTTATGTCAATGACCGGGTACCCGGGTACCCATTTCGATTTTTAAAAATGTCAATTTGAAAGTAAAAAAAAAATTTTTTTTTCATTGAAATTTCGTAATTATCATTCAGAAACGTTTGAATGGAGATGATCTAAGACATGGGACCGAAATTCGTCTACTAGGCCGAGCAATCGTGAAATTGCGACGAAATGATTACTGTCGGTAAAGTTGGTCATTGACATAAGGGTTAATACAAAAAGAAATGCTTCAAGAGTACATTGGCTCCTAGCAACCCATGACGGCCTACAGTGGGCTAAATTTATCTTTTTCGGAATATCTGTACAATGTTTCGGATTAAATGAGTAATTCCAACTGAGTGATACGAATTATAAAGAATTCCTTCCTCTCTTGCTCTTTTAGTATCTATATTGAATTTCTTATTGATTTTTCCACCTAAATACGAGTCCCTATACTTGATTCTAGAAATACTACTGCAGGTACATATTAAACTGAAGATTCTACACGTGTATTTACGTACCGCCAATAAGTAGTCGATTCTATTCCATAAGTATTTTAAAGATGGAGAATGTGCCGATGACTTCACAAATATTTTCACGTCTACATTCAGTTAACATTCGCTATTGATTATTGACCTTTTTTTATATAAAGCTGATCCCCTTGTTAGGTTCTTCATCTTTTTACAATAATCAGTTCCCTTGCAGGAAATCCATTTACGGGACAGGAAGTTAAATTCACGTAGCACGTTTTCTCGCGTGCTGGAATGTCAATTGTTTTATTTACTTCTTTATATCTAAGTGTCCTGGTACACCTGCTCTTGTTTGTTGTACTTTTGACGAAAAAAGGTCACAATTGTATATACGAGTACAAGAATATGAATATCAAATTTATGTTTAATTAAGCGACGGTAAAATACTTAAAGTGGTCTAAACAGGGGCTACGAAAACAACCTCCCGAAACGTTTCCATTGCAACTGAACAAAACAATTGTGGCCAAGTGGAGCATAATGATGGGTATGAAACTACCAGTGGTCCCTTTACCGACTATTGTTGAAGTAGGTTAATATGAAACAACAAAATTTTAGTTACCCTAACCTTCATCCACATCCCTTTGCGTCAACCAGGATGACGTCGAAAATAATTCGCCCTGCCATCACAGTTTCTTGTAATAGATTGCATTCCATTGTGTTTTAGAAAGGAGCAATGTTAGAGTACAGTATTTTGTAAAGGCCTGATACTGGTATATTATCTTTCTTTTGATTTTTAGAGAAAAGAAATTTCACTATTTTATGGTGTAAAGCCTTCGACAGGACGGAGTTGGTGCTATAGGTCGCGAGAAAAAGGGTAATGGTGAGTCGTCCTTTTTGAGAATTGCTTTAATATGCCCGGATTAAACCTATTTGGAAATTGACTAGCTGGATAGGACAAATGGACGAACATCCGAAGTGGTTTAGCAAGTGAAAACGAATATTTTTTAAAAAGTAATTTGGGGAATGCTAGCCGAGCTAGCGTATTTGTTAGTGTTCAGCTCTTTGATTGCTCATGCAACAAGTTGAGCTCAAAAGTAAATCTGGCGCATGTTGTGCTGCTTGTGCTCAAGTCGAAGAGATGCTGACTTAAGTTGAATAAGCTGCGAAATGTGCAACAAATAGATTCACTTTCTTCATTGGGATGATGACTATTCTATAGTCAACCATCAAAAATACAAAGGTGAGGAGATAAAGTATTTGATCTTTTTCACAAATGCTGAGAAATGTCTACTGCCTGCGGAAGACTGTAGTATATTTGGTCTCAATTTTGCGGTTTTTCTGTGAATTATTCGACTTATACTATCGGGAACTTAACTCTTTGTTCTGGATTGCTTTCCTACACCTAGATTTCATATCATTTTTACAATATTTCTTATCTTCTTTGATTCTAAACAAAAGGCTAGACAAAAAATGGTTAAATTCTAGCATAATTATCTTATTTTATAACTTACTGGTCGTACGCAGACGCTTTAAGCTAAAGATTGTATGACTATTGTGGAGTTTGCCTTTCGGCGGCAGAACTTCGTTGGTGGCCATAGTTACCATATGTTTATTTGTATTACAAAGTAAAACTAGAAAAACGTTGTGCCATTTTTTTTTTTACTTAAAATAAAACTTACGTCTATTTTTTAATGCTCGCTTATAAAACTAAACTTTTTAATTATAAAACTTAACGCATATAAAACTTAACTTTTAAAATTTTATAATACCCTAATCCTAGAAAAGCTGAGTCTGTTTAAGCTGGCTAATAATGCAGTTATTCTGCCCACATTGGTACACAGGTCTTTATTTGCCATTCAAGCACCAGAACTGTTGGTGCTGTCGGTGGCAGACAATTAAAGAGGTATTAAAAAGAGCCACCGCGGAATTCTACTCGTTCATGCTGAAATAAACAAAGAGGGTAACGGTTCTATTAAAGGGTGTCGACCCTGAGATGGAACCGGAGACTCTGCTCGAGATACTTAAAAAGTTGAAGCACGAAGATCTCGAGTTTACCGCCGTAAAATCGTTCACCACAACCAAGGCAAGAAGGAAAACCGCAAGCTACCCTTCTTTTTAGTTCAACTAACGCCCAGCAGCAGAATTGGTGGTCTAAGAAAAATTACAGTCTTGGATCATCAAATTGTCACATGGGACAAATTAAAAAAAGGCAGAGACATCCTGCAACGTGTCCGGTGCCAAAGGTTTGGTCACGCCGCGGCGAACTGTGAAATGCAGCACCGTTGCGTAAAATGCGGAAAAGACCATAAGGCAGAAGAACGCCCTCTAGGAAAGGAAAGGGTAGAAGACAAAGCCCTTCTAAAGTGCGCAGTGTGCCGGAATGAGGGACACCCCGCTAATTATCGAGGATGTCCTAAACTCCGAGAAATAATGGCAAGAAGTGTGACTCGGCAAAAAAACACAGGGCCAGCTCGTACTACAACAATGCCCGTAACATCGCAGCGGTCGTACGCACAAGTTGCGTCGGGTGGGAGACCACCAAACCAGGCTACAACATTGGTAGCCACAAAAAATCCCACACTGACTGAAACAACATCGCAAGCAGACGTGATCACGGTTCTGCTCAATCTGCAGAGACAGATGACACAGCTACAAAGCCAAATAAACGAGATCTGCTCGCACTTTCCCAATCTAAACAAAAAGTCAATATAAACCCTCTAACCACAACATCAATAAAAGCTCTTGTCGTGAATGTAAATTCACTAATAAGAACTGAGAGAAGAGCCAATCTTTTCAACCTGTTGCAAGATGAACAACCTGATGTACTTCTGGCGGGGGAAACAAAGTTAAACCAGAGACACAAAATATGGCATAAAAACTACGATATTATACGAAGAGACCGACCTAACTCCACTCAAGGGGGTGTCGCAATCTATATTAGAAAAGGAATCCACCATAAAGTTATATATAGTGGAGAAGTGCGCAGGTTCCGGGTGCTGGAAGCCTGTATCGTACGCATACCCCTTCAGCAAGGGAGGGGTTTGTATGCGATTGCGGTCTATGCACCTGAGGAGCACCAACATAACCTACTTATTTATAGCGGAGCTCGAGACACTCTTTCGATGCTTACATTTGTACCTGGACAAAAACTACTTTATCCTAGGGGGAGATATGAACGCCAAGCATAGAAATTGGGGAAATTATATATCTAATGCCAGAGGAAATCAGTTGGCTGGCTGGTTAGATCAGTATCATATTGAATATAGAACTGACCTGTTAGCTATCGAATATCCATCGTTCCCTAGAGGTAGATCGTTCCTAGTGTTGGGGTATCATCTGTAAAAGCGGTAAAAGGGGGCGGCTTACGTTCTTTGGTGGATATCTGGGACGTTCCTGTAGACGTTCCTGCTGGGGGCCGTTTTCTGGATGAGTGGGCGGCGCAAGAAATGTGTCCTCGCAACTTCCTCCTGTGGCGTGGGAGCTTATGGACGGTACACTCGGCTGTTGCGGGCTCCTTGACAGCGAGGGTGGCCTTTTGATATTGTTGAATAAACAGTTAATTCTTCTTTGTGTTTTCAACTTTGGTTTTATTGGTTTAAAATGTATATTTTTAGATTTAATTTTTGTGCGGCCAGCGGTTCGACCTCTGGAGATCTACTAATGACGACATTGAAAATTACTGTCCTTTTATAGTTTTCTTAGTTGAGCATTGTCAATTATTTTATTGTCACAATTCCCAGAAGCACATGCAAGACTTTGTGCGCTTCAATTGGAGTTGTGTTCTGGGAATTTGTTCGAGGTTTGGCTGGATAGGTTCTGGGAAGGGGAATCATGAAATGCTTTTTGAATTAAGCATTTCATGATGTCAGGATTTTGGGAATTGAGGCAATGTACGACGAATTAACTTTTGGTTTAATTCGTTGTTCATGTGACTCAATATAGAATTTGGATGTATTATGTATTAATGGGAAGTATTGGGGATTTGGATGGGATTATTTGATGATATTGGGGATTTGGATAGGAGTAGCGATTTAGGATCGCTACACTAGATATCTTGCTAATTTACTCACGACTGAGACTACTTAACACCAACAGACGAAATAGAAACTGTTTACGGACGATTGAATACGACAGTGACCACTGTGCATTCACGGCAGTAATGGAGCTTCCGAGCGATCTCGCAGATCTGGAGGAATTCGTGATCCCCAACCCTACAACTACAGGGCAATGCGATGGCCGCGGTTCACCAGATCAATAACAAGAGAACTTCGTTCGAATGACTTTAATCTGCCAGTAAACAGAAACCTGACAAATGACAAAATCGACAAATACATCCAACAAATGGACGAAACCGTAAAACGAACAATGGACAAAACAATTCCCAAAACAACAGTTATAGATCACATAAACCTGTACAGAAACACAACAATAAACGCACTCCACAAGAAGACGAGCAGACTGCTATCGAAACTAAAACAATTACACAGACAATTTACAGCCAGACAAGACCAGGAGATAATTTCACTGAAATCCCGATTAAAAAAATTTCCAACAATTACTTAAAGCTAATTATAGATTAGCAACAAATTTGTATTGGAACAACAGAATTCGGGCTATAAAAACTAATAAACCGAATATGTTCCCACAAATAAATAAAATATTCAGGAGAAATAATCAAAACGAAATTCAGTGTCTCCAAATTCCACGTACTGATGTAAACAAGCAGCTGATAACCAACATTGGCATAGATACAGAGAACGCTATCCTCAATAATGAGCTCTTCGTGATAGAAGATCCTTTGGAAAAGGTGAACGCTGTGGGAGCTGTCTTTCAGGAAATGTAAAAGGTGAATGAAAGCATTCGCCGGAATCACGACTTGGAGGATAGAATTCAACTGAATCACCTGCACCTCTGAAATGAAATTTCACTTTCACAATCGGAGAATCCGGGTTTTACCGAATTCAGTGACGATAATCTGTCAATTGACATTAATGCCAATGGTGAGGCTAATAGCCTTTTAATCACAAGGGAAGGAATCCAGAGTATATTCGACTCATTAAGAAGCAAAAAGTCAGTGGGAATAGATGGAGTACCTAACATCGTACTCAAGAACCTGCCCCCACGGGCAATAGATATATACACGGTCCTGTTTCACAACGCGTTGAATAATGCATATAATCCCGCGCGTTGTAAAACGGCTATCATTCAGCCCATCGCAAAAAAAGGGCAAAGACTGTACAAACCCAATGAACATGCGTTCGATAAGTTTACTCCCAAGCATCAGTAAAGCATTTGAAAAGACTATTAACAAAGCTCTGCTAAAATTGGTAGACGACAACAACATTATTCCAAATAACCAGTTTGGCTTTAAGGTGGGTCATGAAACCACAAATGCCACAGCTAAACTGGTCTCCGACATACAATGGAATAAATGTAGGAACCAATGCACAGGGGCCTGTCTGATCGACTTGGAAAAATCCTTTGATACCGTTTGGATCGATGGGTTATATTACAAACTGGTCAGACAAGGCATATATAAGCCTTTACTATATGTACTTTACGATATGTTAAAGGGCAAGAGTTTCGTGGTTCAAATTGGTAATGTGATCTCTAATAAAACGTATAATATCAAGAATGGCTTGCAACAGGGCGCGGTACTCTCTCCGATTCTTTTTAACATTTACATTAGCGACTTATTAGATGCACTTTCGCAGGCTATTGCGTACGCAGACGATCTCATAATTTACAGAACAGTCCGAAAGTTCAGATCATAAATAGTTTAATACAGCGAGACTTCAACAAGGTGCAGCGCTATTGCGATGACTTGAAACTTAAGATCAACTTCCAGAAATGTGAAGCCATCCTATTTAGAACTCCATTATATAAAGCCACGAACGACACAAGGAAAAACTGGCGAAAGCTAGTTATCGTGAGACCGCATGGAGATTAGTTAAATACCTTGGCATCTGGCTAGACCAATATCTGTATTTCAACAGACATGTAGAGGCTGCTTTGCTCAAAGCGAGGATATCTTTTGCTATGACAAGGAGGCTATTTCACAGTAGCCAACTTGACAGCAGGGTAAAAATTATATGCTACATGACGCTAATCAGGCCAATGCTCATATATGGTTGTCCAGTATTAACATAGGTCCAAATTTGATGGAAAAGATTCGGGTGTTCCAAAGGAAGTGTCTCAGAAGTTGTCTCAGATTATATCGGACACCGGAATCGGACTATAAAAAGTATTATTCAAATGAGACTTTATATAATGAAGCATACATAAATAGGGTGGATAATTTTATGATTAAATTAATCAGAGGACATATTGCGAGAGGAATTATTCTGTACTATGAGAGCGTGCGTCCCAACGGCTTTGTTCCACCAGAGGATAGATCCGGAATTCCGCTGATCCGTAGACGGGCGCTTGTGCTACGACCGGGAAGTAACGCGCACCGAAGAAGAGATCTTGCGGTTCAGTAGGGCTATCTCCCACAGAGACCGGGACAATAGTATTAGACAGCGTCAACAGTTCTGGTGGTTGAATGGCATATAAAGACCTGGATACCAATGCCGGTATAGAATCACACTATCATCAGCCAGCTTACATAGACTTAGCTTTTCTAGAATTAGGGTAGTATAAGATTTAAGTTAAGTTAAGTTAAGCGCTTTTAAATAAAATTAAAAATAAACAAATAGAAAAAAAAATAATAAGTAAGTTAAATTTTAAGACAAAAAAAAAACACAAAAAAAATTCGACACAAAGTTTTTCAAATTTTTCTTTGTCTTTCAAATAATCCTAAGTACTGCCACAAAGTTCTGTCCCCGAAAGGCAAATTATACAATTGTTAAGTAATGTTTAGCTTAGAGCGTCTGCGAAGGACCAGTAAGTTATTATATAAGATAATTAAGCTAGAATTTAAGCATTTTTTGTCTAGCATATAAATTAGAAAGTAAGAATATAAAACAAAATAAAAAATGTTGTAAAAATGAAAATGAAATGACTGTTGGTGCTGTTTAATTTTTTTACATTTTGAAGTACCCTTAAATGTCAGAACACAGTGCGAGCGGAAGGAAGTGGATAAGGAAAGGAGGTGTCGATGTATATTGGTCTCGAATGTCTGGACATCACAACGGACAGGGTACACATGATCAGGCAGAACATTCCACATTTGTGCGGTTCGGCTAAAGAATGACTCTCTTATTTGTGCGTCCGAAGTCCACTTTCAACGTGAACTGATGTGCATTCACAGATTGTATGAGTATCGCGGGAAAATGTCTGAACGCGCGGAACACATTCAGCAAGTTCAGTGAGCAACGACCGTGGTAATATCTATAGAAAAGAGATAGGCATGATACTTTGCGTCTGTGTTCTAACGACGGAATTGATCGACTTGCGGTTGGGTCCCCAATAAGCTTCACAGCTCGTTTTTGCATCCTGTCGAGCACGTGTAGTGCAGTATTGCGCCTGACCAAATATGGGAGTTGAACTCCATTTTTGGACGAATATACGCCTTGTATATGGTGGCCAGGTTGGATGGAGTGAGGTATCTTTTACTCCTCTTAAGGAATCCCATACATTTGGCTGCACTTTTCGCAGCTTCAAATATGTGGTCATTCCAGTTAAGAGTCGAATTAATTCGAGTGCCGAGGATTGATAATTCCTTGGCTTCGTCGATGCAAGTGCCGTTCATAGACAGTATATTTACTTTGGGGCTCACCTTTGACGACAAGAGGCAGCACTGAGTTTTTAGGGCATTGAATTCTACTCGGTTAGATAATCCCCACTGACATATCTTGTTGAGGTCGGAATTCAATGTATTAAGCATAAGTTGCTGGTTGGTAGTTTCGTTCGGAGATTTTGGACGGCAGTGTTCGTATGAGTATGACAATCTCAATGTGCTATCATCAGCAAACAAGTGAATTGGGTTGTGAGTTATTGACAAGAGATCATTTATAAAGATGAGGAAGAGAGTGAGTGAGAGTACCGAGATTTCAACGCTTGGGCAGTAGAATGGGGAAGCACAAGGACCAACAGTAGAGGCCAGGTATTAGTCGAAGCCTTCGCAATTCTGAGACGTGGTGTTACTTAATGATGGTGCTGATGGCACCTTCATAAACGATAGAGGCTGATCCAAAATCGACATCACATTTGCCAGCTCCATCTTGGCAAGAAGTATGGAGTGGCGAGTTTTGAACACCTACACCCATAGTAACCACCAAGCCGTGATGTACGAAATATTACCACGCAGGACCACAGAAAGCCCCGAAAAAAGGGTGGAAAGAAAAAAAATCGAACAGTTTGACGCAGAGGCCGAAGCGAACAGAGGCTGTAAAAATCATGAAGTGGGTAACTACCGCATGTGATGCTTCTATACCACGACAAGGACAACCAGCAGGGGCAATCAGACCAGTGTATTGGTGGAACCTAGAAATTGCCTATTGCCGATCAAGTGTAACAAGTTACGACGCTTGCAACAAAAAGCAAGAAATCGTAACCCCTACCCACAGTTATATGCGGAAACGGTAGGAGTTGAAGAATGTGATCCGTAAGAGTAAATATGACGCGTTATTCTCCTTAACGGATGTATTAAATAACAACCCATGGGGCTGCGCTTACAGGTTAGTCATGAAAAGACTACACAACAACATTAGTCAAACGCAAAAAAGTTAAAGTGATATGGCCAGAATCGTTGCTGTCCTCTTCCCGCAATGTGATGAGGTGTTCAGAGTGCAAGAGCAATGGAACATCACTAAAAAGAGATTTTCCTCCCGCGACCATCGAAGAGGTGCTCTTGGCTGTAAGGGTTGTTAAAAAAAAACAAGACCACGGGACTGGGTGGTATTCCTAACTCTGTAGTGAAGACTGCTTTAACAAAAAAGCCGGAAGTCTTCACCAGTCTCTTCACGGCCTGCATTCAAACAGGACAATTTCCTAAACGATGAAAAAAAAAAGCGGTTTGTGCTTATACCAAAAGGAGTCAAGAATCCAGAAGCGCCGTCGTCTTACCATCCGTTGTGCATGGTGGGCATAACTGGGAAACTACTTGAGCGAGTAGTTGTCACTCGCCTGGAACAATTCACTGAAGGGAGATAGGGGCTCTTGAATGACAGTATAGGTTCCGGAAAGATAGATCAACCGGTAGGCACTATCTGTGGTGTACGACAACGCTCGCAATGCGATAGCTGGAGCACGATGGCTAGGAGGTACGAACAAATATTGCGCCGTGGTGACACTAGACGTTAAAAATCCATTTAACTTGGTGAACTGGAATCGGATTCTGGAAGCGTTGGACGATCTACAAGTCTCATCCTACTTGGTGCGTATACTAGCAAACTATCTCTCGGATAGAAGACTGTTCTATGACACAGATGAGGGACGACAGGGATATAAAATAACAGCGGGTGTACCGCAGGGATCTGTATTAAGTCCGCTGTTATAGTATATCATGTATGATGGTGTGTTCAGGGTCAATGTACCAGAAGGAGTTATAACCATTAGGAACGCAGATGATTTGGCGATAGTGGACGTAGGTAAACATCTAGATGACCTGGAGAATATTTACACCCAAGCAATCCAGAGCATTACATGCTGGGTAGATTTGACCGGATTGAACCTAGCTGGACATAAGACGGAGACAGTTTTAATAAGCAGCCGCAAGAAAGTTGAGCACATTGATTTGCAAATAGTGTTACGTGCGACTTCCGCCATCCCATCGTTTGTTCGTTTTTAATATAATTTAATGGTAGATGGTAAGGTGGTGGGAAAAACCCACGATTCACATGTTGAATGTGCGAACATACTCCTGTTCTAGTGTGGATCGGGTGCAAGTTAGATTTCTGTTTTCGGAGTGGATGCTGATGGAGAGGGAGAGAAAGATGATATTTTAATTTCGTTTATTTTGATTTTGGTTGCTCGATACGGTTTTTTAAAGAAGACAGTTGGTTAACAGAGATAGAGAAAAGAAGAAAGGGAAAGGTCGCCAGTAACGCTCCGTTTTTTTTTTTTTTTTTTTTGGTTGAAAGCAGCAAAGGTTAAAGTTTAAAATTTAAAAAGAAGGAAAACGAAAAAATACTAACACATTTTGTCAAAGTGAAGTTTTGAAATTAAACGTATAAGAAAAAAGAATAAAAGCTCTTTTTTTTCTTGGAGCGCCGTTTAAAAACGCAAGTGCTTAAACGTGGATTGGCCAAATCTATCCATCATGCTCGTGTGTTGATCCGTCAAAGACACAATTGAGTTTGGAAGCAGGAGGAGAACATCCCATCGCTTGTGGTGCGATTGGAACCACAGAAACACATCGACTTCTCTCTAAAATCACCATTTGGCGGTGGCCGCCCTGGTCGTGTAAAGAGGAAGAACCTGAAGAATAACCACAGGTGGTGGAACAGCCGCTGAAGAAGAAGAGGAGTCCTAACTGGAGAGCGAAATAATAGACACCCCACTCTGGACTAACCACAGGTAACCAATTTGACTTTACACTAAATTTTCTGTGGCGGAAACGTCACAATAGAAGGACAAGCAATCTGAACCAGTTGTGATTGCAGCTAAAGAAAACGCTGCGTTGCATGAAGTCTTATAGCGTTTGCGACGATAGTGAAGGTCGTGTGATTCGAACCGACGCTATGACGGTTAGAATCACAAAAAATTGCACCAATGCTCAACACATCAGGACACTGCCGCGTGAATTTCTAAACCCAAATACATTTAACTGTTGTGGTATTGCTATGTTATTGTTTGGCATACGGCTGACGCTTTTGCTTATTCGATTTCCTTTCTGTGTTCTTCACTGTTTGCTTGTGTACTGTATGTGTGTAATAGAATACATGCTGAGTTCAAAACAGGCGTGGTTCGTAGCAAATGATATTCTATGTGACATGGTGCAGCAGTTGCGACGCGACAAGCGGAGTAACAGGTAAAATCCGTCCCGCCCGCGATGGATTACCGCGGGGATCAACGGGAATATGTGCCTGGCGGGAGGTGGTTTTAGTCGGTAAAAATCGTCATGCCTCTGGATCGGTCCAGAGGCGCATAGAGGCACAGTTCGCCGCGCATGAGAAGATGTCAGGCGCCTATCGGAATTTAGAAAGGGTAGGGCCACCAACTCTAGCCACTGTGGAAACACGCGAGCGTAGCTTACATGCAGGATGGGAAGCTATAAGGAATAGGCACAAAGTCATACTTAGCTCATCAGCCCCAAGGACGACCATCGCCCATCGATACTTTGACGAAGGTTTTATTGACCAGGCAGAGGAGACGTATTTGAATGAGGCCACCAAGTTCGTCGAGGCAAGACACGCCCTCAGCGTCGAATGTCCGAGCACCTCCAGGGCTGCGATCGACGCCGTCAATCGGCCCCATGTCAGAAAACTTCCCCCGATCCAGATGCCAACATTTTCAGGGAAATATTCGGAATGGCGACCCTTTAAGGTCCTGTTCCTAGTGGTACTGGCAGACCACCCCGAACTGGTAGATGTGTAGTGCTCTAAAAAGCCCTACCACCTTTTTCCCCATCCATACATCCTAATCCCAGAAATCCTATATCAAAACATTAAATCCTATCAAAATCCTGAAAAACCAAAACCAAATCCAAAATTCGCAATAAACGAATCAAAATATTCGTTTATCGCTTTGCATTTGCCCCACGGCATAATTTAATCAGAAAACCAAAACTAAAATCAAAATTCGCAATAAACGAATCAAATATTCGTTTATAGCTTTGCATTTGCCCCACGGCATAATCTCTATTCAAAATCCAGAAATACATTTCAATCTGGTAATTTCCCTAGAAAATTAAACAAACCAAATCCATGGCAAATCACACCAGATGTTCGAATTTGCCACAAGCAAACAATACCCAAATACCATTTCAAATCCTCACATGCAAATAGATTGATGAAGATTCAGAAAACTGAATCTTATCTAAAACAAACATTGAGCATCGCACGAAATGTATTGAAAATCGAGATTGTTGCACGAAAATGTGTATCTTTGGGATACAAATTTTCGATTCCTTTTCCTTTATAAAGGAATAGTATAGTGATCTCCAGGCCGCAGTTAAATATCATCCGTTGTCCCTGAAGGAAAATATCCTGGAGAAGGGCGAAGTTCAAATTAAAAATAAATAAAATACTAAAAGGAAAAACGAGCCTTCTTTTTCATTTTACGGGTGAGTAAAGCATAGGTACACCCTCAAAGAGAATACTTCTGAAGATCTGGAGTATCACCTGGCCACCACGGAAACCAGCGGACTTGCGAAGACTGAGGCCAAACCAAAAGGACGTTACTCTTCCCTCTGGATCAGAGGAAGCACGGTCAACGACCCCTTGTAGGACAAGATTTCAGGAGCGGTCTGTTTTAAGAGATCGCCTTGTCCTTTTAAGGATCAGGAGACTCGCGTCCTGAAACTAACCCCTACTAAACACAACAAAAAATTTTGGTGGCAGCGCGTGGGATACCCAAAATCCCCTACCAAAGAAGACTCGGGGATTATCCAACAATCCCCTACCAAAGAGAACACTGGAAAAATTATCCACGAAGGACGTCCCGATAATGCAGAATTTCAAAATCCTCTATAACTGATTCCTGAAGACATCAAAGACACGCACTCCAGGCGCTTGAAGGAAGACATTTAAAACTGGCGGGATAATACTTGCGATATCCCCTAACAACAAAAAAGCAAAATTTCTTCTAAAGCGTATTCCGGGGCTAACACCGGAACAGTGACATTAAAACCTTTTTTTTTAATTTTTAAAGCGTATACCGGGGCTGACACCGGAAAGATATTGAAATTTAAAAGCGTTGCCTGGGGCTTGGATACCGGCAAAGTAGATGAAATCAAAGTGCTACGAAAACTGCCACGAGTTCCGTGGAAAAGAGGAAACATCTTTTTCCTTATACACCAGCACAACATAATCATCAGGAAATTTGCTGCTAGATCCTGACGATAGTGATTAGGACCAGAGAAGAATAAAATAATACATCCAGTGGAGCGAACCCCAGTCAGCAGAAAAACCGATTCCTGTCGCAGCTACAACAACCACAGGTAAAAGAAAATTTTTATTATTAAAGTGAAAAGTGGAACAGAAAGTGAACTAAATTTGATAATTAAAATAAAGATAAAATTCATTTAAGTTTGTCATTTTTTGCGTAGTAATCGGCCTCCAAAATAAATAAATTTTTTTTTTTATTTTAAATTTTCGAAATCATTAACTAAAGGAGACGCCAAGAATAATGTTCAGATACTTTTTTCAAAATTGTTCTTTTCACATGAGGATCAAGAAAAACCCTCTAAAATTTGATTTTTTCTTTTAAATGCAATTAGTTTATATATTTTTTCCTCTCCTAATGGGAATATCCATATAAGTGCCCAGAAGGGATAAAATTATAGTGAAGCAATCAAGGGAACTATAGAAAATATGTTCACCTTTATAGACGAAATTTAAATAAACGTACACTGAAATTTATCAAAAATTTTACACATATTTCAATTTACAGAGGCAAAATTTAAATTAAACAAACATAAAAATTTTCATAAAATTGATACGAATACATTTTTCTTAATAAACATATATAAATAAACGCACGACAAATAAGGACAATGAAAAGTCCTCAAAAAACAAAAAGAGATAAAATATGTAAATAATAAAAATTTCTTGTAATACACCAAAACAAGAAAAAAAAAAACCCAAAAGTTACAATACGAAATAATGTTAAAATAATGAATTAAAATACTTATATAATTATAAAACAGTATACAATTAAAACGTATACTCAGAAAATAAGAAAATATTTACTTTAAATCAAAACGAAAATTTTTAGAATCAAATGTTTCCTTCTAATACAATGTTTAACCAACATGAAAAAAAACAAATTATATGAAATTTTAAACCAAATGTCTATTGTACATACAACCAAAACCGAACTAAACGAATATACCCTTAACCCAAAATAAAATAAAATCAAATAAAAACTTTATTTTTGGATAACCAACAACTACTATTAAGCACATTTATACTAAGAAAATTCAAACCTAAAAAACCAAATTATATTTGTACAAAATTTCAAAAGAAAATATTCTAATTATATAAATAACCATCGTGGAAACTTCAATACACGAATACATTCATAATAAGAAAGAAACAAACTACAAAAATTACACATTTATAATAAATATTGTATACATAAAGCTACTATGTTAGAAAATATCAAGCCTATGCAACGGAATCACGATACTATCATCCTTTATCCTCAACCACACCATTTTCCAGAAAATTAATCTCATAAAGATCAATTTTCTTTTTTTCAAGGAGGGGAGGATGTAGTGCTCTAAAAAGCCCTACCACCTTTTTCCCCATCCATACATCCTAATCCCAGAAATCCTATATCAAAACATTAAATCCTATCAAAATCCTGAAAAACCAAAACCAAATCCAAAATTCGCAATAAACGAATCAAAATATTCGTTTATCGCTTTGCATTTGCCCCACGGCATAATTTAATCAGAAAACCAAAACTAAAATCAAAATTCGCAATAAACGAATCAAATATTCGTTTATAGCTTTGCATTTGCCCCACGGCATAATCTCTATTCAAAATCCAGAAATACATTTCAATCTGGTAATTTCCCTAGAAAATTAAACAAACCAAATCCATGGCAAATCACACCAGATGTTCGAATTTGCCACAAGCAAACAATACCCAAATACCATTTCAAATCCTCACATGCAAATAGATTGATGAAGATTCAGAAAACTGAATCTTATCTAAAACAAACATTGAGCATCGCACGAAATGTATTGAAAATCGAGATTGTTGCACGAAAATGTGTATCTTTGGGATACAAATTTTCGATTCCTTTTCCTTTATAAAGGAATAGTATAGTGATCTCCAGGCCGCAGTTAAATATCATCCGTTGTCCCTGAAGGAAAATATCCTGGAGAAGGGCGAAGTTCAAATTAAAAATAAATAAAATACTAAAAGGAAAAACGAGCCTTCTTTTTCATTTTACGGGTGAGTAAAGCATAGGTACACCCTCAAAGAGAATACTTCTGAAGATCTGGAGTATCACCTGGCCACCACGGAAACCAGCGGACTTGCGAAGACTGAGGCCAAACCAAAAGGACGTTACTCTTCCCTCTGGATCAGAGGAAGCACGGTTAACGACCCCTTGTAGGACAAGATTTCAGGAGCGGTCTGTTTTAAGAGATCGCCTTGTCCTTTTAAGGATCAGGAGACTCGCGTCCTGAAACTAACCCCTACTAAACACAACAGATGTCGAAAGGCTTTATTATCTGAAGTCCAGCCTCCGGGACGAGGCCGCCAGACCCATTCAGAACATTCCTGTGACAGAGGAAAATTACCACCGAGCTTGTGGATCATTATGATAATACTCGCGCCTTGGTTCACTCTTCCCTGACGACGCTTCTGAACGTACCTGCCCTAGCTAAGGAGTCAGCCGCAAGCCTGCGCACACTCCGCGAGACCACCAACGACGCGATTGACAGCCTGGATGCTCTTGGTCGCCCAGTAACTACCTGGGATGATATCTTGGTCCACTTGACCATCTCGCGTGTGGACCCCCGAACTAGTCGTGATTGGCAGACCCCACAGGGCAGCACAATGAAACCACCGACCTACAAACAGCTGGACGCGTTCTTAAAAACAATAATTGAGGCGTTGGAGTTCGTGGAGCTGCCCCGAAGCAACAGCGAGCACCCTCATCGACATAAGAGCGATCACCAGTCAAACATCCAAAGGACGCGTCTCTCGGCCTACACCGACTCAACCTTAGTCCAGAGCCCTCGGCTCATCTGTCCATATTGCAGCTCATCACATTCTTTAGGCTCCTGTGCAGAATTTAAAGAACTCAATCTGAACCAGCGGAAGTCCCTTGTCAACCAGCGACGGCTGTGTTTCAACTGCATGGGATCACATTTGTTTCGCGATTGTTCCTCCACCAGCCGATGTCGACATTGTCAAGGAAGACACCATACCCTGCTCCACGCCGGTACGACAGCATCACCGCAAAGTCCAAACGTACACGCTGCCCCGAATCAACATAACTACCAGATTCCTGGAGTGTCTTCGCATACCTTAACCGCCCATCAACCGCGGGAAACCCTCCTTGCTACTGCACGTGTCATCATAAAATCAGGGGACCAACGCCGGGTAGAGACCCGTGCCCTGGTGGACCCTTGTTCCGAGGTAACGTTCATCTCCGAACCTCTCGCTCAGCGCCTTCGTGTCCGCTGTCGGACATCGTTCATCCCAGTTCACGGAGTCGGAGGCGCCCGATGCCATACCGCGAAGGCCCAGTCGTCAATCACGATCATGTCTCGTCACGACGGCGCTAGGGGCTGGACGACCCACGCTCTTATCTTGCCTCACCTGCCGGAGTACGTGCCACCCCCTCGACTCCTGTCTGGCGACCTAGCCGTCGCAACAGGTCTAGACCTTGCGGACCCGGACATCCCCTCCAAGGAAAAGGTGGATGTGATCATCGGCGCCAACCTGTACCAGGCCATCATTAAGACAGGATTAAGGGAGTCTGACCACTCGGACATCATCGCCCAGGACACTCATTTGGGGCGGATATTGACGGGTGCAGCTTCGCTCGGCCCAGACATCTCTAATAGAAACCCAATCTTGGCCAGTTACCTGGCCGGTCCTCGTGGGTTGCGAATTTACAACTCCAACCCAGAGGAACTGGTCGGACATACGACTGCTGACAGGTCCCCACAGGGGACAACGAGGAGACGTAGTCGACGTCGACATCAAAGAACTCGAATGCAGTACATACACTCAACTACCACCAGAGACCAAGGAGCACACAATGTCCCGCTTGGCGAGCGGCGCTCCCCAGTATCCAGGGACCGACCGAGTCCCAACCGCTGCATCCGAATGAACGCTGCGGCCTCAACCGCAAACGACCGCATCGTTCCGATCATTAACTCCGAAGAAGTACCAATGAACGCAGCACTCGTCACCATCACTTGTCTCGAGGTAGTGAGACCAATCCCCAGCCATCACGTGGTTGCCGATCGTGGGTTGCGAACTTTCAACTCCAACCCAGATCGCGTGGCCAGTTCCATGACCAGCAACGGTAACCGCATCCAACACCGAAGGGGGCCATCTCGTCATCACGAACCCTCCTGGCCGTCCAAGACACCGCTGTCTTCAACACTTTTCAGAGCGGGCAGCTCTCTTTTAATCAACCTCCGACGTGACGGTGGACTGCACCGGGTCGCTACCCGCCCACTCACGAGTACCATCGCCAAAATCGGCATTCTTCCATTGGAGGAGATACCCCCTCCTGGACCATTTATCAGATCCCCCGACCCAGCTCCGGACGACTACCCTCTGGAGCCAGACGATTCGCCAATGATTGGCGAAGGCGGGCGGAATGTTAAGGATTCGCCCTTAACACAACCGGCGAATTCGCAATTAAATACCTGTGGCACCACCTGAATTGGATATGTGGCATCACCTTAAACAATGTCAGCAATCAGCTGACATTTGTGATTTTTCTGTTGGCTGTCACATGACAACCATTTTACTTTTTTAATTTCTCTTCTTGTTTTGGCGCTTGAAATCAATAGTTGATCCACCGAGATCAAACGAATCCTTTGAGTTAAATAAATTAATGTTAGTTAATAGACAAACCAAATCGTTGCTTTCTATTGAGGATTCGTTCTGGACTAACTGGATTTCACAATTTGGTATCATTTTCCATTTGTTTTTAATTACTTGTTCAGTTGTTTTCATAAGCAAATCATCAACGTTTATTGGGCACGCCAAGAGAACATTACGAATATACAACACCAGGAGACACCATCGTGTTCCTGACGTATCTATCCAGAGTCTGTTTGACTTTACACACATCTTTTTGGCCAGGAGACACCATCGTGTTCCTGACCGCTTGTATTCAACGCTTGTTGAATACAAGTATACATCTCGATTTATTTAACTCTACGCTTACTGTCTCTTCCCTCGCACTAGAAGAACCACGGCGACCGGCGTCATAACAATAAACAATACCAAGTACACTTTTATTTGTTAATGCGTCAGCTACACAGTGCGACAAATAAATTTCAACACTATGCATGGAATTACACTATTCGCTATACACTATTCAAAATGCTCTCCTCTTGTCTTAAATACACTTGTTATTGGGATTAAACAATGATTCAATTCTAGCTCATTGTGTGGAATCGTGTTATAGTTGTTTTCATGGTTGAAATGTCTTTAAAAAAAATCCTTTTAATCGAGAATAGAGAGAATCCGCAGTGAGTTAAATCAAGTGATGATTGAGCATACAAACTTGATTTCTATGACGAATAATGAGTGATTTTTGGGCAATGAGTAATTTTAAGCATCCATTTCAAAGTGTGTAGACCAAATTTGGAACGACCTCTGTCTGGTGATGTTTAAAGCGTCTTCTATAATTTTCAGTGAGGCTTTGCGAACATTTGCAATAAAATCACATACTTCTTCAATCACTTCGGGACACCGAGCTAAAACTGGCCTTTCTTGACAATTATCTCCTTTTAACCTCTTTTTGACTTCCAAAAAACGTTTAAGCCATAGACAAACATTTGCTCTACTCGAACAGTCGTCGCCGAACGCTACCCGCAAAACCATGAAATGAATTAACTAGTTAGTATTTTATAACTAGTTAGTATTCCCGTCGGGGAGCCTCTGGCGCAAGACTAATGACCTTGCCCGGAAACCCAAATTATCATGGAAAATTTAACAAGTTTCAGGATTTACTAAATAAGGCCAAGACCGGTTACCGGTTGTAGTGCCGATGATGATGATCAGTATTCCAATATCGACAACAAAGTAGATTTCAGAGAATTGTCACAATATTCTATTTATCAACCGATTAAAGCTAAATTGATATTGCGCGAAGGATAAATGTTCCAGCTACTTAAATGTCGCTAAAAACCATTATGATATGAGTCGAGTCTCGGAACTTAACTGTCGTTCTGTATACAGGGTTAACATTGCTAGAGTTAAGGCACCAAGTTCCATCACCATATAGAGGATGAATCACCTAATGATAACATCCCAAACAATCCTAATCTCCAAGTCCTATACAGCACAATACAACATAACGAAAGTTAAGGCACCAAGTTCCATCACCATACACCAACCAGAGGATGAATCACCTAATGATAACAATGAAGCACCTAATGATAACATTCGAACAATCCTAATCTCCAAACGCAATACAACATGATGAATCATAACGACGATAACGTCTGCATCAGATCAGACATCTCCTTAACATCCAACATCAAACCATCGTCATCACATAAACCGTCAACGTCCCAATATACCAACAAAATAGAGGACCAGTGGCAAACAGTTGGACACAAAATTACAAATAAGGTGAGGCCACCACCAATTTACATCAAAGATGCAACTAGCATCAAGGAAGTAATCAAGATGCTCGAGAATGCCCTAGGACATCGAAACTTTACCACAAATTCCAAAGGCTCCTCGATGTCGATCATGACAACAACTTTGACAGACCACGACACGGCAGTAAAAAAACTCACAGAAAAAAAACATGAATTCTTCACTTTTCAACATGCCCAGATGAAACAAAAGACATTCATCATAAGGCACATTGACCCAGCATGGACGAATGAAGAACTTCTACTCGAAATATCGAAGATCTGCCCGGAACTGAGTATACACAGATTGGACTACTTCCAAACTCCTCATATGAAAGAAAACAATATTCGGAGTTTACGAATCGTACAGATTCCACCGAACGAAGATGTTAGCCGGATTAAACAAATATAATATTTGTTTACGCATAAAATTGCGATTGAGGAACCACACAAACAGGACGTTCTCCATTGCAAAAGATGTCAAGGTTCAGGTCACTTAGCAGCTGCGTGCCATTTAAGTGCACGATGCGGGAAATGTGCCGAACAGCATACACCTGGAGAATGCAAGGTAAACCCGCCTGGTACTGAACCAACAACAATTCAAAAAACAAACGCTGATGGATCAACAACCACAAATAAAATCACAGTAACGTGCTGTAACTGCGGAGGCCCTCATCCAGCAAACTTTTCCCAATGTCCCGAAAAGCTACGAATCTTCGAAAGACGATCGGCACACACGACAACAAATAAACCAGCACCAACCAAAGCAACTGCAACTAAACCCTCATCGCCTCAACCATCTCATTTCGCGGGATCAGGAATATCTTATGCAGAAGTTACGAAAGATTCCCGAAACTGGACTAAACCTCATCAACCCAATTCCAACGTTCTCAACCTGGACATCATGGGTTATATTAGAAGCCTGCTTACGCTGCTACCCACCCTGAAACACAGCTCGGAAATAGAAAAAAAGGTCAGATCTTAGATTTAATAACTTTCCACATTCTTTCCCTTAATGAATAGTTTAACCCTAGTCTCCCTCAACACAGAATCCATATATTCCCACACTCGTAGACAACACCTCCCTTTGTTTGTTGAAAAGTTCTCCCCAGATGTTCTTCTTCTCTCAGAAACCTGACTTAAATCGAACTCGCGAGTTTACATTCCTAATTACACATTTGTGTCAAACCCGCGAAACACTGGCCCTCGTGGTGGTACTGGAATTCTAATACACAAGAAATTCCAATTTACTGAAATTTGGTTCACTAACATAACTAATGTCGAATACACGGCAGTTAAACTCTTCTGCAGAAGTAATAAGGTACTGGTTTTGTCGTCTATATACATTCACCCTTCTCGTGAACCTAACTTCCCTAGTGCAGACATTTCTCAAATAATCCAGCAGTCTCTGCCGGGACCTTTCATTATAGGGGGACACTGGAATGCTCGACATACATCATTTAATGACATCAAGTGCAACAAATACGGCTACCAACTCCTAGTCATCCATATGTTTACGCAGACTGTCCATTGCAACCTACTCGAATTTGTAGTACAACCAAATCAACAATCGATTTCTTCCTAAAATTCACAGATATCTATTCATCTAATCCCCCTACAGTGTCTTTTACATTCCCATCCGATCATGGGTCCGTCCACTCCACGGTTCAAATCCCTTCGCTCGAACCACTCTACACAGTGAATCCTATCCCAAATGTTTCCAAAACAAACTGGAAAAAAGTCAATAACGATATTGCCGCCAGTTTTTCAAATTATTCTTTACCGGAATCTTCAAACCTGTTCCCTACTGAAAATGACCAGGCAGCTGTAAAAATAGAGCAAATACTGGGAAATGCTCTCTTCAGCCATACCCCTACGACCGTCCCTCATAACCACTTAGGAGAACCATTACCCAACCTCCTCACAAAATTATTGCTCATAAAAAAACAACTCCGACGTAAATTGCATATATTATTAGCTACTCACCCTTTATTAAACAACAGATACAGCTTTTGACCACCCTGATAAATGGACAACTTAAAAATTTCACCGATCAGACCTACAGGTCTACTCTAAACAGTATCAAACCAAACCGTGACCTATTTAAAAATATAAATCGACTAACTGGTCGTAAATTCAAGCCTCGAATAGACTATCTTATCCAACCAACTAACAGTAACATCGCCCAATCGGACACTGATATAGCAAACTGTCGCGCTGAACACATCTGTAAAACTCATAAACAAAACGATTCCCTCCCAGTCACTAATTTCCACGACTCCGTGAATGAATTCATGTCACGCATACTGGAGCCATCCTTCCCACCATTCATTGCTGAATTCAACGAAACCAATAAAGCGTCACATCCCATGGGAACCGCACATTCCTAAGCTTTACAGAATTATCTGAATTGATTACTTCGCGTAACAATAAAAAATCTACAGGCTTGGATAGAATCCCTAACCTTCTATTTAAAAGACTTCACCCGGAGAACTTACTCCCCATTCTCGTTCTTCTCAACCACATAATAAACGCTTCACATTTCCCAAAATGTTGGAAAACAGCGGTGATAGTCCCTATTAGTAAATCCGGTTCTTCCAACAACCCGGCTAACTTCCGTCCCATATCACAGCTAAATTCGCTTAGTAAGGTTTTGGAATGTAAGATATACAAAAATCTTCTCTCATTTGCTAGACACATGCAACTCCCTTATCCCGAATTCTCAATTTGACTTTCGTGCACAACACTCAACTTGTCATGCTCTGCTAAAACTGACACATGATGTGACAATGAATCTCCAAAACCTATCCCCAACAATATGCGTCTGTAGCGGTACCGCCAAACCCTACGGTCCACTTACCTAAAAACCCCCATAATTACTACCCTACTCCCTTAAGTTTGCTAATGCAACAGTATGAGTATCTGTAAATGCTTCACGCATTATATAGATCACCATCTATAATCTTAAAATCCCTATAAAGAAAACTTACCTTTTCATGCATCCCTTCGCATACAATTTTCCGTAAGATTTCTTTGTTTGCTTATTTGGTATTCTAAACCAATTCGTTACCAGACAAATTCCTGAAAAGAGAAGCCCTCGGTTCACATATCATGTAACCATTCGAGCCAGAGATAATTATCACGGCGTCGCCTATTCCTACCTTCATTCATGTATACGACAAATTTCTTTATGTATACATTGGCTGGCGACGTTTTTCTCCCAGCAATAAAATTCCCTGATTCGCACAATGTGCAACCCAAAGCAAATACGCATTTCGCGTCCCTTGGCATCAATCGAAATCCAAGCATAATCAATGCAAATGGGTATTCAATACGTACCCTTTCTAGCGATGCCATAAACACCATTTCCCAGTAACTTCGCTAAAACCAATTAGCACATTTTCACATCGGAACATCGTCTCTTTGTTTAGCCGCACATGTTCCAACAAAGATTCCATTGGCATCCGACGATTTCGGTTTTATTTGCTTTACCGAAATCGTATCCTAGGAATGCAGTTTATGTCTTTCTTTGTTCTAGGCACACATGCTACCATGATCACGGTGAACGAGTGAGCTCTGAACGAGCAAAATATCTTTGAGTCAAATTCCATCCTTCGACCCGAGCGGGTCGCGGCTCCATCGCTACCCTGGTGCGCACAGGGAAGCGATAATGGAGAATAATCGTTTGTGTCGAGTCCTAAAAATTGAATTAACAGTGCGGTGCAGTAAACCCGATGTTTAAATAATAAACTACCGTTTGTTTGTTTTAATGTGCTGTTGTGTTTCTGTGAACATTTTGCGGCGGTGTTCGGTGCGCGGACTTAATCCTTGGAGCTCGTGTTTTCGTATGCAGCGGTATAAGTGATGGGGGAGAAGTGAACCGTGTGCCCGTGTCTGGCACAATACTTCTCCTCCCCACACGTCTCTCTCGACATAGCAAAAGCATTTGATTGCGTTTGGATTGCAGGACTGCTATACAAGCTACATTCAATGTTCGGATTAAACACCCACACCATAAAACTTCTCGCTTCCTACCTTTCTGATAGAAAGTTCATGGTGAAAATAAATTCAACTCTTTCGACACCATACAGTATAACCGCGAGTGTTCCTCAAGGTTCCATTCTCGGACCATTATTATACCTCCTTTATACTTCAGACACCCCACAGCCACTGTCACCTAATACGGTAATGCTGAACTATGCCGATGACACTTTAATTTATTCAAGCAACAAGTTTGTCAAGGAGCCAAGAAACTGTATTAACAGCTATCTCCCGAATCTCTCAGCATATTTTCATCATCATCATCGGCACTACAACCGGGAACCGGTCTTGGCCTTATTTGGCAAGTCCTGAGGCTTGTTAAATTTTCCATAATGATTTGTTTTTTCCGGGCAAGGTCATTAGTCTTGCGCCAAAGACTCCCCGACGGGGAATCGAACCCCGGTCTCCCGCGTGACAGGCGGGTATACTAACCACTATACTATCGAGGAGCCTAGCAGCATATTTTACTAAATGGAAAATCCGACTCAACCCAGCCAAAACTCAACTCATAGTGTTTAAAGGCAGAAACGCGAATTGTACTAACAACACCATACGCTGCCATAACAAAATCAGAATCAAGTTCAATTCAATTCAATTTTTATTTAGTAGATAATTACATTTATGGTATATTTTACAACTAGTACTTAAGAGATTTAGGATAGCAATTCCTTTACAACTATAATCTTAAATCTATATAACGACAATAGCACAATTTTAATGAATAAGAAATAATAAATTAAGGGAAAACTACAATAAAAAACCCTTATTTGAATCTTAAGACTAATATTGCACGAGCTTCCGGTTATTTTATATAGTAATGACCTCGATATAATTTTCATAGACAGAGTACATATGTAGTGGTTTATGATAACGCCAGACGGGAAACGAGAACATTGTCAGAAAAAGAACAATTGACGAAGAAGTTTCGATTGATTTTGTCAATAAGGAACTCTACCGGTTTAACGTTAGCGTTTTCATGTAGTTCATGTGTCGAATAATGCCATGGCAAATTCAGCAACATTTTCAATATTTTATTTTGACACCTTTGCAATTTTATTTTGTGTGTGCGAGCACAGTTACACCATACAGGGGCCCCGTACAGGAGTATCGCTTGAAAAATGGTTTTAAATATTATAATTTTATTTTCGATGCTAAGCTTTGACTTTCTACACACTAATGGATACATAACTCTTACGACTTTGTTTATTATGTCAATTGTGGTAGTGATGTGTTTTTGAAAGATAAGTTTTTTATCTAGAATAATATCTAGATATCTGCAGTCTTCGGACCAATCAATATCAACTGCACACATACTGAGTTTAGTGCCATTTGGTAGGTAGCAGTGTTTCCTACATCTCGAAAACCATACAGCTTGTGTTTCATTACCATTTATTTTTATTTTCCATTTCCTGTAATATACTGCTAGTTTGTCAAGAGCTGCTTGCAAAGAGTTGTAGACATTAGTGAATAAGGCACCCGAAGAGAAAATGGCCGTATCATCGGCAAACATAGCTACCTGAATGTTTTCACCTAGACATGGTAAATCTGCGACAAACAATGTAAATAATATGGGACCAAGGACCGAGCCTTGGGGTACACCATGGTGGATTTGGTGAGTAGAGGATATGTCGGTTCCTAAACTCACAACATATTTTCTCGAACGAAGAAAGCTCTGGATAATTTTGATAAGCGGTATTGGCAGCTTAAGTTTTAGTAGCTTATAAATCAAGGCATCGTGCCATACCGTATCAAAAGCTTTTTCGATGTCTAGAAGAACCAGTCCCGTTGACTCCTTGTCGATGAATTTACCAGCTATGTGGTTTTTAATGCGCAAGACTTGGCGGATTGTGCTGTGACCACTACGGAAACCGAACTGAAAGTTTGGTAAGATGTTATTGTCTTCCACAAAACAATCAATCCTTTCCTTAATGATTTTTTCTAAGAGCTTACTTAGACAGCTAAGTAGACTAATAGGTCTGTAGCTTTCGGGGCTGTTCTTCGGTTTGCCGGGTTTCGGGATAGGTATTACTTTTGCTGTTTTCCAACAGTCCGGAAAATAACAATTCTTAAGACAAGCGTTGAAAATGAACGTTAAATAGTTACTTGCAGCAGGTGGAAGTGCTTTGATTAATTTGTTTTTAATATTATCGAGACCCGCAGCCTTTTTTGATTTCGATTTTTTTATCAATTCTTTAACTTTGCCAATATTCGTTGCGTAAGTACTTTCAGCTGGTGTTTGAGAAAGTACATGGATAGTGTCAGCAACTTCAGCTTCAGTATACGCGTCGCTTAGATGCATAGATATGGAGTGGTTCTTACTAAACGTGTTAGCAAGTAGGTTCGATTTCTCCACTGAAGAAATAAACAACTTGTCGTGAACTTTAAACGGAGGAATACTTGACCCTCTCTTTTTTATAATTTTTGATATTTTCCAGAACGGCTTGCTTGCTTTGTCAAGAGAGGAAAGGTGTTTATTCCAGCACTTGTTCCTATATGCTGAGATTTCGTTTTTAATGATATTATTTAAGACTTTAACATTAACTAGAAAACAATCGATTCTATAACGCAGCCATTTTCTTCTTTCAGAGTTTCGTAGCCTAATCAGATGTAAGATATTTTCAGGAAGCGGTGCCTTATCAACTGGAGCAGTGGAACATTTAGGTATCGCAAGATCGGCCGCTCTATTGATAACAGAAACAAAATTGTTACATAGGATATCAATGTGCTCGCTGCAGTTTATAGAATTTAGGCTGGTATCACCTAGAGCCAAGTTCGTGTTTATATATGATTTATAACAATTCCAGTTGGCGGCGGAATAGTTGTGGTATAAACTGGTACGATTTACAACTACTGTATGATTCACTGTGAGGCTGATCGGAAGGTGGTCTGAACTTAACGCATTTAGAGTTAATGGTACTGTGCAGTAATTTGGAATATTAGTGATATATAGATCAAGAGTTGAGGGGTTCTTGTTAGCACTCGCTGGGATATAGGTGGGGAGAAGTGGATAAAGTATGGAAAAACTTGAGCTGGATTCAGTAACATCTAGTAAAATGTTACCCCAGCTGTTTGCCCTAAGACAATTCCACGACTGATGTCTGCAGTTTAGATCACCACCAATAATTACCTTGTTTCGAGTGTTGACTCTATACAATTTTTGCAGATCCCGCTTAAAGTAAGTCGATTTTTCAATGTTTCTATTTCCTCCAGGGAAATAGACCGAAAAAAGACTCACCTTGGAGTTGTCACTCAATGTTACATCTATACTAATTTCCTCAATTAACTTAAGGTGCAATGAAGGACGCAAGGAATGTTCTATACATTTTTTGACAACAATGGCGACACCTCCACCACTAGCATGTACCCTGTCTAGGCGATAACATATGTAATTTTGATGTGAGAAAGAAATGTCTTGTTTGAGCCAGGTTTCTGAAACAAGTGCAATGTCAATATTAAAATTTATCAAGAAACTAAAAAATTCATGCTTTTTGTTTTTGATGCTTCTCGCATTCCAAGTTATGATGTTAAGAGAGTTTCTTAACATGTTTTTTCCGAGTATATGTACTTAATAGCTAATGAAGTAATGACGTTAAATTGGTCAGCTTTAGTTTGACAAGCACTAAGCTTGGTTACAACTTCATTAAGAAGAGAGTTTATCTCGCTAAATGAGAACAGGTTATCATTAGTTAAAGTTTCTGACGGATTTTTCTTCGTGTGTGCCGTATCACTGTTGGAAGGTTGCTGGGTTTGATGGAGGCCAGAAGCCCAGGTGGATGAAGGAAGTGAAGGTTGACGCACAGATCGGGGTAGTGGAGGAAAATTATCAATGGATAATCGGTCGGGCACTGGCTGCTGTTTGTCACTCGGAGGCTGTAGGAAGGTTGTATTTCCTGTACCACGTCCGCGTGGGGATAATTTGCGGCGAATGTCTATGTACTGCTTTCGGCTTATGCATTCTGGATCGGTGGATTTATGTGGCCCACTACAATTTGCACACTTGATGACCTCATTCGTTTTGCAGTCGGATGTTTTATGGTTTCCCGAACATATTGCACAGAAGCTATTTATATGACAATGCATCGGGCCGTGACCGTAGAGCTGGCAATTGTGACATTGTGTGACCTTACCTGAATTATGTTTTTTAAAGTCCCAGCGAACGATGGTTTTGAACAAGGTTGAGTAGTTCCGTTTTAGTTCGTTTAATTTAACAGTACCGCGTTGAATATAGACGATGTACAAGTAGTGTTTGTACAGGGCTTTTGTTGACGGATTTAATGTGATGGTTTTAACATCTAGGCACTTTATCCCGAGTGCAATTAGTTCATTTTTCACTACATCGTTGCTAATTAAGTCTAGTCCGGATAACACTACCTTTAATGGACGATTTTCCTTACGCGAGTGGGTGAAAAACTCACATTTTAACCGTAAGAGTTCGGTTCTGATTTTATTATATATGTCCATTGTTGGGGCACATATTTTTTGCCCAAGCGAAATGTTTTTGATTAAGTATTTGTCTATCTTAATGTTGCTCAAAATATCACGTACTTGAGCACTAGTTGTTTTTAATACCACAATTGGCTTATAGGGAGGAGTTTGGCCTCCAATAACGGGGTCGTAACGCAACCGTTTGCGCTTGATTTTATTTAACACACGTGGCCCAGGGGCCATAACTTAACGGTTATAACACTTGTTCAAATTTTTGTATGCGGAAAACGAGGCAAAGAAAACAACATAATGATAATTAAATTGTGAAAATTATTGTGAAAATAACGGTTGATTAAGATAAATAGCACGAGCAAAACTGTGAGACAAGTTGTCTGTTTGAAAGTCAGCCAGGTACTCAGAATCAAGTTAAATAACAATATAATTAAACCCTCTAAAACCTTAAAGTACCTGGGAATAACCTTCACCAACAATCTGTCCTTCTCCGCCCACACCAAAAATTCGCAAAGCCGCAATTCAACTTAATCTCTGCAGAAAAGTGATGTACAAGCCCAATGGTCTCTCTCCCAAAGTTAAATCACTTATCTACAAACAGATAATCAGACCCACTCTCACATATGCATGCCCGATATGGTACCATATCACACCCGTCCAAATGGAGAAGCTACGCATTTTCGAAAGGAAATGCTTCAGACTTATCACTGGCCTCAACCGACATCCCAACTCCCACAAATATTACAACAGTAGTTCGCTCTACTATGCCGCTACTATTGAACGTATAGACCGACGCTTCCTCGAGCTGTCCATCAAATTTATCGAAAATCTTCCCAATAATCCCAACCCGATAATAAATGCGCTCACATCGACTCCGTCAGATAACCGGACTGCCTACCCGAACTGTCTCCACATCAGAACGTTCTTCACCTCTGGCAGGTTGCTTAATAACTCTAATGAGATTGTATACCACAATACAGAGCTTTCACCTCACCAATTTAAATATAGTAATATTCAATCCTTCTCCAATATTTTGCGTTTCAACGAACAAACGGAAAGTAGTTCCCCAAGCCACATCCCTTACTGACAATATCCTCACTAACCCATAACCTACCCATTGATCACTATGCTTCCCCCCTCCATACCACACTAACTTATTTCAATAATAATTAGGTAACTAGACTAACTTAAGACAAGTTAAGTTAAGTTAACTAAATTAGCATAGGTTAAGTAAATAACTATATCCTGGTTTTCTGACCTTTTCCAGGAAGCTCTCCCCACTACAATCTTAATCCATAATCAATATATAACTGCTATCATATTGTTTGAAAAATGTACTAGTAAGTATATGTAAACAATTATAGCTAAAGTATCATAAGTTATCTGTATTGCTTATTGTAAAAATTATTGATGGCCAATAAATACAGAAATGTAAAAAAAAAAAAAAAATCCGACGATAACCAGAAAAGCAACAGTCTAACCGTAACCAGCATCCATGAAATATGACGTAGATAAGGAAAGAACCGAGGTTTCATCAAAGAGACATATTACGATACGAATAGGACATACGTTTTTCGAAGTAAAATAAATATATTTTTAGTTAATTAGTGTTTAGTTTATTAATTCTAGTGAGGAAAAATAACGACCAACTTCCCGAAACAGTCCTTCAAACCCTCCATGCCGGCAGTCGTAAATGTTGTTTGCTAGTTGGAAGAAATTTAATTAAATCGGAGTTCCCAAGAGCAAAAAAATGCTGTGTGTACATTCATTACAGTGGGATGTGAGGAACTGGTCCAGTGTGCTACCAAAATGACCCTTGTCTAGTATTAGGACTGTATTGTTATAAAAAATCATTTTTAGACAAAACCGGAGTAAAATGTTTTTTTTTTTTTTTGTTTTTTGATATGACAATTAACTGGATAACTGGTTATTCGGTATTTCTGAGATAATCTCGCATAACCGGTTATTCATACGCGCTAACTGGTACAAGTCTTTTGAATTGAACTAGGTCTGTCACCGGTGGCCACCGGTGTTTACATGCATTTTATGTTGTGGGCCACTGGTGAAATTTCAAAACTTCCCGTCGTGGCGAAAGTATTAAAGGATGAGTATCAAAAAGGAGACCTTAGTTAAGTCGTTGAACTCCCACCACCATGTTATTAACACTAAACCTACCACGGCAGGTCAAATGACCCATTTTAGACTTTTTGCCGGAATTTCTTGTAAATAACATTACCACATCGCCATTTATCTTTACGACTTTTATTTAAAAAAACATCGATTGTATTTTACAACATTTAGTTCTCTCTTGTTAATTGTTTTACGGAGAAATATATGTAATCTGCCTTACCTACCCGCACGGGTCATTTAACCCGTGCAAATATTCACCTGAAATCACGAAGATTTGTATATGTGGTTGTGATAATGACAGTTTCAATAGACATTTTTGGTGCAATCGCGAGTTTAATTCTTACGAACACTACAAAATACATTTCAAGGTATAGTGCTATTTTCTGAGTCAAGAATTTTATTTCATTATTTACTGATCTTTCTTATCCCAAAAATGTCGAAACATTCAAAACATTTGAAATCATTGGAAGTAATAAATAATATACATGAAGAATGTTCGGAGTTTAGTGAAGATCAATCTGAAAATGAAGTCGTTAGTATAGAACAACATAATGACTCATTTAGCACAACGGACGAAGGTGAGTCCTCAGGTAACGAAAGTGAAGACGAAAACATTCTGAATATACCGAGAGGACAAAAGAGAAAAAGACCTGTGGCGGTTCCGCCAAACCCCACGGTTCACTTACCTAAAAAACCCCCATAACTTCTATCCAATCACATAATTTCGCTAATGCAATGCACCTTAAATGCTTTACGCACCTAGGATTATCTAAGGAATAATCTAAAAAGCTTCAGTAAAAGAATTCTTACCTTTTTCTTGCATCTCTTCGCATACAATTCCCGTAAGATTTCTTTCTTACCCTATCATAAATTCCCTCTAATAAAATTCATCGGTTCGCATATCATACGACCGCATATCAGGTAATCTTACCCTTGAGTTGGCTAGTCTCAGCCTCAATATGTGTACATAAAAACGATCTATGCACACATCGGCTGTCGACCCTTTTAGCCAGCGATAAATAGTCCAACATCAGCTGCGTGTAATTAGCACCATCCACGTTGAGACTATTTCCCTAACTCAGACCATGAGTAAACAAAAGACCGCTGTCCTTCAGCAGGCATTCTGGCGATACGCAAACAATTCAATCATCCTAGTATCCCAAATGCACCTACCATCTAATGAGTTGCAACTTGTTTACTCAGTTGAACTCTAAGGCCATAAATTCCTTTTATCTTACATAGTTCTGGATTCGTTTCCCAGTAACCTCTCACATAAACAAAGAACTCCACGATCCCTTTTCCTTTCTTTGTTTCAGGTTCATTCCCATGGCCTTGTGTATGAAAAAAACCAATGTGATATTCACTCACACATACACATACATTGCCAAGTCTGTCTTCCTTGTTTTCACCACGAGAGAAACACTTTCTCTCTTGGGAAAACTCACCCCAAACGATTAAATTGCTTTGAGTCAAATTCCATATGCTGACCGCAATGGTCATCCCGCTCACGCTCTTCGTCACTGCGGAGACGCGCAAATATATACCAGAGTCGTGTTCGCGTTGTACAAGTAACTTTAGTTAAAGTTGGTGAAAGTATTGATTAACATCTGTCATTTTATGTGTTGTTCGATTTTGATATACATTCAAAACTAAAAGAAAATCCCCACAAGTCCTAAGTGAAATATAAGATCCTTTTATCGTTAAATAAAGATACATCAACAGCCAACAATCGAGTGTTTTATTGTTCCTGTGCTGTTCCCCGATAGGGTGTTCAAACTAATTAAGAACCACTTGTGTTTTCTTTATTTTCTTTATTATTTCTCCTTGTGGACGATGTGTTGCGGAGATTTCTTTTGTTTGTGTTTTTTTTTCGGTCTACGGCAGAGAATTGGTGGAGACGTGGTAGAACTCTCGCCCGTGCTGGCGTCGCGACCCCGTACCCCACAAAACTATCAGGGTAGTGGAGCACGAGTTTGAAGTAGTGCAATCCTTTAACTACCTTGGGTCAATAGTATCACCCGATAACAATATGAAGGAAGAAATACGCAAACGGCTGATTAAATCCAACAAACCCTACTATGGTCTATCAAGGCTCTTTAAATCCCGAAATTTATCCAGAACATCCAAGCTACTACTGTACAAGACCATGGTCTTACCAGTACTCATGTACGGATCCGAGACCTGGGTGCTCAATAAAAGGCACTCTGAACTCTTAGCCGCGTTCGAGAAGAAGGTGTTAAGGAGAATTGATGGCCCCGTATTTGAGTGAGGTCTACTCCAGAGGCACCACACCCATGAGTTGTACGCGATCTACCTTGAAGCAAATATTGTAAGAAAAATCAAGCTCGGTAGACTCCGGTGGGCGGAACACCTAACTCGAATGAGCGAAGAGGAGCCTGCCCGGAAAGCCCTTTGTAGGATGTATGAAAGGAGACAGGGCGACAGACTTTGTCTGCGATGGAGGGATGGCATAGGCCAGGACGCCCAGAGCCTGGGAGTGCCGAACGGGATGACAGGTGTTATGCCCTTGTAATATGCGCCCCACTAGATCCATGTAGAAATTCAGGTCACATCTCTTTCGTAACGAATTTTACGCCAAAACACCAAAAACCCTCCAAAGATTATAAATCAATCGAGAGTATTGATGCCTGAGGGACGCAATAGAGGTACGAAAAAGAGGAGAACAGACACAAGGAGAGGAAAGGGTGAGTTTTTTCGCACTGTACACTTCCACATAACACTTCCGTTTGTTTACTTCGGATCCCACCGAAGACTTGTGGGGAAGGAAGTATTGTGCCGGGCATGGGCACTCGGTTCACTTCCTTCCACCAGCATCACAAAAACAAAGTCCCGCGGGACAGTAAACTGGAAAAGCACAAACCGAATTCGACGACGCAACGCAAGTAAAAACACAAGTTGTCCTTAATTAATTTTTATTTTGTTTCACTTTTGTCATTAACTTGTTCCTAGTTATTATCAAATATGTTAGTGTTTTTACACTTCACTTGATATTAAATTGATTTTCATGAAACACTTCCTTTCACGACCCGACTTCAGGTATTTTCGCGTCCTCGGCGCACGACGAGGAGCGGGAGCGGCCACGACCGTGGTGTTCGGCGGATGGAATTGGACTCAGCGATAAAACTTTCGTTTGGTGTGAGTTTGTGGTGTCGTGGTAGATATCCTCTCCACTAAGGATATGTATTTACTTACCACCAGAGAAACGTAAAGTCTCTCTTGGTGGAATAGGAAACCACATCTCGTAATGAAGATCATGGTGGTATGTGTGTGATCGTTCAGATCTGTGTTGTTTACACGTGCTCGAAGGCAATGGGTGAACGAAGCAGACAGGCGGTAAAGACAAAAGGGAGAAATGACCAAATGCCCCGTTGGTAATGCGGGTCATTGTTTACGCGATGCGCTGTCGCTATTATCGACGTTGGGAAAAAAGGTGCTAATGGGATTGGTGACCGAACGAATCCCTTGCATGCCTTTGTATATGCCAGGTAATTAGTTGCGGCAGGGAAAGAAATTGAAAATAGTGGTTAGTGCGCGGATGCAATGGCAAAACAAAGCAGGCAAGGACAAAGGAATCGAGAAGATCGTTGTCTATGAAGTGCATCGCGTCTAAATAAATAGACAACGATACTTCGTAGAAATGTGGTAAGAGAAAAGATGAGACGAAGGCATCATAAAAGTCTTAGATGAGTGATGCCCTTGTGCAAATATACGAACAGACATTCGAAAGAGGTGCTAATGTATTACAATACTTTATACAATGAGAATTGTATATCGTATCTTGGGTCGGTGGCCAAAACGGAACCATTGATTGTATTTGTATATGCAGGGAAATTCGTTTGTGGCAAAGAACGAAATTTGTGATTATTTATTCTTCTAGGCGAGGGATCATGGTCGGGTATATGCCAGCTGAACAAACAAGCTGCCCGACGCTGCTTGGTAGTTGGACAATGAATCGGTGTGTATGTAAGACAAGTTGTACACATGTTAGGCTGGGAATAGCCAATTCAAGGCTAAGGTTCCCTGACTGCGGTTACATTATATGTGAACCGATAAGTTTTCCTTTCAGGAATATGCTGTTTGAAACAGAATTCTTAAGAGCAATTTTGAATTCGAATAAATGAATGCAGGTAAGAATTCTCTTCCAGGAGCTTTTAGGTAAATACATTTGGTGAATTTCGTTGCGTGAAGCATTTACAGGTGCTTAATGTGATTGCATTAGCAGAAAGTTGATACAGACTGGGTTGTAAGGATAGGGGTTCTTTAGGTAAGTAGTCAATGGGGTTTGGCGGAACCGCCACAGACTTGACCCGCGAACCGATAGTGCAATTAGGGTAAACTAAACCCTAAACAGATTACACAATTGATCCGATCGTACGGATCACAAGGCAGAGGCACACGTGCCAACTCGTCGGCGGTTATTTTTACGTTGAGTGCTGTCTATGAAGTGATTTTAACCTTGGGTTCACGAAAGCAACTGCACAATTTTAGATTAGGTAATTTTAAGGACGGAGCTAATGCTTTCAATGTACTAGTCGAAGTACAAATACTTGTTAAGCCAGATTCCAAGGTATCGAACTGCAAACAGGGATAAAATATAACATCCAACCATGGAGCTCTTTTTGGTGTTCTGTTGTGTGTCACTTAAGGTATAGGGTTGTGGCGGTTCCCTTGAACGCCACCAATCATCTTCCCATTACCCGATGTAAAAAGTCCCACCTAGGGCATACAAACCTGGAAAGCAAGTACTCACCTGTTTATAGTTGAACCATAAAGCCTTAAAACGCATAAAATCACAATATTTCCTGATGTTAAATCTATCAGCACCAAACAGGCATGTTTCTTATGGGCATTATCTTCCACACATAAAGGCAATTTGGTTGCATCACCTAGCAACCAACATTGCCCGAACTATATCAATGAGATATATCTCCTACGCGCCAGCCGCACACATGCAGGAAATGTTTTAGCTTTTCCTTTTGCATACATGCCTACAGCGATCGGTCATCCGACCGACAAATTACATGAAGGTATATGGCTGATCGCCCAGGCCACTGTTGGGGTATCATCTGTAAAAACTGCAAGAGGGGCGGCTTACCTTCTTTGGTGGATATCTAGATTGTTCCTGTAAATGTTCCTGCTGGGGGGCCGTTTTCTGAATGTACATGGGCGGCGCCAGAAATGTGTCCTCGCAACTTCCTCCTGTGACGTTGCAGCTTATGGACGGGACACTCGGCTGTTGCGGGCTCCTTGACAGCGAGGGTGGCCTTTTGATGTTATTGAATAAACAGTCAACTCTTCTTTGTGTTTTTAGTTTCGGTTTTATTGGTCTATATTTAATTTTTTATACGGCCAGCGGTTCGGCCTCTGGAGATCTACTAATCACGAAATTCAAATTTACCGCCCTTGTATAAATTTTCTAGTTGAGAATTGTCAACTATTTTATGGTCAAAATTCCCAGAAACACACATAAGAGTTTGCGTTTCAATTTGAGTTGTGTTCTGGGAATTTGTTAGAGGCTTTAGTTGGATGGGTTCTAGGAAGGGAAATCATGAAATGCGTTTTGAATTTAGCATTTCATGATGTCAATGTTTTTAGGAATTGAGTCAATGTATGATGAATTAACTTTTGGGTAAATTCGTTGTACATGTGAGTCAGTATGGAATTTGAAATGAAGCAATGGAAAATTTGGGATTTGGGTTTATTATGTGGAATTGAATCAATGAACGATAAATTAACTTTGGGTTAATTTATTGCTCATATGATTCAATATGCAATTTGATGATATTGGGGATTTGGATGGGAGTAGCGATTTAGGATCGCTACACCACCAACATGTGCACGATCAGCATAAACACTTTACGCAGTCGCCGATCGTGCAAACCCTTCAACCCCTATATCGAAATATTTGCACCAACTGCAACCTTGTAGATTTCATCGATCCACGGTCCGCATACTTTTGGACACACACGATGCAGCAGTTGCGACGTGACGAGCGGAGTAACAGGTAAACTCCGTCCCGCCCCGCGGGGATCAAGGGGAATATGAGTCTGGCGGGAGGTGGTTTTAGTCGGTAAAAACCCGGCATGACCTGGATCGGTCTAGAGGTATCTTTGAAGATTTCCACCTTCCTACCTAAACCAAAAAAAAAAAAAAAAAAAACACACGATGAGCAGCAGAAGCGTGCCCTTGTGCTGGGACCGATACAAAGAGAATCATCCTCCTGTGTCGACAAACGAAAGATGAAATTATCTTTCGATATCTTTAATCGTCCAACAGATTCCGTGGAGGCAAGTCGGGCCTTCACGTAACACGAAAAACGTGAGTCGAGGGTGGAGTGAAGACGCTAGTGTTGTTGCGCGTCCGATAACCTCTACGCAGTGTATTATTTTCTTTTGTTCATTTGTCTCGCGCAAACGAAAAGGTTGTGTTTAAGAACTTCCCAAGACAGTTCCAAAATCTTGTATATAATAAACGAAAAGATGACCCGAACAAAGTACTATTGAGGGCGATTTTTTGCCCGAGAACGGAAGTTAAAGACGATGTGTGCATCATTAACAGTTTAAATGAACCAAACCTGACCCCAGACTTGAGTTATCCGATTTGTGTTTTAGTTATAGTACCGAATGAAATAAATAAATTAGTTTAAAACTCATTCTACTGGTTTTAGAATTGACCCCATCGGGAAGTGCATTGCTCGCCGTTGAAATTCCTTGACGTTTATCCTTTTGCTGCTTCTTCGCTAATTGATCCGCCTTTATTAAGGATGTGTCGTTTAATGGCATTACGATAGTCGCGATTATAGTGATATAGAAAGGACCATTGGACAAGATGCCCAATAAAATCAGTGTGTCTCGAGGCAGCGATCGTTTACAGAAGTAAAATGTTTCGAACTTTAGAATGGCATCCACGGCAAGTTCATTCCACAAGGTGATCGTCAGCTCCAGTGATAACAAAGCCGAAAGCGGAACCTTTACCCCACATTGATGACAACCCATGGGGTAACTTCTTGGGATAGGAGTAGAACCGGTGCCAATGTAGTGTTCTAAAAAGCCCTACCACCTTTTTCCCCCATTCCTAATCCAAAATCCTAGCTATAATACGCTAAAACACATAAACCTATCAAAACCCGAAAAAACCCAAACATCATTCAAAATTCGCAATAAACGAATCAAACATTCGTTTATTGCCTAACATTTGCCCCCACGGAATTATTAAATCCAAAATCTCGAATTAAAATCAAATTCGCAATAAACGAATCTAATATTCGTTTATTGTTCTACATTTGCTCCACAGCATCACCCAAATCTAAAATTCAGAGATCGTTATCTCTATCCCAAATTTTCCATTCAGGAAAACAAACAAAAAACTCAAAAGCAGATACATTCACACATCTGCGCGATAGTTTTATAAGAATTCAAGAAATTGAATTCTTATCTAAAGTCAATACAACATCTCGCTCGAGATATCCAACAAAATCGAGATTGTTGTACGAAAATGTGTATCTTTGGGATACAATTTTCGATTCCTTTTCCTTTATAAAGGAATAGTTTAGTGATCTCCGGGCCGGAGTCTTAAATCGATCTTAGTCCCTGGAGGAAATACCCCAGTGGAAAAACTAACGAAAATAATCCAATTGGAAAAATAAAACTCTTTAATTTGTAAAAGAAAACAACACGGATTTTTCATTTAGCGGCCAATTGATAGCTAAGTATCACCTGGCCTGGAAGACCAAGGACAACGGCTCAATTAAGGACGTTACTCTTCCCTCAGGTATACGAGGAAGCACGGTAACGACCCCTTTTGTAGGACGAGTTTCAGGAGCGGTCAAATTTTAAGAGATCACCTCGTCCTTTTAAGGACCAGGAGGCACGCTTCCTGGAACAAAACCCCTACAAAGAATACACCAACGACGGCACATATACTCTTTCTACCCATAGGGTAGTCTTGGACAGGATAGTCTAGAAGTTTTCAAGTAAGTGACCCATACATCTCCTTGAAAAAAATCTTTGAATTTGTTTGTCATCTTAGAATAGCCTGTTAATGACCTCAATTTTAAACCCTGACTGTACACCACTATATCGTCAGCGTACGCAATACGTGGCTGGCAATTGCAAAGTTATCGCAATCAAATGATCAATGGAGATGGAAAGCTTTGTTACAGTCTTTCCACATCTCCGCTACTGCATTTTTCCGAATACATTTGTGACTGTTGCTTTGTCATTGAGTACTGATCCAGATAAGTGCTTGAGGGGAACGCCTCTTGAGAATATGTCTGTATACATTTATGGACAATAACACAAATAGGCCGTAGATTACGCCAGCAACCACAATACAGCTGTAAAAAGGAACACAATATTACAATGCGCTATTGAAAATATTAAAAGAAAATAAAAAAAATTAAATACGTAATCGTAGTGGAATTACATCCGGTTACATCTGGGAAGGTTTGAGTTGAAAAGAAACATGTGGAAGGACTCGATGTTTCTTAATTTGACTTCTCAACTTGAATTTATGTGATGTACTTTACGAGTTACAAATTGTTTCGGATGCAAACAAATAAAGTTGTCGGGCAAAACTCACAGCCATTAATAAATAGTCGCGTTATTGTAACATAAATTCTTCGTGCTAGGTATGCGGTCCAATGCCCCCTGTGTTGTACAACCATTTATCATGCTCCACAAGCATATGCGACTTAATTAGCATACATTACCCTCAGGGGTCAACATTTATAGAGATTTCCTTAGCATTCGCTTCATTCATTTACCGGAGTGGTTTACAGTGCCCCTGAGTCTCATATAGCTTGGAACAATTTCAAACCAATTGACCCCAGTTTAAGATATCACTAATGGTTTCCTTACCTCATTTAATCCGTCTTCTTTTTGTGGGAAGCAGCATAGCAGATACTTAAAAATCTGCTTGAAGCACATTACTTTGATTTGGTCCCTCCTGGAATACTTAGCCCTTGCTAACTGAGTTACGATGTCATTCCTATAGGCTTTCGCACAGTCCTACATTATCTGGCGGATGGCACAAGGGCTTTATTCAATCAATGTACTTAAGAATGTGCATATATGATATGACATTTGCTGGATTATTTGTCTACCTGGTTTTCGTGGCAACTGTCTGACGTCACTCAAGCATAAACACCTATTTCGTTCACTATTCACTTTAATGTCATTCCCAATAAAGGCCAGTCTTTGAATGCTATCACGTATTTTGTGTGTATGTACCTTAGACTTATTTACAATTCAATACTTCTTCGATGCTCTAGGATTCGCTGCACGGGGAGAATGCGGAAACAAACTTTTAGGAAACATCTAAAAAAATTTCGACAATATCACAAGACTTGAGCGTGATAAAAACAGCCGGGCTACGAGCAAACAATTCAAAGAGAAATTCGCGATTCTGAGAACAAGAATATTTAATCACAGATTGACGATTTCGCAGGTTTTTCACATGCCCGACATTTTAAGTTAAGTCACCCCTTGGTACAATGGACTTGAAAATACGAATGGCAAGTTAATTCGCACCGAAGTCGCAGGGGAAATTCGTTTTGGTTAGTTTGCAATGTTTGCAGAAACCGATAAAAGTATATTCGTATCTAAAATTAATTAGCGAGTATCAAAAAGCAGTCGTCGCGCAGTTACAACTATAGCAGTATTTATGGCAGCGCTTAGTGTTGCTGGTGGAGGCAGTTCTCTGTACCCCAATCAACTGTGATTCAGTCGGGACCTGATGATGCGGTGTGCTTTTTGAGCGAAACTGGTGAGTCGGAATCCAAAGTCAGATGATATCGGTTTTAACCACTAAACAATTCGGTCTCTCGATATTCGTAAACAAGCTGCAAGACGCGATACAGGGGGAGGCGGAGATAAGCCCACATAGCCCACCGAACAAACTTGACGAATAACGGCGAGATGAGCTTTCGGCTATCAACAAACTGTTGGTGAAAATAAAGCACATAAAACACATTTCTTCGACAAACAGCTGTTCATGGTGTTGTAGACGATTGTGATAAGTTGGTAAAAAGCTCCGTTTGTTTACAAAATAATTCGATCGGAGGACAAGCGTTTGCTAAGCTTTCCCCGACTGCATGACATGTATTGAGAAAGGGTCGGAGTGAAAGTCAACGGCATTGAAGAATTGCCAGAAATTGTTTCCCACAATATATCAAGTGAATCTGTACGGAACCAAAAGTATTGATTTACGTACTCAGTATTGTTGTGCAGTAATATATAACAATGTTTATATACAGTGTCGGCATACACGGAATCACTTAATTATTTTTAGATTACATTCATTTGAAATATGATGAGTTGGAGTGATTCTATATCACAGAGAACATTCGTTGTTTCAGTTTGTGTACGACACTGCTTTCTCGCGTTGGTAATGATAGAGTGCATGGGGTAATTTTATGTTTTTAGGAAAGACACCTGCACTTGACTGTTTTCGATATTTAATTATCTCACATGCCTACCCACTGGGACATCTTGCACGAAACTGAACTAAAATTTATTATTATTATTATTATTATTATTTATTGGCCTGTAAGAACCCGGAAGTTCATGACCTCACCGACTCGGCTTCGCCATCGATCCCTGTTATGGGCACTCTCCTTCCACGCTTGACCATTCGATCCGATCTCCTCAAGGTCAAACCTAGCATTGTCCTCCCATCTCCGTCGCGGCCGTCCTACCGGTCTCTTTCCCGTTGGTCTACCGGCAAGAATTCTATGCACGGTCCTATCGTTCCCCATTCGCGCCACATGTCCGGCCCATCTTAATTTTCGCGACTTGATTATTCTCACTATTGTAGGTTTGCGATATAGCTCTTCCAATTCGTGGTTATGGAGTTTCCTCCATTGTCCTGACTCCTCGTCATATTTACCTCCAAAGATGCCCCTCAAAACTTTATTCTCGAATACGCGGAATTTGTTTTCTTCCCGTTTTGTGAGAGCCCATGTTTCGCATCCATATAGAACAATCGGCATGATTATGGTTCTATAGACACGGATCTTTATGTTACGTGATAGGAACTAAAATTTACGATTGCAAATACTTCGACCTAACTACTCATACAATCGACAATTTCCTATTATAAAATTAAAATAGAAATGTGCCTGTGCGTAGTGTTTTGGATTTTCTTGGCAGATTAGTGAAATTCACAGCTTCTCTTTATATGGATTTCTCATGCAATTAAGATGTGGATTGAATGTAAATAATCGCTTTTAAAGACATCGAATCCAAAAAATGATATTGTAGCGAGCTTAGGGTTCGCTGGATTAATTATTTTTAATAAATAAGGGCCGTTAAATCGATTTTGAATTAATGTAACACTTTATCATCTTCATCATCATCATCATCGGCACTACAACCGGGAACCGGTCTTGGCCTTATTTAGCAAGTCCTGAGGCTTGTTAAATTTTCCATAATGATTTGTTTTTCCGGGCAAGGTCATTAGTCTTGCGCCAGAGGCTCCCCGACGGGGAATCGAACCCCGGTCTCCCGCGTGACAGGCGGGTATACTAACCACTATACTATCGAGGAGCCATGTAACACTTTATTCGTCCATTAATAACAACCGTTACTTTTACCGTACACATAACGATTTCTTGACTTATCGCTTCCGTACTTATCGAGTCTTTGACTGCTTACTTCTTACTTACTTCCCGATCTGTGTGCGACGTATTTATACCGTTTCCTCATTCTGATTCGGCGTTTCGTTTCCGTCCGGTCCATAGCCTCGAATTTTCTCTTGCCCATCACCTCCAGTTTTCCAGTACTTTCTAGAATATTCTAGTACTTTGTTTTGGACTTTCAAGAATATTCTAGTACTGATTGTCATATGCGTCACACTACCCTCCAGCTAGATTAGTTCGTCCCGAACTAAGTTCATTGGTCTTCTCGGTTAACAAAAAGTCGCCAGTCGGTCACGATGTACCACTTTCATCTTGGCGTTCGGTCTTCGCTGAAACCTATAGAAAACGTCGTTAATTCTTGTGAGAATTTTATACGGTCCTTCCCAATTGTTGCAGCACAAGCAGCAACAATTAAAACAAGGGATGAATCGATCTCTCAGCAATGTCACAAAAGGAGAACCGATTCACCACAATTTTTAAAATAGTCAATTCACCCGCCATCGAAGCAACAAAATTCAACACGCCAACTCCATCGCCGACGGATATACTCCGTTTCTTTGCTCAATTATTAATATCGACATTGCAACGGAAAAAGGCACCCGTACGATACGATGATCTGCTGTTCGATGGCACGGGGCTTTTGATCGGATGACATTAACGGGGAACTATGGATTACGAGGTATATTAACGGGCGCATGGAAACAAGTTTTTCTTCTTCGTTTTTACTCTGGTGCAAGTAAAGGCAGTTTCTTTTTGGTTGTTCCCTTTAAGTTATTCAAAGTGGCCGTTGAAGTGGCAAATCAAATTAAATGAATTTAGTTTAATTAAATGAAGTCGTAATTGTATTTATCTTTAAAATTGTATTAAAGTGTGAATAAATGGATAAGAATAGCTGCAATTAAAAACCTCTTGTTGTGATTGATAGAATTTGACTGTCCTGGTCGAGTAAAGCACGACCACGGAAAAACACCAATGTTGCTGCAAGTTCGGAGACCTTCCTTTTTGCCTTTGAGGGTTATAAAGCCACACGATATAGCCTGCATTAAATCCAGATGCGTTGGCTCTAACGTCGTACCTTATTTTCATCCTGTGACCTTGATTTGCTTTCGAACCAAATGATGAATCTCATCGAGGCGATTTCTCCATTCGGCTACATAGTCTTCCATGGCGTCTGGAGGTATTCCGAATCGCAGATCGGCTGGTAATCGTATCTCTCGTCCAAATATAATTCTTGCTGGAGAATGGCCTGTCGTATCGTGATTATCCGATCTATAACTCATGAGAAAGGTTTGTACATATTTGTCCCGATTTCGTTGGTGATCACTAACGACCTTCGATAAATACTCTTTCATTGTTCGGTTGAACCTTTCGACCATTCCGTCTGACTGCGGATGTAAGGGTGTGGCCCTGGTTTTCCTTACACCCAGTGCCGCACAGATGCCTTGAAATATCTGTGATTCGAAGTTTCGGCCTTGATCGGAAAGAAGCTCACAGCGAACACCATATCTGCTGATCCAATTATTGATAAGCTGCTCAATGACGGTTGTTGCTTCTTGGTTTGGAATTGGAAGGACTTCCACCCACTTGCTGAAGTAATCCATGATGACCAACATGTATTTGTTGTTGTGGTTGGTTTTTGGAAATGGTCCTGAGATATCAATCGTAATTCGCTCGAAAGGGGTGCCCACGTTGTACTGCTTCATAGCGCTCCTTGGTTTTGCTGTTAGTCCTTTGGTCGCAGTGGAAGTTGCGCACTTCCTACACCCAGACTCGACGTCATCTTTCATGTGAAGGCAGTAGAATCGAGATCATAATTTTGAAAGTGTCTTATTAACTCCCAGATGGCCACCGGCAGCCCCGTCGTGCATTTCTGCTAGTACATCCTTCACTTTTGATGGTGGGACTAGAATCTCCATTAGATGGGATTTTCCGTCGGAGGCTTCCCATTTACCTTTTAGAATTCCATCTTCCACCAGCAAGGAATGCCATAGTGCCCAATATCCCTTAAATGTTCCACTGTTGTCGGAAATATCGTTCCAAGTTGGCCGCTCGTTCTTTTCTTTGGGTTCCAGGATTAGCGACATATCTTCATCCTGAAGTTGCGCTGCGCGTATAGCAGCGCTCGCCTACCCATCTAGTACTTCTACCTGTACATTTCGCAGGTCGTATGCCTCTTCTTTCTCTTCCACTCTATGACAATGTTTACAATCTGGCATACATGATCTTCTTGATAGAGCATCAGCGTTATTATGCACATTCCCTTGACGGTGGGAAATTTGGAAATCGTACGTTTGAAGTCGTTCGATCCATCGAGCTATTTGTCCTTCCGGATTCTTAAAATTTAACAGCCATTTCAGGGCGACGTGATCAGTCCGAAGCTGGAATCGACGTCCCTAGAGGTACTTATGGAAATTCTTAACGGCTTCTACGGCAGCCAGCAGTTCCTTTCTTGTTGCGCAGTAGTTTCTCTCTGGCTTAGATAGAACTCGACTATAATATGCGACAACTCTCTCTTTATCATCGACTTCCTGTGACAACACTGCTCCGATTCCTGTGTTACTTCCATCAGTATCCAATATAAATGGGCACTCCGATCTTGGGAATGCCAATGTTAGAGTCTTACATAACTCGGCCTTCAATGAGTTGAACGCTGCCTCACAGGTTTCTGTCCAATTGAATTTCTTGTCTTTACCCGTGAGTTTGTGTAGGGGTTGAGCCACACTGGCGAAACTTTTAACAAACCGTCGGTAATATGTGGCTAATCCCATAAAGCTTCTCAACTATTGTTTATCTTCTGGAGTAGGCCACTCTCGGATGGCTGCTATCTTATCAGGATCCGTTTGAACTCCTGCAGATGAAACGATGTGTCCCAGGAATTTTACTCTCCTTTGGAAGAGTTCACATTTCTTCGAATTGAGCTTTAAGTTGGCCTGTCTTAGTCGTTCGAAGACGGAGCGCAGATTATTGATGTGTTCTGGTAAATTCCTTCCAACAACAATGATATCGTCCAAGTACACAAGACACGTCTTCCATGTAAGTCCCCGTAGAATACTTTCCATTAATGGTTTAAACGTTGCTGGAGCATTACACAATCCAAAAGGCATCACGTTGAATCCGTTTCCGGTAGTAAACGCTATCTTCTCCCTGTCATCCTCCTTCACTTCCACTTGTCAGTAACCGCTTTTTAGGTCCAATGTTGAAAACCTCTGACCTCTAGAAAGGGTATCTAGTGTGTCGTCGATTCGAGGAAGTGGGTAACTGTCTTTCTTCGTAACATCGTTTAACCGGCGGTAGTCGACACAAAATCCAGTTGTCCCATTCTTCTTCTTGACGAGCACTACCGGCCCATGGGCTCGATGATTTTTCGATGACTCCTTGCTCTTCCATCTCTCGAATCATGTTGCCTACTTCTGATTGTTTGGCCAACGGTAGTCGATCAGGTGGCTGCCTTATAGGTCTTGACTCACCCGTGTCAATGCGATGTTTAACTATACCGGTGCGTCCGTATTTATCATTTCCCGTCACAAAAATATCAGAAAAATCGTTCAGGAGTGATTCAACGCTCGTCTTTTCTCCGTCTGTTAATCCGATTTTCTGGGGCATCTGCCTATTAACCACAGGGGATGCACCAGAGGGCTGTTGAATTGAGTGGTCCTCTCCCCTTGTCTGAATTGAGCTTATCATTGACACGGGTGCACATTCTGCGATTACCTCTCCTTTTCTTATTGCGATCGGCTCCTGGGACGCATTTAGTACTCTGACGGGTACGATGTGCTTCTTCGCATCGATAAGGGCTTTCCCAACAAGGATGTTCCCCTTACGCTGATTTTGTACAGCTTCGGTGATGTAAAATCGATTGTCACCGGAATCACTCTCGAGACTGGTCCAAATTACCGAGTCCGAACGAGGTGGTATCTCATCCTCCTCACGCGCATAACATTTCAGTCTTCGCAATTGTTCGTCCTGCAATGTAATAGCAACCTCCAAGTTACCGATTCGCAGTGTTCTTTGACCGATATCTAGAACAACTTGGTGCTCCTTCATGAAGTCCATTCCAAGAATGCATTCGTCCGTAATATCGGCAACCAAAAATTTGTGGGAGATGGAAATATTGCCCAGCACTATTATGCTCTCCACTTCTCCGTAGACTGTAGAACATTCTCCTGTGGCAGTCTTCAAAGCGTATCTTCTATTTTTATTAAGGGTTATTTTGCCCACGACATTCGGCTGAATTACGGATTTCGTTGCTCCAGTGACGATTGTCACTGTTGTTGTCCTTGCATTAACAATCGTAGTGTTACGGACTGATCTTGAGTCCAGGTCCCCCCAACATCCACTAATCCCCTTTCGTTAGTTACCTCTCGTTACCTTTAAACGGAGAACAATTCGCCAAGTAGTTAATTTGCATAAACTACTTTATGCAAATTCTACTTGGCAGAGGAAAATAATAAAAACCGGCGTTGGCGTCGAATAATAAAATAAAACGTCAACGGCAAAAAAAGTTAAACTGCGAAGGGACGCACATATGAAATACCCAATGAGAAAACATTTGCACGATACAAATACCTCTTTATCACTGAATGTGGGTACATACCTTCAACTACCGAAAATCACCTGAAGCGCTTACAAAATCTGCGTAAGGAAATTAACTATTTGAAGGAAACTGACTGGATGTATGAACCGTTGGAAAAACGCATTGGTCAACAATAAAAATTGCTTAAACGCCCCCTGCACCCAGTCGCAGCACACAACAGCAGCAGTTCCAGCGCCAGCAAATCTACCACCGCTCAGAGACCGTCAACGGTCAATCCCAACAATTTTGGCGCAGCCGGTTACCACCAGCTGAGGTTGTACCAAATCCGTCGGGGATACAACCCAGTGGTGGAAAGAGCCCCGAGGCTCTAACGTCCCTACGCCGCCTAGCGGAACTAGCGGCTAGGAAAGATAAATAAAAATAAAAGCCGTATAACAAGATAAAATAAAAAAAAAATATTGTTTCCCCTTTCTCTTTTCCGATTATTTTCCAATTACAGGAGAGAAGACGAGAACAACGTTGGGAGGAAAATTTAGAGAGATAGTTTATCCAAATATTTTCCGTTGTTTTAGTGTTCTCTTTACAGATTTTTATCTTCTTCTTTCATTTCATTTATCTAGATTGGGTCTTTCCCTCATCGTTGGGTCGTTTTAAAATTGATTCTTGCCTCTCATCGTTGGGAAGTTTAGTTAAATTGATTTAATCCCTCATCGTTGGATTATTGTTCCGCTATCGTGTTTTTTTTTTCGCTACGGTTAATAGCGAACAACGGTTAGAATAATCCGGGTAGTCCCTCCATACGCAAATAATTAAACGCGCGTAAGCATTACCGTAGATGCAGACGAGGAGCCACACAAGGAATCTATCCGCGGAAATAATAACGGTAGAACCCATCGCCGCTATGTTGGGTGCGGAGAAAAGTCTGGACCTAGTTCAAGCTAACGTGGAAGTATATAGTGGCCAGAACGGGCCTAACGCAGCGAGGGAACTACATAGTTTCCTCGAAAGCTGTGAGAGGACACTGGACTGCTTATCGGAGGAGGAGGAAACATTTTTCCTGCGGTGGTTGCCCATGAGGCTAACTGGGAAAGCTCGCCGCTTGTTCAAAGAACAACTCCCAACGACTTTCAAGGAGTTTGAACAGCGACTCCGAAACACAATACTACCACACATGTCATACGAAGAGTTACACTCGAAACTCTCTCGTATGCGACAATCCCGCGAAGAGGATGTCGCCGAATTCACCCACCGCATAACGCAAGCAGTAAAGGACTTCAATGAAGTGGCAACACGTAAGTATGAAACTACGAATAGCATAGGGTTCACCTTCCAGACCGAGAGTTTACCTAAATCGGTTCTGATGATAGGAATCAGAAACGACCAACTGAGGCATCTGATAGTACAATCAGAAAAGGACCCTTTGGATAGGATTATTGCTAGGATTCTCGAGTTAGAGAAAACCGAGAATGAGATGAGGAGCGAGAGTCGATGCTACGATATACCAACGAGGTATCATGACCAGTCACCTTCACCGGAAAGGAACGACGAATACCATGCCCCCACCTCATCAAATAGACAACCTATGCTAAGAAATAAACCGTTTTACTATTGGGAGGATGAGCAAGATCTCCCAGAGGAAACAAATAGGGTGTTAGATAGGACTTAAGGGGATACTCGACCAAACCCCCAGGAATCGAAACAAACGCAGAATAGGCCTAGACACGATGCGTCTCGGGTAGTAGAGACAAAGAATAGGAACTCTATCACTAGATTCCCAGAACGATCTCATCCCGTTACACGCCCACAACCGGGGAAAAACCCATCTAGGTCGGGTACACCACCACACACTTCTAGTAGAAGACCACCAGGGTCTAAACCAAAGAAGCCCGAGGTACCAGGACACCTTCAAAGAGGCGGAGGTGACTACCTTAGTGACTCCTCTAGTCAAGGTAGGGACAAGCGTACACCAAACCCATGGATTACACGCATGACTTGCAGCTTCTACAATAGGAAAGGGCATGTATACGACGAATGCCTTCGACGCCGAAACACTCCAAAGTGTACAAAGTGTAATCGATATGGGCATGATGCCCAGGATTGTCGGACACTTAGTACACAAAGGACGGCGGACAATCCTGAACCTACACCAATAAGGTAGCAGAACCAAAGGAAGTCACCTGTGAATACCGCAAATTAAGGGCAGGAACGACCATCCACATCGAAACAAGCAACGGCATCAAATCGTAGAGTGTACAGCATTCGATGTTGTTGTGAGTTTTGTGGCCGAAAGGGTCACACGGGGGACGAGTGTCGTATCAAGACATATTGGATAAAACCACAAAAGCCAACAGACACAACCAATGTGGTTAAGTCTGTACTTAGTGACCACATCCCACAGACCTGCACGGCCAATAACGAATGGCAAACAGTCCAAAGAACAAAAAATTCAAAGGACAACAAACAGCCACGCGACAAAGGCAGTGAAACTATCAACGGAAAAACATATCGACGGAAAAACATTACATTATATCAAAGGGCAAGTTCAGATATCAATAAACAAAGTCTCATTACGCACTTGAACAAACGACCATATTGGTGCATATCAAGGTAACGATCTTGGGGAGTTCCAATTCCAGTATTTTACGAAAAACGTACGGGCAAGGCAATTGTGAATGTTGACGTAATTATTTACATCAGCAATAAGGTGGCACAGACAAAGGAACGAAAGCCGATCAGGGGAGCAATCAGTCAACGCACCCTGCACCCCGTCGCAGTTCCAATAGGCCAGCAGAATCAACAGCAACGTCGTCCGCTCCACGGACGCTCAAGATAAAATCCCAAGTAAGGCCTTTCACACTTCTTTTAAATGAATTAAATATATAAAATATATTACAATTCAAATTGTTAAAATAACCCATAACAGTAGTTATAACCAAACTTTGGTTATCTCGTTGGAGTTGTGATACAGTTACGATGCTCGGGCTGCACATTCCACCAGCCGACTTTCGCCCCGTAAAGTCTGCCCTTACAAGTTTCCCCGAGCTATTGGCCTCACGTTGGTCCGTTGATAGTCTCCTCTTTAAGATTAGCGCATGAACAACAATTCTCAATTGATGTTTCCTTCATTCGTCGACGTTTCCTACAGTCAACTGAGATGTGGCCGACTTCGCCGCGTGTCCAACACTTCATATCAGGTCTCGGGGTTCTCCGTTGTACATACCCGATTCTTTGGCAGGAACATTCCTGGACGGACACTTCTCGGACTCTATATGTACTTCTGGTAGCCAGTTTAGCCGATTCATATGCCAATGCGAACGCCAGTATTTCATTAGTCGTCTTCTTTCCCGCCAAACGAACGGCTTGTTGCAAGTCCCGATCTTGGAGTGCGTTTATAAATGCATCCATTGCTACCTCGTTCAGAAATTCCTTAGACATATTTGAATAAGACAAGTTGCCAATCGCTCAATATCTGCCTGCAACTGTTGAAGATTTTCTTCAGGTTTCTGCGTTCTGCTCCGCAGTTGCATACGGTAGACCTGCTGCATTTGGTTGTCTCCATACCTAGCTTCAAGGCCGTCTCTTACCGCTTGGAAATCTGTTTGCTTCTCTGCTGGTATGGTTTGTAGCAATTCTGCAGCCGCCCCGCGGAGTGACACGATTACTGATGTTGACTTTTGCTCATCCGACCACTTATTATAATTGGCCGCAGTGTCAAACTGCCGTATAAATACGGAGAGGGGTCCCGTTCCATCGAAGGTTGGCGGTTGCATCCTTGTATCTTTGTAGTCATGTTGATTGCTAGGCGATGTCTTATTTCTCTCAAGACACTCAACTCTCTTTTCGATTCGCGTTATTTCATGGGTGACTTTTAGGTACAGATTTCCTACTTCGTTTCGAATTTCTTCTTTAAAGTGTTGAAAATTACATTTCATCCACTGCGTTTGGGCATCCAACTTTGCATTAACATCTGCAGCTTGCGCGTCCAATTTTGAGTTAATATCTGTAGCTTGTGCGTCCAATTTTGTATGATTCTCTGTAGCTTGTGCGTCCAATTTTGATCTCTGTCTGGCCCAATCGTAAAAGCATATGTATCAACATCAATACCCTCTTCCTTCATTGCTGCTTGCAGACGCTGTCGAAGAATTTGCTTCTGTACTCTGCTATCGAGATTCTGGTCCTGAAGTTCCTTCTTCAACTCAGGAACGCGAAGATCCTCCAAATGTCGATCTGACATCGTCACAATACACTTTCACAGACTAATTTACTTCACCAATAATTAATCCCACTTCTGACACAAATTGTAGCCAGCTTAGGGTTCGCTGGATTAATTATTTTTAATAAATAAGAGCCGTTAAATTGATTTTGAATTACTGTAACACTTTATTAGTCCGTTAATAACAACCGTACACTTAACGATTTCTTGACTTATCGCTTCCGTACATCATCATCATCATCGGCACTACAACCGGGAACCGGTCTTGGCCTTATTTAGCAAGTCCTGAGGCTTGTTAAATTTTCCATAATGATTTATTTTTTCTGGGCAAGGTCATTAGTCTTGCGCCAGGGGCTCCCCGGGGGGGATCCGTACATATCGCGTCTTTTACTGCTTACTTCTCACTTTTTACTCGTTTCCATGATCTGTGTGCGACGTATTTATACCGTTTCCTCATTCTGATTCGGCGTTTCATTTCCGTCCGTTCCATAGCCTTGAATGTTCTACCGTTCATAGTCTCCAGTTTTCCAGTACTTTCTAGATTATTCTAGTACTTTGTTTCGGACTTTCTCGAATATTCTAGTAATGATTGTCATATGCGTCACAATATTAAAAGCAAAAAGTAATGTAATATTAATAAACAACGTATAGTTTATCAACCTAATAGAATCCTTGTTGGTCTACGAAAACTACGAAACGTCTGTTTCATTTATCAAACCATTGACTAATTCTTGCTTCTAAACTTAGAGATAAGTTATTTCGGGATGAATTTTTAGTCACCAACATTATCTGGTTCGGTGCTAAAAGTTGCGACAGTATGTGACTTTTTAAATATTTTATTAACGATTTTTTCTTTTCAGTTCCACTGTTCTCGTAGTTTCTGTTGTTTCGCCACATCGGTTGCTAGTGTTGGTTTTGATGTGATGTGCCTTTGTTGACTTTCTTCTCTTATTATGTGGTTTTTGTTTTATTACCTCTAGGAGATTCACGTTATTGTTGTTCTTCTCTTTATTGTTTGTCAGTTTCTTTGTCCCATCCGTCGTTATCAAGTATGGAGAATTGTTTTCCCGAAAACTTTATGTAAAGTCGATCTCGGGCACCATTTGTTTTTTCTTTTCTTTTAATTTACATCTGATTATGGCAGACTTGCAATTTTTTAATGTCACCTGGTGATTATTTCATTACATATTCCAGTTTATATAATCGCTCAGTTACGTCGCAATTTTTTTTATATAGATTTCCGTCACGCTCAACACTTCATCCGTAGAGACTGCGTTATCTTTTATTTGTCTGTTTCATTTAGTTTTTAGTTCATTACACATTTTAGTGATTTTTGCTCTGCCTAATACATAATTTCAAACACGAAATGGAAATATTTTAGCTTAGCGACTTTTCATTCTGTTATAAGGAAAAATTTGTATACTACAAAGTTAGAATTTATAGAGCCTCCAATAGCTCACATTTACATGAACAATAGTTTCGGACTTATTTTGGCAGAAATGATGAAAGGATTTTATAATTTCAATAGTTTTCTCAATGTAAAGCTTCTATTTAACAATTTAAGTTGGTAACGTAATGAGAAGGAACTATTACAAGATCGGTTCGTTAGTGTAATAGAACATAGTTGCTCTATACCTTACGTTCTCTTTTCATTTAGTAGTCATTAGTTGTTGTTTCCATCTTTGGTGGTAGGCTAAACGAAAATGGTGAGAGAACCTTTGCTGTGAAAGAACTGCTGCCGAACTGTGCAAACTTTATCACATTGGTATTGAAGCCTCCTCGATAGTATAGTGGTTAGTATACCCGCCTGACACGTGGGAGGCTGGCGTTCGATTCCCCGTCGGGGAGCCTCTGGCGCAAGACTAATGACCTTGCCCGGAAAAACAAATCATTATGGGAAATTTAACAAGCATCGGTACTTGCTAAATAAAGCCAAGACCGGTCCCCGGTTGTAGTGTTGTAGCGGCTCTACGAACCACTCAACCCACTATAGGGTGAGGTATCCTTTCGCCAAGGAATATACTCACCTTTGCCAGTACACGTGCCCACAGACACGTGTCCCCATAGTCATTAACCACACCTGAAACAAAAGGTAATATGACATGCAACGACGTTGAGGTCGATATCAGAAATCAAGGAACTAAACGTTCAAAAAGCTTCCAATATCATCGTATCCAAACCAATGCGCCAAATGCAGCAAGGCATCGCATGTAAGTCAAGCACCCATTCTAAGCATCAGCGCGATGCTTCCCATGAAACACCATTGTCGGTAAATAAACCGAACAACGGATGCCTACTCTGGTAGCTAATAGCAATTAGCACCTAAATCCCTTGCATGACCCTAACGCAAAAGGCACACTTGTGCAAACAAAGCATATCGTTTCGCTGCCGACCAATAGTCATGCAACCATAAACACCTTAACACTACCCGTGATAGATGTTTATGAGTTGGAAATGCAAACAAAGCATTACCGACCCCATAGTCCTTTATATCCATCTGAATAGCATAAGAATCCTTGTTTCTCAGGCCAGATGGGAAAGACAAACAATCCCAAGAAAAAGATCGGAGAATAAGCGGCGTACCACCGATAATAAGACAAAGGAACAAGATTCCGATAACCACCAGATAATGATAATGATGATCAAGAGAAAAAAAAATCTCCCCTTTTACAGATACGATGGGAAATTCTGTTTAACAAATACTATAGGAAATTCTGTTTAGAAGATACTATGGGGAAATTCTGTTGCAGCGATGCGTTGGAAAAATTTCCCTTACGATGGGGGATGAGAACTTTCAGCCTACGAGTGAGTACAGTTAGAGAACTCCGACGAGGAGGTATCCGCGTAGCGAAGTTAAATAACCGAAAGGGAAACCACCGGCCCGAAGTCTCGTAACGTTTAAATGCGCGAATTAACGAAAGTCAATATTGAGAATCCCAACGGGGGAGTTGGATAAGCAGAGGCAACGACGAACTTCGCGCGTGTACGAACAAAAATTGAAAGGTATTCGTGTTCGATTATGTACAGTAAGAATAGAAGCAAAACGAGAATGGAGTGTAATTAATTATTAACTACCTTGTGCTCCGGATTAATTAAGTAAAGTGACAGACTATGTATGTGTTAACCTCCTATATGTAACGTTGAAACACAAAACAATAAAAATTAAAATGAAAATTCAAAGGAACGTTTTCACAGTGTTTCATTTGTGTGCTGAAATTCTTTGGTGTTAAGTATTGGACAGTGTTCGGCGAAACACTTCTTGCGACGTAAAGACACGAAAATCCGCCAAAGTACCGGTTTTTTTTTTTTTTTTTTTAATTACACTTCTTTCGGGAGAGGCGAACCTATAGCGGTGAGTGGGCGCCCCGAGATGCCATCAAATAACGGTTGCAGTTCTTTTTGAACAGTTGCAGGTTGTAACGCTCCGGGAACACTCGCGTGGGAAGGGAGTTCCTCAGCTTCCCCGCTCTGTAACGGAACAAGCTCTGATGCAGGGATGTTCGCGCCGTCGGGAGATGAACCACAAACGGGTGCGATCCGTCGGATTGTCTTGTGGAGCGCATATAAGCCGAATTGCGTGGAACTATACCACGAATCTCCGAAGAACAGTACCCGTGATAATATCTATAAAACAGACAGAGGTCGGCTACGCGCCTCCGATGTGATAGCGACTGTAGTCCCGACGTCAGCGCCGAGTCCCCGATCAGGCAGATCGCTCGTCTCTGTATGCTCTCAAGTAGGTCGAGGGTATGTTTAGGAGCCGAGCAATATTCGAGCGCGGGTCTAATTTGGGATTTATATAGGATAAGAAGTTGGGCCGGAGTAAAATATTTCTTGGTTCTGAAAATGATTGAAGCATACATCGCGACTAATTTGATTTGAAGCAAATAAATTATTTTTTTATACGAAATACACCTGTACATGTTTTTTAAGTTCCTTTAAGTCAAAGCTTAGCAGATGAGGGAAGGCATAAGGAAAGGTGATGTCGGTGGCATCGAGATTATCGACTGCACAGAGTGAAGTATTTCTTCTATCACTTAGCAAACCCCATACATTTCACTACACTTCATGGCCTTATATCTGGAGTCGTTCCAATTACGAATCGAGTGCCAAGATTTGATAGTTTGCTGGCTTCGGCGATTCGGATACCGATTATCTGCAATGTGTCTACGTTGAAATTTGTTTTTTGTGATGAAAAGCGTTACTTCTGTTAACTCGGCTAGATAATTTCCATTGGTATATCTGTGGCGGGTCAACACAGACCACAACCTCCACACAATCCCCGCAACCGTAGATTGACACCAAGAACGCTTTTCGCCTAGTTAAGTCAACAGCACTCCCGATTAGTCTCTCACACAGGCAAGGCACGGCTGAATTTGCCTGGACTGGACGTGACATACGTAGAACGCCCATACGTAGAACGAAAACCGACGCGGGGTTTTTTCCACCAATTTAGTGTGTGTTGCGGATTCGCAATTAAATACAGCGGGTAGAATCTAGTACGTTCACCGTCGAGTACACGCCCCGACCAGCATACTCACCACACGTCTATCAGCCGCCAGCTGACAATGCGTCATCGCCTAGGGACGCCATCGGACTCGCACCCATTTCAAATTTGACCAACGGTTTCTGGTTAGTCCCTGCCAGCTCGTCAGTGTGTGCACCGCTCGCTCGTAGTTGAGCCATTCATGTTCTCTCGCTGCAAACAGCGTCACGGTACTGAATTGATACGATCTCCTTAAAATAAGATTAATTTGTGTACTTTACTAAGCTAAATACCGAAAATATAAAACATAGACATTGTTGGTTGCAGTGTAGCTAGTTTGTTTGCGTGCCCTTGAGTTTATAACTGAAAGTCAGTGATTTGCCGAAGGGAATTATAGCGCATTATCTTGGACCTCACCTCCCTGGTCGCCTCATTTCCCTTGTGTCATTGGTGGCCGTCCGTTCGCCACCAGTGTGACATCACCAAGTGCGAGGTCAATTGGCAGAAAATACTCATTTGGATACTAGTTGCCATCGCGACCGAACTCGTAAGGTCACAAGAAATAGAACCAGTACCGTAGCCAGAAATAGTCAATCATCACGGTTGGGAGCCATCACACTTAGGAATTGAAGCACCCTTGGAGTTCAACCGCCCTTGCCAACAAGAATCAGCCAGTGCCTGGAAACGCCTACAAAGGCGAGCGCAACCGGACTCTAACATTGGCCGCCCTCCGAAGAGGACACAACCGCCGTGAATAATCTGCCGTCGAGAGCAGAAACAACTTACACCAACCAAACCTAGCAGCGATTTGGGGAACAGGAATCCCAAGTATCACTATTATTTGATAATAAGGTTCGAAAAGATTGGTTCATCATAAGGTTAGAACCTCAAAGTGACTTCATCAGGTGTGAATTTGGTTATGAATAATGGGCATAACGTGTTTTATAAAAATGGGAAATATGGCTTCGGTGAATCGAGTGTCCGAGTCTATATACCTCTGAAAAGCCTGCGCTGCAATCCGTAAGTCATCACTTTGAATCAAATAGTTCGAACGGTGTAATTGTCGTTTTAGGAATATCCTTTGGGGCTTTGATAAGCTTTAGTGAGGTTATAGCGGTTAGACGATAATGAAGAGGAAGCGGTTTGAACTGATTCTATGACTGTTAAAATCACTAAAAGATAGGCCTCAACCCACCAGATGTATGAATTCGATCGTTATTCTCAAGTACATTCATCTGATGTGAAATTGCTATGGTGTATGACTGCCGCTTTTTTCAGTTTAAAGCACACATTTATTATATAAAAAAATTACAGCTTTCTCTTAAGACTAAGTCCTAAATCCTATTTACATTTATTCTTCTTATATTAACTTACGGGCACTTCCCAAGCACTCTAAATTGTACAATGTCTTTTTGTTTTGTTTTGCCTTCCGGCGTAGAGTAACTTCTTAACTAACATATAATATGTTATTAGTGAATCTACATTCTACGAGGGTTGCCTCTTACGTTTCGGGATTTGGCAACCCTAGTGTTGCAATCCGGCAATTGACAGCTCTGTCGTAAAGTTGGACATTTTTGAGGTTATACGCACTCAGAACGTTTTGACATACGAGCGCTATTTGTGTTGTTTACAGTAACTTAAAAGATTCATCTCGGCCCAAAAATGGAATTAAATCGTCAACATTTTCGTGCGATTATTTTTTACAACTTTCGGCGTGGATTAACTCAGCAACAGTGCATGGATGAACTTAATTCGATTTTTGGCGATGAAGCTCCATCAAGGACCAGTGTTTATCGATGGTATGGTGAATTCAATCGTGGTCGTAGTTCACTCCAAGATGAATTTCGTGAAGGTCGTCCAAAATCAGTTGTTGTTCCGAAAACCATTGATGCTGTGCGCGAACTGATATTGGAAGATCGTCATGTGACCTATCGTGAGATTGAGACAACCTTAGGCGTTAGTGGGACCAGCATACATTCAATATTGCATAAACATTTGACTGTCAAAAAAATTTGTTCGCGTTGGATCCCACACAATTTGTCAATCGCCCAAAAAAAGGTTCGTGTCAATTGGTCGAAAGAAATGCTCAACAAATACGGTCGCGGTGCTTCGAAACACGTCTATGACATCGTGACAGGTGATGAATCGTGGATTTACGCGTATGAGCCCGAAAGTAAACAGCAGTCGACTGTCTGGGTGTTTCAAGATGAGCCAAATCCAACAAAAGTTGTTCGCGCACAAAGCACTTCCAAGCAAATGGTCGCCTGTTTTTTCGGAAAAACTGGACATGTCGCAATCGTACCACTAGAACAACGCAGAACAGTCAATTCTGAGTGGTACACAACCATTTGTTTGCCAGTTGTCTTCCAAGAAATCAGGAAAACCAACCGCCGAAGACGGATCACTCTCCACCACGACAATGCGAGCTCCCACACATCGGCTGCGACAACTGCATTTTTGAGCACCCAAAACATCGATTTGATGGGTCATCCGCCGTATAGTCCTGACTTGGCACCGAATGACTTCTTTTTATTCCCGTACGTAAAAAACAAAGTGAGAGGTCAACGTTTTTCGACACCTGAAGAAGCGGTTGCTGCATTCAGAATGCATGTGTTGGAGATACCTCAATCAGAGTGGCAAAAGTGCTTCGACAATTGGTTCAAACGCATGCAAAAGTGTATAGATCTTCATGGGGAATATTTTGAAAAACAATAAAGTGATTTTCGAAGATTAATATTTGTTTTTGTTCTCTAATCCCGAAATATAAAAGGCAACCCTCGTAACTATACTATTGTAGTAAAGCATCAAGTGTAAACTCACTGTTACACATGTCGAGTTTCATTCTAAAAAGGGAATCATCATCATCATCGGCACTACAACCGGGATCCGGTCTTGGCCTTATTTAGCGAGTCTCTCCACCGGTATCCGGTCTTTATCCGAGACTTATTAAATTTGCCATTATGATCGTTTTTACGGCTAAAAAGGGAATACTTGTGGTGAATTTCATTGTATTATTTTAATCAAAGGCAAACAGAAATCTGATTGAGACTTAAGGAAATCCAGCTCTGTTAAAACAAAAACAGGCAGAGATTGGTTTTAGATGCTTTAAAAATAATTTTGAGACTAAAAATAAAGAAAACTTCGGCGCACCGAAAATGTTTGAAGACAGAGGATTGAAGGTGTCAGACGCCGAACTTGGCGAATTCTTGGGAGTTGATCACATAGCAGTTTCAGAACGTTTAACAATACTGTAAATGATTCAAAAGCAAGTATTTCCATCACCAAAGTATTTTGTTTCAAGGGCCTTGTGGGGGTTTGTGGGGATAGAAATATGTTTGTCAACGTATGAGATGGATTCACTCAATCCCCCAATACTTGTTTCGCTGAAAATTGTTCGCAAAGAATATCCCAAAAATCCAGTAAGGTGAAAATAAAACACTAGAGCGATGGTAGTTCGTGGAGATAGTTCTTTTTTTTTTATTAATATATTTTCTATGTTTAATTTAACCGCACATCGAATTGTTTACATTAAGGTGATTTTAATTCAATTGTTATTTATTCCAACTAATTGCATATCAAAATGGTTCTACACGGGGTTCGATTTTTAATTCAATTGTTATTTATTCCAACTAATTGCACATCAAATTGTTCTACACGGGGTTTGATTTTTAATTCAATTGTTATTTATTCCAACTAATTGCATATCAAAATGGTTCTACACGGGGTTTGATATTTAATTCTATTGTTATTTATACCAAATAATTTTACTTCAAATTGTTCTTCTTTTTATCCACGAATAATTGCACATCAAATTGGTTTTACACTAAGGATTATAATATGTTGCAGAGACTCGCACTGAACTCGCACTCCTGGTGGTTAAGATTCGACTCTCTTGCGGTGTGACCGCCCGCGGTGGTGATTGTAAAATGACTGATCCGAATTATGGATGAAATTTGGTATTTGGGCCTTGCACAGCTATTAGCAAATCATCATCGCACTCTCTCATGAATCCATTCAGTTGCATGTCTCAGCGAGGTGAATAAATACTTGCCATTCATTCGACAGTCGTTGGGCATGCGAAGGATGGAAAGGACAAAAGAGAAAGCGTGATAACTTCGGGGTTGACTTAGCCTGTGTGCTTGTACCAATGCAGTCTCTGAGGATGACCCACTGACCTAGTGCGGTGACTGTGGTGATCTCAGAGTGCAATGAACCGCGGGAAGATGAAAATGGGAAGGAGAGGAAAATGTTTTGTAGCTATTCACCTGCAAAAAGAGATCATTGATCCCCAGCGAATGGAGTGTCTGGGAAAAGTGAATAGGACGCCGAATCGGCTAGGGAATTCTGACCGTGGGAACTAAATTAAATACTTTGATAATTTCCCCAGCGATTGCATAATTATGCAACCGCGTCGTTTGGGCAGACTATACCGTTGCTAACCGACATGAAATGCGATTTCCGGTGGAAATCTCATGGGTTAGCGAAATGGAGTTGCCGTATGGCAAAAAGGTAACTAAACCCAATTATTCATTATCTGCATAGAATAATGAGTTTAGCTATACGTCATTTAACAGGTAAAATAGCTGAACGGTGGGATAGGGGATAATGTGACGCGCTGTAGGCGGTCGAAATTAAGTTGAAATTGTGGGTTGGTTCGCCATGTAGTATAAAGAACCCCCACATGTTTTTTAAGCATATCCAAAGAACCACCCATTTTCCTTAATTCAACCCCCCATTGCTCACCCAATAAAGACTTATTATCTTACCTGCAATCGGGCAGCGTCATCATCATCTTGCCACAGCATCAAGCAACATTGCTGTATTCCCCAAAGCGTAATCGGTTCCTCTAGTCGACACCCATGACCATTACGAACCATTTGAGAATCTACCCGGGTCCTCTTGCCGGCGTCCAGGTCTAACATATACACAGCAATCCCCCTGTGTTTACTTTTTCCAACCATCCGTTGGTCGCACGACCAAGCCATGGCAAATCGCTTGCTTATACAGCTGCAGACTAATTATCCATGATCGGTTGCCTAAGCGATAAACGAACATCGAATTGGACGTGACCATAATTGTTTATCCAAAGAATCATGGCAACGGTCACGTCCTATGTTTCGTTTGCTAAGCCAAACAAATACCCATCTTAGCGCTTGCCTTTGAAATAGTATTACTGTATATACAATATACCAATAGGAAAATATATTTCTGCCTCCGGCAATATCCTCTATTGTTTACAATAGCATGGCCTTAGCCTCTGTGCATGAGCAGTTATTTGAACAGCTTCCTGGTTGGGTTCCCTTCTTCGCATCCAGCCTCCGATCCATTTTCCGTCGTCCTTGCTTTCAATGTATGGACATTCAATCAGATCTGTACGATCCATGGAAGCCCTTCCAGTGAAACTCAAATCGCGTTCTAATTGGCTGCGGGGTAGATAGAGGATGAAAATCGTTTTTCACCATAGCGTAAAAATCCACCCCAGTTGCGACTGGCGGTATTGATTGGTGCAATGTCCCAGGAGTCAGATTTTATTCGCCCGAGCAGAGAGACGTGTCGCTATCGTTGCGTGTCGGAGTGTCGTAAATTCTTAATGTTAAAGTTTCAACCAACTTACATGTCTGTAACCAAGAACAGTAGCGTAAATTCTTAATGTTAAAAATCAAAACTAACTTACACATCAGTGTCCAGAGCAGTTTGGTGTAAACAAGTAATATCGACACTTGATCAGTAAGCTGATTCAACAATTAGTACAAATGTAAATTAAGTTCCTCAATGTTAATTGCAAATAAAGTTAAACGTTAAAACTCTGACCCTAAATGGTGTTTTATTGGGCAAACTCAAGCGTGTGAACAGCGTGCATCGGAGCAATTCGCAGTGAACTATTGTTGGGTGTATAGGTGAATTAGTGCCCGTGTTGTGGCATCATAACCTTTACCTCACAACCTAATGCCCTAAAACTCAACCGCCACATTTGCTATATTCAACAACCACAACAGCATTAACGAGGGTACAGCAATGAGCAATGAACTTAAATGATCTAAAGTTTCCCATATCAACATAGCACCGTAAATACACACCCAAAGAAAACTGCAACAGGAAGGATTCAAAAGCAAGCAAATTGGGTGCCGTATGAGTTGAAGCCAGCAAGAAGTTATTCAAATAAACAGTAAAGTGTCAACAACATACCCTTGGTTTTAAAAAATATTAAACCTTACTCGAGGTTGAATAAAATTATAAATGATAGATGCCAATTAAGCGTAGTCAAAAAATTCCTTACTGGTTCAATAGAACACATTGTCTGTAACCTACAAGACCTACACCCTTACACAATCTAACTTACTCAAGAAGTAAATCTTGATCATATCGAAATTCTTCCGTAGGGCTCTAGAACGATTTGAAGAAAATCCTGAATTTCATCGAAAATTCGTATTTATCGCCGAAGCTCATCTTTTGGCTTATTGGATTTGTTTTCGCAATTTCACAGAAAACATTTCGGGCAGGTATAAAACCTTTTGTCCCTTATTCTACAAGGTTCGACTCTGAGTAGTAAACACTTCCAACCTACTTCTCGATATTCACAGAATATTCGATTAAAATTGGGAGATACTACGATTCGACCACAGGACAGGATGAAATATCTTGGGGTCATTTATACCCCAAAAATGAATTTCATCAAACAGGTGACCTACATTCTCCAAAGGGGTCTCGGTCGGTCTAAGCAACTGCACAACATCTTGAAGTGGAGCAACAAAGTTGACACCAAAGTTAAGCTTCTCTGCTATAAGCAGCTTATCCGATCTGGAATATCGTACGCCTTTCCAATATGGTCCTGCATATATTTGGCTCAAATGGAAAGACTTCGAGTTTTCGAAAGGAAACTCCTCAGAAGATGCACCAATCACTCGAGAAGGCCTGATGGTCGTCATTACCCCAACTTTCACCTATACGAAGGCGCCTCCATTACCCCTATCGACGAGTACTTGCTTCAATTAGCATACCAGTACCTCGAAAGCATTCAGAACAGCGAGAACCTACTTGTACGGGACTCTTGCGTTCTTTACCCTTCTCTCTCTCGATCTCTTCGGATCAGACCACCTCAATTTCTTCTTCAGTACAAAACTGAAGAAAGCACCCTTCCCAACAACATTCCCCTCTATAATAGAGGATTCCTGGATCCATCCCATAGGGTCTACTGTTAACAAACCACACGCACACGGACGCACAGTACAAGACGGCACAAACATACACACACCGACCAAAGCGCAGATCATCAGATGCCAAAGACGTGATCTGCGTTTACCACCGCACCCAAGACCTACCGGTCTTGTATGATTTCTTTCCCACCATCCCTCTATACAAGTAGTTAGAGATCACCTGGACTACCACTGTCCACACTATCCTTGGATATCCCCTTTTTTTCTTTTCTTTTCAGATATCGCGAGACCGTGCCCAACATCCTCACGGATGTGGGTGATTCTGGTTATCGCAAGATTACCAGAAGCCAGAGACAAGATGAAGGACACATCTGTCCTTGTCTCGCTAAAGTCGGCCCTCTCGCCAACCCATTTGTTTTTTCTACAAGGTTCGATGTGTTATCTAACCAGTTAAGTGTATTTGACGACTATATCCATCAAAGAGAAATAGCAGAGAGACTATATCCCTCATGCGTAAAATGTTGTTACCAATTGAGTTTTAAATTGAAACTTTGGCGAAAAGTACAAGATATTCGCAAATTCGAATGTTTAGAGATCAATATGAAATTAAACAAACAAATAAAAAGTATAACTAATATGAGATACATTCATGTACCCAACCGCGATCAAAAATGAGATAATGGTATCCAACAACTAATAATGAAACCAGATGTTCTATCACGACGTTGATTTTGCAATGCATTGTAAAAAAGGGCAGCACTTCATATATATGTAGTTTCGAAAAGGGAAAGTATTATTACACCGTTCCTCGGCAAAATTTCTTCTGTGGACCTATTTTTACTATTTGGTGTTTAACTTAAAACGTTCGTATTCCATTACGAACTTCATATCTATCTTCATATATAACGTACGTTTCACAATGGCAGCTGTCTTATTTTAAAGAGCATCAAAAAATCTACTGAATTATATCTATCAAAGTTGAAATGTCGAGTTACGTGGCTACAGCACACAGCATTTGAGATAACGTTTACTTTATGAAGAAAAATGTTTCTTAAGATCATTGTTTGCTCTCAGAAGCATATTTTGAATATGCTTCAGATGTTAGAATGTGTCAAAAGTTATTTGCGTTATTTAATTTTAAATTGGTAATTTTGACTTCGGAGACAAAGAGCTTACGGATCAGCCAAAGAAATTTATAGATGAAGAATTAGAGACTATACTCACTGAAGACTCGTGTCACCACCAATGGCCAAGTGCTCAAAATCATTGGAGTTCATACAAAAGCAAAGAAATTGGGTGGCATACGAGTTGAAACCGAGAGACGTCTAAACGCATTTTCATGTCAGTATGAGTGTCATAAAAAGTAGTTTTTACGTCGAATTGTCACTGGCGAGGGAAAATAGATTGACTATGACAATCTGGAGTGCAAAAAATCCTATAAGAATCCTGGCCAACCAGGAACATCAGTTCCAACGCCGAATATCCATGGGCCTTAGGTAATGCTCCGTTTTTGGCGAGATCAGAAAGGTGGAAAGGAAACCATAACGCAAAAGCTGTACAAACAATTGATTGAGAGCACTGAACGAAAAATGCCGAGAATATGTGACCAGACATGAATTCGTAACCCTGCGCCATAACAACGCTCGACCTCTTGTTGTTAGATCAGCTAAAATCTATGATATTTGCAAAATAATGGATGAGAAGTTTTGTCTCACCCGCCGTATACACGGGGGAATATTGATATTTTACCACCGTTCAGGCAATTTATGGGTTCCCGGAACGAATGAGACCAATTTTTGATTCCACCAATTGAAGTGAAATGAACATTTTTTGGTTTCCCATATTGCTTATTTCTGCCGTAATTGTCAATATCGGCTTGAAAAAAATGCTGCACTACATCTTGAGAGCGATTTAATTCATTGGCAACTTGTCTTTGTGTCATTCCACTATTTTGTAAATCGATTATTCTTCGTTTTTCAATGTCCGCTAATTGTTTCCCACGTGGCATATTTATAACTTTAAAAAAATTCACTGCGTAAAACCAAAATCTGTTTATTATCACTCTAGATTGTCTGCACTGTTTTTTAAGAACTTTTGTTATACCAAAATGAGGATGGGAGCGAACACACAGGGCAAAGTCTCTAAATGCTTTCAACCCGGCGAAGGCCAGGACTATCCCTGTCCCTGCTCAATCCAAGTTGACATGCAGTCTCCACGTGACACCCCTGGATAGCTAGTTTGACACCCGCCAAGTAGTGAACCAATGCGTGCAGCGACATCCTGAAAGGTTGGCGCAAGGCTAATATCCATGCTCGTATAAATGAATTATTATGGCAAATTTAACAAGCCTCGGATATGGACCGGATACACGACGACGACCACGGACACGAAAATGGCTAAACGATTTAAGAATTTTCTCATGGAACGTCCGCTCACTATGCAGAGCTCGAGCTGCACAGCAGTTAGCCGATGTCCTGTCCGAATATAAGGCTGACATAACAGCATTACAAGAAATAAGATAGACGGGGAGTGGTGTTATTCAAAGAAACGAGTATGACATTTATTACGGCTGTCATGCAAAACACCATGTGCTCGGGGTAGGCTTTCTAGTCAGTCAAAAACTGAAGCCTGCCTTCATCGGCTTTAATGCAATAAATGAAAGGCTATGCACTCTTTGCGTGCGAGGCAAGTTTAAGAACATAAGCCTCATAAACGTTAACGGACCTACAGAGGAGTCCCCTGACGACGAAAAAGAAGAATACTATGAGAACGTCGAACGGGCCCTCAATGCCTGCCCAAGATACGACGTGAAAATCGTTCTTGGGGATTTGAATGCAAAAATAGGTCGGGGGGCAGTTGTCAGGCACTACGCAGGTTCCCATAGTTTGCATGAGAACACTAATGACAATGGACTACGAGTCATCGAATTGACAGCATCGAAAATCTTGGTCGTTGCGAGTACCAGGTTTCCGCGTAAAGATATCCACAAAGGGTATCACCTGATGGAGCCACTCGTAACCAAATTGACCATGTGTTGATAAATCGCCGCCATTCCTCGAGCCTGATGACGGTACGAACGTACCGAGGTGCCAACGTCGACTGGGATCACTATCTTGTTGGTACAGTTTTCCCAGCGCGGATTGCCTTACGGAGACGTATTGCATCCACGGATCAGGTTCGAATCAACACGGCTGCCTTACGCAATGAGAATACCAGCAACACCTTTGGTCATGCGTTAAGACTCGCCCTCGAAGAGCTCGACGGAGGGAGAGTAAGTCCTGGGGCCAGAATGCCGGGCGTAGAAAAGAAATGGACACGCCTTAAGAATACTGTCATTAGTACTGCCAACTCCATCTTAGGCAGTAGTCGTAGAGATCGGAACGACTGGTTTGATGATGAGTGCAAACTAGTTTAGTGAGAGCAGAACCCTCGTTTATTACACTTAGTACAAGTGTTTGAGAAAAAAAAAAAGAAATTAAAAGTAAAAACAACTTACGAACTAACTTAAGAAATAGGATTACAAAAATTACTTTCGAATAAGTAAGAAGATAAAAAGGTGGGAAGGTGGCTGTGCACGTGATGGGGTGGCGAAGACCGGGTAGTAGGATAAAGGGGCGGGGTGATAGGAATGTATACGGGTAGTAAAAGTGTAGATAGTGGGTGGGGCAAGGTCACGAGGGGAAAGACAGAAGACGACGTTTGAGAGCAATAGAAGTGAGGTAGAAATCGAAGGAGGTGGGGTAAGAGTTTGCCCTCTTTAGCATACGTGAAATTGGTTCATTACAGCCGTAGGAGGTGTGGTGGGAGGGCAGATAGAAGGGTTTCGTAGGTTGCGGGGGTTGGTGTTGAGTGCGATGGCGGAAAGCAAGCTAGGGCAGTTGATTGTGCCGCAGAGGAGACGGCGGATGAAGAGGATACCGGCAAGAGTTCTGCGTTCCTCAAGTGTGCTGAGGTTGATCAAATGGAGCCGGCTTGTGTATGGGGGAAGAATCCGAGGATTCTCCCAGTTCAGTCCACGGAGGGTAAAACGCAGAAACCGTCGTTGCACGCTCTCGATTCTGCGGATATGGGACGAGCAATGTGGAGACCAGTCCTGACTGGCGTATTCAAGAAGGGGGCGGACGAAGGCAATGTAGAGGGAACGGGAAACGTAAAGATTAGAGAATTCCTTAGGCCAGCGTTTCACAAACCCTAGGGCGGAGTTGGCCTTAAGAATGATATCGTCGATATGTGGGATGAAGCTGAGCTCCCTGTCAAATAAGATTCCGAGGTCACGTATTGAGGATACGTATGAGATCTGCTGGTTAAGCAGGAAGTAAGGGCGAGGAGGTGGGGGTGGACGTTTGTGGGAGAAGGTAATGGAGTGACATTTGGCAACATTGAGATCAAGGCAGTTATTACGGCACCAGGTTGAGAAGCTGTCGAGGTCCTGTTGGAGGAGTGAGGAGTCGAGGGGAGAGATGATTGTTTTGTAGAGTTTGGTGTCGTCCGCATAGAGGGATATGGATGAGTGTTTAATAACAGAGTCGACCTCATTGATGGTTAGGATAAAAAGGAGGGGGCCTAGATGACTTCCTTGCGGAACCCCAGAGGTGGGAAAAAAAGGATCGAAAAGGGAGGATCTGAATTTGACACGGTAGGATCGGTCTTTCAGATAAGAAGATAACCATTTGATCAATAGGGGTTCGAAGCCTAGGGAGGACAGCTTGAAAAGGATGAGATTATGGGAGATTTTGTTAAATGCCTTGCTGAAATCGGTGGTGATAACATCAACTTCGTTGCCATTCTCTAAGGCACGGAGAGTATGGGATGAGAACTCGATCAGATTGGTTGTGGTCGACCTACCCGAAAGGAAACCATGCTGGTTGGGTGAGATGATGGATTTACAGCTAAAAGATAACGCATTGTAAAGAAGCCCTTCGAACAGTTTGGGGATATGAGATAGTTTGGCGATGGGTCGGTAGTTACTGATATCATTTTTAGGTCCCTTTTTATGTATGGGGCTGACATAGGAGGATTTCCATATACTAGGGAAGGTCCCTTGAGATAGAGATAGGTTGAAAATCTTTGATATCGGAAGAGAAAGAGAAGTGGAACAGTTCTTTAAGAATACAGACGGAAGTCCATCAGGTCCGGGGCTGAACTCGTCTTTGATTAAGTTTAGTTTCTCCTTAACTACGTGACGCTGAATAAGTTGAGGAGAGAAAGGACCAAGGGAGAATTCGGGCAAGTCATTGAAATACGACGGATTGGGTTCGAAGGAGATGTCCGTGAAGGATTTATTGAAAAACGACGCGAACAGGTTGGCAATAGTTAGGTTGTCGTTTGACGTAGTTGTGCCATAAGAGAGGGAGTTAGGATAGGCGTCGGATTTACGTTTATAATTTATAAAGTGGAAAAAGGATTTGGGATCGCTAATCAAATTGGATTGTGTTTTAATAAGGTATTTAGAATAGAGAGAGTTGTAGAGTTCGGAAAATTTATAAAAGGCCCCGAAATAGTTGGAGTAGTTTTCAATGGATCGCGTTTTGAGAAAAATGTTCCATAAGTTATTCCTTTTGTTCCGAAGATTGCGGAGATTGCGGTTGTACCATGGCGGCGAAGAAACCGATGACCTGCGGCGAGAATAGGGGACTTATAAGGCGACGGCATAGTAAATCTCCTTATAGAGAGTGGCCGTGGCTTCTTCTACACCCAAATGATCAAAGCGAAACGCTGTTTTGCTAAGCTGTTCATTTAGGAGGCGGAAATTAGCCTTATGGAAATTGTAAGAAAAGCAGTCAGGAGGTAGAGGGGCCTGGGTTTAATGGTCGAGATATAAGGATAAGAGCAGTGGGGGGTGATAATTGTCAATGGTAGAGAGGGCGTGTGGGCTAGGGGCAACTGAGGACATGAGAGTGTCGGTTGTGAACACGAGGTCCAGCTGTCTCGCCATATGATTTGGGACATTGCTAATTTGATGGAGGCCTGAGTCGGAGAGCCCGTTAATAAAAATACGTTCATTAGATCTAGTGGGGTTAGAGGCGTAGAAGGCTAGTTCGTCAGCTGATGTCCATTGTAGGTGGGGCAGATTAAAGTCGCCAAGAACGACGATATCGTCTATTACGGTGCTTAACACTGTAAGGTTATCTACCGCTTCTATTGCGAGTTCATATGACGCGGTGGGTCGAGAGGGAGGTATATAAAAACAGATAATAAATAGAGACTTAGGGCGCTTGTCAATTTTAATAGCGACGTAGTCGAGATCCGGAGAAGAAGAGATGGCAATTAGAGATGAAGTGAGTCTGTTATGAGTGGCGAGCAGCACTCCACGGCATGGGGAGTAGGGGCCTTCTCGATGAGCGTCGTCATCGCGAAAAACGTTGAAGGAAGTACGGAATAGTTCAAGACTCTTGATACTAGGGATAAGGTTGGTCTCCGTCAGAGCCTATATGTCGAAGGGGAGGGAGTGTGCCTTTTCCAGAGTCGAATGTGTTTTGGAGCGGAGACCCCTGGCATTCTGATAGTAGACGGTTATGGGGAGAGTATTGAAATGATTAGAGGGACCAAAGGGCGGCTGAAAAGGGTCAAAAGTAATATTGATTATTGGGAAAGGTAATTTTGCTGTCAATATACTGGCGAAATGCTGAGAGATCACTTAGCACCTTATTTGGGGGCATATAGCATATAAACTAGCGACTGAACATACCGGGCAATGCAGCAGTCTCATAGGACGCGGGTACGCGAAGAGAAATACAAAGAGCTCAGAAGATCTGAAAAAAGACTTCATAGACAAAAGAAAAGTGCCTGGGAAAAAAACCTTGTCGGTGAAATAGAGAAAAGTAGGGAGCGAGGTCCGCACCAGGCGCGGAAGTTCTACCAAATAATCCACAGTATGACGCGGTACACACCACGCTGCAATTACTGCAAGGATAAAGAGGGTAATCTGATCACCGATCCTTAAGGCATTCTGGAGCGATGGGAAATACACTTCAATGAATTGCTAGATAGTCAGCTCACAGAAGAATTGGAGGCTCCACCAATGTAAGATCAAGACCAAATGCTGCCGCCACTAAGCATTGAGGAAACATTAAAACCCATTAGACAGTTCAAATCAAATAAAGCCTCCGGAGCTGACGGCATACCAGCTGAGCTGATGGCATACCAGCTCAGCTGATCAAACAAGGAGGGACAGCGTTCATGAGATGGTGGTGCACCTATGGGAGCAAGAGAAGATGCCGGAAGATTGGCATCGTGGAATAGTTTGCCTCATACATTAGAAGGGAGATATCACAGTGAGCAGCAACTATAGGGGTATAACATTGCTGAATACCATCTATAAGATACTCTCCACTATTCTACAAGATCCATTCCAAACAAATTGATACGACTTTGTAGGTTGGCCATGACCAACGTAACTAGTCAAGTAAAAATAGCGGGATTGCTGTCCAAACCAATAAACATCTACAATGGACTACGACAATGGGACGGTCTGGCCTGCCTCCTCTTCAACCTGGCGTTGGAGAAAGCAATCCATGACTCTGGCGTTACAACTAGAGGGATTATTGTCACCAAGTCCAGACAGATACTTGGCTACGTAGATGACAGCGACATCCGATTCGGCTGTACAGGACCCCTTCACCCAGATCGAGCAGGCGGCACAAAAACTGGGACTTTTTTTTTTGTATTAGACCTCTCTCGGGAGAGGCGAACCTATAGCGGTGAGTGGGCGCCCCGAGATGCCATCAAATAACTGTTGCAGTTCTTTTTGAACAGTAGCAGGTTGTAACGCTCCGGGAACACTCGCGTGGGAAGGGAGTTCCACAGCTTCCCCGCTCTGTAACGGAACGAGTTCTGATACAGGGATGTTCGCGCCGTCGGGAGATGAACCACAAACGGGTGCGATCCGTCGGATTGTCTTGTGGAGCGCATATAAACCGAATTGCGTGGAACAATGCCAAGAATCTCCGAAGAACAGCACCTGTGATAATATCTGTAAAACAGACAGAGGTCGGCTACGCGCCTTCGATGTGATAGCGACTGTAGTCCCGACGTCAGCGCCGAGTCCCCGACCAGGCGGATCGCTCGTCTTTGTACGCTCTCAAGTAGGTCGAGGGTATGTTTAGGAGCCGAGCTCCAAACATGAGAGCAATATTCAAGCGGGGGTCTAATTTGGGATTTATATAGGAGAAGAAGTTGGGCCGGAGTAAAATATTTCTTGGCTCTAAAAAGATAGCTCAGTTTTCCTGAGGCTGATCTGGCGATACCCGATACGTGTTTATGCCATGATATATTCCCACAGACCGTGACGCCGAGCAATCTCAAACTTTCCCCAGCCTCGAGCGCCCGGCCATTCATCATCATCTGTGGAACCGATGATCCACTTTTCTTTGTGAATGTAGCATACTGGGTCTTCGTTGCGTTGTAGTCGACAAGATTGGCCTTTCCCCACTGCAGGACTTTATCCAGATCCTGATTCAGAGAGTCAATCGGTCTACATCTCAGTCGGTGCGACGTAGATGCACCAATCGGCCGATCACTCGAAAAGGAGTAAACAAGCCTACTATCATCTGCAAAACTGAACACTTTGTTATCCGTTGTCTCCAACAAATCATTTATGTGAAGCAAGAACAAGGTTGGAGCCAAAATAGAACCTTGGGGCACCCCCGAAATAACAGGATGCCGATCCGAACACTCGCCGTCCACAACAACCCGGATCGATCGATTCTCGAGGAAGCTCCTCGTCCAGTCGCAAAGCTGTTGGGAAAGTCCATATGAACGAAGTTTGCTCCGCAATGCCCCGTGCCAGACGCGGTCAAAAGCCTTGGAGTTATCCAATGCGACCGCCCTTGACTCACCATGCCGCTCAGTCGCAGATGTCCATATATCGGTCATAAGTGTCAAAAGGTCTCCTGTGGACCGCCTTCCACGGAATCCGTATTGACGATCATTCAGTAGTCCGTTGCACTCGAAATACTTAACCAACTCTGTATTGATGACCTTTTCCATTACCTTAGATAAAATAGACAGTAATGCTATCGGACGGTAATTTTGTGGGTGACACTTTTTTCCGTCTTTGGGATTGGCTAAACTCGAACGATTTTCCAGCAGGCAGGAAAGGTCCTCCGTGCATAAGATAAGCGGAAGAGTCTGCCAAGAACCAGCGATAGTTCTGGAGCACAGTTCTTAAGGACTATTGCTGGTATTCCGTCCGGGTCAGTTGCCTTCCTACAATCCAGTTCACGTAGAAGGCGTTGAATAGTGCGCGGACGAAATCTCACATCCCGCATGGAAGACTGTACCGGCGAGATCACAGGTGGCTCCAAAAGGCCGGGATCGAGGTTTGAATTCGCGGAAAATAAATTTGCGAACACATTAGCTTTATCCTTTGGATTCGTGACCAACGTCCCGCTGTCTGTCACCAACGGAGGGAAAGAAGAGGATGCGAAGTTACCGCTGACAGCCTTTGCCACTGACCAGAAAGAGCGCGAACCAGTTGGGCACCGAAGGAGCTTATTGATCACCCTGTCATTGTGAGCCTTCTTCGCGCTATCAATTGGATCCAGGGTGTTCGCATAATCGCCCCGGACATCCGGCACTCGCGTTGGCTTCCCCACGAGTTGAGTCAAGTTGTGGCTTAGAGCAAAAATCCCAGCCTCGTCGGTTCTGTTAGAATGTAACAACCAGTCGGAATTGTGCACATTAAAACCGCCAAGGACAACAACTTCAGAAGCTGGGTGGTTGATCTGTATGCAGTCGAAGGTATAAGACAGATGTTCGAAAAATGTCGTCGGTCGATCGTCATTCGGGGAGCGGTAAAGACAACAAAGGAATTTAACGGAATTCTTCAGCACGTCCCTCAACCATATGATGTCCATATTATTGGGTTCCAACGCCTCCATCCTCTGGCAAGCCAGATTGGACCGCGCGAAAACGCAGATTCCGCCCTTAAAACGGAATCTCGAATGCAAGTCGTATCCTGAGCAACGAAGATATGTCGAATCAGTTGACGAATCGACCTGCGTCTCTGTTAGGGCAAGGATATCAGGTTTCGTTGTTTGCAAATATTGGTGGGCGGCGTTTACATTGGTATTGGTGAAACCGATGCCCCTGATGTTACAAAATGCCGTCACCAGTCGAACGTGGGCCGAGCCCCGAGCGCGAGCCCAGTTATGTGATGACGAACCTCTCAAAGTTCCATTATTTATCATGATATCTGCATGATGTTCCCCTTGACATAGTCCCCCTCAGAGATCCGAATGTTTACCTCCGGAATTGTTTATATCAGAAGGCACCATGATGACTTATCCCCGTGTCAGTCCGGGCCATCAGCCACGCATCCGAAATTCCGTCGAAGATTTCTCTCGGCGATATCGCGGAATATACAGCGTGACGGGGTGGTATCTCACCTTGGGATCGACTACCACCTAACCAACCTTTTCTCGAACCGGTCCATCAGCCAAGCCTCGAGAGATGGCCAGGGATTTCTCCCGACCATTTCACGGAGCCTAAAGCTTGATGGGGTGGTATTTCACCGGGCGCACATGGCGTTGGGACCCCGGCTACCACTCGGCCTTTAGTCGCCTCTTACGACAAGCTGGCCTAACTGTGAGTATATTCTAACGCCCTACTCACAGGGACTGCACATTAATGAGGGGAAAACTAAGTACGTGGTGCCAACTTCTGCGAAGAAAAGACCTAACGTTGGTCAAACTATCAGGGTAGCGTAGCACGAATTTGAAGTAATGCAATCCTTTAACTACCTTGGGTCAATACTATCAGCCGATAACAATATGGAAGAATACGCGAACGGCTGATTAAATCCAACAAAACCTACTATGGTATATCAAGGCTCTTTAAATCCCGAAATTTATCCAGGCCATCCAAGCTATCGTACAAGACCATGGTCTTACCAGTACTCATGTACGGATCCAAGACCTGGGTGCTCAATAAAAGGCACTCTGAACTCTTAGCCTTGGGCTTCACGATAGTATAGTGGTTAATATACCCGCCTGTCACGTGGGAGACCGGGGTTCGATTCCCCGTCGGGGAGCCTCTGGCACAAGACTAATGACCTTGCCCAAAAAAAAAAACAAATCATTATGGAAAATTTAACGAACCTCAGGACTTGCTAAATAAGGTCAAGACCAGTTCCCGGTTGTGCCGATGATTATGATGATGAACTCTTAGCCGCGTTTGAGAGGAAGGTCTTAGGGAGAATTGAGCGAAGAGGAGCCTGCCCGGAAGTCGCCAGACCTTGTCTGCGATGGAGGGATGGCGTAGACCAAGACGCCCAGAGCTTGGGAGTGCCAAACTGAATGACATCGGCTAGAAATCGGGACCGGTGGAGGGACTTGCTGAATAAGGCCAATGCCGGATCCCGGTTGTAGTGCCGATGATGATGAAGAGGATGATGATGATGATGATTTGAGAATGAAGAAGCTGTGTTTAAAATGGGTGCCCCGTTTGCTCACAGTCGACCCAAACTAATAACGCCTCAACGATTCAGAGTGTTATTTGCAACTGTTTCAACCCAATAAACAGGAATTTTTACGTCGATATGATATAATGGATGAAACATGGGCGCACCACTTCAATCCGAGCTAAAATCGATAGTGCGACAGCAGCGGATGAAAGCCGTACCAGGCTACCAAAGACGCAGACATCACCTGGCCTCCAAATTTTGGGACGTGCATAGTATTTACTTCATCGATTACGATGAGAAAGGAGGAACTATCAATAGCGAATATTACATGGCGTTATTGGTGCGTTCGGAGGAAGAAATTGCGAAAAACAGTCACAGCCTTTAGTCGCCTCTTACGATAAGCTGGCCTAGCTGTGAGTATATTCTAACGCCCTACTCACAGGGACTGCACATTAATGAGGGAAAAACTAAGTACATGGTGCCAACGTCTGCGAAGAAAAGACCTAACGTTGGTCAAACTATCAAGGTAGCGGTGCACGAATTTGAAGTAATGCAATCCTTTAACTACCTTGGGTCAATACTATCAGCCGATAACAATATGGAAGAAGAAATACGCGAACGGCTGATTAAATCAAACAAAACCTACTATGGTATATCAAGGCTCTTTAAATCCCGAAATTTATCCAGACCATCCAAGCTATCGTACAAGACCATGGTCTTACCAGTACTCATGTACGGATCCGAGACCTGGGTGCTCAATAAAAGGCACTCTGAACTCTTAGCCGCGTTTGAGAGGAAGGTCTTAAGGAGAATTGTTGGCCCTGTAGGTGAGGGAGGGCGATTCCGGAGACGCTACAACCGTGAGTTGTACGCAATCTACCTTGAAGCGAATGTTGTAAGAAAAATCAAGCTCGGTAGACTCCGTTGGGCGGGACACATAGCTCGAATGAGCGAAGAGGAGCCTGCCCGGAAGTCGCCAGACCTTGTCTGCGATGGAGGGATGGCGTAGACCAAGACGCCCAGAGCTTGGGAGTGCCAAACTGAATGACATCGGCTAGAAATCGGGACCGGTGGAAAGACTTGCTGAATAAGGCCAATGCCGGATCCCGGTTGTAGTGCCGATGATGATGAAGAGGATGATGATGATGATGATTTCAGAATGAAGAAGCTGTGTTTAAAATGGGTGCCCCGTTTGCTCACAGTCGACCCGAACTAATAACGCCTCAACGATTCAGAGTGTTATTTGCAACTGTTTCAACCCAATAAACAGGAATTTTTACGTCGATATGATACAATGGATGAAACATGGGCGCACCACTTCAATCCGAGCTAAAATCGATAGTGCGACAGCAGCGGATGAAAGCCGTACCAGGCTACCAAAGACGCAGACATCACCTGGCCTCCAAATTTTGGGACGTGCATAGTATTTAGTTCATCGATTACCATGAGAAAGGAGGAACTATCAATAGCGAATATTACATGGCGTTATTGGTGCGTTCGGAGAAAGAAATTGCGAAAAACAGTCACAAGTGAAAAGGTGCCCTTTCACGAAGACAATGCATCGTGTTACAAGTTGATTCCAACGATGGAAAATCTAGGTGAATTGCACTTTGAATTGCTTCAACTCCCGCCGTATTCACCAGATCTAACCACCAGTGATTACTGGTTGATTGTAGACAAAAAAAAAATGGTTCAAGGAAAGAGATTTGGATGCAATGAAGATGTGAAATCGGAAACTGGGGAGTGTTTTGAGCCAAAGACGAATTGTCCTACAAAAAAGGTATCGAATTGTTAGATAAGCATTGGAATCAGTGAATCACCCTAGACAAAGACTATGGTGACGAATCGTTGTATTATTAATTAGGCCTGGAACTTATTGAGCGATGTGTTAGCTAATGGAAATATAATACACTACGGTAATCTGATGAGTTCAGTGGTGGAGAAGCCTATATTTTATGAGAGTGGCCGGTGGTAGAAGTATGTTGGCGGTGTAAAGGTGTCATTTTCTGGGTGTTGAGAGTCCTGGGCATCACAAGCACTGGAAATTATTCAAACTGAAATCACCCCAATAACGATTTGCGTGTGCGGATATATGATCGGATTTAGCATATGCTTAGATATCATTAATAAAGTCGGATAAAGCACGAAATTCATTTAACGATCTATTACTTTCTAAATTGTAGCTTCAATATAGAAAATAATAGAATTTAGGATTACTTTCCAATTTCGTGTTGTCCAGTTATTTCAATTGCTTTTCATAATATTGTTTACTTTGAAACCAAGTTGTGAGAATTTTATTCTTTTTCCCGTCCTTGGTCACATATGACAACATTCAAATAAAAATTAAACTTTAAATGCTAACCAAAAATAAATAAATACCACTTGCCAAAAATAATATTTTAAACCCAATTCAAATTCTAAAACTTGACCACGTTCACATATTTTTCGTCACGACTGTTGCACAGCTGTCTTGTCATTGCCACTCGCTCTCCACACATACCCAGATTGATTTCCACAACAAACCACCCCAAGGTCCACCCCTTAATCCATGATGAGAACATTGTTAATCGACACGATTCCGTTGCGATAATGCGACATCGTAAATTACAATAAACCAAATCAACAAATAAAGTGCAAGATTATTAACAAATTGAAAGTATTATCAATCACCTCATGTCCATCAATGATTTCGATGTCTTCTGGGTCATCAATGTCAGGCCGGTAAGATCCATCCGAAACTCCCCACAATCCTTCTTGTTCATAGGAACACTCCACTGCGTTGTAATCAATTTGGTCATCACCACTCATATTAGATGCAACTAGATTGTCTTTGGCACTGTATCCAGTGAGTTGTTTCGAACTATCGCGATTTACGCCCGAGCTGTCAGAATTACCATGCGGTTGGCACAGAAGGCACTTACTCCATAATTCTTCACTGTACTTACGGAACAGATACAAATCTCTCTTCTGGCGCAGATACAAAAAACTCTGTCTAAGCGAAAATCCGGACCCTATGAGGTAATGAGAAAACTCGTAAGCTTGCCGGACTGCAATGCAAGCGAAGAGTGCCAAAGCTGCCATAGCAATGTGCACACACCAGCCGCCAGTTTAGATACATGACTCTCTCGCTACAGATACACGGGTATGTTGTGCTGAATCATAAGTGTCAAGGCGAGTTTAGAGGTGTATGCGAATGGGGCACTCGCTGAATATAGTGGGGAGCAATAAATAAGCAAAAGACGAATGTGGCGCGAGTTAAAGATCTATTTGTTTTCAATTGAATTAAACTGATTGCCGTTTTGTACAACATTGTTGATATGTCACGGAACTATCTCTGCGGAAAGCAACATACATTGAGCATCCCTTGCGTGATCATTACCTCGGACAAGAAGAGCAGCTGAATACGGGCTTATTTTTGCAACGTCGTTTTTACCAACTTATCCATGAATGATAGTCTGTATTTGTATGACATTGATACCGAATAGTTAGGTATATTTCGATATTGATAGTGGGTAGTAAACTGTATAGAAGTAATGCAAACATTATATTAATATTAATTTTTCGTTCTTGCGGTGGAAGATCGAGAAGCTTAGAAGGTAAACCATTTGCCTTGTAGATTCGTCTTAAATGACTGCCTTATACTACATTGCGGTCTGATACGTTGTTCCACTTTTATGTTTTCCTGAACTTGGAGGTGCATTTAAGGAATATATTTTCGTTTCTTTATATTTCTATAAAAATAACTCTACATATTCTATTTTGTGCAATGACTTTTTGCCATCTTTCCAGCACCTGTAGTGCTCCACGAAGCCCCACCCCTTCCCTCCCGCTTATATATATATGTATATATATTGTTATGGATGCTGCGAATCCATAGGAGAAAAACCTATCAGGAATCCTAACCCTATATCCATCCATAAGAAATACTTGCTGAAATCTACAAATAACCTACCCTGAAATACAAACCCCATAGAAACCATCCAAAAGAAACAATTTTGCGTAATTCACAAAATAATCCAAGTCCCATAATATGATACCCATCCAAAAGAAACAATTTTGCCTAATCCACAAAATAATCCAAGTCCCACAGTCATATGACCCATGGGAAATATTCGCTTAATCTGCAGATTGTCCCATGGTATAATCCATAAGATACAATGTAGTCAGTACAGAAATACTAACCCCATGGGAGCCCCTAACAAACGTTTTGCATGATCGACAAAAAGCAATGCGATCACGGGCAGCCGACGAGGCAGGCAGAGTCGGAAATGTAAGTGAGTTCGTTTTGAGTCTTGAAGAGCATCGGATCTCGTCCTTCCGTTTTGGTTAGATACAAAAAGTACTGTGAATATAAAGACAGTGAAATCAAATTTATCGATTAAAGTTTTGGTTAAACGGAATTGTAAATATAGATACAAAAAGTACTGTGAATATAAAGACAGTGAAATCAAATTTATCGATTAAAGTTTTGGTTAAACGGAATTGTAAATATAGATACAAAAGGTATTGTGAATATAAAGACAGTGAAATCAAATTTATCGATTAAAGTTTTGGTTAAACGGAATTGTAAATATAGAGACAAAGTATTGTGAATATAAAGATAGCTAAATCAATTAAAGATCTGATTAAATTAAATTGTAAATTAAATTAAGATGGAAGATTAAAGTTAAATTGAAAAATAAAGTTAATATATTGTAAAATAAAATTAAATTGGAGGATAAAGTTAAACTGTAAATTTGTAAATTAAAGTGAGATTTAAAATTAAAGTTAAATAGAAAAATAAAGTTAATATATTGTAAAATAAAGTTAGATTGTAGAATAAGAAAGCAAAATTTAATTGTAGGATAAAGTTAAACTGTAAATTTGTAAATTAAAGTGAGATGGAAAAATAAAGTTAATAAATTGTAAACTAAAGTTAGACTGTAGAATAAGAAAACAAAATTAAATTGTAGAAGTGTAAATACAGTTTAAATCTGTTAAATATTCTAAATTGTACTTACTGGTAACCAATATTTAATAAAGTTAGGTTTAAGGTGAAATAACATAATCGTCTTTTGAAAAAAAATTGACTCCACGAGGTAATACTTCCTTTGACTCCAGCATCCGCCCCCTTGTCCAACGGAAATACCAGAGGTTCCTCCCACAAACTGTATCTGGCCTACGGACTTAGTTGGTGCAGATTATATTATATGGTGTGCAGCCTATCCAGGCATAACAATATATATATATATATATATATATATATATATATATATATATATATATATATATATATGTATATATATATATATATATATATATATATATATATACAAATATATATATATATATATTTTTTTTTTTTTTTTATTATTACATTTCTGTTTCGCGGGATGGAATTCCACAGCTTTCCCGCTTCGTAACGGAACGAGTTCTGATGTAGACATGTTTGCGCCGTCGAGAGATGAACCACAAATTGATGCTATCCGTCCGATAGTCTTTTGGGGGGCATATAAACCGAATTACGATTAACAATACCGCGAATCTCCGAAGAACAGTACCCGTGATAATATCTGTAAAACAGACAGAGGTCAGCTACGTGCCTTCGATGTGAGAGCGATTGTAGCCCCGACGTCAGCGCCGTGTCCCTGATCAGGCGGATCGCTCGTCTCTGAATGCTCTCAAGTAGGTTGGGGGTATGCTTAGGAGCTATTTCTATTCTATACTATCTATATATTGGTCTGTAGGAACCTGGAAGTTCATGACCTTACCGACTCGACTCTGCCATTGTTCCCTGTCCTGTGCGTTCTCCTTCCACGTTCGATCAGCCGATCCGATCTCCTCGGGGTCCAACCTTACATTGTCCTCCCATCTCCGTCGGGGGCGCCCTGACGGCCTCTTTCCCGTTGGCTTACCGTCAAGAATTTTATGCACGGCCATATCGTTGCCCATTCGCGCCACGTGTCCGGCCCATCTTAATCTTCGCAACTTGATTACTCTCACTATTGTAGGTTTGCGGTATAGCTCTTCCAATTCGTGGTTGTGGAGTTTCCTCCGTTGTCCTGCCTCCTCGCAAAATTTGCCACCAAAGATACCCCTTAGGACTTTATTCTCGAATACGCGGATTTTGTTTTACTCCCGTTTTATGAGAGCCCATGTTTCACATCCGTATAGAACAATCGGCATGATTATGGTTCTATAGACACGGAGCTTTATGTTACGTGATAGCAGTTTGGATTTCAGTAGTTTACTGACTGCATGCCAACTAGCGTTGCCGGAGTGTTATCTTTTTTTAATTTATTTCGACATTTCGTTACTGGTCGTCAGTCTTGTTCCCAGATATTTAAATTCCTTGACATTTTCAAATACCTGTCCCCTGATGTTTATATGTGGGCTCCTCGATAGTATAGTGGTTAGTATACCCGCCTGTCACGCGGGAAGACCGGGGTTCGTTTTCCCGTCGGGGAGCCTCTGGCGCAAGACTAATAACCTTGCCCGGAAAAAAAACAAATTATTATGGAGGATTTAACAAGCCCCAGGACTTGCTAAATAAGGCCAAAGACCGGTCCCCGGTTGTAGTGCTGATGATGATGATGATGATGATGTTTATATGTGTTCTCTGAGGTCCACATGCTCTCGCCGTAATCACGTATTTTGTTTTGTCTTTATTTATCTTTAGTCCCACCTCTTCTGCCGCTTGCATGATGATTTCACAGTTTTTACTTACAGTTTCTAAATTATCGCCCAAAACGTCGATGTCGTCCGCATATGCGAGCACTTGTGTGATCCCGTTCGGGGATGATCCGGCCATGTTGTCGTCTGATGATATACTCGAGCACAAGGTTAAAAAAACACCGTGAGAGGCCATCCCCCTGTTTTAGTCCGTCGCGGATTTCAAATGGTTCTGAGAGGTGGTTTTCTATAGTAACTCGCCCTATATTTTCGTTCATGCAGATTTAAATGAGGGAGGCATATTTTTTCGGGATTCCCAGCTCAAGTACAATATGGTAAAGTCATTGCCTTACGATTGAGTCGTATGCTTTTTTGAACTCAACGAACAGTTGGTGAACCGTCTCTCTCTATTCTCACTTCATTTCCAGCAGTTGCCCTACAGTGAACATTTGATCGCTCGTTGACTGGTTCCTCCGGAATCCACACTGGTAGTCTCCCAGTGTTTTTTCTGCGTACGGTTTGATTCTCGCCAGTATAACATTTGTTAGTATTTTGTATGTGGTTGGGACCACGCAGTCAGATCTGTCGCATTTTTTGTAGATGGGGACGACTATTGAGGTTTTCCATTCTTCCGGAGTGACTTTGTTGTAGTAGTAGTTACTACTGGCCTCGCTCCCAGGTAGCGTGTCTTCTTGTCCTGAAAAGGACGAAAGATCTCTTTAAGACCGCTCCCGAGGGTGCCCGTTGCGGTCGCCGCCGTGCTTCCTCAAACCTTGAGGGAAGAGCAACAACCGATCGTTCGTGGGACGTCACTTTGGGAATAGCGTCCCTGTACCTTGCAACCTTGGTACCTTCTGATGATGTCCGTAATCGTGGACGCTATAAGGGTTAAGACTTTGGTCTTGACACCACTCTACTCACCGGTTCCTTTTCCAATTTTGTGGAGTCGTCCTGGTACACAAAGAATCAGCCAACGTTGGCGACGACGCACAATTTCCAAAATAATAAAAGATGTGTTGGTTTTAATTTCAGTTTAGTTTTATTGAATGTTGATTTTCCTGGGGGGGATGGCTCCAAGGCAAGAGGGATATGTAGAAATAAATTAAAATTAGAGTATTACTGCAGATGTAAAATTGAAATCAGAGTATTTCTGCTTCTTATTACAGATGCAGATGTAAAATTTAAATCAGAGTATTTCTGCTCTGTGGCACGAGGATTAAGATACTGCGGCCCGGAGATCACTTTGCTATTCCTTTATAAAGGAAAACAAATCGAGATTTGCATCCCGAAAATACACATTTTCATACCACAATATCGATTTTTGGGTATCCTGAGTGAGATGCTTAGTGTTTACTTTAGATAAGAATTCAATTTCTTGAATTCTTACAAAACTATTTCGCAGATGTGGGAGTGTATCTGGTTTTGGTTTTGTATTTGTTTTTCTCAATGGAAAATTTTCAGCTAGAGATAACGATCTCTGAATTTTGGTTTTCGATTGATGCCGTGGGGCAAATGTAGAACGGTAAACGAATATTAGATTCGTTTATTATGAATTTGATTTTAATTTTGGATTTAATTATGCCGTGGGGGCAAATGTTATTGCGAATTTTGGATCATGTTTGGGTTTTTTCGGGTTTTGATAGGATTTTGGGTTTTTGGGTAATATATCTAGGATTTGGATGTAGGAATGGAGGAAAAAGGTGGTAGGGCTTTTTGGAGCACTACAACTTCCTTATCCCATATTGTTTTAATCAGTTGGTGGATCTTTCGAGTGGTTGCCTCTCCTCCATGTTTCATAAGCTCTGTCGGTATGCAGTCGACTCCGGAGCCTAGTTGTTTTTCAATCGATTTAATGCGTCTACAACTTCATTGAAAGAGGGCTCTGGGGTCTGGGGCTCGGCTGTATGTACGTCTGGTGCGTTTATTTGTGGTTGATGGGTGCGCACATTGAGCAGGTTTTCAAAGTACTGCTAACATCTTGTGACGATATTTTTTGTTTCTGTGACCAGATAGCCGTTTGTGTCTCGAATTATTTTGGCTCTACATCGGTAACCATTTCTAATTGAATTTATACCAGTATACATACCTCTGATATTCTTTGCTCTGGCATTTTCTAGGATTTTTTCGATCCGAGTCTTCTCCCATTCGCGTTTTTTACGTTTGAAAAGCTTCGTTGTCTCTTTCCGAATTGTCGCGTATCTTTCTGCGTTGACTTCATCATATCCTTCTAGGTGGATCACTCTGAGGCGTTTACCTTGTTCCATCTTCGCCCTGCACTCATCGTCAAACCAAAGTTTGGACTTAATTGTTTTTTTAAATCCTAATACCTTTTGGGCTGTTTGTTTGATTGTGTCTCTGGTCGATGCTCATTTAGTGCCCAGATTATTGGTTTCCTCTTCCTCACTACTCCCATTCTCTAGGATCAATGTCGAACTTTTTGCTCATCTCTCGTGACTGCCCATGTGGGTTTGCTGCGAGCCGACTTCTAATTTTGCCCATCATTAGATGTGCGTCGCTTCATGCAATTTTAGTTCTGATGGAGCGCTTCACGAGACAACAGCGTGCTTTTTGCGTAAAACAATTTTACAAAAACAACGATTCCTACGTTACTTTACGACGCTTATTTATGTTGTATTCCAGAATACTACCCTTATTCGCTTTAACACTAATCTCATGTCCTTTCTAACACAACATTTAAAACTACATCCGCACATATCTTACATTCTCATTTAATACAATTCATAAATAAACAGACCCAATATTCTATATCCAGTCACTTACAGCACATTTAAAAACATGCCCCTTTTCATAACAAGCACATTTTTCATTTCAAAACATAGCCACTTTGATTTTCGTTCAAAGTTTATTCAAAATTATAAACAGAGACTTCTGAATTGTTTTGTTCATTTTATACGACACAGTTAGTTGGAACAAAATGTTCTATAAAGACAGGAAAAATTATATTGTAAAAGTAGTTCAGAATAGAGCTCAGCTTGAGATAGCTGAGTTCAAATAAAATAAATAAAAACTATAATTATAAAGAAAAGATATTTTAATAAATATATAATCCCCACGCTCTTCCCTCGAAAGAGGAAGCACGGCGCTGGAGACGTAACACTGGTGGCAGCGGTGGGATCCACGAAGACTGGTGGAATCCCCGACGGACGACAGAGGATCCACGAAGACTGGTGGACTCCCCGAAGGAAGACCAATCCCCGAAGGACGACTTAATCCTCGAAGGAAGACCAATCCCCGATGGACGACTCACTCCCCAAAGGAAGACTCAATCCCCAAAGGAAGACCAATCCCCGAAGGACGACTTAATCCTCGAAGGAAGACCAATCCCCGAAGGACGACTCAATCCTCGAAGGAAGACCGATCCACGAAGGAGGACTCGATCCTAGAGGAAGATTAGTGCGATTTACGACGACTGGCCGGATAAAACCCTAAAGAGGGAAGGAATGTCCTCATTTTCGACTTGGATGGCGGAACATTCGATGTATCGAGTGTAACTATTGATGAAAGTTCCTTGTACGAAGTCAACGCAACTGCTGAGAAAATCCAAATTAACCTCAGAGATTTGAAAAAAAAAATAAAATAAGACATAAAACGACGAAAAAAAAAAAAAAGACCAGGATAACACACAACTATAGGGCGTGAAGTCTGCCTGGCAGTAATAAGATAAAAAGCGGAAATAACTCAAGAAAAAAAAGTTTTTAAGAAAAAACTACGCTATTGGAATCCAGGAAGTGGTAATCTCGAAAAGAGCAAAACATCAATCAACAGTTAGCCCGCATATATTAGTAGTAAGAATCGTTAGCAAAATATCAATTTTTCTCTCTTCATTTTTCCGTAGGAATATTTTCACCTTGGAACTTTTAACTTTTCCTTTTTACAAAAAAAATTGTTTCCGATAGAAAGTACTTCGAATATTCTCTTTTCAGTATTTCGACATTTCCGGTTTTTCTTTCTCGTCGAATTTTCTTTCTTTACAGCTTTGGGACCAAATTAACTTTCTTTTCCATATATATTGAATAACTAAAAGAAAGGCCATTTTTATATACCGTATTTTTAAGAAGTGATTTTGCCATATATTGATTTCAGAGTTTTCAAGATTACGAGTCCGTATTATACGAGACAGGCGGCTAGGCAGGGGGAAGAACAAATCCACTCTCTACAAATACACCATAACCCCCCTTGAAATGGCTCTTTCTGTCGGAATTTCTGATGTTTTCAGAATCGTCCCTACCTTTGACGGGAAACCCTTCGACCTAGATAATTTTTTTTCCGGGGGAGACGTTTTATTTAGATCTATAAAAAGGGCAGACCCGGAGATATATGAAACATTTTTGGTGCTAGTCAAAAATAGATTAGAGGGTCCTGCCTATGATCTGTTTAGGTATAGCACAATCGCTAAATGGGAGGATTTAAAGGATAAACTTGAATCAGAATATAAAGAGGAGCAATCTCGGTCAACGCCACACAATGAGTTGATATCCCTGAAACAAAACTTCAGAGAAACCGTTCGGGAATACGGAGATAGAGTTGCGAATGCTCTGAGGACGCTGAACTCTGCTACGTGTGAAATAACAGCAGACGCGGTGGTTAGGGAATTCTTGATAGAAGAAAACTCAAAATTGGCCGTGCAAATATTTGAGGATGGTCTCAAGAATGAACAACTGAAAATCCTAGCCAAAGTCCATGGGGGAAGTAGTTTAAAACAGTCTATTGCACATGTAGTATCACATGCTGCTCGAATGGACAACTCTCCCAGGCCATATAACTATAATGACAGATTTAATCGAATAGTCTGGCAAACCTGCGGTAAGCCAGGTCATTCTCAGGACACTTGTTATCGGAACATGCAGTCCAACAATTTTCCGAATAGACAACCAATAAAAAGAGAATATAACATTATATGCAATTTCTGTGGACGGAATAATCACACAGAGAACGAGTGTAGATACAAGATATCTAGGAATGGACCATCCTTAACAAATTACCAACAAGGTACAACAACGCGTAATCCATTCCGAAATAATCCTGCAAACACCGAAAATCGTTTTAGTGAATATCCTAGAATCACCAATAGACAAAACGATAGGCAAAATGTTCACTTTTCTCGGGTGCAAGAGTCGGAAAACGAGGCATGACGCCAACCCAATTTTATGGAAGACAGACAACATTTTTCTATTTATAACATTAGATCTTTGGCAATAGATAACGACAATTTTAATGAAGCTCCTAACCAAATAACTAAAGCGATACAGATAAACGAAGAGAAAACAAGCACTAATATAAATATTCCAATTCCTACTCCAATTTTGGAAAATAATTCAGCAACACAGACTGAAAATTCGAAATTTTCAGCAGTATTAAAGACTGAAATCCCTAATATTTCGGATATCCCTATTGACAACACAGACACTTCAGCAACCAAGACTGAAAACTCAGCAATATTAAAGACTGAAAATTCAGAACTCGCAGAAAATACACAAACAAAATCCCTCACATTTCGGCTATCCCTATAGACAACCCCGACACTTCAGCAACAAAGACTGAAAATTCAGCAGTGGTAAAGACTGAAGATCCAAAAGGTGCAATAAAAATCGAAACCCAAGTCAGTTCAGTAGCTAACACTGAAGAACACCATGTGTCAGCAGCAAAGACTGAAGGATTGAAGGTTTTTACAGCAGATATAACTGAAGAAATAGTTCAAACAGCAAATAAGACTGTGAACCAAGATGTTCTAACAGCAAATAAGTCTGAAGAACTATACGAATCAGTAAATGAGACTGAGAAACTAAACGATCCATCAGCAGTGAGTAAGACTGAAAAGGTAAACGTTCCGACAGAAGTTAAAGCTATAGAAAATGATGACATTGAGCCGAAAACACTAAACATTTTAAATAACGATACTGAACACCAACACGAAGTAATGAAAATTGAAAATAATAATTCAATTAAAATGGCTCCTCGATAGTATAGTGGTTAGTATACCCGCCTGTCACTCGGGAGACCGGGGTTCGTTTCCCCTCGGGGAGCCTCTGGCGCAAGACTAATAACCTTGCCCGGAAAAAACAAATAATTATGGAAAATTTAACAAGCCTCAGGACTTGCTAAATAAGGCCAAGACCGGTTCCCGGTTGTAGTGCCCGATGATGATGATGATGAATTCAATTAAAATAGGTATTGAAAAGAAAAAACCATATAAATACCTTACAAATTAATTTTTACAACAATAAACAGGTATTCGAACACAAAATAAGAAAAAATAAAAAGGTACACAGTCATGTAGGACAACTGAGATCATTTCTTAAGAAAATTTTTGATATTATACAATTCTATGCAGTCATCATAATAATAGGCCCAAAAAAGTTTTGGAAAATTTTCCATAAATTTAAGGAAAAGATAGACACTTAACAAATGGCCTTTGTTTTTATTCAATATATAAAACAATTGTAAGAAATGACAGAAACGAAAAAAAAGTTAAAAAAGGGGAAGAAAGAAAGAAAATTTTAGAGTTGAAATATGTATTGGGATATAATATATTGGAAATTCGAACGAAAAAGAGAATTTTGAGAATTAATATTAATCATATATATACGAGGGTTGCCTTTTATATTTCGGGATTAGAGAACAAAAACAATTATTGATCATCGAAAATCACTTTATTGTTTTTCAAAATATTCCCCATGAAGATCTATACACTTTTGCATGCGTTTGAACCAATTGCCGAAGCACTTTTGCCACTCTGATTGAGGTATCTCCAACACATGCATTCTGATGCAGCAACCGCTTCTTCAGGTGTCGAAAAACGTTGACCTCTCAGTTTGTTTTTTACGTACGGGAATAAAAAGAAGTCATTCGGTGCCAAGTCAGGACTATACGGCGGTAGACCCATCAAATCGATGTTTTGGGCGCTCAAAAATGCAGTTGTCGCAGCCGATGTGTGAGAGCTCGCATTGTCGTGGTGAAAAGTGATCCGTCTTCGGCGGTTGGTTTTCCTGATTTCTTGGAAGACAACTGGCAAACAAATGGTTGTGTACCACTCACTGCGTTGTTCTGGTGGTACGGTTGCGACATGTCCAGTTTTTTCCGAAAAAACAGGCGACCATTTGCTTGGAAGTGCTTCGTGCGCGAACAACTTTTGTTGGATTTGGCTCATCTTGAAACACGCAGACAGTCGACTGCTGTTTGCTTTCGGGCTCATACGCGTAATTCCACGATTCATCACCTGTCACGATGCCATAGACGTGTTTCGAAGCACCGCGACCGTATTTTTTGAGAAGTTCTTTCGACCAATTGACGCGAGCCTTTTTTTTGGCGATTGACAAATTGTGTGGGATCCAACGCGAACAAATTTTTTTGACAGTCAAATGTTTATGCAATATTGAATGTATGCTGGTCCCATTAACGCCTAAGGTTGTCTCAATCTCACAATAGGTCACATGACGATCTTCCAATATCAGTTCGCGCACAGCATCAATGGTTTTCGGGACAACAACTGATTTTGGACGACCTTCACGAAATTCATCTTGGAGTGAACTACGACCACGATTGAATTCACCATACCATCGATAAACACTGGTCCTTGATGGACCTTCATCGCCAAAAATTGAATTAAGTTCATCCATGCACTGTTGCTGAGTTAATCCACGCCGAAAGTTGTAAAAAATAATCGCACGAAAATGTTGACGATTTAATTCCATTTTTGGTCCGAGATGAATCTTTTAAGTTACTGTAAACAACACAAATAGCGCTCGTATGTCAAAACGTTCTGAGTGCGTATAACCTCAAAAATGTCCAACTTTACGACAGAGCTGTCAATTGCCAAGTGGAAGTATTAAGTTAGTTGGAAATATTTAAAGTAAGTTAAAATATAATGTAAGTAGACTATAAGTAAACTTTTGGATTATTATAACCTATTTTTCTAGTATTAAGAACTTTTGGATTTTTGTAACTTTTGATATAAGATTAACTTTGAACGCCATTGTAATTGAACGAAAATCCAAGTCTGTAATTAATCCTAATCTAAGCAATAGTTAACAGAAAATCATTCTCTTCAAGGATAATTTTCTTTCTCGAAGAAGGGTGGGATGTTGTATACCAGAATACTACCCTTATGCGCTTTAACACTAATCTCATGTCCTTTCTAACACAACATTTAAAACTACATCCGCACATATCTTACATTCTCATTTAATACAATTCATAAATAAACAGACCCAATATTCTATATCCAGTCACTTACAGCACATTTAAAAACATGCCCCTTTTCATAACAAGCACATTTTTCATTTCAAATCATAGCCACTTTGATTTTCGTTCAAAGTTTATTCAAAATTATAAACAGAGTCTTCTGGATTGTTTTGTTCATTTTATACGACACAGTTAGTTGGAACAAAATGTTCTATAAAGACAGGAAAAATTATATTGTAAAAGTAGTTCAGAATAGAGCTCAGCTTGAGATAGCTGAGTTCAAATAAAATAAATAAAAACTGTAATTATAAAGAAAAGATATTTTAATAAATATATAACCCCCACGCTCTTCCCTCGAAAGAGGAAGCACGGCGCTGGAGACGTAACATTTAGAACTGAATACGGATTACACAGTGTACATGAGTGTCCAAGTGTTAATTTAATCAAAGCTTGGGTCAAGAAGTTCGAGCAAACGGGATCGACAACGAATATTAACAAAAAGGGCGGCCACGTTCAAAAAGAAGCGATGAGAACATTCTGGAGAAGATAGCCGCGATACCCCGCAGCATGTGTCGGCGAGTTTTCCAAAGTTTGCAGGAGTGCCAACGCCGAGACGTGGTATATCTAGCCGATGTCATTTTTAAAAAATAAATTTAAATAAACGTTTATTATGTTAAATAAATGATCAACAAAATAGCATTTGTAGTTTTATTTCTATTCATATTTCAAATGTGCAACATTTTTTGGCCCACCCTTTATATTGTGTCTTCGTTGTATTGAAGTCGACGAGATTGGCCTTTCCTCACTGCGGGACCTTAGTTCCCGATTCAAAGAGTTGATCTGGCTACATCTCAGCTGATGCGATGCTGGTGCACTAATCGGCCGATCACTCGAATAAACAAGGAAACAAGTGTACTATCATCCACAAATATGAACACTTGGTTATCCGTTGACTCCAAAAAATCGTTTGTGTGAAGCGAAAACAAGGTGGGAGCCAAAATTTAACCTTGAGGTACCCCGAATTTATCAGCATACAGATCCGAAGACTCACCGTCCAGAACAACCGGGATACATCGACCCTCCAGGAAACTCTTCGCCCAGTCGCAAAGCTGCTGGTAATGTCCGTGTGAACGAAGTTTCCTCAGCAAAAGCCTCGGAGATATCTGACACTACACTAGAAACGAATTTGTTTGGCAGTCCATTAGCTGGATAGAGACAAGTGGCCCGGCGCGGCAGCCCCAGGCGGCGGCAGTTTAAAACATCTTACGCGACAAGAATACAGCCAAGAAATAAACAAACAATATTTATGACCTTCTCTTGAGCCCACAGCAATTTGGTTTTCCTTTATCGAAAGGACCATTGTGGGAACAGAAGATAAACAGTAGATGAATGAACAATGTTGCTACAAGGAGATACAGACCTTGTAAAGATATCGCAGCCAAAGATAACGACTTCACCAAGGCCATAAACCACATGCGGGCAAAATACACAAAGGGTACCGGAGAGGTGTGAAAAGCCTAACGATCTACGGCATATCTTCGACCACATGGACAGCAAAGCTCGTGTCTGTGTGTGTGGGTGCATCCACACAGTATCTCTACGAATGAAGTGGAAGCGCAGAAGAAGATAGGATGCGATCCCCTGGAAAGGAGGCATTCCCTGGAAGAGAGAGGATTCCAGGGGAAGGTGAATTTAAGAGAAAAGGGGGAACAGCCGGGTGAGCTTTCTTCCTACGGGAACGTTCTTAGACAGTCAAGTTAGAACGTTCGTGGAGAAACTATCCGCAAGAAAACAAAAAGTGGTTGAGAGTTTCGCTACGAATCAGTGTGTCGGCGGGAACTAAAAAAAATAAATAAATGAAAAAAAAGAATAAAACGTGAAATAAAAAAAAAGTGACGTTTGTTTGTGGACTGTGTTCGGCGGAACACATCGGACGAATCCGCCAAAATGCTATTGTGCGGTAATTTTGGTTGAGACTTCTTTCCCCCTTCTTTAGGGGTTTGGCTGAACTCAGACCAAACTGGCAAGAACCGGCGACCGCTCTGGATCACAGTTCTTAAGGACTGCCGGTATTCCATCCGCGCCGGTTGCCTTCTTACAGTTCAGTCCACGTAGAATCCGTTGAATAGTACCTGTGCGCAACATATTTACCCATACAACATCCCCATACGACAATATCTTCATTGAAGATGCACGAGAAATCGAAGCAAATGTTCGATTGTCGCACACTGGTTTAAATTCATAAAAACCCCAAATCGTTGTAAATGTGTGTACCAGAGGTTCATGCTTCCAAAAATACTGTTTAAGATCATAAAATGCGCGTCAGCAATTATATGATTCTCTAAGAATTTGTTTACACAAATTTGCATCTGTTATCAATCCTCTGTTCCCACAACACTTTCCTATCCATTAACACCTTTTTTTCCAAACCTATAAAACGAACGTGCACATCTACATATCCTTTATTTATTGTTTCCGCCGAAGCGCATGGGTAATCTTTTTCATGTTCTTTTTATGAAGATGCCAGTCTTGAAGGATAAAAGGATGGTGTACTGCAATTTTTTCGGCCCAAGGCTAATAACCTTGCCCGTAAAAATAAATTATTTTGGAAAATTTAACAAGCCTCGCGACTTGCTAAATAAGGCCAAGACCGGATCCCGGATGTACTGCAATTTTGAAGTCAGTCTCTATTGTAGATTGGCCTCCAATGTGTGGAGACGGCAATAAATCTATAAAATTAGTAAATCAAAATTATAAAAATAGATTTAATTGTTTAATTATGTAACATACACTCTCGGAAGGATTTGCAATTACTCAGTGAATTTCGCCATGTGGTTCAGAGATCATAGAAACGTTGTCCAATTGTATCACTTCTTATTAAATAGTTTTGCAAATAGGTGGAACGATGGAGAACTATTAGTGATGACTAAACTGGTGAACTGGTTTTTTATTATTTTTTTACACTAACGCACACACAAAATGGATTTTGGCGTACCCTTAAATGTTAGAGCAGTGCGAGCGGATGTAGAAGAAGTGGATAAGGATAGGAGGTATCGATGTAGTTGTACCACATGAAATGTCCGATTTTCGCTCAGTCGGAAATAAGAAGAGAATAATGAGAATTTTAGGGTTCGTTACAAGTACCGTTTTTTTTTAAAGAATTGTTTAATTGGTTCAAATTCGAACTCTCTTCCTTTATAAATTTAAAATGGGACATAATGCGTCATTGGCAATGAAAAATATTAATGACACATTTGAGGATGTAGCGGTAAACGAACGCACTATACGACGTTGGTTTGCAAAGTTCCGTTTGGGAGATTTCAGCCTCGAAAATGAACCCCGTGGGGAGCCGGAAACGTTAGTTGTCGATGATGTTTTAAGAGCAACAGTGGATGCGGACCCAACGAAATCGGTGCGGGAGATTGCATAAAGCATGGGAGTATTCACAATGACAATAAGTTGACACCTTACTCTTATAGGAAAGGTAGAGAAATTCGATAAGTGGGTACCCCATGAATTGAACGAGTCGCAAAAACTACGGCGCCTGGAAATCTGTGCATCGCTTAGATTAAGAAATCAAACTGAACCTTTTTTGCACTGGATAGTCACCTGTGATGAAAGGTGGATTTGGTATGATAACCGTAAAAGACATGGGCACTGGTTGGATGCAGGTGAAAAACCATAACACACCCCCAGGCCCGATCTTCATCCAAACGAGGTTATGGGACGATTTGGTGGACACCGAAAGGAGAAACACACTTTTCATTTTTTCAACTAGAAGAAACGATAAACGCTATAAAATATTGTGAGGAAATCGACATGCCAAACTGGCTGAAAACTAACGTGCGGTGGTCAATAGGCACGGCCCGATCCTTTTGCATGACAATACTAGACACCATACCTCACAAGGAACGGTGCAAAAACTGTTGCAGTTGAGATTTTAAATTCTTCCGCATCCACCGTACTCTCCCGACGTTTCCCCAACGGACTACCATCTTCTCCGCAATCTGGATTCATCTTGCCGGCAGAAGGTCTTCCGGAATCGAGCAGAGGTCATAAAAGCCGTTGAAGATTTCATTGGATCAAAAAGTCAGCACTTTACGAAAAAGGAATATTTGACCTTGTATCTCGTTGGAAGAATGTAATAGATGCCAACGGAAGCTATTTTGATTGAATAAACATTTATGGAAAAATAATATTGGCTTTTAAATGTTTACCATTGGTCGAGCATGCGACTGCAGATCGCAACTCCTCTGAGCATCACAAAGGGAGGACTCGTCGGCATCGACCCCGGGGGCTACATACGAGCCCCATTAAACCACCCACCACCGACCACCTGCGTAACCCAACTACCAGACATGCCCCTCGCCCGCTGAACCACCGCAGGGGCAGGGGGCATTCGAAGAGCCAGGAGCCTGTCACCCCAAAGGCTTCAAGGCACCACACCACACCCTGGACACCACGTGGTCAAGCTCTTGCCCAAGACCACCGCCACCGCCGAGGCCGACGGCTACCACATGTAGCCACCACAACAGGACCAGGAGAGCGCAATGCCCCGCTTGGCGGGCGGCGCTCCCCAGCAACCAACGGTCGCTCGAACCCCAATCAGAAAGCACGCCCCTCAGTGCGTCAACAGAGGCTGCACTCCAATGATCCCGGGAGGCACTTGGTCCGCGACTGCCATTCCGCCAGAACACACGGACAGTGCCAGGGACGACACCGCACCCGACCCTACGCTACAGCCTCACACACCAATGGCCGCATCCCGCCGGCGACTTACTTCGGACGGGCGCCAACGTGCGCAGTACCTGTCACCACCACCGGTCTCGATGCAGCGAGACCCATCACCAGCCATCACGTGGTCACTGATCGTGGGTTGCGACCTTACAACTCCAACCCAGATCAATGGTTCGCCAATGATTGGCGAAGGCGGACGGAATGTTGCGAATTGGCAGTTGGATGTGCTGGGATGTGCTGGAGAAATCTAGTACATTCCCAGTATACCAGTTGCGTGGCAGCTGTTATTGACCATCTGGCGGATTGTCACCGAAAATGAGGTTAGCGATGGATACCAGAGATAAGCGGTGAATGGCAGAAGTTAAAAGTAAAAATTGTTCAGTTAGTCTTGCAAAAATTTACCGACATTTTGATACGACTTTTTTGCGTTTGTTAAATCAGTTTGTCTTGATTAAAGTTTCCGAAATTGGATACGACTATATTGCGTTTGTTAATTCACCGACATGAAAGGACAGTGACGAAAAAGGTAAATTGTTCCTAAATTGAATCAAGTGAATCCAATTTAACGCCAGCGTTGTTGTTTTCTGGGTTGAGATACACCTCATCTTTGCTGGGCTCCTATGCCATACATTGCTTGCATCGCTTTGCTGGGCTACAACGCCATCATCATCATCATCATCAGTTTGCTGTCTCGTCGAGGATTCGCGTCGCAGAACATTTTCATGATACAAAGTTTGGTTTTGTTCTTCATCTTCGCTGTCTACAACGGTTTGTTTTGACAACCATAAAATCGGACATTTCATGTGGTACAACCCAACACATGGAATAAGAAGAAATGAAAGTATTCAATGTCGCTTCCGTCGGTTCGCTCGCCGAGGGCTAGGGTAAGAAAACCGCTTAATACTGCCTCCGTACATTAACCGCTGCAAATTAATCAATCGCAGAACCCTTGAGAAGCGCAGGGTCCTGGCTGACATAGTGTTCATTCATCGGGTCCTCTCCGACTCGCTCGAATGCGTCTACCTCCTTTACTTAATTCCTCTGAACACAAACCCTCGAAATACGCGTAATCCCCGCCGTCTCTACATTCGTTCTCAGCGCACTTCTAATGGTTTCAACGAAACCCTTTCGCGGAAGCTGAGAAATGTCCAACTCCAACCCCACCTTGTTTGATCGACCTCTGTACTCATACTCTCAAGCACCGACTCCTAAACCATTCTTACTACTGTTGCGGTTCCGCCAAACCCCACTATCTACTTACCGTAAAACCCCCATAGCATTCAGCCAATTTCCTAACTTCACTAATGCAATCGCGTTAGTACCTGAAAATGCTTCACGCATCATATAGATCAAATCTATAATCTTAAAGTCCCTGTAGAGAAAACTTACCTTTTCATGCATCTCTTCGCATACAATTCTCCGTAAGATTTCTTGCTACTTATCTCGAATTCCAAACCAATTCTGCACCTTCGGTACCAGACAAATTCCTGTAAACAAAATGATTCTGTTTGCATACAATGTAACCGTCATGCCAGGGACCATAAATATTGCGCCGTCTATTTTCCCAGCCGCGCCATGTGTACAACAATGTTCCCTACATACACATTGGCTGGCGACTTACACCCAAGGGACCAACGCAAATACGCATTCCGTGTCTCTTGGCATCAATTAAATCCCTCAGCATAAACAAATGCAAATAGGAATTCAATACCTACCCTTACTAGCGATGCCATAAACACCATTTCCCAGTAACCTAGCTAAAACCTATTAGCACATTTCCAACAAAGATCCCATTAGCATCCGACGAGTTCGGTTTTATTTGCTTTGCCGAAATCGTATCCCATGAATGCACTTTATGCCCTTTCTTTGTTCTAGGTTCGTTCTCATCCATGAAAGAACCACACACACATGCACCGCCGCGTCCCAGAGATCGCCTTCCATTGGTCACTGGTCAAAGGAAATTTCATTTCCTTTTCACCACACCACCAAAACTCACTCCAAACGATCGAATATCGTTGAGTCCTATTCCAGCCACCGATTCGGTCGGTTCGCCTTCCGCACCCCGTGGCGTCCGGGGATGCGCATACCCTGAGTCGAACAAGTCTCTGCGCGAGTGCTAAGTCCTTAGTAACACACCAATTCTATGTACATGTGAATTAAAATAAAACCGAGTTAAAAAATTCCAGAGTGCTTGTACTCGACTAGTTATACTCCGTGAATGTGTACCACGTTTAAAATAAACATAAAAATATTTTTTCATAAATTAAACTACATACAGTGCGTTTCATTAACTTTGGCTTCGGTGCCAACAGTGTGTTTTGTTTCACAGCCTGGGATCAATGTCGGTGAACAGCTTCTCTTCTCTTGGTTTTGTTTCGGCGGAATTTAGAGTGACGGTGGCGGATGAAGGGAATCAGCGCCGTGCGCCGGCGCAACATACTTCTCCTCCCCACACCACCAATCTTAATTTATTTATTTATTTGGGCTTAATCCAAGCAACTTAAGCTAATATAATATAACAACTTACAGACTAACTTAAAAACTAAAGTAGTACGAGTAGTTAAAAAAAAAAGTAAATAAATAAAAAAAAAAAAATATATATCCAATAAAAAAAACAAAAGAAGAAAAAAGAAAAAAAAAACACGGAAGGAGAAGAGGGCTTGAGGTGTGACAGTGGGGGGTACGTCTACACAGTGGTAAGGGGCGGTGCTGGAGAGCTGGGGGAGAGATTTGAAATTGAGGTGGGTGGGGTTAGGACGGGTTTATTCTGAGACGTCGTTTGAGGGCAGAAGTGGAGAGGTTGAAATCAAAGGAGGTGGGGAAAGAGTTGGCATGTCGTAGCATACGCGAGATGGGCTCGTTAACGCCGTAAGACGTGTGATGAGTGGGCACGTAAAACAGACGAGGGTTCCGCACATTACGGGGGTTTGTATAAAATGATAAAGAGGAGAGCAAGCGTGGGCAATTGATTGAACCTGACAGAAGGCGATGGATAAAGATGATGTCAGCATGGATTCTGCGCTCTTCAAGCGTGTTAAGATTGATTAGAAGGAGCCGGTCTGTGTATGGTGGGAGAATGAGTGGGTTTTCCCAGTTCAGTCCACGGAGGGCGAAGCGCAAAAAACGACGTTGAACGTCCTCGATCCTACGAATGTGAGACTGTTGATACGGGGACCAGACCTGACTGGCATATTCGAGTAGTGGCCGGACAAAAGTTGTGTAGAGGGATCGGGTGACGTAGGGGTTTAGGAATTCCTTCGACCAGCGTTTTACAAAGCCAAGGGCGGCGTTGGCTTTTAGGATTGTGTTATCGATATGTGCGGTAAATCTAAGTTCCTTGTCACATAGGACGCCCAGGTCGCAGATTGATTCAACCGATGTTATCGGTTGGCCTAGCAAGAGATAGGAACGTGGCTGGGAGGGGGAGCGTTTCCGAGAGAAGGTGATTGTGTGACATTTGGCGATATTCAAATCTAGGCAGTTATTTTGGCACCATGTCGAAAAGCTGTCAAGATCCGATTGGAGAAGTGGGGAGTCAAGGGGAGAGCGGATTGTCTTGAAGATTTTGGTATCATCCGCGTAAAGCGAGATGAGGGAGGGATTGATGCTCGAACCTATGTCGTTTATGGTAAGGATAAATAGTAGGGGGCCGAGATGACTGCCCCGGGGGACACCTGAGGTTGGAGAGAAAGGATCGGAGAGGGTGGATCTAAATCGCACTCGGCAGGTTCGAGAGTTAAGGTAGGATGAGATCCACTTAATCAACAGCGGTTCAAAACCATGGGAAGATAATTTAATGAGAATGAGGTTATGGGAAATCTTGTCGAAGGCCTTGCTAAAGTCGGTAGTGGCTACATCAACCTCATCGCCGTTCTCTAGGGCAAGGAGTGTGTGAGATGTGAATTCTACAAGGTTGGTAGTAGTGGAGAGGAAGCCGTGCTGGTTAGGAGAGATGAAGGGGGTGCAGCGAAAACATAACGCTTCGTATAGAAGGCCTTCGAACAGTTTAGGAATGTGCGAAAGCTTAGCAATGGGACAATAATTGGATATATCGATTTTAGGCCCCTTTTTATGTATGGGGGTTATGTAGGAGGATTTCCAAAAGTCGGGAAATAGACCTTGTGCAAGGGATAGATTGAAGATTGACGCGAGCGGGAGAGAGAGAGAAGAGGAGCATTTTTTTAAGAAGATAGCAGGGAGTCCGTCTGGGCCGGGACTGAAATCGTCTTTAAGTTGTTCAAGTTTTTCTTTAACTTGGTGTTGTTGTATGTGCAGAGGGATGAGCGGGCCAAGAGAGAATTGAAATATGCCAGTAAAGTAGGAGGGGTTAGGCTCGAACGAGTCGCCCGTGAAGGATAGTTTGAAGAAGGACGCGAAAAGATTGGCTATGGTTTGGGAGTCAGATGAAGTAGTTGAGTCGTAGAAAAGAGAGTTGGGATAGGCATCTGATTTCCGTTTATAGTTGATAAAGTGGTAGAAGGATTTGGGGTCATTGATCAGATTCAGTTGGGCTTTGGCAAGGTAATTGTGGTAAAGGGAGCTATAAAGCTCGGTGAATTGGTAAAAATAACCGAGATAGTTGGAATAGTCCAGAGGAGAACGCGTATTTAAGAAAATGTTCCACAACTTATTTCTCTTGTTACGGAGTGTGCGGAGCCTGCGGTTATACCAAGGGGGCGATGAGAATAATAACCTGTTTCGGGAATAAGGGACAAATAGGGATATGGCGTTGAAGATTACTGTGTAGAGTGAGGCTGTAGCGACCTCAACACTAATATCATTTAAGCGGGGTAAGGTATTGCTGAGGTACTCATTTATGCGCCGGAAATTGGCTTTTCGGAAATTGAAAGAATATTGGTAGGGGATGGGAGTGGGTGTGCTGTGGGCTGGGTGGTCGCGGAATACGGATAAGAGAAGTGGGGGGTGGTGGTTGTCAATGGTTGAGAGGATGTGGGGACTAGGGGTAACTGAAGAGTTGCAGGGGTCTGTCGTGAACACTAGGTCGAGTTGTCTGCTCAGATGATTTAGGATATTGCTGACTTGGTAAAGGCTAGAGTCAGTGGGGTTGTCTGTTAAGAGACACTCCTTGGTAGTGGAGGGGCTAGAGATATAGTGGGATTCATCGTCAGACAACGACCATTGGAGATGGGGGAGATTGAAATAGCCCAGGACTACAATGTCGTCTTGGGAAGAACTCAGTTCCGTTAAGCAGTCGATTGTAGCAATAGCGAGTTCGTATGCCTCGGTAGCTTGCGAAGGTGGGATGTAGAAGCAAATGATATACAAGGACTTTGAGCGGTGTTCAACTTTTATAGCGACATAGTCGAGGTAGGGTGAAGAGGAGAAGGTGATAAGAGAATATGTTAGTCCGTTTTGGACGGCGAGCAACACGCCTCGGCACGGGGTGTCAGGCGAGGAATGATGGACATCGTCGTCCCGAAAAACTGTTAGCGAAGGGGGGAACAGTTCTAGGCTGTTGATACTGGGGTTGAGGTTGGTTTCGGTCAGGGCGTATATATCAAAGGGAAAGGAGTGGGTATTGTGTAAGATCGACAGTGTTTTGGAGCGAAGTCCTCTGACATTCTGGTGGTAAATGGTTAGGGGACAAGAATTGGGAGACCCCATGGAGAGTGGGGTGGGCAGCCGATTAGGGCCGAAAAAGTTTATTATTAGTGGGTTCGCTGGGTGGTGAGCCGGATGCCATTTTCGAGCAAATGTATTGTCGGAGAGCCGAGAGGTCTCTAGTTACTTTAAGAGGGGGAATATTAAAATTTTCGTGGAACTTTATGAACAGGTTACGAAGGCTAGGGATATCGGTGGGGAGGCCTTCTTGTTGAATGGAGATCTTAACGCTCGTTTTCGTTTTGCCTTCATAGCAAACTGCATCAGATTTACCATGAAGATAAGCTAGATAAATGCGGACGTTGTCGTAGGTCCGATTATTTCGAAGCTTTGAGGGGGCATAGCGGCAATCAGATGTCTTAAGGGATTGTTGGGTAATCTTGACGGGGGGCGGCAGAAGGGGATCAAAAACGTGGCGGCGGGTGAGGGGGGCTGAGGCGAGATGGGGAAGGGGGGCGAGAGGGTAAGAGATCCGAACTTATGCACGGTTCGGAGGACAAATGGGCTGAGCTTTCGTGGGCGGGGCCTAAGGGATTGAGAGTGTGCGATCTGTGGAAATTGGTATATTTAGCGCCTGTTTTAAGGTCAAAGAGCGGAAAGGGGCTGGGTTTGGGGGCAGGATGAGCGCGGGGGGGGGTGGTTTGGTTGGTGTTGGGCAGGATGACATGACGGGAATGTGTGGGGGTGGGTTTGGGATAAGGTACGCGGTCACGGCGAGGTAAAGGGAGGGAAGATTGTTTGAACCTAGGCTTGGGAGAGGGTTTGGTGGGTCGACTTTTGGTAGGGTCGTGGACGCGAATGCGCGTGCTTCTGGAAATGGGAACGGAGTGTGTATGGTATTTGGCTTGGGCAGGGAAGATTTAGGAGGAGTTGTACCTGGAACGTGGGGCCCTCTGGGGGATTTTGGAGGAAGAGCGCGTGTCGATTTGGGATGGACAGTACTTTTGTTATATCCGTGAGCGGGTATAGGTGAAGGCGGCAATGGTATTGACAGTTTGTTGGGGTTGTTTAGGGATAACGACATCCCGCCGATCCTACAATGCGCATTGTTATTCGGGTGGAAAATCCAGTCATATCTAGAGGGAAGGACTAAGCGGAAACTAGGTTTCATCATACTGCCGGGAAGCGGGTAACATTCTATTATTGGGATGCTGAATTTCGTCAGGAAGAATTCGGCAATCCAGACTGGGTTCGCAGTTCTTGGTGCGCCCTTTAACAGGTATGATGTAACTGCCAGATTTGAGTGCTCCAGCTTGTTAAGTCGAGCTTGCCATTCAGCAGGAGTCCAAGATGTGCCAAAATGGACTATTAAAGGAGTCTCAGTTTGGGGAGTCGTGGAGGCAGGTGGGATGTCGATTGAAGTAGGGGATGGGGGAGGCGTGGGTGTAGTGGGAAGAGGCGGAGGTGGGGTTACATTCTGGAGTTCGTCGTAAAGAGATGAAATGCAACGAGGGGATGGGTGGGGGTTAGTATTCTTTGAATGCATGGAGGCAAACGTGGAATCGAGTTGGCCAAGTACAGAGCGGAAAGTCGAAAGTTCATCAGCGACCGAATCAAGTTTATGGAGAACCAGCTCCAGTAACGGGTTAGGTTCAGCCGAGATAAGGTAGCTATGAGTGGAGGATTGCGATAATGTGAGCTCCTCACTAAGGCTGTTAAGCTTGCCGAGAATGTCATCCAAAAGGGGACTCGAACCGTGAACAGGCGGACTTTTGGATGTCGATTGGTGGATTTTATCCAGATCAGAACGAAAGGTGTGGATTAATTCAAGAGTTGCAGTATTAAGGCATTCGTTGAACGCGTGGATCAGTTGGTTGACGATTGTTTTGTTGTTGTCTTTGATAAGGGGGGTGATCTCGGAGAGCGACTTATGGTGGAGAGAGGCAATGTCGTCAATACACGTAAGGCTAGTCTCGAGGGGTGAAATTTTATCAGAGATCGTTTTGAGATTAGTGCCAAGGGAGCCGTCAATTGAGTCACCGGGGCACTTGATAGCCAAAAGGACATGGGAAAGTGAAACATCGGTGCATTCATCCCAAAAGAACAAGAGGTTGTCGGGAAATTCTTTTGCGAAGTGCGTGTTACGCTTGTTCAGGCCCACGCAGGTGGCGTGGAAATTTTTACCGCAGATGCCTTTGCAGCGAACGAAATCGGTATTGGAGTTGCTAATTCCACAAGTTGGGTTGCCACACGACATATTGGGATAGCGGTTCTAGGAGGAGAAAGAGTGGAGAGAAAAGAACGTGAGGCTTGGAAAGGGAAAAAAAGTGATGGGGGAGTCAGATGTTTACAGGTGTATTCCTGTTAGTGTGTGTTGAAATATTAACAAACACCAGTGGTTTAGAAACCAACAATGATCGGGGAGGTTGGGGGTGTGATTAGGGGTAACAAAGAAAGTAGAGGAAGTAATTGTAAATTATAAAAGTAAAAATTAAGAAATTAATGATTAAATAAAAACATTCAAGATTAAAAATTCAAATTAAATTAAAAATTAAAAATAAGTAAATGTTGAGGTCTTAAAAACAAGGACAACTTAGAAATTAGGATTAAAAATAGACTAACAAATTAATGAAAAGCGAGTAAGAGTAAGTGAAAAGAATAAAAAAATATAGAAAAAGAAGAAAACAAGAGTTTCAAATAAGAAACTAAATAAAAAAAAAAAAAAAAAACAAAAAACAAAAAATAACAAACAGTGAATTTAATCGATGATACTCAGCCGTGAGTTGAACGTAAGTCCTTCTGGGCCTAGGTCCAGCGTCTTGTATGGTGCAGCGTCAAACAGCCCAATATTGGGTGGATTGTTGAGTCTTTTATGCGACAATCTCAAAATCGGATATATCAGAAGATTCAGTTCTCCAAATGTTCCCCCATAGACACTCTATCCAATCCGGTGCGCTGTTCAAAGTTCACTTAAATTTGATTGAGGTGTTGTGTCTTATCTCGCAGAAATGGTGAATTAACAAAGGTGGTCATATAAAACTGGTGAAAGTTTGGAGAACTAATTACTTTGTTTGGAAGAACCAACCACTTTGCCGATATTCGACTGGATTGGCAGATCAGCATTCGAAAGTGATGTGTGAAATCGAAGAATCAGTTATCTCTATATTATTATATTTTATTTTATATATATATATATATATATATATATATATATATTTTTCGGTAGAGAAATCCAAGTTTCCCAAGGCTTTGGCGTTGCTGATACTAGTTTCGGTGTTAATAAAAAATTATATTTTGTGGTGAAGATTGTCTGTGTTATCCTTGCTTTGGATATAACTTTTGTTTTGGCTGGAGATGCGTTGTTTAGGTGCATACGGCACTTATACTGTTGTGCAGCTTGTAAAAAAATTCAGTAATATAGTAGCCCCAAAGCTTAATTAAACCTTCAATTAATCTTCAAATTAGTAACCAATTTTGGTGTAAATTGATGGTGGTGATGCTCAGTAGACCACTTTCCGAGACGAGAAAGTGAATTTAAGTTGACTGCGTAGGAAAACCGTGGTCCGAGAACATTTACAGTGTTCGCTCAGTGGATACCAAAATAATGGGGTAAAACACTATATGTAGTCACGATATTAAATTCACTTTGATTTACATAGATCGTCACTTATTAGAGTAGAGTAATGAAAATAAAAAAATACGTGATTTTGTCACCGAAACACTCTTAAGGAATTTATTTGTGGGAGCTAATTTCGACACTTCTGCTGATTGTGAAGATAACTTAAGCGGCGCTTTCTACAACTTCCTCTCTAACCTGCCCCCACTTTTGCCATTATAATATAACACTTTTACCTTAGGTTAAGCTTAGTCAAGTTAAGCTTAGTTAAGTTAAACTTAGTTAAGTTAGTTCTTAAGCGGCGCTTTCTACACCTTCCTCTCTAACCTGCCCCCACCTCCCGCCCATACTCTTGCCGCCATAATATCTCCCGTTTACCTTAGGTTAATTTAGTTCTTACGTTTTTTAGTTTGTAAAGTTATATATACTTTAGATTATAAGTACTTGTATTGCGTTAATTAAGTCATTAGAAGGCGGAGGTGGTGAGGGGGGTAGCACTACTAAACTTAAAACGGAGGTAAACAGAACCAATTTTGTTAGAATCAGACACATTTGCAACCCAATTATTGAAATCGCGCTAAACAACATAACAACCTGTAGCGTCCTACGAACGCACAATTCCGCCCAAGTAAGGTTCCAAACCTTCAAGGAACTTACTTACCTTATCCATTACACGGGCCCACAGACACGTGCCCCCAAAGCTCCTAATCAGACCTGTAACAAAGGCATAGGAAGCTGCAACAATGTTGAACCCGACTTTAAAAAAAAACAAGGAACTTAACGTTCAAAAACTTTCAGTATCGAGTCAACGCATCCATTCATAGTATGCAAAAACAATCCCAGATTACAGGCCATAAATCTCCCATCTTAAACATCTGCACGATGTTTACCAGGAATTACCATTTTCGGTAGATAGATAACAACGGATGCATATGCTGGCAGCTAAATGCAAGAAAGCATATCGTCTATCCGCTGCCAAAAATGGTAAACAACCGTAATTACCGCAACAAGATAATTCGGAAGATTTACAAGACCAACGCCAACAAAGGAAATACTCCGGTCCCACGATTCCTTTGTAAGAATTTCACAGCCATTAGAAGGATCTAATGGATTTCGGTTGTGTTTACAAAAGGCCAACAACCACGGGCTGTACGCCCGAACAATCATCTCCGTTCCGCGCGCCAGATGTGCTATGCAAATAGAAGCGGCATACGATCGACAAACGTCGATCCGAACATCTATCACCACCGCCATGGTGATAATGATATAATGATGTATGCATGGAATGACTTTCTCCTTTCAGGAAAATAGGAAATTACCACTGGGATGAAATAGCATGCTGCTAACAGAGATTTCCGGAATCCTGTTAGCAGATCGAATAGAAAAATTTTTCCGTACAGATACGGATACCAGTTTGGAATCTGGATATCTGTGTGGGCAGACAGACAGAGAGATTTTGATCGTCACCGGGACGAGAAGTTTGAAGAGGTAGAACGGGAGTCGAGATTCTGTGGCAATAGTAACCGCGACTTAGTTTTATAAAATTTCAAAGAGAAAGTGAGTCGAACGTGTGTCGGTTGTCGCAGCGAATGCAAAATAAAAAGCATCTAAAAAAAAAACGCGCGTTGATCAATTGGTGTGAACTGTGTGCTTATTAATAAACAATAAACAAGTAATAAAACTAAAAGGTGTTGTGTACCATTTATTGACTATGTTCGCTCCGCTGGTATATTTTTCCTCCACGGTAAGCAGTGTTCGGCGGAACACTACGACATCATCCAGCAGGGACCTTACTAAATAATCCGCCAAAAACCTACTACTTATTAGCAATACCTTCAGTTCGTCTTCCTTCCTTTCGTTGGTAACATGTAGCGGGACCCTAGCCACTAACTTAAAAGTTTAATCAAATGCTTCCGCGTATTTATTATTAACGACTGCAACCTTAGATTATGTCTTTTAGACCCTCTTGTGATCGCACTAGTATAATCTTCAATGCCGGGTGTAAAGCTTCTCCCCTGTGTTGTTTTACGCACGATTCGTTAACTCGACTAGAAGAAAGCAACTGGGCTGGACAGAATACCAGCAATAGTCCTTAAAACGATCGTCCATTCTTAGCCGACTTTTTCACATATCCTATGCCATCATCATCATCGGCGCCACAACCGGGATCCGGTCAAATCTCGAGGCTTGTGAAATTTTTAATAATAATTTATTTTTACGGGCAAGGTTATTAGCCTTGCGCCATAATATCATATGTTCAAGGCGATAAATGTTTGGAATGCAACGAACTTCTAAACGAACTCCAACATGGACTCCACAACACCGGAACCGCGGAAAACCTTTTGAACTTGTTGGCTAACATCTGAGCATCTGCAATTAAGAAACTTGGTGAGTCCAGAGCAGTCACATCGAACTCCCCAAGACTTTTGGCTCAAAGCCTTATTAATATAGTTTCGTTCTTATGGGCCGTCCCCAACAACTTTGAGGTTTGAAGAAGAGTTTTCTAGAAAATCGATCGGTAATATACCAGTGTACCTTAATGAAAACACTGTCACATCAAATCCTCGTCATGGACCTTTGTCTCTTTTACATATGTTACCACTCATACTGCTCATTGGAGATCCGTGATATTATAGAGTTTTTCAACGGAGTGAAAAACATGTTTCGAACACACGCTATAAAATGTTAGAACCAAAGAACCGATGCATCAAATCACGATGAGGGTGTGGTACTCTGATTTTTTTATGTCTATCGTCGCGTACCGATACGGGTACTGTTTCACGAATCTTACTCCCTGTACCGATTCACAATTAAAACCGAGCACAATTGTACCAACCGGGGCTAACCAGAAACAAGTCCAAAGCGAAACGCACGTTCCAAAATTAAGCAAAAACTCTTTATTGTTCTTAATGGTCTCAACAGAAAACTTACACAATTTAAAATTTGCAATATTGTTCGAAACTTAATTCTCTGTTCGTGGAACTTAAATACAAGGAACTAATTGCATGACACTTCTTTACTTCTTTTAGTCCGGAATACTTTGAAATTAAAATGTTCAGTTGTTCGGCAAGACCATTCGAATTGGCTACTGAAATTCACTCTTGTTTTACAGCGCGACCGTACATTACGACGACTGAATACTGACTCTCTGTTTATTTAACGTGGTGGCCCGACTTGCTTCCACGGAATCCGTATCGCGATTAAGTATCGCCACCGAAGCGACAGAATTACCAAAATTCCATTCATCGCTTCGATGACCATATTAGGTAAGATTCCCTTTTGTATTCTATTCTACTAAAAAGGGTTGAAAGACACACACGATGACCTCCTCTGCTGCTCATCGCGTATGTGCACAAGTATGCAGGCATAGAATCGATCCAATCTACATGATTGCGGCTGCTGCAAGTATCTCATTAAAAAGGGGTTGAAATGTTTACATGATCAACGACTGCGTAAAGCATTATAGTTGATCGTGCACATTTTGCTGGCATATCCTCATAGTCGAATTCTGATGGTAAATTTCCATTTTGCGAACTCGACTTGCTTGAACGGTCGGCCGGATGCCCTCATGTATTGGTCGGTCGGGTGACCGATCGATGTGGGCATGCTATGCAAAGGATAGATAAACATTTCCTGCGGGTGTGCGGCTGGCGCGAGTTAACACCCCTAAAATATAAGATAGGTAACAATCAAAACATAAAACACAGATACTTCAAAATCTGTTCAACTTAATGTCATTCCCAAAACACGAACAAAAGAAAACGTGAACCACTGTATTTTAATAATAGAAACACAGGTACTTCAAAGCCTGTTTTACCTAATAGATTTAAGATATTAATAGATTCGAAAAATATAAATACAGTTAAGTTCGAAATGTAACACAACAGATCATGTCTGACTACGGACTCGATTACACGAGCTGCTCAGAGGAGAAAAATAATAAAAGGAAACATAGTTTCTAAATAACATAAATAAGACAAAGGTCTTTTCATTTGTAAATATTTTCTCCAGGAACAGCGCAAAATAACTAGCGCAAGGGAATATCGTATGGATTTGTACGGGCAATATTGGTTGCTAGAAGGTGCAACCAAATTGCGCTTACATATGGAGGATGCGACCCGAGACATGTACAATGTATTTGGTTGGGTTCATATTTGTTGCATGATGGTGCGACCAGACTGCTTTTAGGGATCAGGTCAGCGAGAATTAATGTTTCACAGGTTTTACTGATGTTATAGGTACGACTAAGGCAGGTAAGTACAACCTTTTTATATATTATAGGAAACTATTTCTTGGTTATAGCCGTAAGGTAAGTAGTGGCGTTCAATGGAACTGCCACAATACTTGTTTTTAATGCCTTTAGCATGCCCTAGTTGGGGTTTTTACCTGAATATTGGGAAGATGATTGGTGGCGTTCAAGAGAACCGCCACAGGTGTTTTACCGTTTATCAGTAAAGAAAAATCATAAATAAATGTTTCTCCATTCTAAGATTGCTGCGAAGTTCGAAACAAATGGTAATCAGATCGTGCCTGCATTGTACGTGTGTTCAGCCATCAAATCTGTCATCGCCATACGCCTTTGGTGGGGCTAACGTTCCATTTAATACCTTAAAGCAACTTTACCAAATAATTATTACTTAGAAATTAACAAACTAACATAACTTAACTTAAAGTTAAACTATAAGGACGACACCGGTGCAATCCAAAACAGGAGCTTGGTAAGTTGAACAGAAAAAAGAGAGTTTGAGTTAACCTTATTTAACATATGGGTAACGGGTACGTTGAGACCATAATGAGGTGAAAGGTAAAAAAAGCCCGACGATCTTGTATTGTACGAGGGTTGCCTTTTATATTTCGGGATTAGAGAACAAAAACAAATATTGATCATCGAAAATCACTTTATTGTTTTTCAAAATATTCCCCATGAAGATCTATACACTTTTGCATGCATTTGAACCAATTGTCGAAGCACTTTTGCCACTCTGATTGAGGTATCTCCAACACATGCATTCTGAATGCAGCAACCGCTTCTTCAGGTGTCGAAAAACGTTGACCTCTCAGTTTGTTTTTTACGTACGGGAATAAAAAGAAGTCATTCGGTGACAAGTCAGGACTATACGGTGGATGACCCATCAAATCGATGTTTTGGGTGCTCAAAAATGCAGTTGTCGCAGCCGATGTGTGAGAGCTCGCATTGTCGTGGTGAAGAGTGATCCGTCTTCGGCGGTTGGTTTTCCTGATTTCTTGGAAGACAACTGGCAAACAAATGGTTGTGTACCACTCAGAATTGACTGTTCTGCGTTGCTCTAGTGGTACGGTTGCGACATGTCCAGTTTTTCCGAAAAAACAGGCGACCATTTGCTTGGTAGTGCTTCGTGCGCGAACAACTTTTGTTGGATTTGGCTCATCTTGAAACACCCAGACAGTCGACTGCTGTTTACTTTCGGGCTCATATGCGTAAATCCACGAGTCATCGCCTGTCACGATGTCATAGACGTGTTTCGAAGCACCGCGACCGTATTTTTTGAGCATTTCTTTCGACCAATTGACACGAGCCTTTTTTTGGGCGATTGACAAATTGTGTGGGATCCAACGCCAACAAATTTTTTTGCCAGTCAAATGTTTATGCAATATTGAATGTATGCTGATCCCACTAACGCCTAAGGTTGTCTCAATCTCACGATAGGTCACATGACGATCTTCCAATATCAGTTCGCGCACAGCATCAATGGTTTTCGGAACAACAACTGATTTTGGACGACCTCCACGAAATTCATCTTGGAGTGAACTACGACCACGATTAAATTCACCATACCATCGATAAACACTGGTCCTTGATGGAGCTTCATCGCCAAAAATTGAATTAAGTTCATCCATGCACTGTTGCTGAGTTAATCCACGCCGAAAGTTGTAAAAAATAATCGCACGAAAATGTTGACGATTTAATTCCATTTTTTGGGCCGAGATGAATCTTTTAAGTTACTGTAAACAACACAAATAGCGCTCGTATGTCAAAACGTTCTGAGTGCGTATAACCTCAAAAATGTCCAACTTTATGACAGAGCTGTCAATTGCCGGATTGCAACGCTAGGGTTGCCAAATCCCGAAACATAAGTGGCAACCCTCGTATGATCCTAGTTTTAAATTTTATAAGATTATAAAGATCGATCAATTTTGACCATAACAAAGAGATGAATAAATATGATGACAGACACATCTCTATGGAGTTCAAGGAGGAAGAAATTAATAACGAAGACGGACGTGGTTGGATGGCAGAGAGTGGCAGTTGTTATAGCCATATAGATATCCAAAGAGATAAGAGCAGAAAACATCTTGAACTCTTTCAATTCTAGAAATATAAACGACATGATATGGAACTCACACTTGCTGCGCTTTCTCCAGGAGAGGACGGAGAATGTGATCGGCAATTCTTCACCCAATGAAGCTCTTATCAGAATTTTCTTTTCTCAATATATTTATATTTATTTACTCCGATGTGGCTGTTGCTTATAGATCATGCACTGGTTAGCAATGGATAATTAAATAAGGAAAAAAAAAGAAATGTTACCAAAAAGTGCTCCAATGATAAATTGGTGCATAATCACATCAGCCAAATGCCATGATAAAGCACTCTGCCAGTCATTGAGGTATTTCTATGGCGTACGGTAGTTCATTATCGACGGCAAAGATCTTGCTCGAAAAAAACAAAATGCAGGTAAACGATTTATAGGGTGCGCTTGGTGTGGGTTTTTCTTTTTTGATTAGGTGCAAACTGAGTTCATACGACGTCCGCGACTGGAAATAGATTTTGCGTACATTTTATCACCTCCTTTTAAGTAGCGCTGTTTTTATGAACACATGGATTAACTGAATATATTTTCTCTAATTTTGAGCATTTCAGCGGCTGACTTTTTTTTCCTTTAAATTTATTCAAAAAACTTGCCGGCGAACAATAATAAACATTTGCGCTAACACTATTATACTTTTTATAATATTACAAAATTGGTGCCAACTTTTCAAGAACATTTTAGCTTATGACGTGACCACTTGTTATTGAAATAAAATTATTCAAGTGTGACCAGCCGAGCGTTCACAATCTGACTTATACCGCAGTCCACAAATGTTTTAAAAACATAACCACTCACCTGATTGTTGTTTTCCTTCGAAACTGTGAGCATACTGTCATTGCTCATTTTATCCGGAAGGAAACACCACATATTGCAAAATGAAAACTATTTAAATTCCAGCTGATCGCTGTTTGGATGATAACTTGATAAATGTACGATCTCGCGAATCATGGGAACCCGTTGAACCAAAAACTTTCTCGATCTAATTAAAGTGTTTTACGGTAACTAATACTGTCATTAACTGATCTACGTTTTGTTGTTATGCTTTCTCGTGTTACTGAAACGAAAACAAACGCTTGGACAATTATAAGTAGGAAGATATGTTGCTTGAAAATTGAAATGGTTGGTTCCACACCGCAGTCTCTGACACTCGACGTTTTGCCGCCGTTGAGAATTACCTATCGTATCTGGCGCATAAAAGCTTTATTGATGTGTGCTCTGCTTAGATATTTTTACTGAAGATATTGCTCAACTCAAGTGTGGCAAAAGCAAAAGCATTCGAATAGTTTGCGAGTAAAAGCTGAGTAGTCAAATTCGTGCCATAGCTGACATCTAATTCGATGTATTAATGGTAATCCATCGAGCATGCTAATAGATGCACCGTTCATTCCTTACTTTCGTGAAGTGACCAAATGTGGAATCTTAGATTTACACAACCCGGAATTTATTTTATAGCGTGATGTATCAGAAAATCAAATGTATTTCAAAAAGAAAATCATCCAAGAATTGGGCCGTAAGATGCATTCAAAAACAAGCTTTCCTATTTGCAGCAAAGGATATTCCGACCAAGAGACACAATTGAATAAGACACAAACGGCTCACCTCTTCGAAAGCGAAAAGCTGAATCTAATTTTTAGTATTATTGCAGTGTTTGAAAACCCCCCAAGTTTGTATTTTATATTAACACTAGAACCAGTAGACCTTTTTCAGTTAGGAAAAAAACCAACAAAATAAAACAACTCAGCTCCCTAAACGCATGCCCGAATAAGTACCTAAAATTCTTCCACTTCCACTGGTTTTTACCATTCTTCCGCTAAATTATATGACCGTCCGCCCCAATTGGATTCGTTAGCTCTCCTTCCATTAATTCCTTTTTCTATTGAAATCTTCCCCCGCTTGGTAGAACCCTTGAGGTGGTGCGGAGGCTTAAGCTACAACGAATCACTCAGGCTATACTGACGAAAGGTTTTTTTTTTTTTGTTGTTTTTTTTTTTTGTTTTTTAGTAGGAAGGTGGAAATCTTCAAAAGATACCTCTAACCGATCCATATGCATGCCTGGTTTTTACCGACTAGTACCACCTCCCGCCAGGCACATGCCCTGGTTGATTCTCGCGGAACTTTCTTTTAGATATTCCAGCGCGGGGCGGGACGGAGTTTACCTGTTACTCCGCTCCTCGCGTCCCAACTGCCGCATCATGTTACATAAAACATCATTTGCTACGGACCATGCCTGTTTTGAACTCAGCATGTATTCTATTACTCCTCCGGAGTAACTGTCCGTCTCATATGTCTCTCCAAAACCGTTCGTGCGGTCCCGAATCTCACGCACTCTGTGAGTACGTGTTCCGCATTTTATATTTTGCCTTCGCAATATAAGCAGTATGGGTGTTTCACATGCCTATACTTGTACAAGTATTGCCGAAAGCATCTATGTCCTGATATTAGCTGAGTCAGGTGGTAATTCAGCTGGTCATGTTTTCTTTTCATCCATGTTTCTATATCAGGTATCATGGCGTGGGTCCATCTTCCATTGGTGGGACAATCCTGTGGGGGACGAAGTATTGTACCAAACACGGGCACTAGGTTCTACTTCGCCCTCACAAACATCACAATTAGTTCATCGGTTCCGCCATTAACCGATCGGCAAGGATTAAGTCCAAAACGCAGAACAAACGCAGCACAGCGAATAAAACACACCGATGGAAGTGACCAAAAAATAAAACGCACTGAGCACAGGTTTGTTATTATTAATGTTTTTTTTTTTATTTCGCCACGGATCTCAATTCAAATATTTCACTTTACAATTAGAGAGGTCTCAACACTACGACAACGACTCCGGGGTATATTCGCGTCTCCGCCCGCACCGGAGAGCGGGAGATAACACGACCAGCGTGGTCGGCTGATGGAATTAGACTCCACGATACATCCCTCGTTTGGGGTGAGTTTGTGGTGTGGTGGTAGATATCCTCTCCACTAAGGATATGTATTTACTTACCACCAGAGAAACATAAAGTCTCACTTGGTGGAATAGAAAACCAGATCTCGTAATGGAGATCATGGTAGTATGTGTGTGATCATTCAGATCTGTGTTGTTTACTCATGCGCGAAGGCAATGGAAAAACAAAACAGGCAGGCGGCAGGGACAAAGGAATCGGGGCGATCATGGTTTATGATGTGCATCGCGGCTAAATAAATAGACGACGTTGCATCAAGGAGATATGCTAAAACCAAATATGGGACGAGGGCATCATAAAAGTCAGTGGAGTCTCTCCTTCAGTGATACTCCACTGCTCTTGCACACTGCGGGAAGAGGACTGCAACGATTGTGTCCATGTCCGTTTTACCTTTGACCTTTTGCATTTGACTACTGTTGTTGTGTAGTCTTTTCATGACTACCCTGTAGGCGCTGCCCCATTGGCTGTTATTAATTCATCCCCAAGGGAGCAGAACGGGTCATATTTACTTTTGCGGATACCTTCCTCAACTCTTTCCGTTCGTTGACGAATTCCGCATGTAACTGTGGGTAGTGGTCACGGTTTCTTGCTCTTTGTTGCAAGCGTCGTAACCTGTTGCACCCCGATCATACATGGGCGATTTTTGAGTTCCACCAATACACTGGTTTGATAGCCCCTGCTCGTTGTAGTTAGCCACTTCATGACTTTTCCAGTCTGCCTGTTCGCATCGGCCTCTGCGTCAAACTATGCGATTTGGGGTTCCAGTATATAATCGTGCAGTTCCACATCGAGGCCCTTCTCTTTCCATACATTTTTCTGGGCTTTCTTCGCCAATTTGTCAGTGATGAATCCCCTGTGCGGTAATATTTCGTACATCAGGGCTTGGTGGTCACTATGGAGGTAGGTGTCCAAAACTCCATACTTCTTGCCAACATGCATCTGGCAAATGTGATTTCGATTTTGGACCGGCCTCCCTCGTTTATGAAGGTGTCATCAACACCATCATTAAGTAACACCACATCATTAATCGTTTGGGAAGGGAGACCTTGTGCGGCTTCACGATGCTTGAAGTTAATTTGAATGCACTTAAATCTGTTCATTTTTATTTAGGAGATTGGACATCGCGTTTTTAAATGTTCGGCATTTGTAACTCCCTGTTGAGGGGTGGTTACCCCCTTCGCATCCTGATTCGCAGAACGTGTGTTTGAGTTGTGCTTTGCAGCCCATTGCTTTGTGCCCTTTTTCAATGCATTTCAAATAGTTTTCCGAACGATCTTCTTCGGATTTGCAGGATTTCGTCGCATGACCGTATTGCCAACATCTGGAACATCGTCTGGTTGCGATGTGTTCTCGAAGTCTCCATCTCACCCATCCAACCCGTAGGAAAAATGTAGCAAGCAACATGCTAACCCTTTCTCTTGGTAAGCAGATCATGGTAGACTGCGTGCCATCTGGTTTCCTTTTTAAACTCTTTACCGCTTCCTTTCGGATCGCGTTCAGTGCAGGGAACTTTATAGCGATCGCTTTCAGGATTTCCTCCACCAGGGTAACCTCATCTAAGTTACGACACTCGACCGTAATTTACTGTGACACTGTTTTCACATTAGCCTCTTTCTTTTAATACTTGTTGTACTTTTGCTTTCGTATCTCGGTGGTGGCCTGTGGTCGGCGTTTCAGTTCTAGCAGCAATTCCCCTTTTGCTGTCTTTCGAACTTTATTCACGCTATTTCCGAGTTCACGTAGTTCGGGCTTGGCCTTCATGAACTTCAATATATCCGCATATGTTTTCTCGCCGGTTTTGGATATTATTATAGCGTCCGGGCGTGGTCTCCTTTTTTTCATAATGTTGGCCTTCCCAGTATCACCCTTTGGAGCCTCTTCACCCACCAACCTCGCATCCCTCTTCCTTGCCCTCTGACCAATTGTAAACCAATTGTAATTGGGTGACCATTCATTGATCTGTCCAGGGACCCTGCTTGCGTCTGTATGCGAGTTTTGCTTTGGCTGGATTTGAAAGTTTCCACCGCTTGCTTCAGCCAGCGCAGATGGCTTCTTCAATCGATTTTCCACTTCCTTATCATAAAGGCAACCTGCTGACGGAAGGTCTGTTCATAGATCTGCCACCCCTATTCCAGGGTGTTACGCGTCACCGTGTCCATTAGAGTGTTTGCAACCAGGGATATACTGGCTGTATTATAACGGCACTTCTCTGACACCGGGTCGAATCAGAGCAGTAACCAGACCTTCCATATCAAAAGTAGTGAGGAGGAGGAAGCCAGTGTGGACACTAAATGCGCATCGACCAGAGACGTAATCAAACAAACAGCCCAAAAGGTATTAGGATTTAAAAAAACAATTAAGTCCAAATCTTGGTTTGACGATGAGTGCAGGGCGAAGATCGAACAACGTAAACGACTCAGAGTGATCCACTTAGAAAGATATGATGAAGTCAACGCAGAAAGATACGCGTCAATTCGGAAAGAGACAATGAAACTCTTCAAACGCAAAAAAAAACGCTAATGGGAGAAGGATCGAAAAAATCGTAGAAAATGCCAGAGCAAAGAACATTAGAGGTGTATATGCCGGCATAAATTCAATTAGAAGTGGATACCGGGGGAGAGCCAAAATAATTCGAGACGCAAACGGTTGTCTGGTCACAGAAACAAAGAATATCGTGACAAGATGGAAGCAGTACTTTGAAAACCTGCTCAATGTGCGCACCCATCAACCACAAATAACCGCACCAGACATACATACAGCCGAGCCTCAGATCCCAGAGTCATCTTTCAACGAAGTTGTAGACGCAATAAATCGATTGAAAAACAACAAGGTCCTGGGGTCGACTGCATATCGGCAAAGCTTATGAAGCATGGAGGGAAGGCAACCCCTCGAAAGATGGGATAAGAAAGAATGGAAAACCTCAATTGTCGTCCCCATTTTTACAAAAAGGTGACAGATCTGCCTGTGAAAATTACAGAGGAATATCATTGCTCCCAACCACATACAAAATACTAACAACTGTCAAACTGGCGAGAATCACACCGTACGCAGAAGAAATATTGGGAAACTACCAATGTGGATTTCGTAGGAACCGGTCAATAAGTGACCAAATGTTCACAATTAGGCAACTATTGGAAAAGAAGTGGGAATACGGAGAGACGGTTCACCAGCTGTTCGTTGACTTCAAAAAAGCCTACGACTCAGTCGCAAGGCAAAGACTCTACCATATTGTAGTTGAGCTGGGAATCCCGAAAAAATATGCCGCCCTCACTCAAATCTGCATGAACGAAAACAAAGGACTAGTTAGAATAGAAAACCACCTCTCAGAACCATTCGAAATCCGGGACGGACTAAAACAGGGCGATGGCCTCTCATCATGTCTCTTTAACCTTGTCCCCGAGTATGTTATCAGAAAGGTACAAGACGACAACATGGCCGGATCATCCCTGAACGGGGTCACACAAGTACTCGCATATGCGGATGACATCGCCGTTTTGGGCGATAATCTAGAAACTGTAAGTAAAAACAGTGAAATCATCATGCAAGCGGCAGAAGAGGTGGGCCTAGAAATAAATGAAGACAAAACAAAATACATGATTATGGCGAGAACAGGTGGACCTCGGGGAACACACATAAACATCAGAGGTAAGATCTTTGAAAAAGTTAAAGAATTTAAATATCTGGGAACGATACTGAGGGGCAGTAACGAAATGTCGAAGGAAATTAACAAAAGACTACACTCCGGCAACGCTAGTTGGCATACAGTCAGTAAACTGCTGAAATCCAAACCGCTATCACGTAATATAAAGCTCCGTGTCTATAGAACCATAATCATGCCGATTGTTCTATACGGATGTAAAACATGGGCTCTCACAAAACGGGAAGAAAACAGATCCCGCGTATTCGAGAGTAAAGTCTTTGTATAGTATCTTTGGCGGCAAATTTTGCGAGGAGGCAGGACAATGGAGGAAACTCCACAACCACGAATTGGAAGAGCTATACGGCAAACCTACAATAGTGAGAGTAATCAAGTCGCGAAGATTAAGATGGGCCGGACACGTGGCGCGAATGGGCAACGATAGAACCGCGCGTAGAATTCTTGACGGTAGACCAACGGGAAAGAGACCGACAGGGCGGCCGTGACGGAGATTGGAGGACAATGTAAGGTTTGACCTCGAGGAAATCGGATCGGATTGTCAAACGTGGAAGAAGAGTGCACAGGACAGGAAACGATGGCGCAGGCGAGTCGGTGGTCATGAACTTCCGGGTTCCTATAGGCCAATAAAAAAAATAGAATTGAATTCTTGATATTAGTAGTACTAAGGTATTCCAGAAATCCTACCCTTCTTCAATGCCTACCTTCTGCATCCATACCGAGTTTCAGTTTTCAGTTTTAATCTAAAATCACATTTCATTCAAATAAAAGCGCAATAAGACGAACCGCACAGTACTACCATGTTTCAGTAGTTTTAGAATCATGTTTCAATACTTTTAGAGGTCTTGAATCTTTGTTAGGTCGGAAACTTTTCAGCCCACCCTCGTACGTTAGTAAATAACCCATTATCCAAATGATCCTAGGTACAAAAGGGAGTGCTGGGAGCCCGGTATAAACGAGACATGGACAAATGTATCCTTCATTGTCCCTCTCCCTTCTGGCCTACTTGCGATAACTATAATCACCTACATCCGTCAGAATGTTGGGCTCGGTCTCAAGATATCTGAAAAGGAGGTGAAGGTATTTAAGCATACTGTGGACAGGGTTAGTCCGAATGTTCTCAAACTATTTGGACTGAGGGATGGTAGGAGGGAAATCATACAAGACCGGTAGGGCTTGGGTGCGGTAGTAAACGCAGATTACGACTTTGGGGTCTGATAATATGCGCTTGTGTATTTGTGCTATCTTTTACTGTGCATGGGTGTGTCAGTGTGTCTAGCTGTAGACCCTATGGGATGGGTCCAGTAATCTTTTATTATAAAAGGGAATGTTGTTGGAAAGGGTGCTTTCTTCAGTTTTGTACTGAAGAAGATATTGTGGCGGTCGGATTCGGAGATCGAAATAGAGAAGGACCAAGAACACGAGACTCCAGTATAAGTAGGTTCTCGCTGTTCTGTATGGTTTCAAGGTACTTGTATCCTAATTGTAGCAAGCACTTGTCGATAGAGGTAATGGAGGCACCTCCATTCAGGTGAAAATTGGGGTAATGACAAGCGTTAGGCCTTATAGAGTGCTTGATGAATCTTCTGAGGAGTTTTCTATCGAAAATTCGAAGTCTTTCCATTTAGGCCGAAGATATACAAAACCATATGGGAAAGGCGTATGATATTCCAAATCGGATTAGTTGCTTATAGCAGAGAAGCTTAACTTTGGTTTCAACTTCGTTGCTCCACTTCAAAATGTTGTGCAGTTGCTTAGACCGACCGAGCGTCCTTTGAAGAATGCGGATCACATGTTTGATGGAATTCATTTGTGAAGTATAAACGACCCCGAGATATTTCATCCTGTCCTGTGGTCTAATCGTCGTACCTCGTATTTGTATTCGAATATTTTGTGAGTATCGAGAAGTGGGTGGGGAGTGTTTACTACCCACAATTATGGCTACTGCCTTGGAAGGATTAAGTCAAATTTTCCATCGACTGTAATACTGATACAGTTCGTCCAGGTGGTGGTTGAGTCGATTTGTTGCGAGTTTAGGACATTTGGATGACGTGTACACTAAGACGTGATACGTATAGCATATCTAGTTTACTTTTCCGTACACAGGGCGAGGAATATCTGATATGTAGATATTAAATAGGACGGGACCTAGAACGGTGTCCTGTGGTACGCCTCCGGCGACGTTGAAAGTTCGGAATAGCTTTCCACTCAGTCCAACTTGTAAGGTTCTGTTTCGAACGAAGTGGTATGATACTACACAACGTTGTATTGAGGCTAGTATTCAATAATCCAAAGACGAGACCTTCGATACACGTCGTGTCAAAAGCCTTTTCAATGTCCAGGCTTACCGCAATGATGGGTTCCTTATTAAAAAGGCGCACGCAGACGCAGTTTTGAAATAAGTTGAGAGCAATAGTGGTGCTGTGCGCTCTTCTAAATCCAAATCGGAAATCTGGTATTAGATTCCTGGCACTGATAAAGTTGTTTAGCTTCTCGTATATGAATTTTTTATATATTTTGCTGATGTAAGTGAGAAGCGAAATGGGGCGAAAGCTTGAGGGTGGTATGCTGGTTTCCCAACTTTGGCTATTGGACAAGCAATAACATGCTTCCAAGCTTTGGGGAAAGTACCTCATGTTGTAGGCATAGTTAAACAGAACGGAGAGCTTTACAAAGAATAAAGCAGCAAGCCTTCGCAACGAGTGGTACGACAGAGTGTCAATACGGGGTAACTTCTTAGGGTTTCGAGGTTTAGCTAGGCTCTGTATGATATTTGGTGTGACGAAACCGTGACCATTATCACGTGTGACGTCGAAGTATGCTAATAGTGCAGTGCTGAGTTGAAGACATCAATTGCCTCACTGATGTTGTCTAGTTTATTGAGAACCTCTGAACTAATGATTGCATTAGTATCCGGCCCGCCATCCTCGAGAGTGAGTCTGTGATTATTTTCAAACATCTGTCCGATGATGTCTGCATTATTGGTGTCATTATTAACAACAACTCTGTTGCGGATGATTGGGCCAGTGATACGAAAAGCACCATATATCTGTTTAAAGTTTTTGTAAACGTTCTGGTTCTGGTACTCCAAATCCCCTTTTGTACTCCAAAATCCCCTTTTGTGCGCGCGGAATACCCTTCAGTTTGTCGGGAATTGACGGGTACTATTGTTTTATCAGTGTACCAATGTTGTGAATGATGGATCGCAATCATGGTTCCCTTTGCGTAGAGCGGTAACGATATCTCATTTTGCAGAGGATGAGACAAAGAGTGAAGTCGTCATGGGGAATCTGATGTCTTTTCAAGTTAGTACTTCAGGACATGAGTCCCGAAGTTTGTGGGAGAGATGTTGAAAGAGTTTTCATATACTTTGTTTGTCGTTATTTAAGCATATCGGCGAATGTAAATCTATCTTGGATGCAATTTGGTGTGGCCTGTTTTCCGAATTTTGACTTGGCTGTTTGTTTAGCTCGAGTCTCCTTGGATCTTTGAACTATCTCTTAATATTCAGAACAGTTCCCGTAATTGGCTGGATATCCTTTGTTTTCGCAGTTGGTGCAAGTTGGCGAGGTGATTTCATCCTGCACATTCGTTGTGCGATCATATTTTGCTGGAGGGAGTTCGCACTTGTCAATATCGTGGGATTCCACAGCGGACGCAATGCCGGTTGATGTTGCAGTTTCGCGAGACATGTCCGAAACGTTGGCAACGTCTGTATTGGGGTATTTCACTGTTATGAAATATTTCGAAGACAATATAGCGTTTTCGACGTTAGTGAAACACGTGTGATTCCGACCGACGCTATGGTGGTTAGAATCACTAAAAATTGAATCAATGCGCAACACATCAGGCCACTGCCGCATATACGAATTCGATCGTTACTCTCAAGTACACTCAGCCGATGTGGAATTAATATGCTATTGTTATGGTATACGGCTCCGATGCTTTGCTTATTCGACCTTCTTTCCGTGTTATTCTTCAACGACTTCCTTGTGTACTTACTGTGTGTGTATCTGTTGGAAACGCCACAACAACTTGCTGATGCAAGATCGGAAGCGACTTTGTCATAATACGGACAAAGAGCCTATGTTGATCCTCTGAAGAAGGTAAAGCTCGCATATATTCACCTTGCTGTATTTTTCTAGTCTGATTTTCACAAACTGCTGTGGGGACAGAATTTTTTGACGACAATGAATTTGTCGTTAGGAAATATTGCTTCAAGGGCAATGACAATATCGTTCTTTTCGCAACAAGCAGCGACTCGTTTTAAAAGGATGGTCCTCGATTTTTCGTCGACCGGAGGGAATGTGTAATAATTCACCTCCTTGGCATTGAGGGTGTCGTTTACTGTACGATAGGTCTGTGGCGGTTCTGCGAACCTCACAAAACACTGTAAGGTAAATCCCTTACTTCGCCAATGCTATGGACTTTCGTCCTCAACCGCACGTGCTCTCTTACAAGTGGGTTGCATGTTTCACTAAACTCCTTGTGCCTACACGGCGACAGAAAAATCCCATTATTCTGGAACGAATTCGTTGGAAACGCATTACCTGAAAAATTCATTAACCAACGCGGCAAAAATTACTAAAACGCCACGCGGCCAAGTATTGGACAATATTGGTGATCTCCTCTGGAGCCATCCGCAATTCGGTTTTTCCATCGCGAAAAGATCACCGTAGGTACAAGTTTAAATACGGCAATTATTTTTAACGTGTACCCTACTGTAGAAACAATTACCTGTAAGTATCGCAGCCGAAAATAATGATCGCGGCCAGGTAAGATACCCTGGGTAATTAAGCACCAGGAAAAACAAAAAAAAGATACCGCCAAGGTAGAAAAGGTCATCAGGTACGAAGGAAATACAAAATGGTCGAACGAGTGGAATGGGAGAACAACTTGACGAATCTTTTTTCGGTGAGAATTTTTGCGGTTGCGAGATATATTATTTAGTACGATATTAACCTCAACGAGAAGAAGACCTCCGAGCAACGAAAAAGAAAAGTTGACTCGGGTGCGAACCGTGGAGAGTGCGGTAAAAGAGTCGCGAGTTTTGTGATGTTGGATTGGCGGTACCCGCACATCGAGGATTTTAGCCGCGTCTTCCTGGACTCGTTGTTTGCAAGCGCGCTGTCGAAGCAAGGGTCTGTGAAGGGTTTCTGTGACTTCGGATGAAACGGCTCGCGGTGGTTCGTTTCTTGCTCGGCGCTTGCCGTCTCCTGTATCGCCGTGGAGGACAGCAAATGGCACACTGGGAATTTTTCAGTCGTTGTCTTTGTGTCGGTTCTTGGGGTGTATTTCTCGGAATATATCTGGTAACGGTTCGAAATAACAAGGCTTTAGCCTCTCAACACTGACGGTCTACGGTTTTCTTTCAATGCCGATCGAGGGGTGACGCCAACGTGATCTATATACACACAACACACAATCTCACATAGGTAAACTTATTATTATTATTATTATTTATTGGCCTGTAGGAACCCGAAAATTCATGACCTCTCCGACTCGACTCCGCCATTGTTCCCTGTCCCGTGCGCTATCCTTCCACGTTCGATCATCCGATCCGATTTCCTCGAGGTCCAACATAACATCGTCCTCCCATCTCCGTCGCGGCCGCCCTGTCGGTCTCTTTCCCGTTGGTCTACCGTCAAGAATTTTATGCACGGTCATATCGTTGCTCATTCGCGCCACGTGTCCGGCCCATCTTAATCTTCGCGACTTGATTACTCTCACTATTGTAGGTTTGCGGTATAGCTCTTCCAATTCGTGGTTGTGGAGTTTCCTCCATTGTCCTGCCTCCTCGCAAAATTTGCCGCCAAAGATACTATACAAAGACTTTACTCTCGAATACGCGGGATTTGTTTTCTCCCATTTTTGTGAGAGCCCATGTTTCACATCCGTATAGAACAATCGGCATGATTATGGTTCTATAGACACGGAGCTTTATATTACGTGATAGCGGTTTGGATTTCAGCAGTTTACTGACTGTATGCCAACTAGCGTTGCCGGAGTGTAGTCTTTTGTTAATTTCCTTCGACATTTCGTTACTGCCCCTCAGTATTGTTCCCAGGTATTTAAATTCTTTGACATTTTCAAATATTTTGCCTCTGATGTTTATGTGCGTTCTCTGAGGTGCATCTGTTCCCGCCATAATCATGTATTTTGTTTTGTCTTCATTTATTGCTAGGCCCACCTCTTCTGCCGCTTGCATGATGATTTCACTGTTTTTACTTACAGTTTCTAGATTATCGCCCAAAACGGCGATGTCATCCGCATATGCGAGTACTTGTGTGACCCCGTTCAGGGATGATCCGGCCATGTTGTCGTCTTGTACCTTTCTGATAACATACTCGGGGACAAGGTTAGAGAGACATGATGAGAGGCCATCGCCCTGTTTTAGTCCGTCCCGGATTTCGAATGGTTCTGAGAGGTGGTTTTCTATTCTAACTAGTCCTTTGTTTTCGTTCATGCAGATTTGAATGAGGGCGGCATATTTTTTCGGGATTCCCAGCTCAGCTACAATATGGTAGAGTCTTTGCCTTGCGACTGAGTCGTGGGCTTTTTTGAAGTCAACGAACAACTGGTGAACCGTTTCTCCGTATTCCCACTTCTTTTCCAGCAGTTGCCTTACTGTAAACATTTGGTCGCTTTTTGACCGGTTCCTACGGGATATGCATTGGTAGTCTTCCAATTTTTGCTCGTTTCCCGTGATTGCCCATGTGGGTTTGCTGCGAGCCGACTTCTAATTTTGCCCATCAATAGAAGATGATCGGCGTCACAATCTGCTCCTCTATATGATCTTACGTCAAGGATATTCGAGTGGTGTCTTTTGTCTGTAAGGAAGTGGTCTATTTGGTTACGCGTTACGCCGTCGGGTGATATCCATGTGGCTTTATGTCGCTCTCTTTGTTCCTGTGACAACATGGGGACGAGGGGACGGGGACTAACAAGAGAATAAAAGCAGCGGCAGTTGGGGAGTACAACCAGTACGGCGCAAGCACCGCGTAAGACTATAACGCCCGTCATCCAGAGCAGAGTTCGGCCTGGTGGTGCACAATATAAAGACATCGTGTAACGAAATAGTAATTAAACAAATAAATACTTATCGATGTAAATATATAAACAGATAAATAAATATAATACGCTGTACTTTAAAATAACACGAAATACAGTCCACTCATTGATAGGCGATCCGTGCTCGTGACATTTCCGAGAAGCGGCCGCCTTGCAGTAACAAAAACAAAAACAAAACCATACCGGTGATGATATCTCGCTCCTCGATAGTATAGTGGTTAGTATACCTGCCTGTCATGCGGGAGACCGGGGTTCGATTCCCCGTCAGGGAGCCTCTGGCGCAAGACTAATAACCTTGCCCGAAAAAAAAATCGTTATGGAAAATTTAACAAGCCTCAGGACTTGCTAAATAAGGCCAAGACCGGCTCCCGGTTGTAGTGCCGATGATGATGATGATGATATCTCTGTTAAAATCGAGATCAATCATCGCCGTTGAAATAAATCATACCATACAATAGTTAAATGGTATGATTTGGTCTCTCAGCGCTGTTACGGTACAAAGATAACTGAAGCTGGTGGCTTCGTATAGAGTGATAAGATGACAGTCTTGAGTAGTCAAGAGTCAGAGTCAAAAAGAGTGGTGTGTGTCTAAAAATAAAGCGGAGCGTTATTCAATATTAAGTATTTATAAAATGGAATTAAAACTTAAGCCTAAATAACATTCTTCAATGTACAAAAACAGGTGCATTAAATATAAATATATAGTGTAAATACAGAGATAAATATATAGTGTATGAAGTAAAACTCAAACCTAACTAACATTCTAAAAAAAAAATATCTGACCGAAAAAGGAAGAAGCGTTAGGCACATACCTACGCAATTTCCCAACTACAACAGCAAAAACCGTGAGTACGTTACTTATTTTTATATATTTATATTTTTGTGTGCACAACAATTATACGTGCGATAACCTAAGCCCATCGTTTCATCATTAAGGGTAAGTCCGAATTTCATTTGATCCTTTAATCCGTGGATACCGCGCAAAATGTGAATGTGATTCTCTTTGGGATAGAGCATAAGAGGAGGCGTTTTATTTTCCATTCCATCTATCCTCTTCCGGTATTAGAGTTGTATGTTTTAAAATGTGATTGTTTTTCGAAATCAGTATATTTAATGGTGACAGTTGCTTGCGTCTCCATGATATTCGGAGTGCGATTACAGCGATCGACAAGTACCTGTGGCGAAAGAAATACACTGGGGCAACTGTCTGTGGCGTAAGTTGTAAGCTATGTCCACATCGGACTATGTAGATCGCTGTGCATCGATTCGTTGAGTTGATTGTTTTATTAATTAGGAACACACTTTACGGAAACCCTGTATCTCCTTACTCATGCTATTGATTGTGATATTTAATAGCCTTATCCTCACTCCGTTTCAAAGGTGGGGACAACCTTGCGGTTGGGTCTGCCGATGGACTTTGTCAGAGGTGGTAGTGACTGATGTGAGAGTTGGTCGTGGCACGCCGACCCACCACAAGTAACTGTCTATTGCATGCATTCTTATTGAGAATCCATTAAAGCCGCAAGTTCCATTGCATTGAGTCCTTCATATAGGCCATTTACTGTTTGTTCTCTGTATCAGCTAACAAAGTTGCCCCAAAAAAGTTTGGCGACAAAATTGTACCAGATAAAGTCCCGTATGGCCGCCATGTAATCGAGGTTCACTAATGTGAAGGAAGCCGATGGAACGCAAGCAATCCGCGTGCCTAGTATGTTGTGACCTACGCCAACGGTCTGATGTGTTTAGACCTACGTCAACAGTCTGATATGTTCCGACCTACGAATTCACCTCGAATCCGTATGATACCCACGAAAACCTCGTTCACACAGTCTCCCTATTGATCAACCAACGGTGCTCTATCGAAATTCCACCCAAGCCAATAGTATTTCGACCAATCGAACTAACCTCCGACAGTAGTTTGTTCGATTATTCCGCCTCGCTCTCCGCGAATTTCTCCTCGTATTCTCCGATCAATTGTAACTCAAACTCCATGATCGGATCTTCCGAATGCTCGTATTTTTTTCCGGCACCGTCATCAATTTTCATCATACTATGGGTTGCATCATTAAACTCCCCGGACAAACCATAACCGCACGTGTCTCGAAGTTGCACGGTGTTATGTTTTATTAAATAACAAGACTTTGTATGTAGTTTTATTTAGTTTTATATTTTTTAATAAACTTTATATTTCAAGGTAACTTCCAAACGAACTATCAACTTGACGCGAAAGCCATGAACTGCTTAGTCTTGGAATGTTCACGCTAGGTAGCATTTCATGTGTCGTGACAGATACAATAAAATGTTCACGCGACCGCGTATTGCAGTGTATGCGCTGTCAACGCTTGATGCGTCAAATGCCTAAACAAACATATCATTGGAGAATGTCCATTGGGCAAAGAACAGCATCCGGATAGAAGTAAACTATCCTGTGTCCTCTGTAACAACTCAGGTCATCCTGCTAACTTTAGAGGTTGCCCTAAGTACCAACAACTAAAATCAAAGTTGGAAGTCATAAAGAAGCAAGTTGAAGAAGAGAAAAGGATGAAAACTCGCTCTTACAACAACTTCGTGGCACCAAGTGTGTCATACGCCCAAATGGCAGGTGGAGTAAAAAATTCACCAATCTTAGAACAATCACGTAATATCATTAAAACGCCTGCTCCAGAGTCACAAACTGATATAACAGCAATATTACTGTCCATACAAGGACAGTTTGCTGCGTTTGATAAAAAATTCGAAAAGTTCGAAAAAAAAACTGACGGAACAAGTGGCTCGAACGGACATTATCTATTCGACTCTGTTTCCAGACGAACCCACACTCTAATCATAACGTTCACTGCGACTGAATTAACCCTAAAAATTATTGCTGTGAATGTTAATTCAGCAATCTGCTGGAAGCTGAACGCCCGGATGTGCTTTTGGCTAGCGAAACTAAGCTAAATCAAAGGCATAAATTGGGCTACCCAAATTATAAAATAATTAGACGAGATCGTCCAAATTCCACTCAGGGGGGCGGCGTCACTGTCTTAGTTAAAAATGGTCTACAACACAAAGTCGTCTACAGTAGAGATGTATACAAGTTCCAGGTACTAGAAGCCTGCGTTATAGATATTCCTTTGAAAAGTCAAAGGCATCTATATGTGATCTCTGCTTATGCTCCCGAATCTTCACAGTGTCTACAGTTTATCAATGAACTTGATACCCTTTTTCGAAGTCTCAAGTTAGAGACGGAAAATAATTATTTCTTTATGGCGAGAGATCTCAATTCCAAGCACAGTACTTGGGGTAACCTTATCACAAACACAAGAGGCAATGTGTTGTTCGACTGGTGGCAAACAAACGCTATCGAACATAAACTAGAATTGTACGCTACAAGTACTCCGTCATATCCAAGAGGTAATTCCTTCTTGGATTTACTGTTGCTCGACGAGCGAATACAATTATTAGATACGGATCTAACTACTCGAAATTGTCTTCGTACAATCGAGTACGATAGCGATCATTATGGACTTGGTGCTGTAATACATGTCCCAAACGAACATTCACTACTTGAGCAGTATAAACAGATACATTCTTTCAATTTCGGAAAAGCACACTGGTCACGCTTTGATCGGATAATAAAAAAAGAATTACGGTCCAATGGCATAGATCCACCAACTGACAGAAATCTTCATAATGACGAAATTGATCATTATCTTTCGACGATGAACAATAATGTTACTAATACAATGAATCGTTCTATCCCGAAAGTGTCTCACATGGAGAGCCATACAAACCGGTACAGAAACGCAACGATAGATGAGCTGTATAGGCAAAAGAGTATTCTGCTCTCTAAGTTAAAACTGCTCTACAGACAATTCAGCGATCCAAATAGCCAGGAAATAAAAACAATTAAGTCATTAATTAAAATTCTTCAAAAACTGATCCGTGACAACTATAGATCAGTAATTAATGAAGACTGGAACAAGAGAATTCAAGCCATTAAAGCTAGTGAACCGAATATGTTCCCTCAAATAAATAAAGTCTTTCGAAGGAAAGATTATAATGACATCCTATGTCTGCGAGTTCCGCGGACTCCCGAGAATTGTCAAACTCTGCTGAACGCAGGACTTACCCTGGAACACATCAACTCTAACGAAGAGTTCATAATAGTCGAGGATCCGCAAAAAAAAAAAGGCGAACTCAATTGGCGCTTGTTTCGAAGCAGTGTATAGATTGAACGAATCGGCTCATTCTAATCTTGACCTGGAAAATAGGGCTCTCCAAAAACATATTTCGCTATGCAATGAACTTAACAATTGACGTCTCTTAAGTCGAAGTTTCACTATCTTTAGTGAAAATAATAGAGCGGATTCCCCGCTTAGAGATCTAAACACTAGCATATTTGTACACAAAGATGAACTGACGGACATTCTTAGATCGATTAAGAACAAAAAATCTTCTGGAATAGATAGTATTCCAAACATTGTTCTAAACCATTTACCTCTTGAAGTAGTGAGGGTTTACACTATTTTGCTCAATAACGCTCTAAATAATGCATATTATCCAACCCAATGGAAATCTGCAGTAGTCCATCCCATCCCAAAAAGGGGCAAGGACAGGAGCAATCCAGCCAATCTTCGCTCGATTAGTTTGCTACCGAACATCAGCAAGATATTTGGGAAAATTATAAATAAAGCATTGACTAACTGGTGTGAGGAAAATGGTATTATTCCAAAGAATCTGTTTGGTTTCCGTTCGCAACATGACACAGTTCGTACTGCGACAAAACTTGTTTCCGACATACAATGGAACAAGGCGAAGCGACAATGCACAAGGGCCTGTTTGGTTGACTTTGAAAAGGCTTTCGACACCGTATGGCTAGAAGGTCTGGTATATAAGTTATCAAATCTAGGTATGCCCGAATATTTATTATACATTATCTACGATATGATAATGGGTAAACAATTTGTAGTGAAATGTGGAGATATAATCTCTAACAAGACTTTCCACATCAAAAACGGTCTACAACAGGGAGCAGTGAATTCTCCCATTTTATTTAACATTTACACTAGTGGTCTAGTGGGTTCTCTCAACCATGCAATTGCGTATGCCGACGACATTGTGGTGTATAGATCTGGAGAAAAGATTGATTTCATCAACAGACTGCTGCAAGATGATTTCAACAAAATCAAACGTTTTTGCGACGACTGGAAATTAAAAATAAATTTCCAGAAAACAGAGACTATCCTTTTCAGAACGCCACCGTCCAGTGCTTCAAGGGATACAAAACGGAATTGGAAAACATTTTCTATTGTAGGAAGTAATAATCTTCCTCTACAAGTAAAAACTGTAATCAGATACCTTGGATTCTGGCTTGATCTGTATCTTTTCTTTGATAAGCATACAGCAGCATATAGCTAAAAACGCATATGCAATGACACGAAGACTCTTCCGTAGTAACCTGCTGGACCCCAAGGTGAAAATAATTTCATACTCAGCATTCATCCTACCAATATTGGTGTATGGCTGCCCGGTATGGTACAACATATCCCCATTTTACATGGAGAAGTTCCGGGTGTTCGAGAGGCAGTGTTTGCGTTCCTGCCTCGGAATGTATGGAATCCCAGAGTCACAGTATAAGAAATACTTTCCGAATAAAGTCCTGTATGACAAATCAGGACTAAACAGAATAGATAATTTCATTATCAAGATTATTCATAGTCACACAACAAGGGCAATGTGCAGTGAAAATGATGTCATTTCGGGAGCATTCTATCCCAATGATATGTATATGGCGAGTACTCTCCAGAATGGGTTCATTCCCCCAGAGCCGTTCCCTTTCTTGGATAAAAAAGGACTTACCCAAGACAAACGTGGAGTCCCTATTATTTACCACGCTTTCAGTGGTGCCAGGGATAAACGAATTCTCCACGATAACGATATCTCTAATTTTCCAGAGCGCCTGCGTTTTAGTATGGTGATCGGTGAAAGAGATAAATCAATAAAAGATCGATCCCATCCCAACTGGTGGTGGATCAGTGATGAAGAAAGGACTACACGTCCCCAAACATAGTATGCCTCTTAGGCGCACCGCTTTCCTTCCCTCTATCCGCAATTACCAATTATTTTTATTTTCGTTTTTAATTTGATTTTAATTTTTTATTTTTTTATTTTTATTTGTATTCCTTGTTTATGTTTGTCCGTTTTGTTTCATTATTTTATTTTTTATTTTTTGCGTATCAACTCCCTATATATGTAATTAAAAAAAAAATAATAGTACATGGTGTAGAAAAAAAAATAGAATACATTTAAAAAAGAAAACATATCAATTATTATGATATGTTATAAAAACAGTTATTGTACCCCGAAAGGCATGGGAGGAATAATAGTGTATAATTTAGAGTGCTTGCGAAGAGCCAGTAAGTTAATGTAAGAGTGATATTTGTAAAATAGAAATTAACATTTAGTCTTAAGAAAAATATGTAATTAATTTGTTAAACAAATGTGGATATAAACCAAAAAAAAAACAATTTTTGTCTAATTAACTCATTCTTCTCCCACTCGTTTCTTTTTACATTTATCGACCACATTCCACGTGTTTTATAATCAAATAGTAATTCATTTGGCGATTTTATTTCGTTTGAGATCGGAGTGTTTCTATACTCTAACAATGCGAGTGTCGGATCTCTATTGCTATGTTCGATCTTTTTAAACATACTTTTTACTGTACCAACATGACGTTCAACCATACTATTCGATTGAGGATAATTCGGACTCGACGTTACATGTACAAAATTCTACGATTTTGCAAAGTTTTGCATGTCTCTATTTACAAAATGGGTATCATTGTCAGAAATTGCTTTTTTGGGAATTCCAAATCTTGCAAAAATTGAGTTTAATTTTGACACAATTGTTGAATCTAACATGTTCTCCAATTTTGCGACTTTCACATACTTGCTGAAATAATCTGTCACTAAAAGCCAATAATTTGTTTTGAATTCAAATAAATCCATAGCAATTGTTTTATATGGAGCACTGGGGACTTCATGCGGTAACAAAGGTTGTTGAACATTTGCTTTTTTGAAAAGCATACAAGATTCGCAACTTTTTACAATGTTTTCAATGTGCTTATTCATAAATGGCCAATACAAAATGCCAAGATGACAATAATGAATTAAGTTTAACATCTCTTTTCGCAAGTTTTTTGGAACTACAATTCTGTTTCCCTTAAAAATTAAACCATCAATTACACACAATTCATCAGCGTATGTGTGATATGGTTTTAATACTTCAGGTATCATTTTGGCATCACTTTGCCAACCTTACAAGATATACTTCATTAACATCTTCATTTCAGCGTCATTGCGTGTTTCTTTTTGAAATCCTAGTTTTTTCTCCACGGAAATCGGCCGTGTCCCTATCAATAAGAAAACTTGTGCTTCAACATCAGCATCTTTTTCACAACAATTTGACGGTTCTACTAAGAAATGACGAGACAATGCATCTGCCGATAAAAGTTCTTTGCCAGGCTTGTAGTTTATTTCTATATCATACTTTTGTAATTTCAGTCTCATTCTCAATAGTCTCGCAGGACACTAGTTTAGTGACTTTTTGAATATAAACTCTAGTGGTTTATGATCGCTTTCAACAATAACTCTTTTTCCATAACTATACTGAATAAATCTTTCACAGGCAAAGCAAATAGCTAAAGTTTCTTTTTCTATTTGAGCGTACCTTTTTTCTACTTCAGTTAATGATTTGCTCGCATACGCGACAGGTAAATTATTATGCAAAAGAACCCATCCCAAGCCATTTTTCGACGCATCAGCAGACAAAGTGACCGGCTTGTTTACATCAAAATACTGTAAAACGGGGTTTTTTACCAAAATTTGTTTAACTTTTTGAAAGCTTTTTTCTACATTTTGATCCCACCAACATGGGACGTCATTTTTAATCAAATTCCGTAAGTGAGAACTTTCATGTGAAACATTTGGAATGTATTTACTGACATAAGCTAACATACCAAGTTTCCATTTCTTTTTTGTTTTTTTGACGTTCCATGTTTGTGATGGCTTTAATTTTTTCATCATCCATTTTGATACTGTGGTGAACGAGATCGCAACGCCAACATGGGCGAGAGTTCTACCTCGTCTCCACCGTCACTAAATGTTCCACCGAAGGAAATCCAAAACACCGTCCACCAACGCAAGAAGAGAAAGTAGATGAAACACACTTTTTTAATGTCCGAATGACTTTTATTTTAATGTATTTTAATTAAATGACATTTACTTTTTGACACAGTTTCATAAACAAGATGAATTTAACGTAGATACGGGTATAACATGCATATTCATAACATGTCCCAAACACAACACTCAACAAAAATAACAATAAAGCTGCAATCGCGTCCGATTACAGCACTGGGACGACGAACTCACGATACAGGTAAAAATGGATTTACACAGCTCGAAACTCGCTTACTCGATTACGCCCGACTTGGCGTAGGAACACGCGCAGAGACTTTGTGTGTATCCACCGTACCGGCGCGGGTACGGTGGATAGCGGAGCGACCGTCTCGTTCGCTGGATGAAATTCGACTCCACGATATTTTGCTCGTTCAGAGCTCACTCGTTCATCGTGATCATGGTGGCATGTGTGGCTAGAACAAAGAAAGACATAAAGTGCATTCCTAGGATACGATTTCGGTAAAGCAAATAAAACCTAAATCGTCGGATACCAATGGAATCTTTGTTGGAACATGTGCGGCTGAACAAAGAGACGATGATCCAATGTGAAAATGTGCTAATTGGTTTTAGCGAGGTTACTGGGAAATGGTGTTTATGGCATTGCTAGAAAGGGTACGTATTGAATACCCATTTGCATCGTTTATGCTTGGATTTCAATTGATGCCAAGGGACGCGGAATGCGTATTTGCTTTGGGTTGCACATTGTGCTAGTTAGGGAATTTTATTGCTGGGAGAAAAACGTCGCCAGCCAATGTATACATAAAGAAATTTATCGTATACATGAATGAAGGTGGGAATAGGCGACGCCATGATAATTATCTCTGGCTGGAATGGTTACATGATATGTGAACCGGGGTTTTTCTTTTCAGGATAATTTATAATAAGGAAAGTAAGAACTCTTACAGGGGATTTGTAAGCGAAGGAATGCTTGAAAAGGTAAAAATTCTTTTGCAGTTACTTTTGGGTTATAATAATTGGATCTATTTGATGCGTGAAGCATTTAAGATGCTAATGCGAATTGCATTAGCGAAAGCTTATGCAGACTGGGTTGTGGTTATGGGGGTTTTTTTCAGGAAGGCGAGCCGTGGGATCTGGCGGAACCGCCACAATACCATCTTTTGAGAAAATATGACCAACATATTTCACTTGATCAGCTCCAAAAATACATTTTTTTAAATTGAATGTGATGCCCCATTCTTCTGCTCTTTGCAAAACTTTTTTAACTCTTCATTATGTTCTTTTTCATTTTTACCCCAAACCATGAGATCATCGATATAAATTACAACACCTTCAATGTCTCCAAAGATCATTTGAAATACCATTTGAAAAATTTCTGACGCTGAAGTTATGACATAAGGCATGCGCAAAAATCTAATCTGTTAATTTTATCTGCCAAAATGCCTTGTCTTCATCATCATCATCGGCACTACAACCGGGATCCGGTTTTGGCATTATTTAGCAAGTGTCGAGGCTTGTTAAATTTAATAATTTATTTTTACGGGCAAGGTTATTAGCCTTGCGCCGACTTGTCTTCATCCAGTGTCGTAAAAACCTTCGCACCAGGCATTCTGGAGCACAATTCTTCAAAACTTGGAATCTTAAAATGTTCCCTTTTTATATTTTGATTTAAATGGGTCGGATCAAGGCAAATTCTCAAGGAACCATCTGGTTTTCTAACAATTACAAATTGATTTACCCAGTCTGAAGGACCTTGTGCTTTTTCAATACTAACTTTTCCATTTTATCCAATTCTTTTTTTAAGGGATCCATCAGCGCAATTGGAACTTTCCTGCACGGCAAAACTTTCGGTTCTGCATTTTCTTTCAGTCTAATATCATATTCAAAATCTTTAATACAACCTGTTCCAGAAAAAGCTTTTGTGTGTTTTTTAACAAATTCATTTTTCAAGCTACTTTTTTCCTGTTTTTCTTCAACAATGTCAACTCTTTGTACAAGTTTGAGCTTTTTCAATGTATGTGAGCCAATCACAGTTGGTACATTTGAGTTACCGTCAACCACAACAAATTCCCAAATCGATGGACATCGATTTTCAAATTTGCATGTCAAGTAACACTTCCCCAATACTGGAATTCGACTTCCTCCATCTGCTTTTAAAACTGCATCAAATTTTTTCTTCTGGTTCTGGCTCATCGGTGCACACTTTATTGAGATTTTCCAGTGACATAACATTTCAGTGTGCGCCGTTGTCCAATTTTACATTTACTTTGTACTCATTTTCAATCTGAATTTTTTCGCACCAGTCTTCATTTTGTTGTGAAAGAAGAATGTTTCCAATGAACAATGACTCTACTTCAAAAATTTCATTTTGATTTTGAATTAAATTTACCTTTTGAACTTTACATGCTTGTGCGAAAAGATTCATTCTAATGCACCTTGTACACTGCTTTCCCCACTCCGGACACTGGTTCATGGGATGAAACTTCCGGCAGCGATGACACGGCTTGCGAGTTGACTGATGTGCTGCCATTTGTTGGCACTGCTGCGTATTGCTTGGCTGCTTCCCCTTCTTTTTCTGCTTCTGGTGGTTGTCGATGCCTTTATCACATTCACTTTTGACTCAGCTTCCAATGTTTTGAGTTGTGTGTGTGATAGCTCGGCTGCTTTACAAATGTTTATGCACTTTTCCAGGTTCAGATCGTCCTCTCGCAACAATCTTGTTTTCAAATCCTGGTCAAGCACACCACAGATCACACTGTCTTTTATGAGTCAGTCACGGAGATCACCGAAACCACACACACTGCTCAGCTTTCTCAAGTCGGTGATGAACGACGAAAAGGTTTCACCTGGTTGTTGCTTTCGTGTGAAAAAAATATGACGATCCACACTTTCATTTGCTTTGGGCATGCAAAAGTTTTCGAAAGCATCAATTACAGTTTGTAGCACCATTTTCTCATCGTCCGTCAAGCCAAACGTGTCGAATCGGTCCAACGCTTCCTCTCCTATCACATGAAGGAGAACTGCAACTTGTCGTTCTGCGGGCTTCGTATCGAGTCCTGTTGCCTTCAGGTAGAGCTCGAAACGCTGTCTCCATTTGCGCCAATTTTCTTTAAGGTTACCTTCAAACGAGAGGGCGGCGGGTGGCCGCATGGACGACTCCATCGCAGCGTTTTGGTCGTCCACGTCTTCTTCTTGAGCCTGGTTTCCCGCTGGGTTTTCCTTTTGGTCGAGTTCTTGGTTTTCAATAGGAGCAGGAGGATCTTGAGGGATCTCTAACGGATTCTCAGCTTGATTCTTCTCGTTGCGTAGATCTACTAATGGCGGCGTACTGTCGTCGTCGGTTTCGCCACGTGCCGAGAATCTGGGCATTTCAACTGCATCCTCCTTTTTAAACACTTTTTAACCGATTGCGCCACGTTATGTTTTATTAAATAACAAGTCTTTGTATTTAGTTTTATAATTATGTTTAATAAACTTTATATTTCAAGGTAACGAACTATCAACTTGACGCGAAAGCCATGAACTGCTGAGTCTTGGAATGTTCACGCTAGGTGGCACTTCATGTATCATGACACACGGGGCAGACAAATGTTGAGCACTCTTTTAGGAATGTTCTGGAAATAGAAGCAATCTTTTGTAAATTTTGGGCCAGATGATGTGATAGAAAACTAAATGATAGAAAACCTTAGCTTACCTGGAGATTGGAGATGAGCCAGGTGCTGAGAAGGGCAACCGATAGTCACGCGCAAATAATGCACTCAAAGTGCCACAATAGCAAATTAAACAGCCCCAGCAGACGTCACTGTTGTATTGGATGGTGGCAAAGTAAGAAAAACACAAGTGTCGACTTTATCGAAAGTTGGCATGGAAATGCCTGGATAAAATCGTCCAGTGTTGAATCGAGTCTACGGATTGTGCACTTTGGTTATAAATCGTCTGCAATTTACGTTGGGATGAGCAATCATGGTAACTGGTCTATGTAGGCCCACCAGATATTTCGAATCTTCTTAAAACTTCCATGAAGAGATGTTGCTGGAGATCTTCATTCGTATAGTGGTGTGCCCGTTGACATCCTGTATTTTTAAATAGTTGAGTATGTCACAGATCAATCGTCGGTTTGCATCTAAAGTATTCGCTAAGCTCCTCCATAAAAAGCGTGCCCACCCACAAAGTTGGAGTTCTGTTGTTCTATGGGCGGTGAGAAAGGAGCTGCTTCGTAGCATATGAAGGTAGGAATATAAGATTTCACAGGCACTAGTTAACATCAAGACTCCAACCCACTACAAGGTAATTCGCTGTCTTAACTGCTTACACCGAAAACGCGTACGACGACACGTGTCACAAAACTCACAATTCCAAACACAAAGCACTAATAACCAATAAGTATTTTATTTCGATGTAATAAATGATAGGCGACAGTTAACAGCAATGACTGACGGGTTCACCTCCGAAAAGGTAATTCTAGCTCTTCTTTACATAACTTCAGACAACGACGGCTTCAAGAATACTTCCGTAAAGGCACGAGAAACAACAGAACTGAACACAATTTTCGATGGATCAGAACTTGCGATCCACGTCCACCGTGCTGGGGTCGAAGATGTGTACATTAGAGGTGCGGATTAACGATTACTATGTCTGCAGCTGGTCCTTGGTTACAAGGTGATGCGACCAATTGATGAGGGTAAACGAAGTAAACGAATTGTTGGGAGTTTAGTTCGTGTTTGTTTATTTTAATGACTTTGCTCATTCACAAGTGGTCATTAGAGTGCTGTGATGTTGTTGCCGTGTGAAGCTAAGTGCTGGGTTTGTGTGACTCTGGTGGCGATCGATCACAATCAGTCAGTGCATTTAGTTAGTTTCAGTAGACGTATTACTAAGAAATTAATTGTGAAAGTCTTTGAGAAAGTGTTGTGGTAGTGTTTTAACTATGCTCCTGCACGGGAGCGGATTCGATAAACACCCACTGAATAACACTGGATAACAAGAAGGCGAAAAAAATGTCATAAATACTAAAACGCGCTGGATTGACTGTTGTTAATATTTTCTTCCTTTATTTATCGGTAATTTTTTACGTTGACAAAGCTGACTTAATTGCACTGAGGCGCCTAGTACGTTTGAGTTCACTTAATACAAACTACAAATTCACACGAGTGATTCACAATAACTTTAGAAATTGTCGAGCGCACTTCGACTTTTTGGTTTGAATGTTTCTTCACTGATATTGAACGTCCGCAGTATGTCCACATAGTCTTTAGTTCGCGATAGCACGTTCACACCGATTATCCATGGGTCCGGTGACAGCCCCATCGCACAATGAGCTATTCGCGAATTCTCTAGTACAAAATAAAAATTGAAGCTTTAAGTTTTTTTTTACGCATCTGCACTCTACAACCCGGGGGTAAAGGAGAACTCGACTCTTGACACGCGTGTATTCCCGACAGCGGATGAAATCTGACTCAGATTATGATGCAACTCAGATCTATCTGTTCGATGGCCACGAATTGCATCGATAGGGGAGGGTTATATATGTGGGCGTATAGGAAAAGTACAATGCCCTGCGATGAGGACGATGATCGGTGGACACCTGATCAAACAGAAGTACATCGTTGGTGATGAATCGCAGAGATCGAAATAGATTTTTGTTTCAAAGTAAACAAAAACGCTATTTCACAGATCAATGGGGTATATGATGACGATGATGCACTGATGATGTATATGATGTGCCTATGATACAAAAGGGGTCGTCATGGTATTTGCTTAAGATTCCTTGGAAACACCGGTGTAGGCAATATCCAATCTAGTCATATGGCTCCGGTGCACAAGGAGGCAAATTATTTTGTTGACATAAGTCAACAGGAACCTCGTCGACGACGGCAAAGGGTCAGGCTGGATGGCTATATGTTTAGAATAATATGCGGGTAAGTAAAACGCACACAGTGGGATACTGTATGTTTAATTTAGGTTTTCAGGCGGGTCATCATATGCATGGCATTGGTAAGGTTACCTAAATAATGATCTTTTCCATGCCCAAATTCTAGGATCGGTTGATAACCGATGAAAGGGAATTGTCGCAAGTGTTGCGGACCTAAGGGTATAGGCGCGATATTCACTTATGAACCGTAGCAAGAATACCGGCTACAGCTATGTCAACAATTACGCTGGCCAGCGTGTATTTATCTTTTATAATTGCTGACTAGCTGAGCCGATTGTCTGGCATGGTGCATGAATGAATGAAATAATTTGTTTGGAGTGCATGGTTGATAAGATTTAACTTTCAGGTGAAAGAGAATGAAGGGTAGCTTACGCTGCCCCAAAATTGCAGGTAGGTATAGCGGGTTGGAAAGTGGTTAATTTAAGAGGATGGGCGGTTCTTTGGGAATGTATTAAAGAGCCGCCACTTCACTCCCTCCCCAGTGACGTAGTCACGAAACAGGTAAGGACGATTGGGAGGGGGGTAGTTGTCTGTGGGCGCGGGTGCGAGGAGGTTGTGCAGGTCGGGCGGCAGTTGTGTCTTGGTTAGGAGGCTGTTCTGGAGCTGAAGCTTCCAGAAAGCAGGGCTTAAGTCTTTCCAAGCTGACCGTGGATCGCTTGCCTCTGATATCGATCTCGAAGACGCAGTCGTTGATGCGGCGGAAGACTTTGAATGAGCCATCATAAGGGGGGTCGAGCGGTTTTTTGACCTTATCCACCCTGACAAAGACGTGCGTGCAGCTGTGCAGTTCAGGGTGGACGAAAAGTTTTTTGGAGCCGTGCCTGGCTACTGGTGTTGCTCTAACTTTACGTAGCAGGTCACGGAGATGCCCCAATTCGCGAAGTTGGTCACGCGGTGTTTCGCCGTCCAGGAAGAATTCTCCTGGAAGAAGGGGGTTGGTACCGTAGGTGAGCTCTGCTGCTGAAGCTCCCAGGTCCTTCTTAATACTTGTCCTCAGGCCGAGGAGGACAGTGGGCAGGGCGTCGAACCATTGGGTGTCGTTATGACACATGAGTGAGGCCTTGAGGGATCTATGCCAGCGCTCTATCATCCCATTGGATTGCGGGTGGTAGGCGGTGGTACGACTTCTTTGGCAGCCAAGGAGATTTGTTAGCTGCTTAAATATTGTCGCCTCGAATTGTGGACCTCGATCCGAAGTTAAGGTGCTTGGTACACCGAAGCGTGTGACCCAAGTTGAGTAAAAAGCCTTGGCGACTGATTCGGCAGTAACTGCCCTGAGAGGTGTCGCCTCTGGCCATCGCGTGCAGCGATCCATCATAGTGAGGATATAAGAAAATCCTCTTGATGGAGTAAGCGGTCCCACTATGTCTATGTGGAGATGGGCGAAGCGTGCCGTGGGAAGCTTGAATTGCGCTGGCTCCAGTACATTATGTCGCGCTACTTTGCAGCGCTGGCACTGGAGACAAGCACGGGCCCAACTGGTGAGATCTTTGTTCATCCGGGGCCAAATGAATTTGCGACGGACAGCAGCGGCTGTCGCTCGGCCGCTGGGGTGGGGTGGGCTGTGGTAAACCTGGAACACGCCCTTACGAAGTTTTTCGGGAATGTAAGGTCTAGCGGTTCCAGTTGAAACATCACACCAGATTTCGCCCAAAGGGTGGCGAAGAGTGATTTTCTTAAACTCAAGTGCCGTATCGGCAGTTAGGCGGGCCTTGAGCTGTTCGTCCTCCTGTTGAGCCAGGGCAAGGTCAGCATTGTTTAAGGCGGTACGCAAATGAATCGTATCGATTCGAGAAAGGGCGTCCGCCGTAACGTTCTGTTTACCGGAGATGTGCTTGATCTCCGTAGTGTATTGCCCTATGAGGTCTAATTGACGCTCTTGTCGGGGGGAGGCGTTTCCCGACTTCTTCCGGAACGCGTAGACCAGCGGTTTGTGGTCTGTTAGGATGGAGATTGAGCGACCTTCTATCATGTGACGGAAGTATTTGACAGCGTTGTAGATCGCAAGTAATTCGCGATCATAGGCGCTGTAACGTCGCTCTGTAGGACTCAGTTTCCTTGCAAAGAAACCAAGTGGTTCCGGTCGGCCTTCGATGTCCTGTTCAAGGACAGCTCCGATTGCGGTATCCGATGCATCGCATTGGATGGATAGTGCCGCTCCCTCGAGGGCGTATCGGAGCAAAGTGGCATTTGCCAATTGTTCTTTGGACAGTTGGAATGCTCGATCAGAGACTTCTGTCCAATTAATGGGGCGCTTATCGTTGCGCTTAGCTCCTTTCAAGAATTCATTTAAGGAAGCTTGAATTTGGGCAGCATTCTTTAGCGTAGGACGATAGAAGTTAAGCATGCCCAGAAATCGACGAAACTCACTCACGTTAGTAGGACGAGGATACTTCATGAGGGCCTCCACACGGTCTGGAAGTGGGCGAATGCCCTGGTTGTCAACGACGTAACCCAGATAGGTGATTTGCTCCTTGGCGTATTGACACTTATCTGGGTTGATGACAAGACCGAATTCACGGAGGCGCTCTAGGACCTGACGTAAGTGGCGTTTATGTTCGGCGTGGTCTTTGGAGGCGATGAGGATGTCATCAAGATATGCATGGCAGCAATTTAGACCACGTAAAGCCGTGTCGATATAACGTTGGAATGTCTGTGCGGCATTCCTGAGGCCGAAAGTCATCACCTTGAACTCGAAGAGTCCGAAAGGTGTAATGACTGCGGTCTTGGGGATGTCTTAAGGTGCCACCGGAATTTGGTGGTAAGCCCTGGTGAGATCCAGGGTGGTGAAGACATTGCAACCTCGTAGTTTATACGAAAAATCGTAGAGGTGTGCAATAGGGTATCTGTCTGGGACAGTTGCTGCATTCAACAGCCTGTAATCGCCACATGGGCGCCACTCACCGGAACGTTTCTTCACTAAGTGGAGTGGGCTTGCCCAGGGGCTGTCTGACGGTTGGCAGATACCAAGTTCGATCATATGCTCGAACTCCGCGCGTGCCGAGCGTAATTTTTCGGGAGCCAGTCGACGTGGGCGCTGGCTCACCGGGGGCCACGTGTTTCTATATGATGAAACACCGTGGCCTTATGTCGACGCTGGTTAGGTAGAGGAATTGTCGTACTAACAAATTCCTGTACCATGGCTTGAATCGGGTCTGTGCACTCTGTGGCCCTTGAAGTTGCCGCTGGAGATGCCGACATGGGCAAGGGGGGTGCGGTTGGAGCCACTAGTCTGTTATGGGTCGAATCGTACAACAGATTATGTGCGCCTAATAAGTCGGAACCTATCAGGGGTTCATTCACGTCCGCAATGACGAAACGCCAAGTGATCGGACGTCGAAGACCCAGTTGTAGTGTCAGCTTTTTACGTCCATACGTAAGTATCGGCGTATTATTCGCAGCTGACAATTTAAGCGCGGCGGGCACGCGGTTACGCGGAGCAAACGAGGGGGATACAATACAGTGGTTTGCATTTTCATCTTTTATATTTTCATTGGATAATTTACTTATTATTTTATTCTTTACTTAATTTCCCTAATCTCTTGTTTCAATTATTTGAATTCCCCAAATTTAGGTTCCTAATTTAGTTTGTTGAAGATCAAAATGTATTTCCTTTTCTTCCTGGTTCTTGTTCTTGTCTTCCTCGTGTTTCTTGTTTCCTTTTCGTGCTCTTGACATGCTGTATGACTTATCTTCTTGTTTACCTATTCTTTACAAATGTAAACCCGCTGTTTTTATGGCGTATGGTGGCTCTCATAAAGAAACTAAAAGAGGACCTCGAGCTGAGATAGCTGAGAATGCTGTCCTCAAAAAAGTATTATCGCGACTAGAAGCCACCTCACCCGCATCCCCGTCCAGTACCAGTTCGTAAACTTCTGATTCGGAATCAGAGTTTGAGCTCGAGCTAGAAAATGTCACTGACAATTCGCACGACTCAATGGACAACGGTGACTCGCGTACCCCCAGCCCAAATTCATTTAGCGCCTCAAAGCGCAAAACACCACTCCCAACAATAAACTGCGATCTCTTCGGATCCGACCACCAAAATTTCCTCTTCAGTACAAAACTGAAGAAAACGCCCTTCCCAACAGCATTCCCCCCTTTTTTTTTAGTTTTATATCCGCATTTATTTAACAAACCAATTACATATTTTACTTAAGACTAATTGTTAATTTCTATTTTACAAATATCACTCTTACATTAACTTACTGGCTCTTCGCAAGCACTCTAAATTATACACTATTATTCCTCCTATGTCTTTCGGCGTATAATAACTGTTTTTATAACATATCATAATAATTGATATGCTTTCTTTTTTAAATGTATTCTATTTTTTTCTACATCATGTATTTTTTTTTTTTAATTACATATATAGGGGGTTGACACGCAAAAATAAAAAATAAAATAATGAAACAAAACGGACAAACAAACAAGGAATACAAATAAAAATAAAAAAATAAAAAATTAAAATCAAATTAAAAACGAAAATAAAAATAATTGGTAATTGCGGATAGAGGGAAGGAAAGCGGTGCGCCTAAGAGGCATACTATGTTTGGGGACGTGTAGTCCTTTCTTCATCACTGATCCACCACCAGTTGGGATGGGATCGATCTTTTATTGATTTATCTCTTTCACCGATCACCATACTAAAACTCAGGCGCTCTGGAAAATTAGAGATATCGTTATCGTGGAGAATTCGTTTATCCCTGGCACCACGGAAAGCGTGGTAAATAATAGGGACTCCGCGTTTGTCTTGAATAAGTCCCTTTTTATCCAAGAAAGGGAACGCTTCTGGGGGAATATCATTGGGATAGAATGCTCCCGAAATGACATCATTTTCACTGCACATTGCCCTTGTTGTGTGACTACGAATAATCTTGATAATGAAATTATCTATTCTGTTTAGTCCTGATTTGTCATACAGGACTTTATTCGGAAAGTATTTCTTATACTGTGACTCTGGGATTCCATACATTCCGAGGCAGGAACGCAAACACTGCCTCTCGAACACCCGGAACTTCTCCATGTAAAATGGGGATATGTTGTACCATACCGGGCAGCCATACACCAATATTGGTAGGATGAATGCTGAGTATGAAATTATTTTCACCTTGGGGTCCAGCAGGTTACTACGGAAGAGTCTTCGTGTCATTGCATATGCGTTTTTAGCTATATGCTGCTGTATGCTTATCAAAGAAAAGATACAGATCAAGCCAGAATCCAAGGTATCTGATTACAGTTTTTACTTGTAGAGGAAGATTATTACTTCCTACAATAGAAAATGTTTTCCAATTCCGTTTTGTATCCCTTGAAGCACTGGACGGTGGCGTTCTGAAAAGGATAGTCTCTGTTTTCTGGAAATTTATTTTTAATTTCCAGTCGTCGCAAAAACGTTTGATTTTGTTGAAATCATCTTGCAGCAGTCTGTTGATGAAATCAATCTTTTCTCCAGATCTATACACCACAATGTCGTCGGCATACGCAATTGCATGGTTGAGAGAACCCACTAGACCACTAGTGTAAATGTTAAATAAAATGGGAGAATTCACTGCTCCCTGTTGTATACCGTTTTTGATGTGGAAAGTCTTGTTGTCTTGAGATTATATCTCCACATTTCACTACAAATTGTTTATATATAATAAATATTCGGCCATACCTAGATTTGATAACTTATATACCAGACCTTCTAGCCATACGGTGTCGAAAACCTTTTCAAAGTCAACCAAACAGGCCCCTGTGCATTGTCGCTTCGCCTTGTTCCATTGTATGTCGGACAAATATTTTGTCGCACATGAACTGTGTCATGTTGCGAACGGAAACCAAAGCGTTTGTCCGAAATAATACCATTATCCTCACACCAGTTAGTCAATGCTTTATTTATAATTTTCTCGAATATCTTGCTGATGTTCGGAAGCAAACTAATCGAGCGAAGATTGGCTGGATTGCTCCTGTCCTTGCCCTTTTTGGGGATGGGATGGACTACTGCAGATTTCCATCGGGTTGGATAATATGCATTATTTAGAGCATTATTGAACAAAATAGTGTAAACCTTCACTACTTCAAGAGGTAAATGCTTTAGAACAATGTTTGGAATACTATCTATTCCCGAAGATTTTTTGTTCTTAATCGATCTAAGAATGTCCGTCAGTTCATCTTTGTGTACAAATATGCTAGTGTTTAGATCTCTAAGCGGGGAATCCGCTCTATTATTTTCACTAAAGATAGTGAAACTTCCACTTAAGAGACGCCAATTGTTAAGTTCATTTCGTAGCGAAATATGTTTTTGGAGAGCCCTATTTTCCAGGTCAAGATTAGAATGAGCCGATTCGTTCAATCTATACACTGCTTCGAAACAAGCGCCAACTGAGTTCGCCTTTTTTTGCGGATCCTCGACTATTATGAACTCTTCGTTAGAGTTGATGTGTTCCAGGGTAAGTCCTGCGTTCAGCAGAGTTTGACAATTCTCGGGAGTCCGCGGAACTCGCAGACATGGGATGTCATTATAATCTTTCCTTCGAAAGACTTTATTTATTTGTGGGAACATATTTGGTACACTAGCTTTAATGGCCTGAATTCTCTTGTTCCAGTCTTCATTAATTACTGATCTATAGTTGTCACGAATCAGTTTTTGAAGAATTTTAATTAATGACTTAATTGTTTTTATTTCCTGGCTATTTGGATCGCTGAATTGTCTGTAGAGCAGTTTTAACTTAGAGAGCAGAATACTCTTTTGCCTATACAGCTCGTCGATCGTTGCGTTTCTGTACCGGTTTGTATGGCTCTCCATGTGAGACACTTTTGGAATAGAACGATTCATTGTATTAGTAACAATGTTGTTCATCGTCGAAAGATAATGATCAATTTCGCCATTATGAAGATTTCTGTCAGTTGGTGGATCTATGCCATTGGAGCGTAATTCTTTTTTTATTATCCGATGAAAGCGCGACCAGTGTGCTTTTCCGAAATTAAAAGAATGTATCTGTTTGTACTGCTCAAGTGGTGAATGTTCGTTTGGGACATGTATTACAGCACTATAACGCAGGCTTCTAGTACCTGGAACTTGTATACGTCTCTACTGTAGACGACTTTGTGTTGTAGACCATTTTTAACTATGACAGCGACCCGGCCCCCCCTGAGTGGAATTTGGACGATCTCGTCTAATTATTTTATAATTTGGGTAGCCCAATTTATGCCTTTGATTTAGCTTAGTTTCGCTAGCCAAAAGCACATCCGGGAGTTCAGCTTCCAGCAGATTGCTGAGATTATCCCTTCTTTCCATGCGAATTAGTGAATTAACATTCACAGCAATAATTTTTAGGGTTAATTCAGTCGCAGTGAACGTTATGATTAGAGTGTGGGTTCGTCTGGAAACAGGGTCGAATAGATAATGCCCGTTCGAGCCACTTGTTCCGTCAGTTTTTTTTCGATCTTTTCGAATTTTTTATCAAACGCAGCAAACTGTCCTTGTATGGACAGTAATATTGCTGTTATATCAGTTTGTGCCTCTAGAGTTTTAATGATATTACCTGATTGTTCTAAGATTGGTGCATTTTTTACTCCACCTGCCATTTGGGCGTATGACTTGGTGCCACGAAGTTGTTGTGAGAGCGAGTTTTCATCTTTTTCTCTTTTTCAACTTGCTTCTTTTTGGCTTCCGACTTTGATTTTAGTTGTTGGTACTTAGGGCAACCTCTAAAGTTAGCAGGATGACCTGAGTTGTTACAGAGGACACAGGATAGTTTACTTCTATCCGGAAGCTGTTCTTTGCCCAATGGACATTCTCCAATGATATGTTTGTTTAGGCATTTGACGCATCTGAAATGCATATTGCAATTCGCTGCCACATGCCCGAAGCGTTGACAGCGCATACACTGCAATACGCGGTCGCACTTCTTTATTATCTCCCAACCTATTGTTTGGTGATTAATGTATTTAATATATCTAAGTCCATCAATTTTACTATTAAGGCTTAGCGACACAATGAAGAAAGGCAACCTACGGTTGCTGTTGAATTTGCTGTAGAAAATGGTTTCACGCCTGTAAACGTCAGGCTATCGTTTTCGAAGTTTTTTAGCTCTTCGAGCACCTCTTCGGGAGTAAAGGAAGGGTCAACTCCTTTGAGGAGCATGGAGACAGTTTTCTCCGGTTTAGGGGTGTACGTGTAGTACTCGCTTTTCGATTTCCCTAATGCCGATTTAATTTAGTTATACCCTTCTAAATCCTCGCATGTTAAACTTATCTTAAAATTATTTATTCGTTTTGTTTTAAAAGTTTTGCATGTCAACTCACCCAATTTTATGAGATCCTTTGTCTCCATGTAGCTGATGTATGTAGGAGGTACTTTCTCCCTTTTTTTGACTGGCACCTGCTGAGATGTTTCCTGCCGAGATGTGTCCTGCTGTTGGTGTGATTCCTGCTGTTGATGTGGTTCTTGCTGTTGTTGTTGATGTGATTCCTGCTGTTGAATTTCCTTATCTTGTCGTGTTTTCTTTGCCTTCGTGGATTGCTGTTGTTTTTGTTCTTGCTGTTGTTGTTCTACCATTTTCGGTTTCCGCTCGTTCTGGGACATGTTACAAGTCCGAGACGCCGTGCTTCCTCTTTAGAGGGAAGAGCGTGGACCTTTTATTTTTATTCCATTTATTAAAACTCGCTCTTTTACTCTCCTTTTCGAATTGAATAATTTAACTTTATTCTTTTCTTTATTCACTATTCTTTATTTCGATTCTTCTCTATTTCTTCTATTCCTTTTCTCTCTGTATCTTTTTCAGAACTGTATATTCTTTTCTCTAATAACTTCTGCAATAACTTCTCTGTCTCTAATAACTTCTGTGAACTTATTTCTCAACTGTGTCTTAATCTCAACTGTACTAACTCAACTGTATTTCTCAACTTCTATTTCTCAAACTCACTTTACAATGAATTTTTCTCTCTTCTTATAGAACATTGTGTTCTAATCTACTGTAAATTATAATTTGAACAAAAATCCATTTTATCAAAGTATCACTTAATCAACTGCGACTTTTAATTTTGAATAAACTTTGAACGAAAATCAAAGAGCTATGTTTCGAATGCAAAAGGGCCATGTTATGAAAAAAGGGGCATGTTCATGACCGGGTGTTTATCTATGTATTAAATGAGAATGTTAGACATGTTAGGAGAATGTTTTAAGGATGTGTTAGATAAATAATGAGATTCAGTATTAAACTTAATAGTTATAAAGACAGTAGTATTCTGGAATACTACAGACAGGTTGTTTTTTAGTTTAACAACTTCCTCCATTTGTCTATCCAGTTCTTCTTTTTACGACTCATCTCACGGATGAGTCTGGTGAGGACCTCGATTTGATTGCTAGCGTCTGCATTTGTTTCGCTGACAGCTAGTTCTTTGAATTGGTTTCCAGCCCCTGAGTACTGGGCACCATGGCTGTTGTCGCTGGTTACAATCGGCGTGTCTGTATTTTTATTTTCATTTGTTTTAAGGCGTTTAGCCTTTAGGTTTAGGTCCGTATTTTGCCTTCTCCGATTTACCATTTTGGCATCCATTTGTTTTTCGTCCATATTTTGGACCGCGTGTTCTCACTTTTTTATGGAAAGTATTCTTTTTTTTTTTTTTTGCGTGAAGGACAAACAGATTGTGGCCGCGCGCACTCACACGTAAACACCGTTAACGTGATACTCACACACTTTTTGTATTAAACTTGTTCTTCGTTTTAACTGTCACAACACGTGGCTACGTTCTCTTTTATTTTATTCTATTTATTTATATTTACTTTGCCTTGACCGTTTCTATCGCTCTAATTTATTTATTTATAAATAGTCTTTTTATAACACTTTAGCCACTCGCGACTCATAGAGGCAACTTTTTTCATTCAACTCGATCGCCGAACCGAAAACACGTCCGCCCTCGGTCACTGTGTATCGTTGTGTGTGACAACATTCCCCTCTTTAATAGAGAATTCCTGGACCCATTCCGTAGGGTCTACTGCTAACACACTACACACACGCACGCACAGTACACGACGGCACAAACATACACACACCGACTAAATCGCAGATTATCAGACGCCGAAGATGTGATCTGCGTTTACTACTGCAATCAAGAACTACCGGTTGTGTGAATTTATCCTGTCATCCCTCCATCCCAGTAGTTAGAGAACATTTGAACTAACCCTTTTCTTTTTCAGATATCTCCAGACCGAGCCTAACATTCTCACGGATGTGGGTGATTCTGGTTATCGCAAGGTGACTAGAACCCAGAGACAAGATGAAGGACCAATTTGTCCTTATCTCGCGTAAGTCGGCCTCTCACCACTCCCTTTTTTTTGGTTGCTCTGGTGGTGGAGGATATGAGTGGCTGCAGATGATTTAGTAATTATGTAGTGGGTTGAAATCTTACTCTGTTTATGGAGATTTATGGATAAATAAGAAACACGTGTGTTGTTGTCGGCAGGATTGGCGGCAACCGATGTATACTCTGGTCAATGGGTCTGAGGTGGAAACTGGCGTTGAAAAGAAAAGGATTTTTACTTAATTTGGTTCCATTTTTGATCAAATAAATTAATCCAAATTCCCGTTTAATACTTTTGTCAGAATCACTTGAGGGGTGTTGATGATTCCGAATAATTCAAACATGTTACAAATATTATAATACATTATCTTGGATATATTTAAATGCTACTGTAATTTACAAGTACAGTTCATTCCAATAACAATCTTAATTCCATACTCAATGTTAATTCAATGTTGTACTAAGTTGGTAGACCTACTAATAATTGTATTCTCAAATACAAGTAAGAATGTTATAAAATTTGACTATTAAATTCTTAAATATTAACATCTATTATTTATATTCTTTTGTGATTGGACTGTATCTCCTGCGCTTCCGCGCTGATCAGAATCTGCAAAAAATCATAGATAAGTGAAAGATTAAGACACCTCGTTTGCATGTATACCTTGATCTGGTAAGCCGCGTAGGTTGTTCAGGCGGTGGAGGTCCTTTGTAATACTTAGAAAGAGTTTTACTCAACCGAGCAGGTCGGAAGGTGGGCCTGAAATGAAATTATTTATTAGTTGGATTTTGTTTTTGTTAAGGCTTTCAAACAACAAAGAGAATTATGCAATTGTTACATTATTTACAAATAACGAGACTATAAAATGAGACTCTATGTCTTGCGACGGCCAGAATCACCTATATCAATAAAAGTATTAGGCTCGGACTTGGGAAGTATGAAACGGACGAGCTACCTATATTGATAGCTCTTAACTGTTTCAGGGGTATAGGTATATAAATAATACAAATAATATAGTTATAGGTATATAATATATATGATATCCATACAAACAATATATATATATATAAATAATATATTATATATATAAATAATATATTATATATATAAATAATATATTATATATATAAATAATATGTTATATCTATATATATATATATATATATATATATATATATATATATATATATATATAATATATTGTAGCGAGCTTAGGGTTCGCTGGATTAATTATTTTTAATAAATAAGAGCCGTTAAATCGATTTTGAATTAATATAACACTTTATTCGTCCGTTAATAACAACCGTTACTTTTACCGTACACAACGATTTCTTGACTTATCGCTTGCTTTACTTTCTAACTTATTACTCTCTGCTTCTTACTCATTACTTATTACTTCTTACTACCGCACTTATCGCTTGCTTCACTTTCTACTTCTTCTCCTTCCATGATCTGTGTACGACGTATTTATACCGTTCCCTCATTCTGATTCGGTGCTTCGTATCCGCCCGTTCCATAGCTTTGAATGTTCTATTGTTGATAGTCTCCAGTTTTCCGGTACTTTATAGAATATTCTAGTACTTTGTTTCGGACTTTCTCGAATATTCTAGTACTGATTGTCATATGCGTCACACTACCCTCCGCCTAGATTAGTTCGTCCCGAACTAAGTTCACTGGTCTCCCGGGCCAACAAAAGCCGCCAGTCGGTCGCGATGCACCACTTTCATCTTTGCGTTCGGCGGTGGAAGTTCTTGACCTTCTTCCAAATTTTCTAATGCTCTCCTTTTCGCGTCAGCTCTAGTCTGCCGCCATTCTTCCTTTTCCTGACGACGGAATTCCTCTTGCATTTTAGGGATTTCATGCGAATAGTACAAGAGAAAATGCATGTGCACACCCTTAAGCTCTTCTGGGGTTTGCGCATCATGTAAGCGGTCTAGATATTCATCTTTAATTACACGCATATCATCTAGTATTGGAGCATCTGTCGATTTCATAACCGTATCCAACTGCTAGTTCCACATCTTTTCAAATAACTGGAGCGGTTTGTTCTTTGGAGCTGACAGTAAACACCAGCGTGCGTCGTAGTAATAGACTTTCCATAGATCGTCCCACGTTAATTCTGGTTTCACGTGTTCTTCTCTATAGAACGCAATGAACGGCACCTCTAGCTGTTGATTACGCCTACAATCTAGGGCTTGCTTGATCTTTCCCCCCGTATGTGGTGGCTTACAATAGCGGTCTCGATCTCCAACATCCGTTGATCTCTCTTGTTCGGAAACAGTTGATTTACAAAACGAATGTTTGTAAAACCATTCAGCTTCATCATGTAGTTCATTGGGTCCCTCTGGAACAGGCGTAACGGGAACTTCGCGCAATTGCATTCGCTCAGGAATATCCGTTTTACGGATTTCATTGTCCAAATCAGTAAAGTGACCCCTTTCCAATTCACTAGGTTCATATTCGGGTTCATATCCGTCCTCGTCATAATTAGTGAAATCCTCATAGTCGAAATCTACACCTAAACTGTCCTGACCTTCTTGCAATGACACGTCAGTGACTAGAAGTCGTATTTTCTTCTTCTTCTCAGTAATTGGCCTTCCTTCGTCGTTTACAATAAAATCCTCAGCATCAGACTCCGATTCCTCATCAGCATTGAAATGTTTTGCCGCCTCAGTTTCCCTGTGACTACGTTCAGAGCGGCGTTCAACATCGTCTTCATCGTCGAATAGCTGTTCGGCTATAGCCTCACGTGCTGAACCTTCATCGACGTGCTGTTCCTCTCCATCACTTTCTTCGTCCTGTGTACGACGCAGACGCTTGGAACGCTTTCTGCGTTCGACTTTCAAACCAAGATTCTCTTCAATAAGGTCACAGTCGTCGTCTTCCAGTCGGTAGTCCAACTCGTCATCATCATTGTAAATCCGTTTCGGGGAACGGGCTGAAGCATCAGTGTCTTCACCATCACTGCCGTCCTCTTCAATCGGGTTATCATCGATGAGATCCTTCAGTTCTTCACATAACACATCATCGTCATTTTCCTCCTCTTCCTCACTGCTGTTGGGCATGGCTTTGCTCTTCCTGAGTTTCTTCCTTTCATGTGGCTCCAATTTCCTCCTCATCCTCAGATTCCTCCGCTTCCGAGTCCCAGAATTCTTTCATACACTGACTTTGGGCATCCAATTTTGCCTTAAACTCTGCAGCTCGCGCGTCCAATTTTGCATTAACGTTTGCAGCCCACGCATCCAATTTTGTAGCTCGCGCATCCAATTTTGCAGCTCGCGCGTCCAATTTTTCCATCATCATCCTGAACATCTCCGAAATGTCCAACGGTGGCGAACTCTTCTCCATTACATTGGCACCATCTTGACTCGCTGTTTCTTCTCCAACCGGACAGTCTGGCCCAGTCGTAAAAGCATCTGTGCCGACATCAATATCCTCTTCTTCTATTGGTGCTTGTAGACGCTGTCGAAGAATTGGCTTCTCTCCTCTGCTATCCAGGTTCCGGTCCTCCAAATGTCGATCTGACATCGCCACAATACACTTCCACAGACTTATTTATTTCACCAATAATTAATCCCACTTCTGACACCAATTGTAGCGAGCTTAGGGTTCGCTGGATTAATTATTTTTAATAAATAAGAGCTGTTAAATCGATTTTGAATTAATATAACACTTTATTCGTCCGTTAATAACAACCGTTACTTTTACCGTACACAACGATTTCTTGACTTATCGCTTCCGTACTTATATTTTTCATTTATCGCTTGCTCCACTTTCTACTTCTTCTCCTTCCATGATCTGTGTGCGACGTATTCATACCGTTCCCTCATTCTGATTCGGCGTTTCGTTTCCATTGCCTTGAATGTTCTACTGTTCCTAGTCTCCAGTTTTCCAGTAGTGTCTACAATATTCTAGTACTTTGTTTCGGACTTTCTCGAATATTCTAGTACTGATTGTCATATGCGTCACAATATTATATATACAAATAATATAGATATAGATATATTAAAAGTACAAATTATACCGCCGGTAAGCGGCGTTTTGAACCTTTGGTAATCTGCATTTTTTCGAGTGTGTATCAGAGCATATTATACTGTTAAGTCAGTGAAGACTTTCATAATATGTTCCCTAAGTAGGCTTTGTTGGATTTGATCAGCCGTTTGGGTATTTCTTCTTCCATATTGTTATCGGCTGATAATATAGACCCAAGGTAGTTAAATGATTGCGCTACTTCAAATTCATGCTCCACGATCCTGATAGTTTGACCAACGTTAGGTCTTCTCTTCGCAGAAGGTACCACTATGTACTTAGTTTTCCCCTCATTAAGGTGCAGTCCCAGTTTTTGTGTCGCCTGCTCGATCTGGGCGAAGGATTCCTGTAAAGCCGATTCGGTTCTATCGATGATGTCGATGTCATCTGCGTAGGCCAGTATCTGGCTGGACTTGATGATAATAGTCCCTCTAGTTGTGACACCAGAGTCACGGATTGCTTTCTACAACGCCAGGTTAAAGAGGAGGCAGGCCAGACCGTCCCCTTGTCGGAGTCGATTAAAGATGTTTATTGATTTGGATAGCAATTCCGCTATTTTTACTTGACTAGTTACGTTGGTCATGGTCAACCTACAAAGACTTATTAATTTGTTTGGAATGCCGAACTCTCTCATGGCATTATATAGTTCTACCCTGGCTAGGCCGTCATAGGCGGCCTTAAAGTCTATAAATATATGATATAATACTACTACTATACTATACTATTTATTGGCCTGTAGGAACCCGAAAGTTCATGACCTCACCGACTCGACTCCGCCAATATTCCCTGTCCCGTGCGCTCTCCTCGAGGTCCAACCTAACATTGTCCTCCCATCTCCGTCGCGGCAGCCCTGTCGGTCTCTTTCCCGTTGGCTTACCGTCAAGAATTCTATGCATGGTCCTATCGTTGCCAATTCGCGCCACGTGCCCAGCCCATTTTAATTTTCGCGACTTGATTACTCTCACTATTGTAGGTTTGCTGTATAGCTCTTCCAATTCGTGGTTGTGGAGTTTCCTCCATTGCAAGGACTTTATTCTCGAATACGCGGAATTTGTTTTCTTCCCGTTTTGTGAAAGCCCTTGTTTCGCATCCGTATAGAACAATCGGCATGATTATGGTTCTATAGACACGGGGCTTCATATTCTGTGATAGCAGTTTGGATTTCAACAGTTTACTGACTGCAGCCAACTAGCGTTGCCGGCCTACTCCTGATTTTACCCACCACTAGTAGATGATCGGAGTCGCAATCTGCTCCTCTATATGATCTTACGTCAAGGATATTCGAGTGGTGTCTTTTGTCTATGAGGAAGTGGTCTACTTGGTTACGCGTTACGCCGTCGGGTGATATCCATGTGACTTTACGGATTTGGTTGTGCTTGAACATCGTCCTTTTCACTACTGGATCTTTGGACGCTGGCAACATGATAATACAAATTCCATTATCATTTGAAACGTCGTGTAGACTTTCTTTACCTATAGTTGGTTGGAAGATGTATTCCTTTCCAATTTTCGCATTGAGGTCCCCGAGGAGGATTTTAACATCGAATGATGAGATCCCATCGAATACCTCCTCTAGGGTCTCATAGAATGTGTCCTTCGTTTCTTCGTCCGTAGTTTCTGTTGGGGCGTGTACGTTTATAAATACATAATGGTACCATGGTCCCTGTATTTTTAACGCCGATATTCGGTCATTAATAAATTGCACATCTTTTACATGTGGCGTAATCTTCTTGCTTATCATGAAGCCAGTTCCGAGGTTATGTGTATCGGTACCTCCACACGCCAGTGAAAACCCGTTGGTTTCGATTACTTGATGTGGGAGTTTGACTTCCTGAAGCGCGACGATGTCCATTTTATATTGTTTCGCGTTTTCTACGACCGTCTGTATCCCGCCTGGTTTATATAACGTTCGAACATTCCACGTGCCGACGCTTATATCCCGCTTTTTCTATTTTTCCCTACGTCTTCTTTTTGCAGAGTCGGTGTTTTCTTGATGATTTGTTCCCTTATGGTAGTGTCGACCTGAAAGGAAACCGCGGTGGTCGGATGAGATGATGGATTTACACGTTGTAAAAAATCTCTTCGAACAGTTTAGGGATGTGAGACAGTTTTCGATGTGGCGGTAATTGCTTATATCGTTTTTAGGTCGCTTTTTATATATGGGGGTGATATAGGTAGGAGGATTTCCAAATACTAGGGAAGACATCTTGTGTAAGGGATAGATTAAAGATCTTTGATAGCGGAGAGAAAGAGAAGAGGAACTTTTTTTTTAAAAGGACAGCCGGAATTCCATCAGGTCCAGGGCTGAACTCGTCTTTAAGTAAGTTTATTTTTTCCTCAACTAGGTGATGCTGAATAATTTGAGAAATGAAGAGGTCAATGAAAAATTCAGACAGGTCTTTGATGTAAGACGGGTAAGGCTCGAAAGAGACGTCGTGAAGGATTTTTTGAAGAAAGAAGCGGATAGATTGGAAATAGTTTGTGAGTCGGTTGAAGTAATCGTGTCATGGGAAAGGGAGTGAGGATAGGCGTCGGATTTCCGTTTGTAATTTATAAAATGCAAAAAAGATTTGGGGTCGTTGATCAGGTTAGATTGTGTTTTTGAGAGGTAGTTGGAGTAGAGGGAGTTGTAGAGCTCGGTAAATTTATAAAATGAACCGAGATAGTTGGAGTAGTCTCGAGAGTAACGCGTTTTTAGAAAATGTTCCACAGGTTATTTCTCTTGTTCCGAAGAGTGCGGAGTGTGCGGTTGTACCATGGGGGCGATGAAACCGATGACCCGTGTCGAGAATAGGGGACATATATGGCGGTGGGCTAGTAGATCTGTGCCACCTCTAACTGATACAAACACAATATACAAGCAAATAGTGAAGAACACCGAAAGAAAATCGAATAAAAAAATGCATACGCCGTATACCAAGCAATAACATAGCAATTCCACATCAGTTGGGTGTAATTTAGCTTATAAATCGTATTCGTACACACGGCTGTGGCCTGATGTGTTGTGCATTGGTTAAATTTTTAGTGATTCTAATCGTCATAGCGTCAGTTCCAATTACACGTTCTTCATTACCTTAGCAAACGCTATAGATCTCCTTATAAAGAGTGGCAGTAGCTTCTTCCATCCCCATATGATCAGAGCGAAATGCTATTGTGCTAAGATGCTTATTTAGAAGGCGAAAGTTAGTTTTGTGGAAGTTGTAGGAAAAGTAGTCATGAGGCAGAGTGGGCTGGGCTACGTGATTTCGATATAGGGATAAGAGAACCGGGGAGTGGTAATTGTCAATGGTAGAGAGGCGTGTGGAGTAGGGGCAACTGAGGAATTATAGGGGTCCGTTGTAAACACGAGGTTCAATTGTATCCCCATATGATTTGGGACATTGCTTATTCGACGGAGGCTTCAGTCGGTGAGGCCGTTTATAAAAATTCGTTCCTTGGATCTTGTGGGCTTTGCGAAATAAAATAGGTTATTATTTTGTTAATATATAAACGCCGAGAGATCTTTTGACACTTTATTTGGGAGCATATTGAAATTATATAATAATTATATAATAAGACGTCGACTTGCCAGAATTATTCAAATATATCTGACTATTCTTCTCAATTCTCTTTTGAAATGAACATACACACAAGTTATTATTACGAAACTTCGAAAATGGAAGGCGTAATTCACAGAGGAAGGCGTAATTCACAGAGTTCAGTCTAAAATTGGAAAGCGGAAGGCCTTAAAAATACCCATTTACTACAGCTGTCTAGTTTAGTTTAGTTTAGTGAGGGCAGAACCCTCATATATTCAGCGATAAAACTTAACAACTATCTTAAAACTATATATAAGAATATAAACTATGGTTAAAAAAAAAAGAACGGAGGGGGGTATGTTTGGCGGGTTGGTTACTCGGTTTATCCATCAATTATCACTCATTCATTCATTTCGCTTAGTACAGGATGTAAGCGTGTAGACGGGGAGTAGGCGTGGTCAGGAGGGGAAAGAGAGGAGATGAAGTTTGAGAGCAGTAGAGGTAAAGTTGAAATCGAAGAAGGTAGGGTAGGAGTTTGCCCGCCGCAGCATTCGCGAAATGGGTTCATTAGAGCCGTAAGAAGTGTGGTGGGTGGGGTGATAGAAGAGATGATGGTTTCGCAGTTTACGGGGGTTAGTGTGAAGTGGAATGATGGAGAACAAGCTTGGGCAGTTGATTGTGCCTGAAAGGAGACGGTGGACGAAAAGGATATCGGCATGAGTTCTGCGTTCCTCAAGTGTGTTGAAGTTGATCAGATGGACCCGGCTTGTGTGTGGGGGGAGAATACGAGGATTCGCCTAGTTCAGTCCGCGGAGGGCAAAATGCAGAAAACGACGTTGCACGCTTTCGATGCTGCGTACATGGGACGAGTAGTGTGGAGACCAGACCTGACTGGCGGATTCAAGAAGGGGGCGGACGTGGCTATGTAGAGAGAACGGGAAACGTAAGGATTAGAGAATTCTTTGGACCAGCGTTTCACAAACCCAAGGACAGAGTTGGCCTTAAGAATAATATCATTAATATGCGGGATGAAGCTAAGCTCCCTGTGAAATAAGATCCCGAGGTCGAATATCGAGGGTACAGATGATATCTGTTGGTTTAGCAGGAAGTAGGAACGTGGGGGCAGGGGGACGTTTGCGGGAGAAGGCGATGGAGTGACATTTGACAACGTTGAGTTCAAGGCAGTTATTACGGCACCAAGCTGTCGAAGTCTGTTTGGAGAAGTGAGGAGTCGAGAGGAGAGATGATCTTTTTGTAGAGTTTGGCATCGTCTACATAGAGGGATATGGATGAGTATTTAATAATGGAGTCAACATCATTGATGGTAAGGATAAATAGGAGGGGACCTAGATGGCTGCCTTGCGGAACCCCTGACGTGGGAAGAAATGGATTGGACAGGGACGATCTGAATTTGACACGGTAGGATCGATCTTTCAGATAAGAGGATAACCACTTGATCAATAGGGGTTCGAAACCTAGGAAGGACAGCTTAAAAAGGATGAGATTATGGAAGATTTTGTCAAAGGCCTTGCTGAAATCGGTGGTGATTACATCGATTTCGTTGCCATTCTCTAAGGATGAGAACTCGATCAGATTCGTTGTGGTCGACCTACCCGAAAGGAAACCATGCTTGTTGGATGAGAGGATGGATTTGCAACGGAAATATAACGCGTTGTAAAGAATTCCTTCGAACAGTTTGGAGATATGAGACAGTTTGGCTATGGGGCGGTAGTTGCTTATATCGTTTTTAGGTTCCTTTTTATGTAAGGGGATGACATAGGAGGATTTCCAAATACTAGGGAAGATCCCTTGTGAAAGGAATAGGTTGAATATCTTTGATATCGGGAGGGAAAGAGAAGTGGAACATTTCTTTAAAATACAGCCGGGAGTCCACCAGGCCCAGGGTTGAACTCGTCTTTGAGTAAGTTTAATTTATTCGCTGAATAATTTGAGGCGTGAAGGGGCTAAGGGGGAATTCGGGCAAGTCTTTGAAGTGAGACGGATTGGGTTCGAAGTAGATGTCTGTGAAGGATTTATTGAAAAACGAAGCGAATAGATTGGCAATAGTTAGGGGGTCGGTTGAAGTAGTCGCGCCATAAGAAAGGGAGTTAGGATAGGCGTCGGATTTACGTTTGTAATTTATGAAGTGGCAAAAAGATTTGGGGTCATTGATCAAATTAGATTGTGTTTTTGTGAGGTAGTTGGTATAGAGGGAGTTGTAGAGCTAGGAAAATTTATAAAAAAGGAACCGAGATAGTTGGAGTAGTGTTGGAAGGAACGCGTTTTGAGGAAAATGTTCCACAAGTTATTTCTCTTGTTCCTAAGAGCGCGGAGTGTGCGGTTGTACCATGCCGGCGATGAAACCGATGACCTGTGACCAGAGTAGGGGACATATAAGGCGACGGCATAGTAGATCTCCTTTTAGAGAGTGGCAGTAGCTTCTTCTACCCCCAAATGATCAAAGCGAAACGCTGTTTTGCTAAGATGCTCATTTAAAAGGCGGAAGTTAGCTTTGTGGAAATTGCAGGAAAAGCTGTCATGAGGTAGAGAAGGCTGGGTTTCATGATCAAGATATATGGATAAGAGCAGCGGGGGGTGGTAATTGTCAATGGTGGAGAGGGCGTGTGGACTAGGGGCAACTGAGGACTTGTGTGGGTCCGTTGTGAACACGAGGTCCAGTTGTCTCCCCATATGATTTGGGACATTGTTTACTTGATGGAGGCATGAGTCGGTGAGACCGTTTATAAAAATACGTTCCTTGGAGCTAGTGGGGTTTGAGACGTAGAAGGCTTGTTCGTCAGCCAATGTCCATTGGAGATGGGTGAGGTTAAAATCGCCAAGAACAACGATATCGTTTATTGAGGTGCTTAACTCGGTTAGGTGATCTACCGCTTTTATTGCGAGTTCGTATGACGCGGTGGGTCGCCAAGGACATATATAGAAGCAGATAATGAAAAGAGACTTAGGGCGCTTGTCGATTTTTATTGCGATGTAGTCAAGATCCGGAGAAGAAGAGATGGCAATTAGACACGAAGCGAGTCTGTTATGAGTGGCAAGCAGTACTTCACGGCATGGGGAATTGCAATCTTCTCGATGAGCGTTATCATCGCGAAAAACATTGAGGGGGGGGGGGGGGGGGGTTTCCAGAGTCGAATGTATTTTGGAGCGGAGACCTCTAACATTCGGTTAGGGGGAGCACATTGTGGATATTGAGATGATAGTGGGGGCGGGGTGGCGACCGATTAGAGTCAAAAGTGCTTTCCATTTTTGGGATAGGTCATTTTGTTGTCGATATATTGGCGAAATGCCGAGAGATCTTTTACCTTATTAGGGAGCATATCGAGATTTTTATGGAACTTAACGAACAGGCTCCGGAGGCTAGGAAAGTCGGTGGGTTGACCTTCCTGTTGGATGGAGGCCGTTACGCTGGTTTTCGTTTTACCTTCATAACAGACAGAGTCAGATTTGTCGTTACCTACCCATTTCATCAGAAACGTTTGTCAGCCACAAATTGATTAATATTTGAGAGCAGATGAGCGTCAAACCTGTCCTATAGGAGGCTTGCTCCTTAATAATTCATATTACAAGCCTACTAATTTCGCATTACAAATGCGAAAGAACACAACGACATTGCACCGCGAAACAAGCCGTTGAAAACGATGGCCGAACCACATGATTTGGGATTCCAATTTCTTCTGCATTCACCGCAATCTGAGCCCCAGTGACCACTGGCTGTTTGCAGACCGCAAAAATGTTCTAGCGAAAGAAATTTAGCACAAATGAAGGAGTAATTGACAAAACTGAGGCCTACTTTGAGAGCAAAAACAAACCGCTCTACAAAAAAGGCGTCGAATTGTTTGCATCACCTATCACCCTAAATGCAGATAATGTTGATGAATAAAGTCGAATTTTACCTAAAAAACTTTGTATTATTAGTTATTAACAGGTTAATACATGTGCGGTTAGTCCTGTTTACATATCGATCGCTAACAGTGAACGAATTGAAGGAAAATGACAGCAAACGCAACCTTAGCACATAGGAAGCCTAAATATTGTGGAGGTAAATAATTTACTAGCAAATTCACTCCTATTTCCGTTTAAATTTAGTCAAATACTTTCTCATACTTACGTTGCAGGTTTTGGCGCTTCCTTTGTCGACATTTTACGTCGCTGCTTAATACGTGTTTTCTTTGACAGATCATCATTCGAAGAACATTTCTCGCCGCCATCATCTCGTGGTTCCTCACCTACATCGATCACCAATTCCTTCTCCGATCTGAGAGACACAATAAATCAAAAATCCTTAGTAAACTTTAAGCAACTTACGTTTTGTCCACGTCAAGAGAATCTTCAACTTGAATCTCAATAATTGGAACTTCATTCTCGGAAGCCGCCTTTACACACTCCAATGAATCATTTTCTGACTCGGAACGGATGCCCTCTTGATCTGTTAACTTAACAGGAGTTTCTACTACCTGAATTGATTCTTTTTTCTTTTGGGTAGAACCATTTGTATTCCCTTGGGGTGGATCTCTAGATGTATCGGTATCTCTCTTGGAGACGGTGTGTTTATTGTCGCCCTCGTAGTCAACATAGATCACGACATCCCGACCCACTTGAGATGGGGTTTTCCGATCTTGGGACCCGTGACGTTCGGAACCAATGTTTTCCACTTGTTTCTCTATTCGCATTTTAACTATTTGATCCTCGATATCAGATGATGGCTTTCGAATTTCTGGCGGTTTCGTTAGTTTGATTGTGGCTTTTGTAGTCGAGTCAGCATCCGCAACTGTAGTGCTGTGAGAATTCATTAAGAGTGGCAGTTTACGTAAGCCGGGAATTTCTTTCTTAATAGGTAATTTTCTAGGAGGTTGAGGATTAGGTGCAGCCATTGATTTTCTAAGAGGTGTGGAATGGGGGATTACCGTGTTGACATTTTTCGACCATAACATGCTGTTTGTAGATGGAACTGAGACCGGAGTAAGCGAAGCAAGGGTAGTAGTAGCTGTTGTCTTCTGGGTTATCAGTTCTGAGAGCTTAGGCTTCTTTACTAGAACTACTTCGGGGTAGGTCTCATTCATGTGAACTCCCTCGTCGACAATCATGATGTCGTCGACCATTTCTACGTTGGATGCAATGAGATTTTGTTTCCGTTTTATACGATGCATACGCATCATGGCTTCTCGCTGGCGGTTCAGGGTGGCAAGCATAGCTTCATTGCTATTGGAACTCTCAGGATATAGGGCAGGATCTAATCGCATTTCAAATGGTGGAGTATCCTCACTTGGAGGTTCTGTTTTAGGAGGTTCATCGTTACTTTCATCGGATAGCACAATGACAGGACTTTTTTTGGGCAGGAATTTTGGTGACTTACGCAGCTTCTTTCGAATCAACGGTGGTGGATGTTTCTGGATAATCGGCTTTAGAGATTGTTTAGGAGCCGATGACTTCTCTTCAGAACCCACCGTAATAATTTGAACAGATGTCTCAGCGGGCAACTTATACGAAATTGTTGCTGATGGTATGGTCAGAGGTTCTGGTGGAATGTTTATTCGATAGGGCGGCTGATGTGGTGACATCTGCATTGGTGCGACTTTAGGATTAATCATGGGACCGAGAATTTGTATTAAATCTGCGTCCTTGAGGAGATTTGGATCTACAATCACATCGTTGAAGTTGGTGTCTTTTAGTCGTTGCATTTGAATATTTAATGTTTGACTGTTGTATGGCCACTTTAATGCTTTTAGGATCAAACGGAGTAGATCTTCATCTTTGATGATACTACCCAATGGCACTCCATGGCCTAAGGATTGGGTATTTTCTGTTATCACTGGATGTATTTCCACTTTCTGTGGCATCACAGGTACTTGGGAAATATGTGATAGCGGCGGTGGTTGCTCTGGCATTAACTTTGACCGCTCGACCACCTTAATTGGTGGTGGAACTACCACTGGTAGACGTTGTTGAAGTACTTTGTGCTGATTATCCATTGACATGGTGTTCATGCTTGCGAACTTTTTCTTCCGGACTTCGATGTTGTGCATATGTGACTGTTTCCTCTTCGGCTTAGGAAGTATGGGGACTGGTGTTCTCCTCAATGGATGATTAGTCACAATTTTCTTGCGCTGAATTACATTTTTTTGACAGTCCTTCTTTCGTTGTGCGACTTGCAGCTTTTTGCTCATGTCCTTTGTTAAAGGATCTGAAAGGGATACATTAACTACTACCTCATCGTGTTGAGGTATGGGCTGACTGGATGAGTGAGAAACTGTGCAGTTCGGATATTCATTTTGAAATTCAGAGTGCGGATTTGTTTGTGGCTAAAATGTCAGCAAAATTGAGAGGCGGAAAGGTGAAATTTTGTCCTGCAATCGTTCTTACCTGTGACGGCTTATTTTTGAGAAAATCTCGAAGAAGAACTTCGGTCCGCCTCGCGATGACACCTAAGAACTCTATCGCTTCGATCTTTTCAAAACATGTTTTACATATAACTTTTGGCAGAGGGTCGGTTTCAGTTATCTAAAATTAAAGTGTGTTAAAGAATATTGTTTATAAGTATAATTAAGGAAATATACAATATGGTAGAATAAGGGAAGTGTACTTTTTGTAAAACGTACATGTTCAATTATTGAATTGTTTAAAAGTCCCTTTGAAAATATTTTATCAAAAATATTCTATGTCGATAGAAGAACGTTTGGCATTCCGTTTTAAGTAGCGCTCAAAAACTGTTAACTGGGACGTTTGTAACAATTTTAAAAGAGCCTGGTGTAGTAGCTTTGCTGAATGAGCTGATATAGTGGTCGACATCCAAGTTTTTGACGGGTTTGAAATTCGAGATGGTAACTTATCCTTGAAAACTTAAAAAAATAAGAGGAAAAGGCATTTCATGTCGGCGGCAAATTAGGATGATTGTGGTCTTTACCACCACCACACCATTCGCTGGTGTCCTTTCTATCGCACGCACCCTTCCGAAAGAGCCTTGGACTGAAACGTAAACTCATTCTTAAAGTTGCTATTATTGAAACCTTTCATGTTCTGTTTGTGACGTCAATGTAATGAATGTATTTGGGTGAACTTATGCCAAATTGTACATCATGCCGTCACTCCGCAATCACGGAGCCGGTCAAGTTGAAGAGGAGGCATGTTGTAATACGTATATTAAAGTTTTGGGTTGGGGCTACCAATTTAGGCTCTTCAGTCGACCGTTGACATTAATCGCCTTCCAACAATGGAGGATTTTCTTGTTAGACTTGTTGAATATGCTGGCTATTTAGCACTTCATGAAAATTCTTGCAAATGGTTTATTTGACTGATATTGGATCTTTTTAGAGTATATTTACTTGCAACAGACTGTGCTCGCTGTTATTATACTTCGTTGTGTTGTTGGTACTATTCTTGCATGTTATGAAAAGTAATGTACTGTTTGAGTAGAAGTTCCGACCAACCTTATATCATTTATATCCTTGATTTTGGGTACTGATGAGTAAGGATTGCAATGGTATTTTGGTATAGACTCTGGTTTAATAGACTCGTTGCCACCAGATTCTTTATTCATGGTCTCCGCTTTGCCACATGACGTTTTTTCTAAAACACGATTTAATGGAAGTAGTGTTATAGCGTTTGGGATGATCGTGAAGAACGTGTGATTCGAACTGACGCTATGACAGTTAGAATCACCAAAAATTGAACCAATTCGTAACACATCAGGCTACTGGCCGTGCATAGAATTCGATTTTTAAACGCAAGTATATTCCACTGATGTGAATTGTTATGCTATCGCTATGGTATACAGCTCTGATGCATTTTCTTATTCGATTTTCGTTCGGTGTTCTTCACTATTTGCTTGTGTATTGTGTGTGTATCACCATAGGAAGAGCTATACCGCAAACCTACATTAGTGAGAGTAATCAAGTCGCGAAGATTAAGATGGGGTGGACACGTGGCGCGAATGGGCGATGATAGGACCGTGCATAGAATTCTTGACGGTAAACTAACGGGAAAGACACCGACAGGACGGCCGCGACGGAGATGGGAGGACAATGTTAGGTTGGACTTTGAGGAGATAGGATCGGATGGTCGAACGTGGAAGGAGAGTGCACAGGGCAGGGAACGATGGCGGAGTCGAGTCGGTGAGGTCATGAACTTTCGGGTTCCTACGGGCCAATAAATAGAATAGTGACACCATCGACTTAGACCCTTCGATTATTTTCTGTTTCCAAGGTTGAAAAAATGGCTCGGTGGTAAAAGATTTGTCAATAATTAAGAAGTGGAATCTGAGAGTAAGAGCTATTTCCAGGAGTTCGACGATTCACGTTATAAACAGGGTATCGAAGATACTGAACATCGTTGAGAAAACTCTATCGAGCTTAAAGGAGACCGCAGACAATGTTGTTCCAATAAATATTATTAATATTATTTTTTTGTTAGTTCGAGTACTTTTGGGACACTTTTTCCGTACAGGACATTTTTTTCTAAGACACGATTTAATGGAAGTAGTCCCACCATAGACTTAGATCCTTCGATTATTTTCTGTTTCCAAGCTTGAAAAAATGTCTCGGTGGTAAAAGATTTGTTAATAATTAGGAAGTGGAATCTGAGAGTAAAAGCTATTTCCAAGAGTTCGACGCTTCAGGTTATAAACAGAGTATTGAAGATACTGAACATCACTGAGAAGCCTCTATCGCACTTAAGGGAGACTGTAGAAAATGTTGTTCCAATTAATATTATTATTATTATGTGTTTGTTAGGTCGACTACTTTTGGGATGCTTTTTCCGTACAGGGCATTTTTTCTAAAATGCGATTTAATGGAAGTAGTCCTACCATAGACTTAGATCCTTCGATTATTTTCTGTTTCCAAGCTTAAAAAAATTGCTCGGTGGTAAAAGATTTGTCATTAATAAAGACGTGGAGTCTGAGAGTGAAAACTATTTTTAGAAGTTCGACGATTCACGTTATAAACAGAGTATCGAAGATACTGAACATCGTTGAGAAAACTCTATCGAGCTTAAGGGGGGTATCCTGGTCTAGACACACGAATTTAACGCAATTTTTGAAGTGCTGTAAAAAAAGCAATCAATATTTTTACTATTCATTTTTTAATAGGATGTTTATTAATATTTCAAGCATTCAGTAAAAAAATTGAAAGTAAAAAATTCAAATTTTAAAAAGTTAGCAGCAGATGAAGTGGGGGATCTCAAAAAGTTAGCACGCGACCATACCCACGATTCAACCCTCCTAGCAATCTGAAAAAAAAGATTATTCATTTACAGAAATGCCTCTATCGTTGGAACTAAAAAAAGTTGAAAATTTTTTTTTCTTAACAAAATGGCGACTGCTTGAAAAAAAAAATATTTTTGTACCACTTTTTCTAGTTTTTCAAATTTTTTAAAAATAGTTAACATTGAAATTTGGAGATGAGGATAGTTCATGCAATAGAAAAGCCTATAAAGAAGACATACTAAATTTGAAGTAAATCGGTTCAGTAGAACTTGAAAAATCGTGGGTATTGTTTTAAAAAAAGACAGTTTCGAGAAAAACGCGTTTAAAGTTTCACGTAAAGTTTCTAGCGGTCTAAGTCATGAAATGATATTTTAGGCTTACGTTTATTCAATCTGCCATTTCTGCTGCATACATTGGACCTTCCTCGACTTCGAAATAAGCATCTTTCGCGCTTCTCTCTTCCAACCGAGCAGTTCTGGCCTCCTTTGATGCGTTAGACGCTCGTATCTCTGAGCGGTCAATCCGGGCATTGTCTCGTTTCCCAGCGAATGAATAAGCTTCTAGACCAATTTGACTCCCATAAGCAACATTATTTTTAAAAGAGGAATGGAGCCTTCAATGAATATGCAAACAGCAATAAACGTAGCAAATCAAAGAGTTTAGAGACTCATAATTATTTTGAGTTTCTGAGCCTAAACATCGAGTCAATAAATTGTCAATAATCACTTCTTCATCATTTGATTTGCTCAATTTTGCAGCCGATACACTCGTAAAACTGGTGTCTTCTCTACCGTGAATCTATTACCGTGAAAACGCCTTTTTTTACTTCGATTCGGACGCGTAATCCTTTTCGCTGAAGATTTTCCATCCATTTCACTTGAAATCACTTGAAATATTTTTATTTTACTCACAGCACATGCGTTCACTTGGCTTGAAGGTTAGAATTCAACTGTTCGCAACTGGATATAAGCTCACACTAAATATAAAAGATAATTTAAAAATACATAAAGGTTACCTTCGGTCATTGTATTTCAATATATATATAAAGGTTTTACGGGGAAACAGGGTCGCAGGTTGACAGAAAGTCCCAAATGTCTTTTGTTCGATTCGTTCCGGCCGAGCCGGTTTCGACGGCGCGTCAGCAAAACAGCCATACCTTCGAAAATAATTTGAATTTTCAAAATCCTCTTAAAGGCATATTCTTAGAGGGTTAAGCTTTGAAAATATGAAATTTCTAGACCAGAATACCCCCTTAAAGGAGACCGCAGACAATTTTGTTCCAATAAATATTATTATTATTATTTTTTTTTTTTTAGTTCGAGTACTTTTGGGACCTTTTTCCGTACAGGACATTTTTTTCTAAGACGCGATTTAATGGAAGCAGTGCCACCATAGACTTAGATCCTTCGATTATTTTCTGTTTCCAAGCTTGAAAAAATTGCTCGGTGGTAAAAGATTTGTCAATAATAAGAGGTGAAGTCTGAGAATGAGAGCTATTTTCAGGAGTTCGTCGATTCACGTTATAAACAAGGTATCGAAGATACTGAACATCGTTGAGAGAACTCTATCGAGCTTAAATGAGACTGCAGAAAATTTTGTTATAATTATTATAATGTTTTTGTTGTTTTTGGTAGGTCAAGTACTTTTGGGGCTACGCTCTTATATTGGTGGCGAATGGCTGTAAATGTTCACGAAGGAAGAGTATTCCATTTCAGTTGGATTATGATTCTGTGTTTAACCATACATTGTAAGTTAATGTTTAAACTAAACTAGTACGTACTCTCTTATTAACATGTTTTACTTGAGGCTGTTGGGAGAGGTAGAATTCATTCACATTCAGTTGGCCAGAATAATACTTACAGAGAAAAGACAAGAAGGATATAATGTGTTCAATAAATAACGGGAACTTTGTTTTTTGGTTTTCTTAAATAATCTTTATTTAATAATCAATTTTGTACATCATCAACTCAATTAACCACGTTCGACCCCCACAACTACAAACAAGTTCGCCAACAAACAACCAACCTGAACCATTCCACAAACCACGCCAAGCTGCTCTGCTAATAGCCATTCGCAATGCACCACTTCACCCAAATCAAAGGTAAAAAGTAAACCGTCTATCACTAATATAAAAATTAATAAAAATGTACATACCTTAGTAGATGATGATATTACAATGTAACTATAAAACTAACAACCAATCCCCTGACTCTGCTGTTCCTGAGGTTGGACACTTGAATTTAATCCAGAGTCCAAGTGTCCCAAATCCGGAACAGCGGAGTCTAGATCCTAACAACATATAACCCACTTACCATACCTTCCAACACCTTAATAAATTTAAGAATATACAACCCCATTTTTTTTTCATCGGCACCACAACCGGGAATCGGTCTTGGCCTTATTTAGCAAGTCCTGAGGCTTGTTAAATTTTCCATAATGATTTGTTTTTTCCGGGCAAGGTCATTAGTCTTGCGCCACACGCTCCCCGACGGGGAATCGAACCCCGGTCTCCCGCGTGACAGGCGGGTATACTAACTACTATACTATCGAGGAGCCATATACAACCCCATCCCTCAGCAAAATCAAGTCCCAAGCACATTAGCAGGGCTGAATGCCCAAAACTCACTCAAAAACAAAAACCATTCACCATTCTACAATGGAACATGAATGGTTATACCAATAATTTTGACGAACTAAAGATTATAATTAAAGAGTATAACCGACATATAATATCACTGCAAGAAACGCATTGTCCAGTCAACACCACACAATTCATCCCTAAATCCTATATAGGCTACTCTACAACACCTGCAAACACATCACACAAGCAAGGTGTGGGATTACTAATCAAGAAAGGTACTTCCCACAAAATCCTCTCCATCATTACAAATATCCAAGCTCTCGTTGTAGAAATACAACACCCTTTAAATTTCACCTACATTGCCTTATATCGAATTAGCGAATGCACTATTTCGTAGGAAGATGAAAGAAGCCAAAGCAAAAAGCTTTCTTCAATTCACTTCCTCAATCAATCCAACATCCTCCACAACCACAATATGGCATAAAATACGCAACTTAAGTGGTAATCACAATCCGACAATTATCTCCACCCTTAATTCCGAAAATACTACAATATCAGACACAGTGTAAATAACCCAACTCTTCGCCAAAAACTGGTCGCAATTCTTAGGCAACAATAATTTTCACCCCGAATTCAATCGCAGAAAAATTGAATCCTTTAACAATCCACTATCTTTGCAAACTCCTAACTCTGCAGCTCTGCGCATTGAACAACCCGCCCAGCCGAGTGGTAGCCGGGGTCCCAACGCTCTGTCGCCTGGTGAAATAACACCCCATCAAGCTTTAGGCTCCGTGAAGTGGTCGGGAGCAATCCATGGCCATCTTTCGGAACTTGGCTGATGGACCGGCTCGAGAAAATATTGGATTAGGTGGCAGTCGGTCCCAAGGTGAGATACCACCCCGTCACGCTGTACATTCCGCGATATCGTCGAGAGAAATCTCCGACGGTGTTTCGGATGTGTGGCTGATGGCCCAGACTGACACGGAGATAAGTCATGATGATACCTTCTGATATAAAGAATTCCGGAGGTAAACTATCCCATTCGGATCTCCGGGTGGACTATGTCAGGGGAAACATCGTGCAAATACCATGATAAATAACCGAACTTTAAGTGTTCGTCATCGCAAAACCGGGCTCGCTCTCGAGACTCTGCCCACGCTCGGCTGGTGACGGCATTTTGTAACTTTCAGGGGCATCGGATTTACCAATATGAATGTAAACGCCGTCCACCAATATTTGCAAACAACGAATCCTGATATCCTTGCCCTAACTGAGACCCAGGTCGATTCATCAACTGATTCGACATATCTTCGTTGCTCAGGATACGACTTACATTCGAGATTCCGTTTTGAGGGCGGAGGCTGCGTCTTCGCGCGGTCCAATTTGGCTTGCCAGAGGATGGAAGCGTTGGAACCCAATAATATGGACATCATATGGTTGAGGGTCGTGCTGAGGAATTCCGTTCAATTTCTTTGTTGTCTTTACCGCTCCCCGAATGACGACCGACCGGCGACATTTTTCGAACATCTTTCACATACCGTCGACTGGATACAGATCAACCACCCAGCTTCTGGAATTGTTGTCCTTGGCGGTTTTAATGTGCACAATTCAGGCTGGTTGGTACATTCTAACAGAACCGACGAGGCTGGGAGGCTGGCGGAGATGTTTGCTGTTAGCCACAACTTGACTCAACTCGTGGAGGAACCAACGCGAGTGTCGGATGCCCGAGGCGATTATGCGAACACCCTGGATCTGATTTTGACATCCGAACCGAATATTTATACCGTGGAGGTTTCTGCGCCACTGGGAAACTCAGATCACTGCTTGGTATCTGTCGCGCAACCACTTGCATATCAAGCGAATAACCGGCCTAGGCAACTTCGCCATGTATGGAAGTATGGGGCTGCTAACTGGGACGATTTACGAGATTTCTCCACATCCTTTCCATGGTCGGAGGTGTGCTTCGGAGACTCCGATGTTAACGCTTGCGCGGAGTAGGTATCAGAGATTATTCCTCTGGGGATGGAGATGTATATTCCACATTCCATCAAACGAAGTTCACCTGATAAACCGTGGTTTGACAAAAAATGCGAGCAGATTACAGCGGCAAAACATAGAGCTTTCAGGCAATGGCGCTCCAATCCCACCGATGCTAACAGAACGAATTTTGTTAGAATCAGAAACGCGTGCAACCAGGCGATTGATACCGCGAAGAAAGCTCACAACGACAGGGTGATCGATAAACTCCTTCGGTGCCCGGCTAGTTCGCGCTCCTTCTGGTCAATGGCAAAAGCTTTCAGCGGTAACTTCGCATCCTCCTCTTTCCCCCCGTTGGCGACAGACAGCGGGACGTTAGTAACGAATTTAAAGGATAAAGCTAATGCGTTCGCGAATTTTTTTTCCGCGAATTCAAACCTCGATCCCGTCCTTTTGGAGTCACCTGTGATCGCGCCGGTACGGTTTTCGATGCGGGATGTGAGATTTCGTCCGCGCACTATTCAACGCATTCTACGTGAACTGGATTGTAGAAAGGCAACCGGCCCGGGCGGAATACCAGCAATAGTCCTTAGGAACGGTGCTCCAGAACTGTCGCCGGTTCTTGGCAGACTCTTCCGCTTATCTTATGCACGGAGGACCTTCCCTGCCTGCTGGAAAATCGCTCGAGTTCAGCCAATCCCAAAGACGAGAAAAAAGTGTCTCCCACAAAATTACCGCCCGATAGCATTACTGTTTATTTTATCTAAAGTGATGGAGAAAGTCATCAATACTGAGTTAGTTAAGTATTTTGAGTGCAACGGACTTCTCAATTATGGTCAATATGGATTCCGTGGCAGGCGGTCCACGGGAGACCTTTTGACACTTATAACCGATATATGGACATCTGCGACTGAGAGGCATGGTGAGTCAAGGGCGGTCGCATTGGATATCTCCAAGGCTTTTGACCGTGTCTGGCACGGGGCATTCCTGAGAAACTTCGTTCATATGGACTTTCCGTGCAAATGTTGCAAAGCCTGTTTTCGGTGCGAGCACAGTCTGCATTAGGTTGTGTACTTATCGAAATTGTATGCTTGCCTGACTGAGGTATTTCATGAATACACACGAAAGCGTGTGCGTTTTGTTTTTATGTTGGAAAATATAAGGAAAAACGAATGTTTTGTTTTCTTCATTTAATAAATTTGCAATCCGGTTGAAGACACCGATTTTTATTTGCTTTGTTTTATACGCCTGTTATCATAATTATTTATTAGTGTTTATTTATTTTGTCTCAAAGAAAAAAACTGTTAGTTTTTTTTATTAGATATCGATTGCTAATTTTTATTTATTTATTAGGATTTATTAGCGTGTATCTAGATGTCAGTATTTATAAAAGTTACTAATAAAATAATTGTTATGAATATATTTACAATTCCTTAACATTCGTTTATTTTGTTCGATTTTAATTATTTATTGGCATTTCTTTTTTTTATCATTTAGTTTTATTTGTATTTAGGCAAACTTTTACTATCGTTTGTCTATTTTTTAGCATGTATAGCAACATTATAAAATAACTATTACTTACGTAAATAATTGAGTTGGATATAGGATATTAAAAATTGATTACATTGGATTAATTATCATTTATTTATTATATTATATATATTATATATAACATTTACAGATTTAATTATAAAGGAATTAGTTATTTAATAGGCGCACGGCTATAACCTGGCCCGTAAAAATAATTTGTTATGGAAAATTTAACAAGTCTCGAAACTTGCTAAATAAGGCCAAGACCGGATCCCGGTTGTAATGCCGATAATGATGATTATTCTACTTCTTAATTATTAACTTTTATTTATTTGTTATTGAATATTAATTATACATATTTTTTGAATAATTAAGTTTTTTTTTCATTGATTAGAATACTAGGGAACATTAACCTTCTGCGAGCATTCCAGCTACTCTCCGTCCAATTTTTTTTTGGAAAACTCATTTTTAATTTATCTTGTATAATCTTGACTCCAACTGAAAAAATAAATTAAACTCCTGACTCCAATTAATTAATAGACATAACACTACTCCTGTATTTCGTTCTTGCGTACTGCATCAGTTATGAACACTGTCGTTCCCTTTTCGACAGTTAGATTTTAGTTTCAATCTCCGCACCAACTAAAGACAAATGCAAAACTTTCAATAATCATAAGTCCCTCAGTTGCTCAGCAACGTGTGAACCTCAAGCCACACTGAGTACATACTATAGCCAAATTTATACCACAACGACGCATTATTAATTGCTCAGTAGTCAGCTGTTAGATGGTTGACTATTTTTACTTCGTTTACCAGGTGTACCGGTGTGAAGTGAGCGTCAAAATACAAATGTATCGATGGGGAACGTTTGTCGTGAACGAGCCCATATATATTTTTTATTTGGTTGTTATGACATCTGTTAAACATATTTAGTATGCATCAAGTCATTGTACAAACTATCTGCTATGGGCAAATCAGATTCGCATCGCCTTGAATCAAAATTTTCTTATGGCCTTGGAGTGTAGCTGCATCCAGAGTAGGCATAAGGTTGCCACCTCAGGGTGAATGGCGACAGAATTCCAACGTTGCAATTCCCTTCGTCGTTGGCATAGCCTTCGACTGGGGCTACCATCAGCTGACTGTCTCAAGGTGAGCGATGAATCGTGGGAAGAAATGTGAATTTCGACTTAGATTTTGGGTATATAAACGGGGTTCTGTTAGAGGCACACAAGCAGTCGTAAACTAAGTGTAACTGGTTGCAGCCCTGCATTGGTACAGCGGGCCTGTTACTCTGAGTAGAATAATAGTATAATTAAATAAGTTCTCCTTAAAGTAAAATAAAGACAACAAACCTCAACAAACTTCTAACTATTTCGACTTCCCACTGGCACCCGAAACAGCAAGGGCGAACTGCCCTCAACCAGTCAGGTAAGGTCTTAATCAGTAACCGTACTATTTGGCGGAGCCGGCATACGCACTTTTATAAAATCGGTCAACAAAACGACTCCCTCTCAGTCTCCAATTTTTAAGTTACCGTAAATGACTACATCTCACGCACAATGTTCCCATCCTTCACCCCCTTCATCGCGGAATTCAACGAACCAAAAAAAGTGTCACATCCTATGGATAATGCGTCATTCCTAACAGCAGGCGAATTATTAGAATCACGCAACAACAAAAAGTCGACAGGCTTAGACGGAATACCAAACCTTCTTTACAAAAGACGTCTCCCGTCAAATCTAGTGCCTATCGTTCTTTTACCAGGTGTACCGGTGTGAAGTGAGCGTCAAGATACAAATGTATCGATAGGGAACGTTTGTTGTGAACGAGGCCTTATATTTTTTTATTTGGTTGCTATGACATCAGTCAAACGTATTTATTATGCATTAAGTCATTGTACAAACAACATCATTTTTTTTAATCCTGTTAAAAATGTCCAATTTTGTACCAGAAAATGATGATTTGCGGAAAGCATTAATTTGTTGTTTCCATTTGAAGAAAAGTGCTGCAAAGTCGCATCGAATGCTTGTCGAGGCTTATGGTGATCATGCTCTATAGGAAGCAACATGCAAAAGATGGTTTAAGCGGTTCAGAGATAATAATTTTGATGTGCGAAAATGAAGAAGTGGAAGACCACCAAAAAGTTTGAAGACGCCGAATTGCAACCAATATTGGATCAAGATGACACCTTAAGTCAAAAACAAATGGCACAAATGTTAAATGTTGCACAACAAACAATTTCTGATCGTTTAAAAGCTATGGGAAAGATCCAAACAGGCAGATGGAAAAGCGAAACAACACATGTGAAACGTTGCTTCTACGACACGAAAGGAAGTCAGTATTGCATCGCATTGTGACTGGTGATGAAAAATGGATTTATTTTAAAAATCCTAAACGCAAAAAATCATGGGTACATCCAGGAGAAGCGTCAATATCGACTGCAAAGCCTGGTCGGTTCGGAAAAAAGACAATGCTCTGTGTTTGGCGGGACCAGAAGGGGGTGGTGTATCGTGAACTTCTAAAACCTGGCGAAACTGTTGATGCACAACGCTACCGACAACAAATGATCAATTTGAACCATGTATTGATCGAAAACGACCAGAATGGGCACGGAAAGATAATTTTGTCGCATGATAATGCTCCGATTCACACAGCAAAAACCGTCAAAGAAACAATAAAAGCTCTTGGCTGGGAAGTGTTACCCCACCCGCCGTATTCACCAGAAATGGTTCCTTCCGACTACCATTTGTTTTCATCGATGGGACACACATTGGCTGAGCAGCATTTCAATTCCTACAAAGAAGTCGAAAATTGGGTCTCAGAATGGTTTGCCTCAAAACACGACCGGCTTTATCTGTGGTATCCACAAATTGCCAGAAAGGTGGTCGAAATGTGTAGAAAGCAATGGCCAATACTTCGAATAAAATGTTTTTTATTTTCCCAAAAAAAAAAAAAAAAAAAAAAAAAAAAAAAAAAAAAAAAAAAACACCATACCGGTACACCTGGTATAAATCACCGTTTTCTGATACAAAGTGTTTATACACGGCTGAAATTCTTCATCAGCATTATATTTAATGGTTTTATCAGGGTTGTACAAATATCAAAACGATCTCCATGCCTAGTGCAATATATATTTTGCCGCCTCGAGAAAATTCTTTGATCTCCGGACGGGGTGCAAAGAGTATTTTGTCGAAGGACATTTATTTACTATAATTTCACACAAACGATTCTAAAACAAGTGTGGCGGTTCCGCCAAAACCCCACGGCCCACTTACCTGAAAAACCCCCATAATTTCATCCCAGGTTTTCACTAACGCAATCGCATTAGCGCCTTAAAAGCTTCACGCATCAAATAGACCAAATTTATTTAAGTAAAAGTCGCTGTAAAGAATCCTTAGCTTTCATGCATCTCTTCGCATATAATTTCCTGTAAGAATTCTTTCCTAACTTATCAGGTATCCCAAAATCAATTTGGCACCTTCGGTGCCAGGCAAATCCCCCTAGACGAATTCCTGAAAACAAAATGATTTGGTTTACATACAATGTAACCATCATAACGGATCATTAACATTGCGTCCCCTATTTCCCGTCCTCATCAAGTGTATCATAAACCACCATGCATACACATTGGCTGGCGACCTACACCCAAGGGACCAAAACAAATATACGCATCTCGCTTCTTAAGGCATCAATTAAATCCTACAGCACAGGCAAATGCAAGTAGGAATTGAATACCTACCCTTACCAGCGATGCCATAAACACCATTTCCCGTTAATCGAGCTAAAATCAATTAGCACATTTTCACATTGAATTGCCGCCTATTTATTTAGCCGCAATGCACATCTTAGACAAAGACCTAAGCGTTCCCTTTGTCTTTTCATATTTCGGGATCTGCTTCTCATTAGCACCGGCATGAGCAAACAAAACCATTAGCATCCAAGGAGATTCGTTTTGTTTGCTTTACCGAACTCACATCTCATGGATACACTCTATGCCCTTTTCGTCGCCTCAGGTTCGTTCTCATGGTTTGTCCCATGAAAGAACCCATGTACACACATACATGTGTACTACCAACGATCTTCACGGTCCCTTTATCCTTACCGCCTGTCTGTTTCGTTTATCCATCGCCTTCGCGCGTGTGTTGAATAGTATGATCCTCACGATCACCCATCCACACATACTACCATGATCTCCATTACGAGATCTGGTTTTCTGTTCCACAAAGAACAGACTGTTAGACGCCTGGGAGACAAAGTATAGTAAAATCGTGACGAAGGCATACAACTACTCCGTAAACTATGTTTTGAGGGATATCATCTTAAAGTTCCGGCAGCCGCTTTAGTGGAGGAACCGAAGATCGAACTCACAGTCATAGATTTAATGTATTTACGATCTGATGAAATATCCAAACGACGCGATTCAAAACCATCAATACATGTAGAAGATCCTAATACGACCTCAGTTGCAAATCCTGAACTAGTAAAGACTTTTCACACTGTACCTGTTATTCATGTGCCTAAAAGTTCTCGACAAATCTCCGTGGGAAGTAAGGTCCGTAGATAGTTATTCCTTAGAACATGAGACTGACCATTTGTTGTCTGCGAGTGCTTCAGTTAACGTAATCATCAAAGAACTTTACCCAAAAGGCGAAACAGTTGAAAATTATAAAAAGTTACATTCATACATTGAAACGAAAATAGTGAAAAAATTATTGTTTATGCAAGTTTGTCTCTGCTCATCTTTACAAGAAAATAACAAACATCATGGTCTCAACGAACTCGTCTCGTGGATGCTGAAAAATATCAACTCCAATTCCACCTTGTTGGACTTCGACCTCTCTACCTATACTTTCAGGCACCGCCTCCTAAATCATTCTCATCACCAATCTTAAGCGGCGCTTTTACATTTTACTATAACCTGCCCCCACCTCTACTCCTTCTTTCTTAATTTGTCCTGGTTACGTTAGGTTAAGTTAGTTTTACATTATTTAGTTTGTAAGTTATATATACTTTAGTTGTAGGTACTAATGTTGCTTGAATTAGCCCAATAAATGGGGTGGTAGCCCTATCGCGTATTGCGACGATAGTGAAGAATGTGTGATTCGAACTGAAGCCATGACAGTAGAATCACTAAAAATGTAGCCAATGCTCAACACATCAGGCCACTGTCGCGTGTGCGAATTCGATTTCTAAACTCAAGTACACTCAACTGATGTGGAATTGTTATGTTATCGCTATGGTATACGACTCTGATACTTTTGCTTGTTCAAATTTCCTTTCAGTTTCTTCACTATTTGCTTGTGTATTGTGTGAATATCTGTTAGAAACGTCACATCCCCACTAAACTACATGTGAGACCATATGTGGACAAACTATCAAATTATGTCGAAAAAACCCAAAAACTAACTGACGCCATGACAGTAGAATCACTAAAAATGTAGCCAATGCTCAACACATCAGGCCACTGCCGCAAGCACGAATTTGATTTCTAAACTCAAGTACACTCAACTGATATGAAATTGTTATGTTATTAGTATGGTATACGTCTCTGATGCTTTGCTTATTCAATCTTCTTTCGGTGTTATTCTTCATTGATTTGCTTGTATACTGTGTGTGTATCTGTGGGAAATACCTCGAAGTCTAACCGATTAGTTGCTTATATGATGCCAAATATTTTATAATAATTTGTGCAAATGCAGAAGTGTTAAAAGCTAGTATATAATACATTCGAATACGTAAAAATAAGTGATAAACAAAAAGAAAATGTGAATAACTAATATCTAATAATCAACAAGCAGCCCCCCCCCCCCCCCCCCTTCCTCCTTTCCCTACTACTTTTATTTTTATTTTATTTTTTATTTCTTATTTTATGTTTTATTCGTTTTGTTTTGAAGTTTTTGTTCGTTATAATTAAAAAAAAAAAAAAATTGTAATAATAATGTATACATATAGATGTAAACGAGGAGTCCCTCTAATATATGACTTATTTCATATATATATATATATATATATATATATATATATATATATATATATATATATATATATATATATATATATATATAAGAAACAAAAAAAAAAGATGTACGCCGAAAGGCATATATAAAAATCAAGTTGTAATGTGTAATTTAGAGAGCTCGCATAGAGCCAGTAAGTTAATTTAAGGACTGTGATTGTAGAAAAGGGTTTAACATTTACCCCTAATATTATACATGTAAAAAGAATTAGGAAAATAAATGGTTTAAAAACTAAATAATCAACAAGCAGTAATAAATAAAAAAAAGTCAATATCAATAAATATTCTAATAAATAAGTACTTGTTTTAGAATCGTTTGTGTGAAATTATAGTAAATAAATGTCCTTCGACAAAATACTCTTTGCACCCCGTCCGGAGATCAAAGAATTTTCTCGGGGAGACAAAATATGTATTGCACTCGGCCTGGAGATCATTTTGATCTCTGGTGAATACGGCGGGTGGAGTAACACTTGTGGGTAGTATTTACCAAGGGCGTCAGCGCGGACGCGGGTTAAGCGAAATACCCCACAACAATAAATGGCGCACTAAATTGTTCCGGAAGGAAAAGGAGAAAAATCAAACACACTCTCACAAAAGCAGACCAAAGTAACACGCTGGAGTTATTGTTTTTTTAAACTTTATTAACACTGATGTTTTTAAGCGATAAACTGTGACCTGGATCCGGTCTTATTTCTGTTCTTAATTATTTAGCACTCTCGAGTTTACACTTCGTTTTAGGCAACTACACAAGCGTAAAAAGGACAATTTCCTCCGACTCTGATAACGCAACGGACTCGACTTCTCTATGGCACGTGCGCACACCACGAATAATGAAATCTGACTCACGTTATTTTGAATTTACGACAGGATGGCAGAGACTCGACGGATGAAATTTGACTCCCCGCTGGCCTGTTGCCATCATTTTCTGGTACAAAATTCCACATTTTTAACAGGATTAAAAAAAATGATGTTGTTTGTACAATGACTTGATGCATACTAAATATGTTTGACAGATGTCATAGCAACCAAATAAAAATAATATAAGCGCTCGTTCACAACAAACGTTCCCTATCGATACATTTGTATCTTGACGCTCACTTCACACCGGTACACCTGGTAAAAGAACGATAGGCACTAGATTTGACGGAAGAAGTCTTTTGTAAAGAAGGTTTGGTATTCCATCTAAGCCTGTCGACTTTTTGTTGTTGCGTGATGTTATAAATTCTAATAACCCGCCTGCTGTTAGAAATGACGCAATATCCAGAGTATGTGACGTTTTTTTTTTATTTACGATAACTTAAAAATTGGAGACTGAGAGGGAGTCGTTTTATTGATCGATTTTATAAAAGTGGTTAGCTAGACAGTTTGTTATGCCAATCTCTTGTAATACCATAAGAAGGTATCAACAGTAATTACTTATTTAGGACCGACCGTACGTATGCCGGCTCCGCCAAATAGTACGGTTACTGATTAAGACCTTAGGGCAGTTCGCCCTTGCTGTTTCGGGTACCAGTGGGGAGTCGAAATAATTAGAAGTTTGTTGTCTTTATTTTACTTTAAGGAGAACGTATTTAATTATACTTTTATTCTACTCAGAGTAACAGGCCCGCTGTACCAATGCGGGGCTGCAACCAGTTACTCTTAGTTTACGACTGCTTGTGTGCCTTTAACAGAACCCCGTTTATATACCCAAAATCTAAGTCGAAATTCACATTTCTTCCCACGATTCATCGCTCACCTTGAGACAGTCAGCTGATGGTAGCCCCAGTCCAAGGCTATGCCAACGACGAAGGGAATTGCAACGTTGGAATTCTGTCGCCATTCACCCTGAGGTGGCATCCTTATGCCTACTCTGGATGCAGCTACACTCCAAGGCCATAAGAAAATTTTGATTCAAGGCGATGCGAATCTGATTTGCCCATAGCAGATAGTTTGTACAATGACTTGATGCATACTAAATATGTTTAACAGATGTCATAGCAACCAAATAAAAAATATATATGGGCTCGTTCACGACAAACGTTCCCTATCGATACATTTGTATTTTGACGCTCACTTCACACCGGTACACCTGGTAAACGAAGTAAAAATAGTCAACCATCTAACAGCTGACTACTGAGAAATTAATAATGGGTCGTTGTAGTATAAATTTGGATATAGTATGTACTCAGTGTGGCTTGAGGTTCACACATTGCTGAGCAACTGAGGGACTTATGATTATTGAAAGTTTTGCATTTGTCTTTAGTTGGTGCGGAGATTGAAACTAAAAACTAACTGTCGAAAAGGGAACGACAGTGTTCATAACTGATGCAGTACGCAAGAACGAAATACAGGAGTAGTGTTATGTCTATTAATTAATTGGAGTCAGGAGTTTAATTTATTTTTTCAGTTGGAGTTAAGATTATACAAGATAAATTAAAAATGAGTTTTTCAAAAATAAAAATAAAAAATTAAACGGAGAGTAGCTGGAGTGCTCGCAGAAGGTTAAAGCTCCCTAGTATTCTAATAAATAAAAAAAACTGTTAATTAATCAAAAAATATGAATAATTAATATTCAAGTAAGAAATAAATAAAATTTAATAATTAAGAAGTAGAATCATCATCATTATCGGCACTACAACCGGGATCCGGTCTTGGCCTTTTTTAGCAAGTTTCGAGGCTTGTTAAAATTTCCATAATAATTTATTTATACGGGCAATGTTATTAGCCTTGCGCCTATTAAATAACTAATTTCTTTATAACTAAATCTGTAAATGTTTATAAATAAATGATAATTAATGCAATGCAATCAATTTTTAATATCCTATATCCAACTCAATTATTTACTTACTTACTTAGTTATTTAAATCTGTAAATGTTATATATAATATAATAAATAAATGATAATTAATCCAATGTAATCAATTTTTAATATCCTATATCCAACTCAATTATTTACGTAAGCAATAGTTATTTTATAATATTGCTATACATGTTAAAAAATAGACAAACGATAGTAAAAGTTTGCCTAAATACAAATAAAACTAAATGATAAAAAAAAAGAAATGCCAATAAATAATTAAAATCGAACAAAATAAACCAATGTTAAGGAATTGTAAATATATTCATAACAATTATTTTATTAATAACTTTTATAAATACTGACATCTAGATACACGCTAATAAATCCTAATAAATTAATAAAAACAACTAACAATTTTTTTTCTTTGAGACAAAATAAATAAACACTAATAAATAATTATGGTAACAGGCGAATAAAACAAAGCAAATAAAAATCGGTGTCTTCAACCGGATTGCAAATTTATTAAATGAAGAAAACAAAACATTCGTTTTTCCTTATATTTTCCAACATAAAAACAAAACGCACACGCTCTCGTGTGTATTCATGAAATACCTCAGTCAGGCAAGCATACAATTTCGATAAGTACACAACCTAATGCAGACTGTGCTCGCCTCGAAAACAGGCTTTGCAACATTTGCACCTACACACAAGCACTTTCGCAAAGAACAATATCGAGTCGAGTAACACAACCACATCTCTTGTTTACTGTTTTACCCAGTGCCCGTCAGCGATTGGCTGCACCAGTTGCCTTGGAGTTTTACAAATCCAAGCAAAACAACCACCAACATAAAAAGCTCAAGAAGGTATTGAGATATAAAGGAAATATTTTGCAGCCACTGTTCCTTCTGACCGTGTGGAAAACCCACCATCGTCCACTCGTGTGCATGGGGCCAGATAGGTACAGCACACCAAAAACCTGCTATCCCTGCCGACTAGATCCGAGTGCAGCTTCTGCACTTTGCCGACGAACTGCATTGTGCTCAAATATTGCACACCACCTATGCAACCACATTGGGTGTGTGCGTGCCTACCAACTTCTCGGCGCATGCACACACACTCTCCCATTGAGGTATTTTTGGATACACAGCCCTAAGCCGCACTCGCTCCCTCCGAACAAACTAAAACAAATCGAAAATGAAATCAAAAACACGGTATAAGGCGAATGCCGAATACCGCACACACGCTCTTAGTGCATTTGCATGTGTATGTTCCAAGTTACAGGAAAAAAAAAAGAAAACAAAAAAAGAACGACACTAAATTTCCCTGACTAGAGATTGGTCATTACCCGATATCCTTCCAAGGAGCTTCCTGCAATAACTCACCTTCAGCAGTAAATGTTTTTCGAGAATCGATTTCAACCCGTATTTCTTGAAAATGCCGATCCCTTCGTCAGGCTTCGATTTGGTGTTCCTTGTGTTCGTCGTGCACACACGGCAAAAGTATCTTATGGAGTCTTGGATGTTCTCCATTGTGGCCTCCTCCATGATTGGGCTAGGCCTGGTATTAACTGCTGCTGCTGCACTCACACTCCCTTATGTACAGCACGCTGCTATACGCACACACGGCGCTATTTTCACTCAAATTCGATCAACTCGTCCACTCTGTTTAGATTTTCCTACAATCAAGTGACAATATTTTTGTTTGCCGTTAGTAATTAAACAATAAACTTCGCACTTCACTCCAATTTACAACTTCGTCCGAGGAGATCACACAACTAACTGATATGTGCCACAAATGCTCACGAGTGACGAAATAGAGAAATCAGTTCCTCACCAACATCACACACGTTCTTTCAATGCGCACACCAGCGCACTGTGCGCCGCACACACTGCCACCGACTGTCACCCCTGAAATAGGAAATTTTTATTTTTTCCTGGCTCCGTGTAGCATAGATTCTCCTGACGGCCATTTGCCATCAAAGAAAACAAAAGCAGAAAAAAATACACGCAGTTGCGGAAGGCTGTAAACCTGCCGTTGTGGCGGTTCGGGATGTCGGCTTGACTTTGCTTCTATGCTGGGATACCGGTGAGGGGGTGGAGTACCAAGGCCACTGTAGTCAGCACTCCCAACATATTCAGCGACGATCCAATCATTTCAATTGGGAGTTGAAAACTAAAATTATAAATCTAGCGGTAAGTGAACACTAACAGATTTGTGCGTGTACAGTTGAGAATGCTGCATGCGCTACAGGTGGACATGTGTACTTACACATGTGTATGCTTTGTTCGCAGCAGTGAGGAGCTGTAGCTGGAGCTTTAATTACAGCAGCTGTTATAAGTTTTCCAACACTTGGTCATTTCATTTTTATGACTGTTTTTTCCTTCTGTTTTCGTTATGTGTTGCGCGTGGCTTCTCTGTGTTGAGCGTACAATTAAAAACGACTAATGAAAGATCAATGTGAATATGACGTCTTTGATTTTGGGGCTCAGAAGCCACTTCTATTTTTTGGGGTTAATTTATAGGCACTCGAGTAACATAATATGTACTGCATTATTTGAACACGATAATCTGCTGTGATCGGATTTTTTTTTCACAGCAACACATCTATTCAATCGAGTAAAATGAAAACGTCAAACTTATTTATAAAAATATGTTAATTATTAAGAGAAAAATCAAACCAACAAAAAGTCGGATAGGTTTTTCTGCCCTTTTTACATGTAAACAATGATGTAGTAACATGTTTAGTTACTTATCCAGCTCCGGATTTACTTATCCAATTTAGATTTATGTTTGGGCCACGCAAGTCGTGTTTTCCAAAGTCCCGATTTCACACCAGTTGGCTGGCGTTATATTTTTGAATATAGTGTAGCGAGCTAAAGGTTCGCTGAATTAATTATTTTTAATAAATAAGAGCCGTTAAATCGATTTTGAATTAATGTGACACCTTATTAGACCGTTAATAACAACCATTACTTTTACCGAACACAAGGATTTCTTGACTTATCGCTTCCCTACTTATCGCATTTCTTACTTCTTACTTCTTACTTCTTACTTGTCTTCCTGATCTGCGTGCGACGTATTTATACCGGTTCCTCATTCTGATTCGGCATTTCGTTTCCGTCCATTCCATAGCCTTCAATGTTCTACTGTTCATAGTCTCGAGTTTTCCAGTACTTTCGAGAATATTCTAGTACTTTGTTTTGGACTTTCTAGAATATTCTAGTACTGATTATCATATACGTCACACTACCTTCCGCCTAGATTAGTTCGTCCCGAACTAAGTTCACTGATCTCCTGGGTTAACAAAAGTCGCCAGTCGGTCACGATGTACCACTTTCATCGTGGTGTTCGGTCTTCGCTGAATCCTATAGACAACGTCATTAATTCTTGTGAGAATCTTATACGGCCCTTCCCAATGTTGCTGCAACTTCGGAGACCTTCCATTTTGCCGATGAGGGTTATAAAGCCACACGTTATCGCCTGCATTAAATCCGGATGCGTTGGCTCGAACGTCGTAACTTGTTTGCATCCTGTCACTTTAAACCTTGATATGCTTTCGAACCAAATGATGAATCTCATCTAGGCGATTTCTCCATTCGGCTACGTAGTCTTCGGTCTTATCTATGGTGTGTGGAGGTATTCCGAATCGCAGATGGGCTGGTAATCGTATCTCTCGTCCAAATATAATTCTTGCTGGAGAATTGCCTTTTGTATCGTGATTAGCCGATCTATAACTCATGAGAAAGGTTTGTTCATATTTGTCCCAATCTCGTAAGTGATCACTAACGACCTTCGATAAATGCTCTTCAATCTCTCGAATCATGTTGCCTACTTCTGATTTTTTGGCCAACGGTAGTCGACGAGGTGGCTGTCTTATAGGTCTTGGCTCACCCGTGTCAATGCGATGTTTAACTATACCGGTGCGTCCGAATTCATCATTTCCTGAAACAAAAATATCAGAAAAATCGTTCAGGGGTGATTTAACGCTTGCCTTTTCTCTGTCTGTTAATCCGATTTTCTGGGACATCAACCCATTAACCACAGAGGATGCACCAGAGGGCTGTTGAATTGAAAAGGTCCTCCCCCTTGTCTGAATTGAGCTTATCATTGATACGGGTGCACATTCTGCGAATACCTCTCCTTTTCTTATTGCGACCGGCTCCTCGGGAGTATTTAGTACTCTGACAGGTACGATGTGCTTCTTCGCGTCGATAAGGGCTTTCCCGACAAGGATGTTCCCCTTACGCTGATTTTGTACAGCTTCGGTGATGTAAAATCGGTTATCACCGGGATCACTCTCGAGACTGGTCCAAATTACGGAGTCTGAACGAGCTGGGATCTCATCCTCCACGCGCACATAACATTTCAGTCTTCGCAATTGTTCGTCCTGCAGTGTAATAGCAACCTCCAAGTTACCAATTCGCAGTGTTCTTTGGCCGATATCTAGAACGACTTGGTGCCCCTTCATCAAATCCATTCCAAGAATGCATTCGTCCGTAATATCGGCAACCAAAAATTGGTGGGAGATGGAAATATTCCCCAGCACTACTATGGTCTCCACTTCTCCGTAGACTGTAGAACATTCTCCTGTGGCAGTCTTCAAAGCGTATCTTATATTTTTATTAAGGGTTATTTTGCCGACGACATCCGGCCGAATTATGGATCTCGTTGCTCCAGTGTCGATTATCACTGTTGTTGTCCTTGCATTAACAATCATAGTTATAACCAAACTTTGGTTATCCCGTTGCAGTTGTGATACAGTTACGATGCTGGGGATGCACATTCCTCCAGGCGACTTTCGCCCCAAAAAGTCTTCCCTTACAAGTTTCCCGAGCTATTGGCCCCAGGTTGGTCCGTTGATAGTCTCCTCTTATGATTAGCGCATGAACAACAATTCTCACTTGATGTTTCCTACAGTCAACAGCAATGTGGCCGACTTCTCCGCATGACCAACACTTCATATCAGGTCTCGGGGTTCTCCGTTGTACATGCCCGATTCTTTGGCAGGAACATTCCTCGACAGACGTTTCTCGAACTCTATATGTACTCCTGGTAGCCAGTTTAGCTGATTCATATGCCAACGCGAACACCAGTATTTCATTAGTCGTCTTCTTTCCCGCCAAACGAACGGCCTGTTGCAAGTCCCGATCTTGGAGTGCGTTTATAAATGAATCCATTGCTACCTCGTTCAGAAATTCCTTAGTCATATTTGAATAAGACAAGTTTGCCAATCGCTCAATATCTGCCCGCAACTGTTGAAGATTTTCTCCAGGTTTCTGCGTTCTGTTCCGCAGTTGCATGCGGTAGACCTGCTGCATGTGGTTGTCTCCATACCTAGCTTCAAGGCCATCTCTTACCGCTTGGATATCTGTTTGCTTCTCTGCTGGTATGGTTTGTAGCAATTCTGCAGCCGCCCCACGGAGTGACACGATTGGTGATGTTGACTTCTGCTCATCCGACCACTTATTATAATTGGCCGCAGTGTCAAACTGACGTATAAATACGGAGAAGGGTCCCGTTCCAAAGAAGGTTGGGGGTTGTATCCTTGTATCTTTGTAGTCATGTTGATTGCTAGACGATGTCTTATTTCTCTCAACACACTCAAGCCTCTTTTCGATTCGCATTATTTCATCGGTGACTTTTAGATCCAGATTTTCTACTTCGTTTCGAATTTCTTCCTTAAAGTGTTGAAAATTACATTTCATCCAGTGCGTTTGGGCATTCAACTTTGCATTAACATCTGCAGCTTGCGCATCCAATTTTGAGTTAATATCTGTAGCTTCTGTGTCCAATTTTGAATTTTGCGCGTCCAGTTTTGTCATCATCATCCTGAACATCTCCGAAATGTCCAACTGTGGCGAACTCTTCTCCGTTATATTGACACCATCTTGACTCGCTGTTTCTTCTCCATCCGGACAGTCTGGCCCAATCGTAAAAACATATGTGTCGACATCAATACCCCCTTCCTCCTTTGCTGCTTGCAGACGCTATCGAAGAATTTTCTTCTGCCCTCTGTTACGACCACAACCACCCATCCCATAAAACTTACCCCTTTGGAGCCAGTCTCCACCACTTGCGGCGATACACGCCAAAAACATCCACTTAAAGTATGTGACACTACCTAAACAAAAACATTAGCCCATACAACAAATGGTTCCACATAAATGGATAGCAAGCAAATCGAACTAAACGTTCAATTTGCGCTAATCAATTAAACTCCAAGCAAATTGAACTAAACGTTCAATTTGGTCACATAAAAAACTTGGAAATATAATAATCGAACCAAAGGTTCGCCACAAAAATCCCCTAGGATCCAAATTTGCGGACCAGATGTCTTTCTCCAAAATGCGCGCCAGCAATTTTATGATCATCTAGAAATATGGTTACCCAAAACCATTAACACAATCAGCGTCGTTTTCCGTTTTAACTAAACCAAGTTAAAACAAACAACTCGTGCCATAAAACGAACTACATGTACCTTTATCGCCGACCGACACAAAGGATCGTAAATGCTCTTCGGCAAGATCCTTTGTTGATTGTTCTTTTGTGTTTCCTCTTTCGATCCCAAATTTGGGAAAGACAAAGAAAGGAAAATCCTTTATCTGCAGGGTAAGAAAAGTTTTCGTCCGATGAAAAAACGAAAATTGATGGAGTGGGTAAAATATCTTGAAGTGAGTTGGTTTGTGTCGGGTGTTTGTGGAAAATGGTTTTGGCTAGTAACAAGGCCAGAAATAATAACGTTTAAAATAGTGTTGGCTAGTAATTAAGATAGAAACAATAAAGTACCGTAAAGGAAAATATGTGTTTGATTTTAAAGGGATTCCAACGTGTGTGTGGTGTTTAAAGTGAGTGACAAAAAATTCATTACACCTCTGCTATCCAGATTCCGGTCCTCAAGTTCCTTCTTCAACTCAGGAACGCGAAGACTCTCCAAATGTCAATCTGACATAGTCACAACACACTTTCACAGACTTATTTACTTCCCCAATAATTAATCCCACATCTGACACCAATTGTAGCGAGCTTAGAGTTCGCTGGATTAATTATTTTTAATAAATAAGAGCCGGTAAATCGATTTTGAATTAATGTAACACTTTATTAGCCCGTTAATAACAACCATTACTTTTTACCGTACACTTAACGATTTCTAGGCTTATCTATTATTGGACAGCTTTTTCTGTCCTTTTTACGCTTAAACAATGATTTAGTAACATGTTTAGTTACTTATCCAGCGTTATATTTTTCAATATAGGTATTGAACCCGCTTATCGGCCTCTGTCACAAAAAGTTTCCTGTTTCAACTTCAACTACTCTTGCCTAAAATTTCGCGATCGCAAGTATATCATTCGAACCTGGATGTGGAAATGTGTATAATTTTTTTTGATAATTGGGAAAAACATTTAATGTAGTGTGGGACAAGTATCCCCAAGACCAAACTTACTAAAATCATTTAGTTTTCTCTGATTGGAGATTTTGAAACAATCTGAATTTTTTCTAAAGAATTTCGGATATACCTTTGACGTGAAAACAAAAAGGAAACCAGGTCTTTATCTAATGACAACACCAACGTGCGGCCATAATAGTTGACCAATCAAAAATCGGAAATAACACTAAACAAGTCTGTGGGATACGAAGTAGGGTGTGCCGACGTACTGCACGGGGTTCACTCCGTTAGCCATCGCTCTGCCACCGTACCTGTTCACAACGCAGAGAATAAAGGGGGGCAAACATCCAGGATACTGCCGGACGGCGAGGAAACGAAGCCGTGGAAAATAAAACACACTGGTATGGTCGTTCACAAATCGTTTAATTGTCCACTAGGTTTTATTAAAAGAAAGGGTTCGATTGCCTGCATTTGACGGCATTGTTTATTGTTCGTGTTGTACGCTATTTTTTATACTTAATAAATGATTGCCCGTCCGCCGGACTTTAAGGGACACGACTAAATGGTTTTCGCTTAGAAATCAAGGGCCCGACCCCACTCGACAGAGACACGGTAGACTTAATCGTACACTGGGGGGTTTGCACCCCCGAGTGCCCGTTGCGGGGTGGGGGGGGGGGGGGGGGGTTCAGTCCTGAACCGATGTGCGCGCGCCGGTGGTAGAATTATGACTGACTCGTTAAAAGCGAGAAAAAAGTTCGTCGCGTCGTAACAGTGGAGTCATAGCTAAATAAACTCACTGCCACTTACTAGGAACTTGAAAGGGGCTGCTATGCGGGCGTAGGGAATTCAGTTCCAGCGAATTACTGCGGCACAGGCTGGGCTAGATTCCTCGGTTGCTATGTATACTGAGAACACGACCAAGTATGGGCATGAGTTGTTGATTAGACAAAGGAATATGGGTGTTGGTCGTTGCAATGGTTGTTTCGCGGAAATGCAACGCATCGTGCTGGTGACTTACCAGTAAGGAAAATTGGTATTGGGTAGGATGGGAGCCGAAATGATTTTCGGGGAGACTGAATGTCGCTTGGTTGCGAGCGAGATGTATAGTTTAAGGAGGCAATGAACCGAAGTGGTTTTTGGGGCAAATGCGTGCGGTTTGATTGTAGGGAATCGATGTGGTTTTACGTCTTTTAGGTAGAAAAGGAACGGAAATGGTTTTCGGGGGAAATTAGATGCGGTTGGTTGTAGATGAGGGAGATGATTGGAATATATTCTGGGGACGCGCTGTGGCAGCTCTGAATTACGCCGCTTTTGAAGTTTCGCGCCAGGCGTGATGCTTTGGTCATAGCCGCTTTCGAGGTTTCGTAACAAGCGTTCAAACGTTTAAGCTAATTTAAAACAAGAAAAAAAAAAGAAACAACAACAGGAACAGGGCAAAAAATAGAGCAATTTCTTTTATCACAAAATGGAGTTACGCCACCCTCAATATTTATTGAATGTTAAAAATAAAGTAAGTGGCGAAAACAACGTAAAAAGATATTATTAAATAATCAGCGTTTCGTTCTCGGTAACGAGACAATCATCATCATCAACGGCACTACAACCGGGATCCGGTGTTGGCCTTATTTAGCAAGTCTCTCCACCGGTATCTGGTCCTTATCAGAGAACTGTTAAATTGTCCATAATAATTTGGTTTTCCGGGCAAGGTTATTAGCCTGTGGGGGTTCTCTATGCACATGGAGAACCACCCACCATTTCCATCTAATTTCGACCGCCATACAGCGTGTCAAACCAACCCCATTCCCCCTACTTACCTGTTCACCTGTAAAGCATGTTACCACAAAGGACGCATAGTTAAACTCATTGTTCCATGCAGACATAGCATAAATGAGTTTAGCTACCCTTTTTGCCATACGGCAACTCTAGTCCCTGTTGGTTAGCGACAACCAAATCCAGCCGGACGAAGTTGTCACATCATGGCAGAACTGCTGGGGGAAATTATCAAAGCATTCAATTGAACCACGCGATAATAGTTCCCTAGCGTTACTTTGTCTTTTCCCAGTTCCTCCATCCGCTGGGATCAAATATCTCATTTCTCAGGTGAATAGAGTAAGCTACATTTTCTTCTCCTCCGCATTTCTTCCTTTCCATAGCCACACGCCCTCCGGGATAATCATCACACCACACTACCCCAGTGTGGAACACCTCGGAGACCACATCACCACACGCACACTAAGCCAGATCAACCCCGAATTATTGCGCTCCTCGTTTTGAGTTCTTCATCCACTCTGCGCACATCGGCGTGCAACGAATACACCAGCGCTTATCCACCCCGATGCGCATGGGGAAATGAAGGGCACACAAGAGAGAGCGCAATCACGTGGGCTGGCTAGTGCGTAAAATCAAAAATTTCCTTTTTTTATCCCCTTATCATAGGAAGAGGTCGATAATGGTCAGTACGTTTTGGGCATTCAAGCGATCGTCGTCGGTGGTCAAAATTACTAGTTCGTGTAGTTAAGTTTTTAATGAGTTTTTCAAGTTTCACAAATGAAATAATACAATATTTACCAAACGTAAATTCACATTTATAAATTAAAATTTATGCAGTCAACAACATAATAACACCAGTATAACAATAGTTCGTGTAGTTAAGTCTTAATGAGTTTTTCAAGTTTCACAATTGAAACAATACAATGTTTACTCAAATGTAAATTAACTTTTATAAATTAAAATTAATTTAAACAACAACAGGAATAACACCAGTAAAATAACATAAAATAAATACAAAAGTAAAAAATACGTTTCTGGGTTTTTAATGAATTTATTGTTTTGGTCGAGAACTTTTGAAGCAGAGACTCAGAAAGGGAACCAAGCAAGTTGGCACCTAAAGGAAACCAAAAGGAAGATAATCGAACTCGCTAGAAACTTTTATTGGCTGTAAATATCCATCTGATATTCCATATATATTGATATTCCCTTCCAATAGAAATTAACTTACTAATCCAGAACTTAAACTATTGTAAGCCCCTTCAGGGTACCGTACAGCGTACAACTGCACAGCACGCACATAACTCTACTCGACGTTAGCGATTTTGTTTACAGCACCCCAAATATAGGCTTCAATATTGACACCAACACCATGCCGAACACACGATCCGGTACCTCCCAGCAGGCGCAAGCACGACCTGATTCCCCCGCGTACCGCGACGCTTCCAGCGTCGAATCCCCTCCTTTACCGCAAAATATTGAGCTTCCTCCTTTCGGCGAGGAGGATGCAGAGCTATGGTTCGCCATAGCTGACAGAATTTTCCGGACCGCCAACATCCACGATGCGGGTGCTGGATCGCACACACCGGACGCATGTCGCGCATGTGATTAGGTCGTCAGACCCTAATCCCTACAGCAACATGCAGGAGACGCTCTTCAACGCTCTGGACGAGCCCACCAGCATCAGGCAACAACGCTTGGCGGCCACAACCAACTTTTCGGGTATTAGACCATCTCTTTTCCTGACCCATTTACGCTCAATAGCGGGGACCAGGATCTCGGATGACCTAATTAGGCCTCACTTCCTGAGGAACCTCCCTCAACATGGCATTAATACTCCAACCCAACCAGAGTTTGCGCTATTTAGTAAAAGTTGCTAACGCAATAATGGAAAGTTCCAGCGTGTCAAGTCGCGGCAGTTAGCCAAGACGTCACCCCGCCTACACGACAGCCATCATTTTCTCTTGCAGCACCCAGGACTGCCCCAGAAGCACCGTCCTCACACCCACACCCGCCGCCCACAGAAGCCACAATTACCACCAGTTTCCCGGTTCATCAGAGTACCCAAGTACCCAGACCTGGTGAACCCAACACTAACTACCCCGCGGCAACCGTCACAACTTCGGACTTACAAGCGCTTCGGGCCTCTCTGCGCCGCGATTTAAATCAGATTCGCGGGGAAGTCAGAAATGTCCAACGAAGCGCGCAGAATCGTCCCGGGAACCCGCACCAACTTCTCCCAAACACCGTTCCCAGGCAGCAACCAGTTCAATATACTTATCATAAGCGGCGATTTAACTCTAGACATCCCCACTGGAACAACTCTGTCTCTTGCCGAAATAGCACAAAATTGTACCAATCGTACACCGAAAACTCGCATGCCCTCAATTTCGAAATATGGTAGTCGCACCTACTGTTGGTACTCGAGGTAACTAAATTGTGGACATTTTTTGTTTCCAAAGACTTACTTCCCCAAATCACTCTTCACCAAGTATCGGCGGGTGTATCTAACCGCAACGCTGTGACCACGATCATTCGGAGGTAGTCGAGCATCCCGGGCTCATATCAGGTACATACCCGATTATGGGCGCATAAATTGGGACAACTTCAATGTCACATTGAACGGAAAACTCCACCAACTCTCTCTACCCACTGACAGGAACCTAACGACGGTTGAGATAAATAACGCTGCAGCTCGACTTCACGAGATTCTAATTGAAACTTCGGAGACTCATGTCCCGAAGTACAAACTTGAAAAGACATCAGATTCCCCATGACGACTTCACTCTTCGTCACATCCGGGAGCGTAAAAAGCTCTGCAGAATGAGATATCGTCATCACTGTACGCAAAGGGAGCAATTATTGCGATCCATCATTTACAATATTGCCACACTGAGAAAACAAAGAATCGAAAACAGTCGTACCCTTCAATTTGAAGACAAACTGAATGGTATTCAGTTGGACCAAAACGTCTGTAAAATTTTAAAAAGATATGTGGCACTTTTCGTATCACTGGCCCAATCATCCGCAACGGAGTTGTTGTTAATAATGACACCAATAATGCAGACATCATCGGAGAGACCTTTGAAAATAATCACAGACTCACTCTCGAGGATGGCGACCCTGATACTAATGCGATCATTAGTTCAGAGGTTCTCAATAAACGAGACAACATGAATGAGCACACATGATAATGGTAACGTTTCGTCACACCAAATACCCTACAGAACCTAGTTAAATCTCGAAACCCTAAGAAGTCACCCGGTATTAACACTCTGTCGTACCACCCGTTGCGAAGACTTTCTGCTTTATTCTTTGTAAGGCTCTCGGTTCTGTTAAACCATGCCTACAACATGAGATACTTTCCCCAAGCTTGGAAGCACGTGATTGTTTGTCCAATAGCCAAAGTTGGTTAGTATACCCGCTTGTCATGCGGGAGATCGGGGTTCGATTCCTCGTCGGGGAGCCTCTGGCGCAAGACTAATGACCTTGCCCGGAAAAAACAAGTCATTATGGAAAATTTAACAAGCCTTAGGACTTGCTAAATAAGGCCAAGACCGGTTCCCGGTTGTAGTGCCGATGATGATGATGATGATGTGTGTGGGGGTATAAGTCGATGTGCCGGTACGGGAACGGGTTCACTTACAACCCACTGAATACCGCAGCAAAACGATCACCAAACAAGAAGAAATGAAACACACAGTGGTCTTGTTTTGTATAAATGTTGTGTATTTTAATAGATACTTTGGCGAAATACTAATTTTGGCAGTCACTAACAAACGTTCTATTTTGGGGAAAGTTAGGAAAATTGTACAACATGGACATTCAGCGGAACGATCACAATAGTAGAGATTTTGTTCTTTCTTAACCACACACACGTTTAATTAACACCGGTTTACATTATATTAGTGTTCACTTAATTACAACATTTGTATATATTTGTATTTAAAAATCTACTCGTTTCGCGAGCGTCTAACTTCGACTCTGAGTGCTATGGTGGTTGATTTTCGACTTGGGTGTAGGAACCCGTTAAACGAAATGGGGTGTGCGGACTCTCGTGTGCAATTTCAAACGCGACCAATCCCTTTTGTGGTTGAATATTGACTGATGATACTCAAGGGTTAACATCGAGAGACTCGTGGCCAGTCCGCCCTCAGCTAAGGGTGAGTTTTCTTTTCTTGAGAGAAACGTGAAGTCTCTCTTTGTGGTGGAGAATTGGAGAGGATCTCTCTGGGTCGACCTTAGCTAGTGTGCTAATTGATCCATTGCTTAGTCATGCAACAGGTCATGGGAAAACCAAACTGAGAAAGGAGGAAAGAACAAAGGGCATCATAGGAGACATGGTGCGGCTCCGTAAATAGCCGTAAGCCATTAGGAAACTTGGTGCTAAAAGCAATTCAGATACACAATGGTTATTGTGCACCGTATCTTTGCTGGCGGAAAGGGTCGAATTCTTTTTATGCTGTTTATATGCTGGAGAAATCGATTCTTGGCGGTTAGACCCTAGATGCGCAAACTGCTTTTGTCTCTTGGTCAAAAGGCTGCCGAGACTGTGTATAAACCAGGAAAATGTGCTGCGCACGTGTGTGGCAGGATACGCTGGCTGACAGGGGCGTCGATAAGTTTTCCAAATTTAGGATGATGCTTGTGTGTAAAGAATTCTTTTCAGGAATTTCTGATGATGCATTGAATGCATGAATGTTAAAGAATTCTTTTCAGGAATTTCTGATGATGCATTGAATGCATGAATGCTAAAGAATTCTTTACAGGAAATTTTAGGTGATGCATTAGATTTCCTTGGGAAGGAAATGGTTTGCAGGTAACTGCAGGTTGGCAAAGGGAGTTGGGGTTGGAATTGTGGGTTGTTCTTTACGTAGTTTTAAAGTTCCCCCACATGTGCACTAGGACATCATACGCATAGCATATCTGGTTTACTTTCCCATCCACAGGGCGAGGAATATCTGAGGTGTAGATATTAAATAGGATGGAGCCCTGTGGTACGTCTGCGCGGGCGAAACTCTCCATTTGCCCGAACTTGAAAGGTTCTGTTTCAAACGAAGTGGTAGATGGTACTACACAGCGTTCTAGTGAGACCAGTCTTCCACAATTTAAAGACGAGACCTTCGATTCATGTCGGCTCAAAAGCCTTTTAATGTCCAGGCTCACTGCAACAGTAGGTTCTTTATAAAACAGGCGCACGCAGACGTGGTTGTGAAAAAACGTTGAGACCCATCGATGTGCTGTGTAGTCTTCTAAATCCAAATTGGAAATCTGGTATTAGGTTCCTGGCACTGATGTAGTTGCTTAGCTTCTCGTATATGAATTTTTTATTTATTTTGCTGATGCAAGTGAGAAGCGAAATGGGGCGAAAGCTTGAGGGTGGTATTGTTACGGACCTCGTGTCCATGCCCTCATCAAACACACTATAAGCCACGAATTACCCCTCTCTACCGGTAAATTGGAAATATCGTCAAGTAGCTAATTTACATAAACTACTTTATGGAAATTCTACTTAACAGAAAAAATATTAATAAAAGGTTTTGACGCCGAATACAAAATGAAAACGTCAACGGCAAAAAAAAGAAGAAGAGAAACAGATGGTAACTAGAACGCACATGCCAGGAAAACGCTTCGGACTTGAACAAATTCTAGAATATAAAAGATTTGTCCTAATTATTCACGACTGAAACAAGAAGGGAAACAAAGAAGCAAATATTACGCAACCGAAAAAAAGGATCGGGCTCCTCGATAGTATAGTGGTTAGTATACCCGCCTGTCACGTGGGAGACCGGGGTTCGATTCCCCGTCGGGAAGTCTCTGGCGCAAGACTAATGACCTTGCCCGGAAAAACAAATTATCATGGAAAATTTAACAAGCCTCAGGACTTGCTAAATAAGGCCAAGACCGGTGCCGGTTGATGATGAATGAATGAAAAAAAGGATCTCTCGAACAACGGACCAGCGGATAGGATCAGGGGAATCAAGACTCATCACACCCTGCACCCAGAAACCAGTCACAAGGAGCAAGGAACGATCCAACACTGCAAGACCCTGACAAGTAAGTCACCTTCGTTTCCATTATTGTTTTTTTTTTAAATTGTTTTTCAAATTGTTGATAATAACATGACAGTATCCTGGTTTCCCAACTTTTGCTATTGGGCAATAGCGTGCTTCGAAGCTTGGGGAAAGTACCTCATGTTGTAGGCATGGTTGAACAGAACGGACAGCCTTACAAAGAATAAAGCAGAAAATCTTCGCAACGAGTGATACGACATAGTGTCAATACCGGGTGACTTCTTAGGGTTTCGAGATTTAACTAGGTTCTGTAGGGTATTTGGTGTGACGAAACGTTACCATTATCACGTGTGCTCATTCGTGTTGTCTCGTTTATTGAGAACCTCTGAACTAATGATCGCATTAGTATCCGGGTCGCCATCCTCGAGAGTGAGTCTGTGATTATTTTCAAAGGTCTCTCCGATGATGTCTGCATTATTGGTGTCATTATTAACAACAACTCTGTTGCAGATGATTGGGCCAGTGATACGAAAAGCACCATATATCTTGTTAACGTTTTTGTAAACGTTCTGGTTCTGGTACTCCAAATCCCCTTTTGTACTCCAAAATCCCCTTTTGTGCGCGCGTTAGTGTAAAAAAAAAAAAATCAGAATACCCTTCAGTTTGTCGGGAATTGTCGGGAACGATTGTTTTGGATTCTCTGTTTTATCAGTGTACCAATATTGTGAATGATGGATCGCAATAATGGTTCCCTTTGCATAAAGCGGTGACGATATCTCATTCTGGAGAGCTTTTTACGTTCCCGGATGAGATGAAGAGTGAAGTCGTCCTAGGGGATCTGATAAGTCTTTTCAAGTTTGTACTTCGGGACGTGAGCCGCCGAAGTTGCAACTAGATTCTCGTGAAGTTAAGCTGCAGCGTTATTTATCTCAACCCTCGTTTGGCTCCTGTCAGTGGGTAGAGGGAGTTGGTGGAGTTTTCCGTTCAATGTGACATTGAAGTTGTCCCAATTTGTGCGCCCATAATCGGGTATGTATCTGATATGAGCCCGGGATGCTCGACTACCCCCGAATGATCATGGTCACAGCGTTGCGGTTAGATACACCCGCCGATACTTGGTGAAGAGTGATTTGGGGAAGTAAGTCTTTGGAAACAAAAAATGTCCACAATTGAGTTACCTCGAGTACCAACAGTAGGTGCGACTACCATATTTCGAAGTTGAGGGCATGCGAGTTTTCGGTGTACCATTGGTACAATTGTGTGCTATTTCGACAAGAGACAGAGTTGTTCTAGTGCGGACGTCTAGAGTTAAAATCGCCGCCTATGATGAAGGGTGTATGCCCCGAAGACCTTATTAATTGGACGATATCTTCGGGGTTAATGGGGCCATTATTGTTTATATGCGATTGGTATACGGAGTATATATTCAATCTATCATTATATAGGGTTTTCCAATAGGGACTTGACAACTTTTTTCGGTAGTAAATTTTTATAATTTGCAGACATTGTTCGTTCGTGTACTTAACCATGATGAAAATATTGAATTTACTGAATAAGTTGACAGTGACAGTTCGATGATTAGTGAAAGGGTGCGTTCACAAATTAAATTCAAAGTTGTCAAGTCCCTATTGTATAACCCTATATTATTAGCCAGATGCAGTTCAAACCCGCTGACCTCTATGGACTAAAAATGTGGGAAGTCAATAGCTTCATGACGAAGTCCGCTATTAACTAGTATACAGGTGCCGCCTTCGTTGATGGTGGGTTCGGTCTCTTCGAATCATGGAAAAGTTTGGGAATACGGGAGAGTGATATGGATGCAATCTAGTTTCGGTTACAAGAACCACGTGCGCCCGGTTATAGTTTATGAGGCCAGAGACTACCATGCGCTTTAAAAGCGAAACAAGGGAGTTGACATTTATAAGGATAACTTTAATTTTGGGATCCATTCTGAAGCGTCCGACTTATATAAACCATGAAAAGGTGTGCATCCCTCTCAGCCTCGGTTGTTAGTTTTTCATATCGGGGTCGAATATCCTGAATCAAACGGGAAAGACTCAGCGGTTTCTCAAGCGTTGAGGATTGCCCCTTGGAGGCTTTTGTACCACTGCTTAGATTTGTGGGATTGTATTGGCCTGTACGGCGATCCGCTTACGGATTTGAATATATTTTTGTGGGAGCGATATGTGAAGAGTTTTCATATTCTTTGTTTGTGGCCCTTTAAGCATATCGACGAATGTAAATCCTATTTCGATGAAACTTAGTGTGGCCTTGTGGGTAGATTTTACGTTGGCATCAGCAAGGATGCAGGTTGCATAAAAACACCACAGATTGTTCACTAAAACTAAAGAAAATAAAACACATTGGAGTGGTAGCTGAAAATACATTTATTGTTCACTGGTGACTTTTACTATTTGTCGAATAAGGGTTATTAAACTTCTAATTGAAACACGTGTGGCCCATAAGAATACAAATTTTAACCGAAAACGGTGTTGGAATAACTTTAGTCTATCCCGGCACATCAATATTAATTAATTTATTGTTTCTCCGCGAGCGGTGCTTTTTTTAATTCACTTGTCCTAGACACGAAAATGAAAGTTTAGACTTGGCACTAAAGGTAAAATTAACTTCATCAGCGCACGCAACTCGATTCCGACTTGACACCGCTAAAACTCGACTTCACTCATTGGGTGGAACAAAAAAAAACTACGAGACGCAACGACCTCGGCAGGTCTGTCTAGTTAGGCGGATAAGATTTGACTCCCCATGATGCAACTCACATCCATCCGTTCGATGGCCGCGAATTGCATAGATAAGGGAGGATTATATATGTGGCGTATAGGACAAGTACAATGCCCCGCGATGAGGACCATGATTGGTAGACACCTGATCAAACAGAACATCGTTGGTGATGTATCCCAGAGATCGAAATAGTTTTCTTGTTTCAAAGTAAACAAAAACGCTATTTCACAGATCAATGGTGTATATGATGTGCCTATGATAGAAAAGGGGTCGTCATGATATTTGCCTAAGATTCCTTGGAAACACCGATGTAGGCAATATCCAATCTAGTCATATGGCTCCGGTGCACAAGGAGGCAAATTATTTTGTTGACATAAGTCAACAGGGACCTCGTCAACGGCGGCAAAGGGTCAGACTGGATGGCTATATGTTTAATTTAGGTTTTCAGGCGGGTCATCATATGCATGGCATGGGTAAGGTTAACTAAATAATGATCTTTTCCATGCCAAAATTCCAGGATCGGTTGATAACCGATGAAAAGGAATTGTCGCAAGTGTTGCGGACCTAAGGGTATAGGCGCGATATTCACTCATGAATCGTAGCAAGAATACCGGCTGCAGCTATGTCAACAATTACGCTGGCCAGCGTGTATTTATCTTTTATAATTGCTGACTAGCTGAGCCGATTGTCTGGTACATGTATGAATGAAATAATTTGTTTGGAGTGCATGGTTGATAAGATTTAACTTTCAGGTGAAAGAGAATGAAGGGTAGCATACGATGCCCCAAAATTGCAGGTAGGTATAGTGGGTTGGAAAGTGGTTAATTTAAGAGGATGGGCGGTTCTTTGGGAATGTATTAAAGAGCCGCCACAGCCTGTATTCCGAGTTTTGACTTGGCTGTTTTTTGTTTAGCTCGAGCCTCCTTGGATCATTGAACTAACTCTTTATATTTTGGACACTTGTGGGGATGTAGTATAGATGCCGACGTACGACACTTGTTCTCTTCAATCCCCAACGATGTTTCGACGAATAGTCCACAAAAATCCAGAAGAAGGAAAAGAATGAAAGACACTTGGTTTAGTTTAATTAGTTTTTATCGTTCTTTATTGTTCATTCGAATTTACACTTTTAACAAATAGATATAAGGTGGACGTATCAAATTAATATCTCGTCTTTTCGCCAATTAAGTAATTGTAACCAGTCTATTTTAAAAGGGCAACGCATTTCTCTTTCTCGATTAACTAACGGGACACTACGTTCGCCTGACAACACTTCTCTTGCGTTCTGGTTCGAGCGTGTGCACCAGCGTGCACGCGCTACGGTAGTTGAATAACGACTGACTGAAAAAGGGATGAAGATGGGTAATTTAATTTTTGCAAACAGGACAACCAATAGAGATCATACTTCTGCTCTCCCATTGCCACGCCCGTCGATGTGTGGTGAATACATCGGTTAATTCGCTAGTTGACGAACATGGGAGAATGAGACAACAGAAACACTAAGTACTATGATCTCGGTGTGGGTTTGGTTGTGTGTGTGTAGTACTCCGCAGTCCTACTGTCTTCCAATAATCCAAACCTCAACCCTAACATATCCATTTCAACATAATTTCCCATAATATACATTTATACACTTTATTATCCTTTAATATCATAATCCCAAATCAATTTCCCAGCAATTCAATTTACATAGTTCCTACATTTACATATCAATTCAATTCCATATTATCAATATATTTACATATTGAATAAATCCCTAATCCCTTTCTATTTGAATATATTCCTTCCATATTTCAATATATCCATTACATTAGAAATACAATACTTCATACATTAGAAATACATTTCATAATTCCTAATTCCCAAATTTCAACTATCCTTTACATAACAACATTTCACACAATTACCGTTATCCAAAATACATAAGCAGCTGCGATAGTTTGCAATAGTTTTCTGTTAACAAGACGTAACTAAGGGTAACAGATGAATTTCGTTCATACAGAATGAAATCGAGAATGTTTTTAGTGATGTAGAGAGTTAGTTGTAATTGGACTCCCGACACAGGGAGTTATATTTAGACTTCCCACGCGGAAGGGATAAAATTGTACAGTTAGTGTTAGTAAGACTTCCGACGCGTTAATAAAAGAAGAATTAAAACCACAGACGTGTGCGGACGTCTGGTGGTTATCGCTTGTAGATAAAATTTAAATATTGTTATTTCCGAGATTAAATAAAATCTTATTTGTTTTAATATAACAGTTTGTGTTCTAATAAATTTTAATTAGCGTTCACGCTCTTCCCTCGGTCGCGTCGAGGAAGCACGGCGTTGAATCGGTACATGTGCATGAATCAATGCAACTTTGAGGGTAACCCACTGACCCAATGTGGTGACCTCAGCGGGCATTGAACTGTAGGAAGACAAAACTGTGAAGGAGAGGAAAATTTACCTGGTGCTATTCACCTGCGAAAAGAGATCATTGATCCCCAGCGAATGGAGTGTCTTGAGAAATTCAATACGACGCCGCTGATGCTTGGGAAATAATCAGCGTGAGAACCAGACTCTAAGACGCTGAAGTAACCGCAGCGGTTTTGCTATGATGCAACAGCGTCATTTGGTTAGATTTAGTTGTTGCTAACCAATATGACGTTGAGATTTCCGGTAAAAATCTGATAGGGTTAATGATATGGAGTTGCCGTATGGCAAAAGGGAGCTGAATTCAATTCTGCATTATCTGTATAGAATAATGAATTCAGCTATGCTTTCTTTTACAGGTAAAATAGATGAACGGTGTGATAGCGGATAATGTGACGCGCTGTAGGCGGTCGAAATTAAGTTGAAATTGTGGGTTGGTTCTCCATGTAGTATAGAGAACCCCCACACTTTTTCTATAACTGGCCGGATGTCCTTTATTGCCACAGTTGCAGCAAGTTGACATAGTTATTTCAACTTGCACATTTGTTGAAGAATCGTATTTGGCTGGCGGCAGTTCGAACATTCCAATATCATCGGAGTGTCCTAAGCGGACGCAACAGCGGTTGATGTTGCAGTTTCGCGAGACATGCCTGAATCGTTGGCAACGTCTGCATTGAGGTATTTCCCTGTTATGAAATACCTCGAAGACAACTTGCTGATGCAAGATTGGAAGCGACTTTGTGCGAATTATGGAGTCTATGTCAGTCCCTGGGGCAAGGTGTAGCTCCCATATGTTCACTCTGCTATACTTCTCCGGTCTGATTTTCACAAATCGTTGTGGGGGACAGAATTTTTTTACGTCAGTGAATTTGACGTTGGGAAATGTTGCCTCAAAGGCGATGATGATGTCGTTCTTTTCCCAACAGGTAGCGACTCGTTTTAAAAGAATGGCCCTTGGCTTTTCGTTGGCTGGGGTGAAAGTGTAATAATTCACCTCTTTGGCCTTGAGAGTGCCATTAATCTTACAGAACGTCTATCTATCTTAGGTTACGATTTTGTTTAGGGTTGGAGTCAAGGTCTTTGCCTTAAAGTTAGAAAGTTCCTAGTCGGTTTACATCACCGACGAACTCCTTCAGGTTGAGGTATCGTGCAAAGACCCCAGGCGACGCCCACGCACACGTTGTATTTTATTGGTTCTTATTAATACGGTTGATTTTCTGTACTATTATTTCCTAAGATGACATTTTTCACTTTCTTCTATTTGTTTACACGTTAAAATTGACTTGTTCGAATTCATAAAACCACTTTTCAATTTGTTTTTATAAATAGAGGTTTGGTATGGAAGACGTTCTCCACAAGTTTAACAATTATGCTTTGTAGTTTCTTTGATGTACTCTCTTCGCTGCCTCGAGAGAGACTCAGGCTACATTTCCTAAAAAAAATAATAAGCAGGGGAAGGTATCTAAGGATAATTTCTACAGGGTTGGTTAGGTTCTGTAACTACTTGGATGGAGGGATGGTGGGTTGGAAATCATACAAGACAAGTATGTCTTGTGGGGTAGTAAATGCAGACTACCTCTTTGGCATCTGACAATCTGCGCTTTGGCCGGTGTGTGTGTGTGTGCGTACTTGTGCCGTATTGTACTGTGAGTGCGTGTGCGTAGTCTGTTAACAGTAGACCCTATAGGATGGGTCCAGGCATACAACGATACACAGTGACCGAGTGCGGACGTGTTTTCAATTTGGAGATCGAATTAAATGAAAAAAGTTGCTTATATGAGTCGCGAGTGGATGAAATATTATAAAAAGACTATTTATAAACAAATAAATTACAGTGATAAAAACAGTTAAAACAAAGTAAATATAAATAAATAGAATCAAATAGAAGATAACGAAGCCACGTGTTGTGACAGTCAAAACGAAGAACACCGTTTAATACAAAAAGTGTGTGAGTAACACGTTAACGGTGTCTACGTGTGAGTGCGCGAACATTGTGAGTGTGTGCGCGAGGCCACAATCTGTTTGTCCTTCACGCAAAAAAAAAAGTGAATACTTTCCATAATACGGACGTGGATCTAACAACAAAAAAACAATTAAAAAAAAGGGAGAACACGCGGTCCATAATATGGACGTAAAACAAATGGATGCCAAAATGGTAAATCGGAGAAGGCAAAATATGGACCTAAACCTAAAGGTTAAACGCCTCAGAACAAATGAAAATAAGAATACAGACACGTCGATTGTCACCAGCGATGACGAAGACAGCACCCAGGGTGCCCAGTACTCAGGGGCTGGAAACCAATTCAAAGAACTAGCTGTCAGCGAAACAAATGCAGACGCTAGCGATCAGATCGCGGTCCTCAACAGACTCATCCATGAGATTAGTCGTAAAAAATAAGAACTGGATAAACAAATGGAGGAAGTTGTTAAATTAAAAAACAACCTGAGCCAGAACGAGCGAAAAACGAAAATGGTAGAACAACAACAGCAAGAACAAAGACAACAGCAACACACGAAGGCAAAGAAAACACGGCGAGATAAGGAAACTGAGCAGAAGGAATTACATCAACAACAACAGCAGGAACCAAATCAACAGCAGGAATCACACCAACAGCAGGAAACATCTCAGCAGGTGCCAGTCAAAAAAAGGAGAAAGTACCTCCTATATACATCAGCTACATGGAGACAAAGGATGTCATTAACTTGGGTGAGTTGACATGCAAAACTTTTAAAACAAAACGGATAAATCATTTTAAGTTAAGTTTAACATGCGAGGATTTAGAAGGGTATAACAAAATTAAATCGGCATTAGGGAAATCGAAAAGCGAGTACTACACGTACACCCCTAAATCGGAGAAAACTGTCTCCATGCTCCTCAAAGGAGTTGATCCTTCCTTTACTCCTGAAGAAGTGCTCGAAGAACTAAAAAGCTTCGAAAACGGTACTTTGAAATTTACAGCTGTGAAAGCATTTTCTACAGCGAATTTTAGATATCGCAACCGTAAGTTGCCTTTCTTCATTGTGTCGCTAAGCCCCAATAGTAAAATTGATGGACTTAGATATATTAAATACATTAATCACCAAACAATAAGTTGGGAGAGAATAAAGAAGTGCGACCGCATATTGCAGTGTATGCGCTGTCAACGCTTGATGCGTCAAATGCCTAAACAAACATATCATTGGAGAATGTCCATTGGGCAAAGAACAGCTTCCGGATAGAAGTAAACTATCCTGTGTCCTCTGTAACAACTCAGGTCATCCTGCTAACTTTAGAGGTTGCTCTAAGTACCAACAACTAAAATCAAAGTTGGAAGTCAAAAAGAAGCAAGTTGAAGAAGAGAAAAGGATGAAAACTCGCTGTTACAACAACTTCGTGGCACCAAGAGTGTCATACGGCCAAATGGCAGGTGGAGTAAAAAATGCACCAATCTTAGAACAATCACCTAATATCATTAAAACGCCTGCTCCAGAGGCACAAACTGATATAACAGCAATATTACTGTCCATACAAGGACAGTTTGCTGCGTTTGATAAAAAAATTCGAAAAGTTCGAAAAAAAAACTGACGGAACAAGTGGCTCGAACGGACATTATCTATTCGACACTGTTTCCAGACGAACCCACACTCTAATCATAACGTTCACTGCGACCGAATTAACCCTAAAAATTATTGCTGTGAATGTTAATTCACTAATCCGCATGGAAAGAAGGGATCATCTGAGCAATCTGCTCGAAGCTGAAGGCCCAGATGTGCTTTTGGCTAGCGAAACTAAGCTAAATCAAAGGCACAAATTGGGCTACTCAAATTATAAAGTAATTAGACGAGATCGTCCAAATTCCACACAGGGGGTCGGGGTTGCTGTCTTAGTTAAAAATGGTCTATAACACAAACTCGTCTACAGTAGAGATGTATACAAGTTCCAGGTACTAGAACCCTGCGTTTTAGATATTCCTTTGAAAAGTCAAAGGCATCTATATGTGATCTCTGCGTATGCTCCCGAATCTCCACAGTGTCTACAGTTTATCAATGAACTTGATACCCTTTTTCGAAGTCTCAAGTTAGACTCGGAAAATAATTATTTCTTTATGGCGGGAGATCTCAATTCCAAGCACAGTACTTGGGGTAACCTTATCACAAACACAAGAGGCAATGTGTTGTTCGACTGGTGGCAAACAAACGCTATCGAACATAAACTAAAATTGTACGCTACAAGTACCCCGTCGTATCCAAGAGGAAATTCCTTCTTGGATTTACTGTTGCTCGACGAGCGAATACAATTATTAGATACGGATCTAACTACTCGAAATTGTCTTCGTACAATCGAGTACGATAGCGATCATTACGGACTTGGTGCTGTAATACATGTCCCAAACGAACATTCACTACTTGAGCAGTACAAACAGATACATTCTTTCAATTTCGGAAAAGCACACTGGTCGCGCTTTGATCGGATAATAAAAAAAGAATTACGGTCCAATGGCATAGATCCACCAACTGATAGAAATCTTCATAATGACGAAATTGATCATTATCTTTCGACGATGAACAACATTGTTACTAATACAATGAATCGTTCTATTCCAAAAGTGTCTCACATGGAGAGCCATACAAACCGGTACAGAAACGCAACGATCGACGAGCTGTATAGGCAAAAGAGTATTCTGGCCTCTAAGATAAAACTGCTCTACATACAATTCAGCGATCCAAATAGCCAGGAAATAAAAACAATTAAGTCATTAATTAAAATTCTTCAAAAACTGATTCGTGACAACTATAGATCAGTACTTAATGAAGACTGGAACAAGAGAATTCAAGCCATTAAAGCTAGTGTACCAAAGGAAAGATTATAATGACATCCCATGTCTGTGAGTTCCGCGGACTCCCTAGAATTGTCAAACTCTGCTGAACGCAGGACTTACCCTGGAACACATCAACTCTAACGAAGAGTTCTTAATAGTCGAGGATCCGCAAAAAAAGGCGAACTCAATTGGCGCTTGTTTCGAAGCAGTGCATAGATTGAACGAATCGGCTCATTCTAATCTTGACCTGGAAAATAGGGCTCTCCAAAAACATATTTCGCTACGCAATGAACTTAACAATTGGCGTCTCTTAAGTCGAAGTTTCACTATCTTTAGTGAAAATAATAGAGCGGATTCCCCGCTTAGAGATCTAAACACTAGCATATTTGTACACAAAGATGAACTGACGGACATTCTTAGATCGATTAAGAACAAAAAATCTTCTGGAATAGATAGTATTCCAAACATTGTTCTAAACCATTTACCTCTTGAAGTAGTGAAGGTTTACACTATTTTGTTCAATAACGCTCTAAATAATGCATATTATCCAACCTAATGGAAATCTGCAGTAGTCCATCCCATCCCAAAAAAGGGCAAGGGCAGGAGCAATCCAGCCAATCTTCGCTCGATTAGTTTGCTACCGAACATCAGCAAGATATTCGAGAAAATTATAAATAAAGCATTGATTAACTGGTGTGAGGATAATGGTATTATTTCGGACAAACACTTTGGTTTCCGTTCGCAACATGACACAGTTCATGTGCGACAAAATATGTGTCCGACATACAGTGGAACAAGGCGAAGCGACAATGCACAGGGGCCTGTTTGGTTGACTTTGAAAAGGCTTTCGACACCGTATGGCTAGAAGGTCTGGTATATAAGTTATCAAATCTAGGTATGCCCGAATATTTATTATACATTATCTACGATATGATAATGGGTAAACAATTTGTAGTGAAATGTGGAGATATAATCTCTAACAAGACTTTCCACATCAAAAACGGTCTACAACAGGGAGCAGTGAATTCTCCCATTTTATTTAACATTTACACTAGCGGTCTAGTGGGTTCTCTCAACCATGCAATTGCGTATGCCGACGACATTGTGGTGTATAGATCTGGAGAAAAGATTGATGTCATCAACAGACTTCTGCAAGATGATTTCAACAAAATCAAACGTTTTTGCGACGACTGGAAATTAAAAATAAATTTCCAGAAAACAGAGACTATCCTTTACAGAACGCCACTGTCCAGTGCATCAAGGGATACAAAACGGAATTGGAAAACATTTTCCAATAATAATCTTCCTCTACAAGTAAAAACTGTAATCAGATACCTTGGAATCTGGCTTGATCAGTATCTTTACTTTGATAAGCATACAGCAGCTGCTCTTACAGCAGCTAAGAACCCATATGCAATGACACGAAAACTCTTCCGTAGTATTCTGTTGGACCCCAAGGTGAAAATAATTTCATACTCAGCATTCATTCGACCAATATTGGTGTATGGCTGCCCGATATGGTACAACATATCCCCATTTTACATGGAGAAGTTTCGGGTGTTCGAGAGACAGTGGTTGAGTTCCTGCCTCGGAATGTATAGAACCCCAGAGTCGCAGTATAAGAAATATTATCCCAATAATGTCCTGCATGACAAATCAGGACTAAACAGAATAGATAACTTTATTATTAAGATTATTCGTGGTCACACAACAAGGGCAATGTGCAGTTTCCTTCCCCCTATCCCCAATCCTCAATTATTTTTATTTATTTATTTTTTTTTTTATTTTCGGTTTTAATTTAATTTTAATTTTTATTTGTATTCCTTGTTTGTTTGTCCGTTTTGTTTCATTATTTTATTTTTTATTTTTGCGTGTCAACCCCCTATATATGTAATTTAAAAAAAAAAAAAACATGATGTAGAAAAAATAGAATACATTTAAAAAAGAAAACATATCAATTATTATGACATGTTATAAAAACAGTTATTGTACGCCGAAAGGCATAAGAAAAATAATAATGTATAATTTAGAGTGCTTGCGAAGAGCCAGTAAATTAATGTAAGAATGTAAATAATAAATAAAGTAAAATATGTAATTAATTTGTTAAATAAATGTGGATATAAAACAAAAACAAAACAAGGATCGGTAAATATATTGTAAGCCGTGCAGCATAAAAGTGTTACAATTATATCAGTGAAAAAAAAGAAATCTTGAATCTGGTTACATTAATATGATTTTTAGGTTTTTTATGGTTTTTTTTTTGTTAAAGCATTAGGTGTCGCCGTTTTCTATAAAAAATTAGGGACTGAAAGAACGGTACATTACGCTATTCAAAGTATCGTCCATTACTAGACACTACTTTTTTCCATCTTTCTGGCAACATCCGGATAGCACGTCGGAAGAACTCTTTATCTTTTGAGGATATCCACAAATCGTCCCATTTTTTTGGTATGTTCATATGTTGTAAAGTGTTGCTCGGACAGACCATATGCCATGGGTTGAAATAAGTGATAACCAGAAGGGACAAGGTCTAGTGACTACGGCAGGTGGGGTAGGATTTTCCAATGAAGTGTTTCCAAATAGTTTTTTACCGGCACTGAAAGGATATTCAACCCTTGGACGCTGACCGATTCTGGAGCAATCACAAAAATAAAAATAACATAGAAACATACGGCAAATTGATTAATCCTATCCGGAAGGCGAAGCCAGAAAGGATTGGCGAAGGAAAAAGAGAAGAGCATCTGTAAAGAAGAATCTTGGTCACCCCAGCGCCTGTTATATATTTTATTTAACAATTGTTTGTATGGTGTTCTTAACCAAATTTACCCCAGATCGGTCTTGAATGTTGAGACGTGGGTGATTTAGATTTCTGCTGCAGGTGGATGTGGTGTCGTGGGCGTTACACCAAATGTAAAACTCTTTTTAGTTTATTTATGTAAAACTATTTTATTAACTTAAAGGTACTTATTTCAGTTTATTTTTGTAAAACTATGTTATTAACACAATGGTAACTATTTTTGTCTATTTATATAAAACTATTCTATTACGAGGGTTGCCTCTTATGTTTCGGGATTTGGCAACTCTAGTGTTGCAATCCGGCAATTGACAGCTCTGTCGTAAAGTTGGACATTTGGACAGTTGGAGGTTATACGCACTCAGAACGTTTTGACATACGAGCGCTATTTGTGTTGTTTACAGTAACTTAAAATATTCATCTCGGCCCAAAAATGGAATTAAATCGTCAACATTTTCGTGCGATTATTGTTTACAACTTTCGGCGTGGATTAACTCAGCAACAGTGCATGGATGAACTTAATTCAATTTTGGGCGATGAAGCTCCATCAAGGACCAGTGTTTATCGATGGTATGGTGAATTCAATCGTGGTCGTAGTTCACTCCAAGATGAGTTTCGTGAAGGTCGTCCAAAATCAGTTGTTGTTCCGAAAACCATTGATGCTGTGCGCGAACTGATATTGGAAGATCGCCATGTGACCTATCGTGAGATTGAGACAACCTTAGGCGTTAGTGGGACCAGCATACATTCAATATTGCATAAACATTTGACTGTCAAAAAAATTTGTTCGCGTTGGATCCCACACAATTTGTCATTCGCCCAAAAAAAGGCTCGTGTCAATTGGTCGAAAGAAATGCTCAAAAAATACGGTCGCGGTGCTTCGAAACACGTCTATGACATCGTGACAGGTGATGAATCGTGGATTTACGCGCATGAGCCCGAAAATGAACGGCAGTCGACAGTCTGGGTGTTTCAAGATGAGCCAAATCCAACAAAAGTTGTTCGCGCACGAAGCACTTCCAAACAAATGGTCGCCTGTTTTTTCGGAAAAACTGGACATGTCGCAACCGTACCACTAGAACAACGCAGAACAGTCAATTCTGAGTGGTACACAACCATTTGTTTGCCAGTTGTCTTCCAAGAAATCAGGAAAACCAACCGCCGAAGACGGATCACTCTTCACCACGACAATGCGAGCTCTCACACATCGGCTGCGACAACTGCATTTTTGAGCACCCAAAACATCGATTTGATGGGTCATCCGCCGTATAGTCCTGACTTGGCACCGAATGACTTCTTTTTATTCCCGTACGTAAAAAACAAACTGAGAGGTCAACGTTTTTCGACACCTGAAGAAGCGGTTGCTGCATTCAGAATGCATGTGTTGGAGATACCTCAATCAGAGTGGCAAAAGTGCTTCCACAATTGGTTCAAACGCATGAAAAAGTGTATAGATCTTCATGGGGAATATTTTGAAAAACAATAAAGTGATTTTCGATGATCAATATTTGTTTTTGTTCTCTTATCCCGAAATATAAAAGGCAGCCCTCGTAACACAAAGGTAACTGTTTTAGTTCATATTTGTAAAACTATGTTGTTAATACAAAGGTAACTATTTCAGTCTATTTATATAAAACTATTCTATTAACACAAAGGTAAGTATTTCAGTTTATTTAGGTAATACTATCTTATTAACACAAAGGTAACTGTTTTTTAGTTTCTGTTTGCAAAACGATGTTATTAAGACAACGGTAACTATTTTAGTTCATTTAAATGAAATTATTTTATTAACTCAAAGGTATCTATTATACACAACCGGGGCGGTTCGCACATTTCATTCAACCCACTACATTTTATTTTTTAATTTAATATTTAAATTGACCGGATAGCACAACCACTCGTAATCCCGATACTATTCAGAAGTTCTCAATTTTCTATTGTGTGGAGCGACGGACCACACACGTTCAACGTACACGGAACAAGAGGTCGAATCCTGTTGTATGTCTATGCATACCCTTTTTGGTTCCGCTTCCTCAATGCAGAAACTGCTGTCGTTGTGTGGAAACGAAATTAGGGGAACTGCTGTTGCGTTCAGTGTACAATATTTGGGACTCTATATGTCGAACCAAATATTATTCACTGGGATGAGATCAGGTATTTTTAGGGATGTTAATTTATTTTAAATATCTGTCTATTGCATGGTGGGAATATTCTATTGTACTGTTAATGTGATGTTTGCGTATTGGGAAAAGATATGCATTAACGACGATTTTATGTATTTTAGGGAGGGTGATAATTAATCGATATTAATTATATAACACGTCACCTAATCAGCCAACCGTGAGTACCACTATAGCTATATATTTAAAACTTCATCGTGGAGCGAACTCAGGAAGTTACAAGTAATTAGTTAGTATTTACATAAGACTAATTAAAAGGTTTTCCGGAGCAGGAAAAGAAGAATATATTATTTGAATTGATGCTAAATTTTTCTCTAGTTGCTTTTCAATACATAAATATAACAATTTTAGATGAGAGTTCGTCCTTCGCTACAAACAAACTGTTATCTCGATGTGCAATGGAATAATGTGGGTTATTAATGTCACTAAAGATTGTAAAGCTTCGATTTCCGGAGCGCCAACTATTAATTGTGTTGCGAAGTGAAATGTGGTTTTGCAGTGCTCTGTGTTCAAGATCATGATTGGGGTGAGAGTATTCGTTCATTCTGTGCACGGTCTCGAAACAGGCACCCATAATATTTGTTTTTTCTTGTGAATCTTCTATTAATAAGAATTCGCCCTCAGAGGTAGTATTGTCGGCGGTAATATCGGCGTTTATCAGTATTTGACAATTCGCTGGAGTTAGTGCGATTTTTAAACAGGGAATGTTATTATGATTGCTCTTTCGGAATATCCTATTTATCAGAGGGAACATATTCGAGCAATTAGGGTAAATAGCTCGAGTTTTGTTTTCCCATTATAAGTTTATAGCTGTTCTGTAGTTTTCACGAATCAGTTGTTGAAGGTTACGGATCAAGGATTTGAGTGTCTTTATTTCCGGTTTTGTCGGTCGGTGAACTGCCGATAGAGGAATTCGAGTCCAGATAGGAGGGATATATATGTCTATGCAGATCATCGATAGCTGCGTTTCTGTATTGGCTTGTGTAATCTTAGCCCTTATGTCAATGACCGGGTACCCGGGTACCCATTTCGATTTGTTAAAATGTCAATTTGAAATTAAAAAAAATTTTTTTTTTCATTGATATTTCGTAATTATCATTCAGAAACGTTTGAATGGAGATGATCTAAGACATGGGACCGAAATTCGTCTACTAGGCCGAGCAATCGTGAAATTGCGACGAAATGATTACTGTCGGTAAAGTTGGTCATTGACATAAGGGTTAAGACCGACATATTTAGGGAATAGAGAGCACCATGGTCTTCTTGATAATACCATCCATTGTAAGGAGATAATGATCTATCTCTTCATTTTTTAAATTTCTATTAATAGGTGGAACCATCTCATTTGAGCGGATTTCCCTTTTGATTACGCGTTCGAAACGTGACCAATGTGCTTAATGAAAGTTGAAGGAATAAAGATGATCACATTGGTCGAGCAGAGTTTGTTCACGTGGAATGTGAATTGTGACTTCAAGCCCATAGTGGTCATTATCGTATTCGACACTCCGAAGACAATTTTGAATAGCAGTGTTGGTATTTAAGAGTTCAATACCATTGTCTATAAGTAGAAGATTGTGCGAGCGGATGGAGAGGAAGTGGATAAGGAAATGAGGTGTCGATGTTTATTGGTCTTGAATGTCTGGACATCACAACGACCAGAAAACACATGATCAGACAGAACATTCCACATTCGTGTGGTTCGGCTAAAGAATGACTCTCTATGTTTATTTGTGCGTCTGAAGTCGGCTTTCAACGTGAACTGATGCGTATTCACACATTGACGGGTATCGCGGGAAAATGCCACATTCAGTAAGTCCAGTTCAGCAACGACCGTGGTAATACCTATAGAAAAGAGATAGGCATGATACGTTGCGCCTGTATTCTAAGGGCGGAATTGATCGACTAACGGCTGGGTCCCCAATAAGTTTCACTGCTCGTTTTTGCATCCTGTCGAGCACATGTAGTGCAGTTTTGGATGCGCCTGACCAAATATGCGAATTGAACTTCATTTTTGGACGAATATACGCCTTGTTAATAGTGGCCAGGTTGGACGGTGTGAAGTATATTTTGCATCCCTTAAGGAACCCCGTACACTTGGCTGCACTTTTCACAGCTTCAACTATGTAGTCACTCCCGTCAAAAGTCGAATTAATTCGAGTGCCAAGGATTGATAGTTCCTTGGCTTCGTCGATGCAAGTGCCGTTCATAGACAGTATATTTACTTTGGGGCTCGCCTTTGACGACAAGAGGCAGCACTGAGTTTTTAAGGGATTGAATTCTACTTGGTTAGAAAATTCCCACTGATATCATTCGCAGACGCGAAGGGTGCATGACAGAAAAACTAAATTGCTCGGCTGATCAAATAGATGATCGAATACGGAGGCCGGCTGCCTTGTTTGCCTTAAAGAATGCATCATAGAGCATGGGTATCGATACGGTTGTTTAAATAACAATCATGGGTCGTAAGGAATCCGGCTTGTAGATGTGCAAGCATACGACTTACCCAGTGGCCATGGGCCACTAGTAGATAAAGTAAACACAGTAAGGTTACTGTGTGTTCGGCTTAGCCAGTACGACATGGGAACCTTGTGGTGTTAACTTAATCGCTCTCAATCATGTCGTTGTAGGCTATAGATTATTCGGTGACGATAGGTCAACCGAAAATTTGTTTATCATGGCTGCGGCTAGGGTAGTTATTGTTTAGGCAAAAGCAATGGTACATAGGTACGATCATGATGTATGATTGTTTAAGTAACAATCATGTTCATGTATAATTCGGTAATCGGTTGCTGTCCGATAAAGGGGAATTGATTGCAACTGTTGCGAACCTAATGGTATGGGGACAATGTTGGGCTAGGAATTGGTAGAAGGGACACGATCGTGGGTATGGTTGTTGGGATAGCAATCATAATCGTGTCCGATTCAATGGTAGGAAAATTATCGGCTGCAGCTGTGTCAACAAGCACGGTCAGCGTGTATTCTTGGACCAACAGATTGTTGGAACAAGAACACGTTGCTAGATTGGCGTGTGTTTACCAATCGAGATTGCTGACGAGCTGAGCCGATTGGGTTGGTAAGGTTCATGTAATATGAACAAAATGATGGTGATATGTTGGGGTTTAATTTTCAGGTGAGAAATGATTGAAAGAGAGCTTTGTACTGCTCGTATGCAGGTAAGTAGGAAGACTTGAGGTGAGTGGGGTTAATTTAAAGGGAATGGGTTGTTCTTTGGAAATGGCTTAAAGAACCTATAGCGTTTGAAATAATAGTGAAGAAGAACGTGTGATTCGAACTGACGCTATGACAGTTTGAATCACCAAAAATTGTACCTAAGCGTTACCCATCAGGCTACTGGCCGATTTTAGAATTTGATTTTTAAACTCGACTATACTCCACTGATGTGAATTGTTATGTTATCGTTAAGGTATACGGCTCTGATGTATTTTCTTATTCGATTTTTCGTTCGGTCCTCTTCACTATTTTGCTTGTGAATTGTGTGTGTATCTGTTAGAGTCGCCACAAACCCCCACACAGTCCCCTCATGGGAAAGAAGGGGTGCTGGTAGCGTAAATTTCTAACTTGTGTTCGATGGTGTTTGCTTGCCACCATTCGAACAAAGCATTACCTCTCGAGTTGGGGGTTAAGTTGCCTCAAGTAGCATGTTTAGTATTGATATCGCCTGTTAAAAGGAAGTAACTGAGATCCGATTGCAGCTTAATACAATGAAAAAGCGTATTTAATTCGTTGATGAATTGTGCGTCCTGATGAGCTTGTGAAGTACATAGTGGCACCACATATAAATGCCTCTGACTTTGAAGAGGAATGTCTATCATATTGTAGTTTTTGTAGCTCAATTTATAATTGTGGTTTAGCTTTGTTTCGCTAGCCAGAAGGATATCAGGGCGTTCGGCTTCTAGCAATTTCCCAAAGTTGTCTCTTCTCTCAATTCTAATAAGTGAATTAACATTCACAGCAATAAGTTTTAGGGCTAACTCAGCTAAGGAGAATTTAATGTTTATGGCTTTTTATTTGCAAACACCGATGAATAAAGAAAATCTATTCGAGCTGTTTGTTCTTTAATTATTTTTTCGAAGTCCGTGCATCGCATGCTGATGCTTCGGTGATAATTTGATTGGATTATTTAAGCCAGAGGTCATTTGAGCATATGACATGTTGGGCGCAACTAAATTGTCGTAACAACGAGCTATCATTCGTTTTTGTTCTTCGAAATCAAGCTTTCGCTTATACATTTTACCTTTAAGGGCTTACCAAAAAAGCATGCCAAGAAGAAAATAAAATGTTCACCACTATAAATAACAATAAATAACAATGAAAATCTCACCAAAAAAATCAAAAATAAGAACAAAAACCAAAATAAACAAAATATATCAGGGTGGTAGTCGTCGAACGTCGCAATATAAATCTGGTTGCCCTTGGCACGGGTCGATGCTGGTTTCTCTCGCTGGATGATGTCGGACTCCTTCGGGTCCGGCCACAGGTTGGGCCGTTCGCACCGTCACTCCCTATCGTGTGTGCCCTCCTTGAAGATCGTTAATGGATTGTAGAAGCGTTTTCTCCCTTCAATCTCTCCTCCAATGAGACTCTTCTCCCCTATGACCTTCTTTGTTTGGTCGAACACACGTATTTTATATGAAATACAATTGTATGTAATTGTAATGCATTTATTTCTTATTTCAAGGTTTCTATTTTTTTTCACTTTAATTGTAATGTTCTACTGCAACTGTAATGCATTTATTTTCCGATTATAATATTTTCCTTTGCTATGGTAGCGTCGGTATGCTTGGAGCCTCAGGGCTCCACCCACCACCGGACGAGTACCTCCGGGATATATCTTTCCTACGAATTTAGGGACAAAAACTGGTCCAGTACTATCCTGGCTAGCGGGCAGCGGCTGCGCCAAAATGTTACAGAGGTGAATGGCCAGCGCTAAAATGTTACAGTAAAAAGGAATTTTGGAATTCATTTTACAAAATGTATATTTTACGTAATCGTTATTTTATGCATACATTGTCAATGTAACATTTATTGAAATTGTATTTAAGAACACCAATGTAATTTTTATTGAAAGGTATTTTATGTAATAAAATGTATGCGCCCATCTTTGTATTATATATATTTTGATATCTATTTGTGCTTACTTTATTGTACTATTGTGGTGCCGAACTGTTGCATTTATGATTATAGCACATTTGAAATTTAATATTATTGCCAAACGATGCCAATGTTGGGTTTATCTTTGTAATATTATTGTAACATTTAACGTTTAGGGAGATGTTATTGTTGCGCTTATGTTTGTTTTTTGTGTTCAAAAAAGGGGATACTCACTGTTTCGAGGGCTGGTGTGTTTTCGGCTGAGGGTTGAATATCCTTCGGCTTTGTTGAATGAGTTACACCTTTCCACAGAGTCAGTACGAACGTCCTTCCGATGTTTCGGCAATATCTCTAAAAAACAGGAAAGCTAGCCTTTCTAAAAGTCTTTAGTGTTACATTCACTCCACCAAAATTACGCAAAAAATAGAACGACGTTGTTTAGATACCAATTTCACAATACATAATAACTTTTTTATTACATAAAATTTCACGTAATTACACTTTACAGACTCAGGCCAAAATGCCGCAAAAGAACTCTAAAAGCGCAACCGTTTCCTTTTTGTCTGCCTTTTAACACTTAATACAGACATCTTTCGACTTACTTTAACTGTCGACTTTCTTCTACTCTCGACTTTCTTAAAACTGTAGACTTTTTTAAACTTTCGACTTAGTTTAACTGTCGACTTTCTTAACACCGTCGTCAAAGAACAACACTCTATCCTCTCCCGTTACCTACTTGGTTCCCTGGTACCGTTGGCTCGGCCAATAAATTCGGCCACGATTAATTCCGAAACTTTTCGAAGCCGTCGTCGCCGAATAGAGCTGGGTTTATGGTATACACCTGTGTAAGGTTATTTTGTTTATGTTTTATTTTGTTGTCTTCTTTGAACTTAGTTACGTGGGTTTGTAGTGGGTATTGGATATTTTATTTGTAATGTATTTGCAATGGACTCTTACCTTACGGCTTCGGCGTTGAGACTTCGTACCCTCTGTTTAGGTGGTTGGGGGACGCGTTCTCCTTGTGCTTCCTTGGTCGCTTTCTGACAAGGGCACCACAAAAACACACGATTTATCATTACAAAACTATTTTTATTCCAACCACTTTCAGTTTATTTGTCTGTCGTTAATTACATCATATTTATTTCCCGAACTATATCTCATTAATACTTTTTAGTTTATTACACGATACTTTTTTCCTGAACATTATCTTTTAATACTTTTTAGTCTATTACACTTGTGGGGAAGAAGTATGTACCAGCATGGGTACTTGGTTCACTCCTTCCACCATCATAAAGTACTTATTGGCCCGTCGTCACAACAAGAGAAAACACAAAAGTTCCGAGGAAAACGCTCAAAAAGTGCAACACAACGTCCAGAGAAACAGGAAAGGAAAAAGGAAACACTGTTATTAGTGAAAGGTTTTTGATTTTTACTTTGGTTGTTCTTTATCTTTAACAACTTTGCAAGGAGCAACCGTAGGAGGGAATTATTACTTGTAACAAAATAAACAGGCGTTAACGTTTAAGAACGGTTGATAACTTAAGACAATTTTTGTATGCACTTGAGGAGTGATTCGTTACGAGGTGTTCGTTTAATTTAATTGTTCTATATGGGACACTACACTAATCAAATACATTTTTGTAGAACGCGACTCTCGACTCACTAGACTCGACACTCTATTAAACTTTGTTATAAACTTCGGTGGAGTACGCACCCCCACGTACGAACGTTACGGGGGGTGAATCGCGATTTTAGGTGCACGCCGTTTGATGGTTGTAATCAGACTCAACGATATTCAATCGTTTGGGGTGAAGATCGCTGGTAGTATTCATGTATGTGTGTACATGGGTTCTTTCATGGACATGTGGCGGCGCATTTCCAAATATTGGCACACAATGCCCACTATCCGACTCTTTTCAATTCCCTGCCGCCTCTTCTCGTAACAATTGGCACACAAAGGCTATTGTACAACTTTATGCGACTCCACACGACACCGATCGATGCTATTCAATCCTTTAGACTTCATTTCGACTCCTTTCCAACTCAGCGCCTACTCTCGACTACACTCGACTGTTTTCGATTTCCTTTCTCACTTCCGTTCGCAGACACACGACTTCACATCCTTTCACCGCTTTCCAGGACGGCCCATTACTAACCACCAGCTACTGCACGTAGCAAACAGCAGTAAGACGCCGTCCTCACCCTACATCCTGGCACATTGGAGTACCAATGCCAGTGGATTCTCGACCCCACTTTACATCCTGGCACCTTGGAGTCCCAATGCCAGCGATCCTTCGCATGCGTAACGATATTCTACCTTGACTTCCCTGCGACTCAATACAACCCCTGTCGACAGCACCCACATCGCAACTCTATTCGATACCACGCGTTGTCATTGTTTGTCAGGACGGCATTACCAACACCAGCCGGCCCGATCCCACACCCTGGCACATTAGAGTACCAATACCAGCGATCTTTTATATCCTATCTCCTGGCACTTTGGGAGTGCCAATGCCAGCGAGACTCTAACCTCACATCCTGGCACCCTGGAGTACCAATGCCAGTGGTCTCTAGCACTGCACTTCCTGGCACATTGGAGCGCCAATGCCAGCGAACCTTTTGCACCACCCCACTTTCGACTTGCGTCCCACTTTCATTCAGCGACATTCGACTTCACCAGGTTTCACCACTCTTCCGGACGGCTCATTACTCACCACCAGCTACTGCACGTAGCAAACAACACTAAGATGCCGGCCTCAGCTCTTAGCCTGGCACTTTGGAGTACCAATGCCAGCGAGTTTCCACCTCCGCCTCCTGACACATTGGACAACCAATGTCAGCGAGTCACATGGGATCCGACTATTTGGGAAAATACCACTCGTCGGCCCATAATCAACCCCAAATACCACCATGAACCGTACCGCACATATTTTGCCCCGGTCGGCATCACCGCGGCGTAATCGGGTCCATGGCTCACCCCAATTGTTGTACATAGTACATTTTAGTTTATAACTTTTTCGTTTCTTTCCTTTTTTCCGACACATCGCCAGCAGAATGATACCTAGCCCTGTGTCTCAGAAGTTGTCTCAGATTATATCGGACACCGGAATCGGACTATAAAAAGTATTACTCAAATGAGACTTTATATAATGAAGCGTACATAAATAGGGTGGATAATTTTATGATTAAATTAATCAGAGGACATATTGCGAGAGCAATAAGCTCGTCCAATGACCTAATTTTCGGGGCCTATTATCCAAACACCTTGTACTATGAGAGCGTGCGTCGCAACGGCTTTGTTCCACCAGAGGCGTTCCTTGACTTGGATATGAAAGGGCTTATACAGGATAGATCCGGAATTCCGCTGATCTATCATGTAAGTAGATCATCTGTAGACGGGCGATTGTGCTACGACCGGGAAGTAGCGCGCACCGAAGAACAGCTCCTGCGCTTCAGTAGGGCTATCTCCCACAGAGACCGGGACGATAGTATTAGACAGCGTCAACAGTTCTGGTGGTTGAATGGCATATAAAGACCTGGATACCAAAGTCAGTATAGAATCATACTATCATCAGCTAGCTTACATAGACTTAGCTTTTCTAGAATTAGGGTAGTATAAGAATTAAGTTAAGTTAGGTTAAGTGCTTTTACATAAAAAAAAAAAAAAAAAAAAAAATAAAAAAAAAAAAAAATAAAAAAAAAAAAAAAAAAATATATATATATATATATTAGGTAAGTTAAGTAAGTTAAATTTTAAGAAAAAAAAACAAAAAAATTGACAAAGTTTTTCAAATTTTTCTTTGTATTTCAACTAATTATCAGTACTGCCACAAAGTTCTGTCGCCGAAAGGCAAATTATACAAATGTTAAGTAATGTTTAGCTTAGAGCGTCTGCGAAGGACCAGTAAGTTATTATATAAGATAATTAAGCTAGAATTTAAGCATTTTTTGTCTAGCCTTTAATTTAGAAATTAAGAATATAAAAAGAAAAATAAAAAATGTTTTAAAAATGAATGATACCTAGCCCTACCTTTTTACCGTGACTATGTCACTAGGGGGTTCTCCTGAACGCCACCATCCATCTTCACATCATTCAGGTAAAAACCCCATCTAGGGCATGCGAAAGGCATAAAAAAACAAGTATTGTGGCAGTCCCATTGAACGCCACTACTTACCAGACGGCTAGTAATAAAGAAATAGTTACCTGTAACACCTAAAAAGCATGTACTTACCTTCCACGCCGTGCCTGTAACATTAGAAAAACCGGTGAAACATTAATTCTCGCTGATATGAAATTCAAGCGGCAAGGAACAAATGCTATATTCTCAAAGCATTTTGGTTTAACAACCAAGCAACCAATATGCCCGTTCAATATCTGTACGATATTCCACACCTGCAGGAAATGTGTATCTTTCCTTAGCACAGCATGCCCACATCGATCGGTCACCCGACCGACCGATACATGAGGGCATCCGGCTGACCCCCAGGCAGTCGAGTTCTCAAATGGAAATTTACCATCAGATTTCGACTGCGAGGATATACCAGCGAAATATACACGATCAGCAATAATGCTTTACGCAGTCGTTGATCGTGTAAACATTTCAACCCCTTTGTTTCGTTGAGATACTCGCACCTGTTGCGAACATTTAGATGGGATCTATGCTATGTCTGCATACTTGCGGACGCACACGATGAGCAGCAGAAGCAATCATCGTGTGTGTATTTCAACCACTTTTGAGTTGAACAAAACGCAAAAGGGATATCTTACCTTATATGGTCATGGAAGCGATGATTGAATATGTCGTTTTCTATCGCTTCGATGAACTTAGTTTAATCGCATTCAGGATTCCGTGGAGGCAAGTCGGGGCCTCCACGTTAAAATAGAAAAAGTGGTGTCGGTGTGTAAAGATCTTTCCTTTTGTCGCGAATGAGAAAAAAGAAAATATTATTTTTGTTTTTAATTAAATACGCAATATTCTATTATGTTATAGTTTTTTACTTTACAACCATTAAAACATTCGTTCAACACAAGCTATTCATTTAATTGTGCTCCTGAAACCAGCGGGCAAACTATAAACTATGAACAATAAAATAATTTAAATCAATGTGTTTTATGTAAGGAAATCGAATTGTGTTTTAATCACTCTCAACTAAATCTGTACTAACCCCAATCGGGAAGTGTGTTGCTCGCCGTTAAAACTCCTTGACATTTTCCCTTTTTGCTACTACTTCGCTCATCGATCCGCCTTTAGTATTAATGTGCCGCTTCATCGAACTACGATAGTCGCGATTTTAGTGGGAGAGGAGTAGAGCCCGTGCAACGAGGCACACATATTTACTCCCCCATAGACACACCATGGCAACGAATCTGAAACACCAAGAAGGGGCATAATGTGCATCCATGAGAAGTGAATTCGGCTAAGCAAACAAGCCGAATCTCATTGGATGCTAATTGGGTTTGTGTTTGCTTATACTGCTGCTGATGAGAAGCAGATCCCGAAATATGAAAAGACAAAGGAAACCTTTGGGTCTTTGTCTGAGATGTGCCTTGCTGCTAAATAAATATGCGGCAATGCAATATGGAACTGTGCTAATGGGTTTTAGCTAGATTACCGTGAATTGGTGTTTATTGCATCGCTGCCAAGGGTGAGTATACCATACCTATTTGCATTTGGTTATGCCGTAGGATTTACTTGGCGCCAAGAGACGCGATATGCGTATATTTGTTATGGTCCCTTGGGTGTAGGTCGCCAGCCAATGTGTATGTGTGGTGATTTATGATACACTTGGTGAGGACGGGAAATAGGCGACGCAATGTGTATGGTCCCCATTATGATGGTTACATTGTATGCAAACGAAATCATCTTGTTTTCAGGAATTCGCCTAGGGCGATTTGCTTGGCATTGACGGTGCCGAATTGGTTTGCGATTCCTGATATGGTAAGAAAGAAATCTGACAGGAAATTATATGCGAAGAGATGCATGAAGGTAAGTTTTATTTTACAGGGACTTTTTAGATTATACCTTAAATAATCCTAGATGCATAAAGCATTTAAGGTGCTAATGCGATTGCATTAGCGAAATTATATGATTAGATGGAAGATATGGGGGGTTTTAAGGAAAGCGAACCGTAGGGTTTGGCGGAACCGCCACACACTGCACTTAGTTTCAGCACTATATTGTCTTAAGGTTGTTTAATATTTTTCACGGTATTTATTTCCGGACCTATGTCTTCCTAATTACTTTTTAGCTTACTACCCGGTTGACCAACACACTACCTTCGAAAACGAACCCGCGACCCCCTTGGGCAAACGGCTAGAACCAACCACTGACCGTCCCGGTCAAATGTCTCAAATCAACTTTCTTCTTTTTATCTTAATCTCCCCGAACGAAGACTTTTTTCTTCCATCCTACAGATAGAGGGATATGTCCCTTTTTCTGCCTGGCCCTTTTGCCAGCCGCTATTTCCTTTCTTTATCTTTCCCGGCTTAGGATCAAAAGAGGAAACACAAAGAAAAATCAACAGAGGATCGTGCTAATGCACACCTGTGGTTCGTTTTATGGCGCAAGTTCTTTGTTTAAGGAGAATGGAAAAATATGTTCCCCGTGGGAAATGGTTTAGGTAAACAAACCTTTACTTGAAAGTTGGTCATCTGGTCCACACAAACCTGCGCCAAAATTGTTGTATAATAATTAACAATTTAATTTAAAATAAAAGGGAACGGTAAGGGAAGTTGTGGGGTTCTTCATGGCACCCGAAGAACCAACCATCGCTTTACCCAACCAAGCATAGCCCCGGCACCTATTTGAGCATCCCTGAAATGTAAGTTCATGACAAGATTACCATCTTGCCATGACATTAAGCTTTCACCAGCATCCAACAAATCCGACAATCTGCCAGGGGACGACGGAATTCTGCCTACATAATTGTTGATGCTGATACGATCTGAAACCCAATTTGGTTATCCTTCAGATAACCGGCATAAACATGGAACATGTCAATATGCAGAGTCGAGGAGCATTTCCTCACATACTGCATGATTTGTTCACTCTTGTCATCGGTCGACCTTTAGATGAACAATTCCAGTGTAGCTATAGCTACCTACCTACTTTCGATCGAGTGTTGTTTCGAGTAAACAAGCACCCGACCCACCAACCGATGATATATGCAGGGATCTGTTAAATGACGCTATACGCGTCGGCAATGGGATAAACAGATCATTGTCTTCATAAACATGTCCAGATGCAGCTAATTTTCACTTATCGGTTACCACCGATCATAGGCCGCAAACAAGCAACGAATTGGATATGACCGTCAAGTGTTTACTTTAAACATCTGGCAACGGTCACTTCCTATATTCGTTTGCTAAACCAAATCTATCACCACTAATTGTAAACGAATATGATTGTTATATAAACAATCATACCCACGTACCATTGCTTTTGCTTAAGCAATAGCTCCTCTGGCCGCAATAATTCTGTAAACACAATCCCAAACTCAATTCCTCCTTTCGGCAAGAGTTTTATTGACTTATGTCAATCAAGGGATCTATCCCTAGCGGTTGGCGGCAGTATACCCTGTCCACACAGGGATCAACGGATTTGACCAACGATATGTGGTTTTTCTATTTTTTTTTTCTCTTTCCCTTCTTCTTACCTTCGCCAGGACATGTCGTGCACTTGCCTTCCAGGGTGGACCCTTCCAGTTCTCTTGGACGATGTCCATGGAAGCCGTCCAACAGATTCAAGCGCTGATTGGCTACCCTCGGGTGGGGAATCCATGACGATCGCGGTTAGTGGATGTCGATGAACAGACACCTGTAGTATTCCAGAATACTACCCCTATTAGCTTTAACACTGAATCTCCTTACATATCTAACATCTCATTTAATACATACCATAAATAAACCTACACAATAATATATCAAGCCAGTTACAGTTACAGTACATTTCATAACATGCCCCTTTTTAATAACTTGCCCCTTTTTATTTCAAAGCAGAGCACTTTGATTTTCGTTCAAATTTTATTCAATTTAAAAGTCACAAAAACTAAAGGAATACTTTGAGAAAATTTGTTTTGTTCATATTATAATTTACAGTAAATTAGAACACAATGTTCCATAAGTAGAGAGAAATTTTAATAGTAAAATCAGTTGAGATTGGAAGTTAGTAGAGTTGAGTTGACGCAGTTGAAGTGAATCAGTTAGTTGAGAAATACAGTCGAGGAGGTTAGTTGAAGTAGTAGAGTTTTGAATCAAGAGTTTTGAGAAGAGTTTTAAAAGAAGAGTTTTGATTGTAGAGTTGTATTATAAATTAACTATAGTTTGAGTTGTGTAAATAAATATGAACACTAAAAATAAAACTAAATGCATTTATTAAAACCTCCACGCTCTTCCCTCGATAAAAAGAGGAAGCACGGCGTTGGAGACGTTACACTGGTGGCAGTGGTGGGATGATCCAACCAAAGGATTGAAGAAATAAAAATAAAATAAGAAGAAACAAAAAAAAAAACAACTCAAAAATGTTAACAAAAAAAAAAAAACCAGACATAAAACTACGAAAAAAAAAACATAAAACAACGAAAAAAAATCCAGCAAAAGACCAGGATATTCAACTTCTGCCTGGCAAGAATAACATAATAAAATAAAATAAAGAAAGGAACACAAAGAAGAACTCAACGACACAACAACAAAAAAAAGTGAAAGGAAAAAAAATTTTTTTTGGAGAACTCTACGACACAACAAAGAAGAAAAAAAAGGACAACAATAAGAAACTCAACAAGACTTCTATCAACATCTAGAGTAGTAGTAAGAAATTTTTTTCAATATTTTGATTTTTCTCTCTTCAATTTTTTTTGTAGGAATATTTTTCTTGGAATTTTTCTTTTTTCAAAAAAAAGTGTTTTCTCGATAGAAATTTTGAAAATTCTCTTTTCAGTTTTTTCGACGACATTTTCGTTTCTTTTCTTTCTCGTCGAAAATTTTCTTTCTTTTCAGTTTTGGGTCCAATTTATCTTTATTTTCCTCCATATATATTGAATAACTAAATAAAGGCCTTTTTTTTCATAACCATATTTTAAGAATTGTCGCCATACATTATTTCAAATTTTCACCATTACGAGTCCTTACTACACGAGACAGGCGGCTAGGCAGGGGGAAGAACAAATCCACTCACAACAGATACACAATAAACCTCCTGAAATGGCTCTTTCTGTCGGTATTTCTGATGTTTTCAGAATCGTCCCCACCTTCGACGGTAAACCCTGCGACTTAGATAAATTTATTTCCGGGGGAGATGTTTTATTTAGATCAATAAAAAAGGCAGACCCGGATATATACGAAACATTTTTAGAGCTAGTCAAAAATAGACTAGAGGGTGCTGCATACGATCTTATTAGGTATAGCAAAATCGCTAAGTGGGAGGATTTAAAGGAAAAACTTGAATCGGAATATAAACAGGAGCAATCTCGGTCGACGGCACACAATGAGTTGATTTCTCTGAAACAACACTACAGAGAAACCGTCCGGGAATATGGCGATAGAGTTGCGAATGCTCTGCGTACTCTAAACTCTGCCACGTGTGAAATAACAGCAGACGCGGTGGTTAGGGAATTTTTGATGGAAGAAAACACAAAATTGGCCGTTCAAACATTTGAGGATGGACTAAAGAACGAACAATTGAAAATACTAGCTAAAGTCCATGGGGGAAATAGTTTAAAACAGTCGATTGTCCATGTAGTAGCGCATGCTGCTCGAATGGACAACTCTCCCAGGTCATATCAATATAATGAAAATCTTAGATTTAATCGTATAGTCTGCCAAACCTGTGGTAAGCCAGGGCACACACAGGACACGTGTTATCGAAACATGCAGTCCACTTTTCCGAATAGACAACCCATAAAAAGGGAATATAACATTTTATGCTATTTCTGTGGAAGGAATAATCACACAGAGAACGAGTGTAGATACAAGATATCTAGGAATGGATCGTCTTTAACAAATTACCAACAAGGTACTACGCGAAATCCTGCAAACGCCGAAAATCGTGCTGGTGAAAATTCTAGGACCACAATTAGACATAACGATAAGCAAAATGTTCACTTTTCTCGGGTACAAGAGTCGGAAAACGAGGCCTGACGCCAACCAAAATTTATGGAAGACAGACCAAATTTTTCTATTTACAGCATTAGATCTTTGGAAATAGATAACGACCATTTTAATGAAGCTCCTAGCCAAATTTACCGTGAGCCCACATACTCCTATAAACCTAGACATATAAACGAAGATAACCCTGCCCCTAATATAAAGACTCCGATTCATTCTCCCATTCTGGAAAATAATTCAGCAACACAGACAGAAAATTCGAAATTTTCAGCAGTATTAAAGACTGAAATCCCTAATATCTCAGTTATCCCTATTGACAACGCAGACACTTCAGCAACCAAGACTGAAAACTCAGCAGTATTAAAGACTGAAAATTCGGATCCTGCAGAAAATATACAAACAGAAATCCTTAATATTCCGGCTATCCCAATAGACAACCCCGTCACTTCAGCAACAAAGACTGAAAATTCAGCAGTGTTAAAGACTGAAGACCCAAAAGTTGCAATAAAAATCGAAACCCAAGTCAGTTCAGCAGCTAATACTGATGAACAAATCTTTTCTGCAGCAAAGACTGAAGGATTGAATGTTTCTACAGCAGATATAACTGAAGAAATAGTTCAAACAGCAAATAGGACTGGGAACCAAGATGTTCTAACAGCTAATAAGTCTGAAGAACTATACGAATCAGTAAATGAGGCTGAGAAACTAAATGATCCATCAGCAGTGAGTAAGACTGAAAAGGTAAATGTTCCGACAGCAGTTAAAGCTATGGAAAATGACGACATTAAGCCGAAAACACTAAATATTTCAAACAACGATACTGAACACAAACACTTACTCAAACACGAAATAATAAAAAATGAAAATAATAATTTAACTAAAATAGGTATTGTAAAGAATAACTATATAAATACATTACAAATTTTTTTTTACAACAATAAAAATTTATTTGAATACATAATACATAAAAAATAAAAAGTTACACGGTCATTTAAATTATTTAAGATCATTTTTCAAGAAGATTTTTGGTAATAATCATCTTTATTCAATCATCATAGTAATAGGCCCAAAAAGGTTTTGGAAAATCTTCCATAAATTTAAGGAAAAGATACACACATAACAAATGGCCTTTGTTTTATTATTCAATATACATGAAATAATCTAACAATTGTAGGAAATGACGGAAATGAAAAAAAAAAAAAGAGTTAAAGAGGGGGACGAAAGAAAGAACATTTTAGAGTTAATATATATATTGGAAATTTTTGAGTTAATACATATATTAGAAACTTTTGAGTTAATGTAAATATTCGAAATTGAAATATAAATTCGAACGGAAAAGAGAATTTTGAAACATAATATTAATATTATATAATTAATATCACATCACCATCGGCACTACAAGCGGGATCCGGTCTTGGCCTTATTTAGCAAGTCCCGATGCTAGTTAAATTTTCCATAATAATTTGTATTTCCGGGCAAGGTTATTAGCCTTGTGCCATTCTATTATACAATTCATCATCATCATCATCGGCACTACAACCGGGATCCGGTCTTGGCCTTATTTCGCAAGTCTCGAGGCTAGTTAAATTTTCTATTATAATTTATTTTTACGGGCAAGGTTATTAACCTTGCGCCATATAATTAATATAATAAGTAATAATAATTTTTGGATAAGAAAAGAAAAGGTTCCAAGGAGAAATATTTAAATTTAGTTAATATATAATGTAAATAGACAATAGTGTTAAGAACTTTTTGAAATTTAAATATTGTAACCTTTGATTAATTCTGAAAACCATTGTAATTGAACGAAAATCCAAGCCTTTAATTAATCTTAATCTAATCTATAGTTACAAGAAAATTATTCTCTTCAAGGATAATTTTCTTTCTCGAAGAAGGGTGGGATGTAGTATTCCAGAATACTACCCCTATTAGCTTTAACACTGAATCTCCTTACATATCTAACATCTCATTTAATACATACCATAAATAAACCTACACAATAATATATCAAGCCACTTACAGTTACAGTACATTTCATAACATGCCCCTTTTTAATAACTTGCCCCTTTTTATTTCAAAACAGAGCACTTTGATTTTCGTTCAAATTTTATTCAATTTAAAAGTCACAAAAACTAAAGGAATACTTTGAGAAAATTTGTTTTGTTCATATTATAATTTACAGTAAATTAGAACACAATGTTCCATAAGTAGAGAGAAATTTTAATAGTAAAATCAGTTGAGATTGGAAGTTAGTAGAGTTGAGTTGAAGCAGTTGAAGTGAATTAGTTAGTTGAGAAATACAGTCGAGGAAGTTAGTTGAAGTAGAAGAGTTTTGAATCAAGAGTTTTGAAAAGAGTTTTAAAAGAAGAGTTTTGATTGTAGAGTTGTATTATAAATTAACTATAGTTTGAGTTGTGTAAATAAATATGAACAGTAAAAATAAAACTAAATGCATTTATTAAAACCTCCACGCTCTTCCCTCGATAAAAAGAGGAAGCACGGCGTTGGAGACGTTACACACCCAATGAGTCAGATGTCAGTCTCTAGAGCGTACGGTCGTGCCTTGATATAGTTAAAGAGTTCGGTTGTGTATAAAGGAATAAGTCATTGAACCGGAGTCGTGAATAAAAGAATAAGTCAGTGAACCGGAGTCGTTTATAAGGAACAAGTCATTGAACTGGAGTCGTGTATAAATGTATAAGTCATCGAACCGGAGTTGTGTATTAAATTGAGTTTATATTTTTATAACGAAATGTGTCATGGAGTGGTGTTAAATAAAAAAACTATACCTCGATTAATATCATATTTTGAATAAAGCATAGACATTTTAAGTAAAGAAACTTGTGTGCTCATTTCATTTTCTCCTTTCTCTGCGGATAATTTGGTTAACAGTGTCTTTTGCGTTAAGTGTTGGGGAGTAACTGAACCCGTGTCACGACGACACTAAGTTCCGCCCTACAAATTGACTTACTTGGGGATCGGACCATGGAACGGTTGTTGTTGCTGGTTACTGGTATGCAGGTTACAGAGGGGCATTAAGTTCTTGACTCCCCTTGTTCAGCTGGGTAGTCTGTTGCTAATATTGATGTTGACAATAATTGATCCCAATTTACCTTATTGTATGATATCCTTAGTTTCGGTGAAGCTGACGCAGATTGGTGGCAATCTCTTTGTGGTTCGCTCCGCTTGTGTTGTGACTACTGCCGTTGGGGTTTGTTTTAGTTTGCCTTTGTTGGTTCCTCTGGTTGCTTGTTTTTCTTCTTTTTCTCCGACTCTCTGGTTTCACCTTTATGTGTTTTTTGTCTTTTTCGTTTTTTCATCGTGGTGATGTATCGGTCGATGTTTTCTGTTTTATTTGCCTTTGTGTTGTTTTTTGCTTTTTATTAACTGATTCAGTGTGGTTTGGATGTTGATTAAATCACTGTGATTCGGGGTTCCGTACAACCATTTCAAAGCTGAACCCATAAAATTCAAGCAACTGCGCCTCCTGTGGTAACGCTGCCCTCGCAGTTGCATGTATAGGCTTTCTATCTGCTTTATCAGAACGTTTTGTTTTCCTGACTTTTGCATGATGTTTCTCATTACTTGTTGGTATGGATACATTATTCGTGTTAGATTGAATGGGTGGATTAGTATTCCCGTCTGCTCATATACGTTGGCGTCCGGTATCTTGGTCGAAAAATACTTTTTGCCTTCTAGCGGTATGATTGATCATCATCATCATAGGCACTACAACCGGGAACCGGTCTTGGCCTTATTTAGTAAGTCCTGAGGCTTGTTAAATTTTCCATAATGATCTATTTTTTCTGGGCAAGGTCATTAGTCTTGTGCCAGGGGCTCCCCGGCGCGGAAACGAACCCCGGTCTCCCGGGTGACAGGCGGGTATACTAACCACTATACTATCGAGGAGGTATGATTGATATTTCCGCGTTAATCGTCATTATATAATACGGTCCTTGTGAATTCTTGCCCCATCCTGGGTAGTCAATATCGTCCTTTTATCCTTCTTCACTATGAACTTTAGATAGCGAGTCGTCTCTTTTCCTCGTCGGTTTCTTTTAACGTAAATTATTTCACCGGGTTCGTATTTTTTATTCATTAATTTTTTATTCTGAAATTCCAATTGTTTCCTCTGTGCGGCTTCTAACTTCTTGCTAATGTCGACGCTTGCTATGCTGAAAATTGTTTCGATAGGTCTGTGCTGTGTTACGGAATGAATCGTATTATTATACTGAAAGACTGCGTTAAATTGTTCTTTTGATATCGTGCTGCTTCTCTCGAGGGCTAAACTCGGACTGATTTCCAGAAGTGTGGAGTGTATTCGTTATATATTTGAATTTTCTGTTGAATGCTCGACTGGTGTGAGTATATACGTCACTCTCTTTTGTGTTGCTTTGAAAATGGTCGCGTTATCTGTTCGGATTGTTTTTGCGAATGGCAATACCTGCGATATTATTTCGTCTATCGTCAGCCTGGTTCCTATCTTATCCGTGATGCATCGTAAATATAGGTGTGGGTAATTATGAGTTTCTTCTAGTAGTAAGGTGCCACAGGGGCACAGGTTCACTAAGATTACCCAACTCGACTGTCACTGTTCCAAAACTCCGATAAGTGAACACAGCAGTTCATCTAGTATTTCTTATTTATTAAGTGTCCAAAAACATAAAAATTTAACATACATATGGAAAAAGATACAGTGTAGTTTGATATTTTATTTTGCACTAGGCGCTGTATGTTTAAGTTAATTATTATATTAATATATTGAAATTGAACTTGGCACAAGATATGGAAAAGTATACAGTGTAGTTTGATAGTTTATTTGCATTAGGCATTGTCAGTTTAAGTTAATTTAATATATTGAAATTGAACTTGGCACAAGATATGGAAAAGTATACAGTGTAGTTTGATAGTTTATTTGCACTAGGCATTGTCAGTTTAAGTTAATTTAATATATTGAAATTGAACTTGGCACAATATATGGAAAAAGATACAGTATAGTTTGATATTTTATTTTGCACTAGGCACTGTCACTTTAAGTTAATTTAATATATTGAAATTGAACTTGGCACAAGATATGGAAAAGGATACAGTGTAGTTCTCGCGTCCTCACATCATCGCAGTTAAACAACGACTGTGTTTGGTGCACGCACCCGCGTGCGTACACTATGTGGGATAAAATCGACCCACACTGGTCGGTGGTTAAATTGCGACTCGCTTACTAAGGGAGAAAATTGGATTACATCCTTCGCTCGAAAACCAATAGGAGAAGATCTTCGCACATCGGTCCCAGCAAGGGTGCGAACACACACACTATAATTACTTCGGTTGCTCAAGCTGTGTGTCCCTCACCGTGCGAACCGGGGATAAACAAATCCAACCTAGGGGAACATTAAACGAAGCGGCTGCAGCTGGGCAAGCCATCGTGTATACAGGACGTTGTATGTTTATGCGATCGGCACCTGCGTACAGCATCTATGCCGATCGTGCACACTTCGCTGGCGACTCAAAGGAGTCGAACTCTCGCTGGTATATTTACATTAAGGAGAATTCGATTTTCCTTGGCAGCTAGTCGCAAGCCATTATGTATTTGTCGGTCGGAAGACCGACCGATGCGCACATAGGTAAAAAGAGAAAAAGGGAATATCTCTTGTATGTGTGCGGCGGAATTCGTTAGGATATATGAGGACCGATATGGTCCGAGTTTTATGTCGGTCGCCTGGTGCTGCAACTGATTAGCTTTTCAGAAACATGATGCGACGCATGCTACCATGTCCCTGGGGGAAATGTTTGTTTGGTGCTAATGCAATTGCATTAGCGAAAAACTATAGATTTAGGTGCTTTAGAAGAAAGTTTTTAAGTGATTAAATAGAAAGGTCAGTAATGGCGTTCAATGGAACTGCCATAATAATTGTTTTCCAGGGTTTTAGGTGGTCTAGGAGTAAGGTGTCTATCGTATTTGCAGGTTAAGCAGGTTTTGCATGTTTTTACGCCCCATTTGCACATCTTCCTCATGTTTAGCCAGAAGTGAGTTTTCGAAAGTTCCACTATATTATTCCTGTAATTCCGGTATGCTCGACCACGCGTTTCTTTAATCAGACGTATCTCGCTGTTCATCTTCATTGGTGAAGTCCACAACTAAATTTGGGGTAAGCATTATTTTGCTGTAATCTAGATTGTCTTTCAAAATTTTCCTTAGGTCGTGCAGGGTAACTTCGCAATGTATAGCGTTCATGTGATCAGGACTCAAACATTTCCTTAACATTTCTACAGTGCTGTCCAAGCTGTTCAACTTTACGCAGTGTCTTCTATAGTCTTTAAATATCAACTTCCAGTACGACTACAGGAAATTGCTTCAACATCGATAACTTATATATATTTGGAGAATACTGTATAATTGAAGGCAATAAAAAAAAAGGTAACTCAAGCAAGGATATAGTTCAATCGGGAGTCGATGGTTCCATTCTTTGGCGACGTGTTATGGTCTGTCGTTTCATTCAACACACGCCTCCCAACAACATTCTGCTCTATAATAGTGGATTCCATGAGCCATCCCATTGGGTCAACTGCTAACACACTACAAACATGCACACACAGTACAAGTCAGCACAAATACACACACACACACCGACCAAAGCGCAAATTAGCAGACACCAAAGGTGTAGTCTGCGTTCACTACCGAACACAAGACCTACCGGTTGTATGATTTCATTCTGCCCTGTCTCCATCCAAGTAGTTAGAGACCGCTTGAACTAACCCTGTAGACACCATCATTAGATACCTCCCCCTTTTTCTTTTTCAGATATTTCATGATCGAGCCCAACACTATTAGGGATGTGGGTGATTCTGGTTGTGGCAAGATGTCCAGAAGCCAGAGACACGACGAAGACACATTTGTCCTTGCCTCGTGTTTAAATCGACCCCCCGCCGCTCCTTTTTTTTGTTGTGTTTCTTGGGTTCACGTTTATTGGATCTCGTGCCGAATCTGTGAATGTCAAAAAGATGTCCGATCGGAGTGCCGACAATTTTTTTTTATCTCTCAGCGGAGGAAAGAGATTCTTTTTGTGCGGAAACAAATTGTTTTATATAACGTATATATATATATATATATATATATATATATATATATATATATATATATATATATATATATTGGCGCAAGGCTAATAATATTGCCCGAAAAAAACAAATTATTATGGAAAATTTAACAAGCCTCGAGACTTGCTAAATAAGGCGAAAAGCGGATCCCGGTTGTGGTGCCGATGATGATGATGATGATATATGTGTGGGGGTGCGTGTTTGATGCCAGCGTATGGCACGGATTCACTACACTCCTGCCGAATTAATCCTTCACGAGAATCATCGTCCGGAATCCGAGCACCAAGGAAGAATTATAAATAAAAGGCTCCGTTACTCTTGATCCGTATGATTTTTATTTTAACGTATTAGGTTGTCTTTATTTTATTTATTCCACTTATGATCTATGAACATTAACGGCTATGGGGCAAGCTGGGTCGCGTGCCCCCGCGTGGTCAAGGCGGTTATCGGAAATTACCGATACGCGCGTTGTGGTAGTTGGAGGACGACTAACTCGAGTCTGTCTGGGAGTAAGAAAAGGAACAAGGGAAATTTATTACTGGTGCGCACTAGCCCGCCAATGTGATTGCGCTCTCTCTTGTGCGCTCTTCGTTTCCCCATGCGCATCGGGGTCAACAAGCGCTGGCGCAGAGTGGACGAAAGGACAAAGCGAGGAGCGCAATAACTCGGGTTGATTTGGCTTAGTGTGCGTGTGGTAATGTGACCTCCGAGGTGTTTCACACTGGGGTAGTGTGGTGTGGTGATTATCCCGGAGGCGCATGGCTATGGAGAGGAAAAAATGCGGAGGGGAGGAAAATGAGTTTTACGCTATTCACCTGGGTAAAGAGATGTTTGATCCCCAGCGAATGGGGGAACTGGGAAAGGGCCAAGTGACGCTAGGGAAATATTATCGCGTGATTCAGTCGAATGTGTCGATAATTTTCCCAAGCGGTTCTGCAATGATGCGACAACTTCGTCCGGCTCAATTTGGTTGTCGCTAATCGACGTGAACCTGGGTTGCCGTACGGCGGAAAAGGGAAGCTAAACTCTTTTATGCGTTGTCCGTAGGGAAAAATGAGTTTAGCTATGCGCCCTTGGAGGTAACATTCTTTGCAGGTGAACAGGTAAGTAGGAGCGAATAGGGTTGGTTTGGCGCGCTGTGAGGCGGTCGAAATTGGATGGGATTGGCCGGGAATGGTGGGTGGTTCTCCGTGTAGTTTAGAGAAACCCCCACATATGTATATATATATATATATATATATATATATATATACATATATATATATATATATATATATATCATCATCATCATCGGCACTACAACCGGTAGCCGGTCTTGGCCTTATTTAGCAAGTCCTGAGGCTTGTTAAATTTTCCATAATGATTTATTTTGTCTGGGCAAGGTCATTAGTCTTTCGCCAGGGGCTCCCCGACGGGGAATCGAACCCCGGTCTCCCGGGTGACAGGCGGGTATACTAACCACTATACTATCGAGGAACATACATAAATTATATTAAAATTGGTATAAGAAATGATAACCAATAAACATAGCAGGTGTTATATATATATATATATATATATATATATATATACACAAGGGTGTCCTGAAAAGTTCCCGACCTAACAAAGATACAAGACATTTTTTCTTAAATTTTTTTATATTTTTCTACATAGTCTTTTTGTAACTTTACACACTTCTCCCAGCTGTTACGTGGTAACTTCCCCTCGCCGCCCTTGTCTCGGCGAGAAATGTATGGAAATTAACCGACATACATAACAGGTAACCGTTCAACAATTTTGAACTGAACCTAAATACAATTAGACTAAAATTAAGTGACTACAAAACACAACGTACATTGTGATTTACACATACGAGTATAATAAATAAAAATATTTACAAAATAAATTAAACATATTCACTTAAACACTTTTTAAGCATACATGATCATCATCATCATCGGCACTACAACCGGGAGCCGGTCTTGGCCTTATTTAGAAAGTCCTGAGGCTTGTTAAATTTTCCATAATGATTTGTTTTTTCCGGGAAAGGTCATTTAGTCTTGCGCTAGAGGCTCCCCGACGGGGAATCGAACCCCGGTCTCCCGCGTGACAGGCGGGTATACTAACCACTATACTATCGAGGAACATACATAAATTATATTAAAATTGGTATAAGAAATGATAAGCAATAAACATAGCAGGTGTTACGCACAAAACCCTCCACCCCTGATTACCTACGTCAATATCAAACAAATTGAACTACACGTTCAATTTGCTCATATTGAATTTAACTTGAATCCAAGACGTGAAAGAACGAACCATATGTTCAACACCCAAAATCCCCTGGATCCAAATCTGTGAACCAGATGACCAACTTTCAAGTAAAGGTTTGTTTACCCAAACCATTTCCCACAGGGAACATCTTTTTCCATTCTCTATCTTTGTAGTCATAATTTTTTTTATTGTCCCTCTTTCTTCTTTTCTGCCAGAAAATTAATTCTTTTTTGCCTTTCTTGTGTAATTTTTTTGTATCTTTGATTTTTCTCATCGTATTCTCTGTTCGGGACCGTTTCTTTCCTTTTTCTTTTGGCGTTCTTTTCTTTCATTCTTAAATTTAATCGGGAAATTGTCTTTCATTGCTCTCATCTCCCGCCCTAATAGTACTTGGGGTTTTTCTCTGCAAAATAACTGTTCACGAAGGTGATTGACTCCTCATTTGACGAAAATCTCTGTCCACCGAGCGCAATTTTTATATTAGGGAACAAAAAGAAGTCGCTTGGGGCTAGACCTGGTGAGTAAGGCGGATGGTCAAGCAGTTCAAACCGTAATTCGTGGATTTTCGCCATGGTAAACGCTGATGTGTGAAACGACATGTTGTGTTGGTGAAACAGGATTTTTTTTTCTGCAAATGTAGCCGTTTTTTCGCAATCACTGCCTTCAGTTGGTCAAGTATGATGCGTAGTATGCTCCTGTAATGGCTTTTCCTTTTTGAAGATAATCGATTGAGATAACTCCGACTGCAACAAAAAAACAGTCGCCATCACTTTCCCAGCTGAAAAAATAGTTTTTGCTTTTTTTTTTGGAGCCGATTCCCTCTTTGCAGTACACTGTTTTGACTTTATTTTTGTTTCGGACGTATAATGGTGTATCCAAGTTTCATTGCCAGTAATTAATCGGCGCCAAAACTAGGATTTATTGCGCTTAATTAGAAATGTTCATTCGAACTTGTTTTTGATCTAATGAGCAAACGCTGCACTCAACGCGCGGACAACTTTCTCATGCCTTTTGATATTTTCATAGCTTCTGCTTTCTCTCTCACTTTAATTCGGCGGTCGTCTATCACCATTTGGTGAACTTTAGCGATGTTATCGTCAGTTGTTGCAGTTTTTGGACGTCCCGGACGTTTATCGTCTCCCAAGCTCTCACGGCGACGTTAAAATTCAGCTGCCCAAACTTTCACTTTGGTAAATGATTGTGCAGACTCCCCATACACAGAGTCCAATACATCTTTGATTTACGTAGTGGTATTGCCTTTCAAAAACAAACATTTAATGACAGCTCGATACTCAATTTTGTCAATTTTCACAAAAACACTTGTGGTTATTCTAGTACCAACGTGGGTATTTGTATATTTAGTCCTTAGTGGTAAGGTGCCTCCGGGGCACAGGTTCACCGCTATACCCAGTCGCTGCTTTTCCGCTCGAAAAAATAAAACTCCGTATGACTCCTTTTTCTTCATTTAATATTAGTTATGAACACAAAGAATTATTCACAACAGAAACTAATGTCGAATGTTAACTTATTTAATGTAATGATATTTGAGAAATATTCACACAGAAACTAAATGGCGTATGTTCAACTTATTTAATTGAACAACAATTGAGAATCCGATACGATCCGTTTAGGCTTCCACTTGGTAACTTTAAAAATGAAGGAGGACCCTTTTAATCAAACTACACTGGCTGATTACTCGTCTCGACTGTAATTATTTAACGTGGAGGCACGACTTGACTCCACGGAATCCGTAACACGAGTAACTTTGTGGCGGCTCTTGCGAACGCCACCACTCACCTGCTTACCTACCACCAGGTAACCCCTTTTTCATAAGCGTTCGGCTCCGAAAAATCGTGTACTTACCTGCATTAGCATTTCTAACAACCACAATGTCTGCTGATACGAAAACTGTATCAGCAATAACAGGCATTCCCCAAAATAGAAATACGTAAATTACCTAAAAGCACGACATGAAGACCTGGCGCAACGTAGTTGCAATAAGCATGAAACTTTATGTCGTAAGCAAACATGGGACACCTGCACATCGATCTGGTAAAAACAACAACCAACGATTTGATGTAGCAGAATAACCATCCAAGACATTATGCGGTTGCGCAAGCCTGCGACTAATTCCCAGAATTACCAAGCAGCCGCGCAAGAAACGAAACCCACAACGCATGCCCTTAAAAGGACACATCTCTAATTGAATACAAATACAAGAGATATAACGCATGCCAGAGTAAAGATACATCAAGTCGCACGTATGGGTCACCCGGGCGACCTCTGATATTAAACAAATATCTTCGAAAAAGCCACGCACATAGCGCCCATCACTATGAACATGAATGCCGGCTCCTGGGGTGACTTACACGGACCAGGGCAAATGTGTTGATCGTTGCCTTGGCTGTGTGAGAGTACATCACCAGGAGTAGATCTCCGCATGAGTAGTTCGTGGAGAAATGGTTGCGCCTGTGTTGGTGGCAAGTAAACCAACCCCTAAGGCTGGAGCAGATACGAAGTCAGTCTAGAGTGTCAATCGACAGCGTTGTTTCGTGCGGAAAAGATAGATTGTGATAGCCAAAATAATGGTCCAAGGAACCACGGGTTGCGCAGTATATTGCTGTGAATTGTATGGCGGGCTGATTTTCGAAGAAAAGGCAAATTGCATTGATTAGTGACTGAGTAACTTTTGTACTGTGCGTGGTGCCGTGTTTATCTGACTAACTGATTCCCAAGTGTATTCAAAATAACAATTAATCATCATATTTTTAATATACCACTGTTATTCATAAGTGTACAAAATAACATTTAATCATCATATTTTTAACATACAACGGTTATTCCTAAGTGTATTCAAAATAACATTTAATCATCATATTTTCTAATATACCACTGTTATTCATAAGTGTATTCAAAATAACATTTAATCATCATATTTTTAATACTCAACTGATATGTTTAAGTGTATACACCGCGATAGATATTATTTCCTTTTAACAATATTCAAGTAGACATTAAGAAAGCTATTAATTTCATTGGATTGAAACCCGCGTTGATGTTGTGATTAATAAAATTAAAGCAAAGGACAGAATCGAAGAATGTGTTTTTAATAGTCACCGCGGGTAGAGCTGTATCAGCGACAGGGCATTTCATTAGACGCTCTTCCGCTTAATTATCGACGGAACCACCATCGAACCCTTAATACTCAAGTGGTTGACGATAGAGTGCGCGATACTATGGTGGTAGGAGTAAAACAGTGCTAAGGACAGCAGCAGACTTACTAATACCCCATAACTTCAGCCATCGAAGCGACAGCACACCAAAATTCCATCCATCGCTTCGATGACCATATATGGTAAGATTCTCCTTAGCATCGGCACATAGGGCGCGAAACATAAACGATGTTGTGGCGCGAAGTAAAACCGCGAAATTAACAATGGAGAAAAAAGGCCAGCAAATGGAGGAGGACAGAGAGCGCCCCTCCCCCCACAATTTTAATATGTATGGGGCAAACAATTCGTTCACTTCTCTTCCATCCTCAGAGTCTGAGGATGAAGAAGAGGAAATAACTGAATTGGAGGCGAAACTTGCGATGGCAAGAGCCCGTCTAGAAGAGAGACGCTGAAAAAAAAAAATAGCGGCACTCGAAAAAGAAAAAGACACCGAACAACAACAAAAGCCGAAGCCAAAAGTCGGCCAACAGCAACAGCAACAACAACATCAACAGCAACAATCAACACAAAATCGACCACAGCAAGCAACAAAACAGCGGCAAAGCAACAATAACAACCAAAAAATAAAGATGCCACCAATCAACACCATAGATATTGAGTGTAAGGAATTGGTAAGTCTTTGTAAGCCAGCGATAGGTAACAATTTTGTAGTTAAAAGACTGGCTGGTAATAGGCATGCCATTCAAACCTATGCGGTGTCAGAGCACGAACAAATTAAAGAGGTCTTAAAAGGGGCCACCGCGGAATTCTACTCGTTCAAGCCGAAATAAACAAAGAGCGTAACGGTTCTATTAAAGGGTGTCGACCCTGAGGTGGAACCGCAGGCTCTGCTCGAGATGCTTCAAAAGTTGAGGCACGACGATCTCGAGTTTATCTCCGTAAAACCGTTCACTACAACCAAGGCAAGAAGGGAAAACCGCAAGCTACCCATCTTTTTGGTTCAACTAACGCCCAGCAGCAGAATTGGTGGTCTAAGAAAGATTACAGTCTTGGATCATCAAAGGGTCACATGGGACAAGTTAAAAAAAGGCAGAGACATCCTGCAATGTGTCCGCTGCCAAAGGTTTGGTCACGCGGCGGCGAACTGTGAAATGCAGCACCGTTGTGTAAAATGCGGAAAAGACCATAAGGCAGAAGAATGCCCTCTGGGAAAAGAAAGGGTAGAAGACAAAGCCCTTCTAAAGTGCGCAGTGTGCCGGAATGAGGGACACCCCGCTAATTATCAAGGATGTCCCAAATTCCGAGAAATAATGGCAAGAAGTGTGACCCGGCAAAAAAACACAGAGCCAGCTCGTACTACAACAATGCCCGTAACATCGCAGCGGTCGTACGCACAAGTTGCGTCGGGTGGGAGACCATCAAACCAGGCTACAACATTGGTAGCCACAAATACTCCCACACAGACTGAAACAACCTCGCAAGCAGACGTGCCACGGTTCTGCTTAATCTGCAGAGACAGATGACACAGCTGCAAAATCAAATAAACGAGATCTACTCGTACTTGCCCAATCTAAACAAAAAGTCAATATAAACCCTCTAACCACAACATAAATAAAAGCTCTTGTCGTGAATGTAAATTCACTAATAAGAACTGAGAGAAGAGCCAATCTTTTCAACCTGTTGCAAGTTGAACAGCCTGATGTACTTCTGGCGGGGGAAACAAAGTTAAACCAGAGACAGAAGATATGGCATAAAAACTACGATATCATACGAAGAGATCGACCTAACTCCTCTCAAGGGCGGGGGGGTGTCGCAATCTTTATTAGAAAAGGGATCCCTCATAAAGTTATATATAGTGAACAAGTGCGCAGGTTCCGGGTGCTGGAAGCCTGTATCGTACGCATACCCCTTCAGCAAGGGAGGGGTTTGTATGCGATTGCGGTCCACGCACCTGAGGAGCACCAACATAATCTATTTATAGCAGAGCTCGAGACTCTCTTCCGATGCTTACAATTGCACCTGGGCAAAAATTACTTTATCCTAGGGGGAGATATGAACGCCAAGCATAGAAATTGGGGAAATCATATATCTAATGCCAGAGGAAATCAGTTGGCTGGCTGGTTAGATCAATTTCATATTGAATATACAACTGACGTGCTAGCTACCGAATATCCATCGTTCCCTAGAGGTAGATCGTTCTTAGATATCTTGCTAATCGACTCACGACTGAGATTACTTAACACCAATAGACGAAACACAAACTGTTTACGGAAAATTGAATACGACAGTGACCACTGTGCATTCACGGCAGTAATAGAGCTTCCGAACGAGCTCGCAGATCTGGAGGAATTCGTGATCCCGCAACCCTATAACTATGGGGCAATGCGATGGCCGCGGTTCACCAGATCATTAACAAGAGAACTTCGTTCGAATGACTTTAATCTGCCAGTAAACAGAAACCTGACTAATGTCGAAATCGACAAATACATTCAACAAATGGACGAAACCGTAAAACGAACAATAGACAAAACCATTCCCAAAAAAACAGTTACAGATCACACTAACATGTACAGAAACGCAACAATAAACGCACTCCACAGGGAAAAGAGCAGACTGCTATCGAAATTAAAACAATTACACAGACAGTTTACAGACAGACAAGACCAGGAGATAATATCACTGAAATCCCGATTAAAAAACCTCCAACAATTACTTAAAGCTAATTATAGATTAGCAACAAATTTGTATTGGAACAACAGAATTCGAGCTATAAAAACTAATAACCCGAATATGTTCCCACAAATAAATAAAATATTCAGGAGAAATAATCAAAATGAGATTCAGTGTCTCCAAATCCCACGTACTCAGGTAAACAAGCAGCTGCTAACCAACATTGGCATAGATGCAGAGAACGCTATCCTCAATGGTGAGCTCTTCGTGATCGAAGATCGTTTGGAAAAGGTGAACGCTTTGGGAGCTGTCTTTCAGGAAATGTACAAGGTGAATGAAAGCATTCACCGAAATCACGACCTGGAGGACAGAGTTCTACTCAATCACCTGCACCTCCGGAATGAAATTTCACTTTGGCAATCGGAGAATCCGGGTTTTACCGAATTCAGTGAAGATAATCTGTCAATTGACATTAATGCCAATGGTGTAGTGGCTAATGGCCTTCTAATAACAAGGGAAGGAATCCAGAGTATCTTCGACTCATTAAGAAGCAAAAAGTCAGTGGGAATAGATGGAGTACCTAACATCGTACTCAAGAACCTGCCCCCAATGGAAATAGATATATACACGGTCCTGTTTAACAACACGTTGAATAATGCATATTATCCCGCGCGTTGGAAAACGGCTATTATTCAGCCCATCGCAAAAAAGGGCAAAGACTGCACTAACCCAATGAACATGCGTTCGATAAGTTTACTCCCAAGCATCAGTAAAGTATTTGAAAAAACCATTAACAAAGCTGTATTTAAAATGGGTAGACGACAACAGCATTATTCCAAATAAGCAGTTTGGCTTTAAGGCGGGTCATGAAACCACACATGCCGCAGCTAAACTGGTCTCCGACATACAATGGAATAAATGTAGGAACCAATGCACAGGGGCCTGTCTGATCGACTTGGAGAAAGCCTTTGATACCGTCTGGATCGAAGGGTTGTATTACAAACTGGTCAGACATGGCATACATAAGCCTTTACTATATGTACTTTACGATATGTTAAAGGACAGGAGGTTCGTGGTCAAAAGTGGTAATGCGACCTCTAATAAAACGTATAATATCAAGAATGGCTTGCAACAGGGCGCGGTACTCTCTCCGATTCTTTTTAACATTTACATTAGCGACTTATTAGAAGCACTTCCGCAGGCTATTGCGTACGCAGACGATCTCATAATTTACAGAACAGCTCCGAAAGTTGCGATCATAAATAGGTTAATACAGCGAGACTTCAACAAAGTGCAGCGCTATTGCAATGACTGGAAACTTAAGATCAACTTCCAGAAATGTGAAGCCATCCTATTTAGAACTCCATTATATAAAGCCACGTACGACACAAGGAAAAACCGGCGAAAACTAGTTATCGTGGGACCGCATGGAGATAAACTGGAAACCAAGAGTTTAGTTAAATACCTGGGCATCTGGCTAGATCAATATCTGTATTTCAACAGACATGTAGAGGCTGCTATGCTCAAAGCGAGGAAAACTTTTGCTATGACAAGGAGGCTATTTCACAGTAGCCAACTTGACAGCAAGGTAAAAGTCATATGCTACATGACGCTAATCAGGCCAATGCTCATATATGGTTGCCCAGTATGGTTCAACATAGGTCCAAATTTGATGGAAAAGATTCAGGTGTTCGAAAGAAAGTGTCTCAGAAGTTGTCTCAGATTATATCGGACACCGGAATCGGACTATAAAAAGTATTACTCGAATGAGACTTTATATAATGAAGCGTACATAAATAGGGTGGATAATTTTATGAGTAAATAAATCAGAGGACATATTGCGAGAGCAATAAGCTCGTCCAATGACCTAATTTTCGGGGCCTATTATCCAAACACCTTGTACTATGAGAGCGTGCATCGCAACGGCTTTGTTCCACCAGAGGCGTTCCTTGACTTGGATATGAAAGGGCTTATACAGGATAGATCCGGAATTCCGCTGATCTATCATGTAAGTAGATCATCTGTAGACGGGCGATTGTGCTACGGCCGGGAAGTAGCGCGCACCGAAGAAGAGCTCCTGCGCTTCAGTAGAGCTATCTCCCACAGAGACCGGGACGATAGTATTAGACAGCGTCAACAGTTCTGGTGGTTGAATGGCATATAAAGACCTGGATACCAAAGTCGGTATAGAATCATAGTATCATCAGCTAGCTTACATAGACTTAGCTTTTCTAGAATTAGGGTAGTATAAGATTTAAGTTAAGTTAGGTTAAGTGCTTTTACCAAAAAAAAAAAAAAAAAAAAAAAAAAAAAATATATATATATATATATATATATATATATATAGGTAAGTTAAGTAAGTTAAATTTTAAGAAAAAAAAACAAAAAAAAATTGACAAAGTTTTTCAAATTTTTCTTTGTATTTCAACTAATTATCAGTACTGCCACAAAGTTCTGTCGCCGAAAGGCAAATTATACAAATGTTAAGTAATGTTTAGCTTAGAGCGTCTGCGAAGGACCAGTAAGTTATTATATAAGATAATTAAGCTAGAATTTAAGCATTTTTTGTCTAGCCTTTAATTTAGAAATTAAGAATATAAAAATAAAAATAAAAAATGTTTTAAAAATGACACAAACAGAAAAAATGACATAAACGATGTTTGCTTCTGTTGCTCATGGTGTGTGTGTGTGTGTGTCCACAGTATGCGGACCGTGGATCATCAAATCCCTAAGGGTAACACCATGAGCAATGATCTGTAGCTGGGCGAGTCATCCTGAAAGGGCGCCCGCATGTTTACATTAAGTAATAACGCACACGATGATTGTGTCATCGCACCGATGATGGTGGGCTACCCAGGATACTCGTGTGCATGTTAAAGATGCTGCAGAATTTGCTTCCGACGTCTGGGCGTGAGATAAAGGAGCATGCTTCGTTGGTTGGATAACTTACTGTGTATTGGGGTACATGCTATGATCTTCGCGCAGGTGCGTAGTAGGGTAAGTATATGTGGGTAGCGCCGAATGGGTTTCCTGGATGTATGCTGCGTTTATAATTTCTAACCAGCAATTTGATGATGCAACATACAACCGGTTAATTGCTTTCAGGGAATTAATATTTGTTGCTGATGAAATTTTATGTCAGCTAGAATTAATGCTTCAGGTATTTCTGATAGTATACGTACGACTATGGAAGGAAGTACACGCTTTTTATGTATTTAAGGAACTGTTTCCTTATCATAGGTTGTACGGTAAGTAGTGGCGTTCAGTGGAACTGCCACAATACTTGTTTTATATCGTTAGGTTGGAACTTTTTACCTGGTTAATGGAAAGTTGAGCAGTGACGTTCAAGGGAACCGCCACACACTCACATCGACATTTTATTGACAAGTGCTGCTATCTTCACGTTGAGGTCGGAAACTTTTCAGCCTACCCTCGTATATATATATATATATATATATATATATATATATATATATATATATTTTTTTTTTTTTTTTTTTTAATATTTTTATTAACATGTTATTAATCCTTTTGTAACTATTGAAACTAATTATATTATTCCTTTTGAGACTGTTGTAACTAGAAACTTGATATTATAATTTATTTTATTTGTTCTTTGAAAACTTGTTATTAATCCTTTTGTAACTTGCATCTTGATATTTTAATTTATATTATTTGTCGTTTGAAAACTTGTTATTAGTCCTTTTGTAACTATTGAAACTAATTATATTATTCATTTTGAAACTGTTGTAACTAGAAACTTGATATTATTTTTTATTTTATTTGTCCTTTGAAAACGTGTTATTAATTCTTTTGCAACCATTGAAACAAAATGTTTTTTTTTTGCAACTGTTGTAACTTAATTTCCTTTATTTATCCTTTGAATAATTTTATTTTAATTTATTTTATTTGTTCTTTGAACGAACCGCACACGCACACGACTCCATAAAAAACGTCTTTCTTTTCTCTTTTCTTTAATTTTTTTACTTTTTGGAGCACACGAACCGTATTCTTTGACAACTTACTTCAGAAGAAAGAATCCTCGTGTCGCTATCTGCATATCCTTTGTTGGCTATCCTGCTTGGCTTCTTTTTCAGACAGGAAAAGTCATTGGGAAACTATTTGTGCATTCAGTCTATAATATTTGGGACCCTTAAGCCGTACCAAATATTATCTACTATTGGGATCTAGGGGTGTTATTTTATTTTAATTTTTCTCTATTGCATGTTGGGAATAATCTATTGTATTGGTAAAGTGGGGTTTTGGTAATGGGGAAGGATATGCAGATGGCAGGATTTTATGTATTTTGTGAGGAGGGGGGGGGGGGGGGGTGGTAATTAAACGCTTTCAATTATGTAACACTGTTCCACATTTAGTTTACAGTAAAAATATCTTTACTTCTCTGAAATAAACAAATGGGTCTACTCTGCAGCATTGTAAGTACCCCTTCGTAAATGTTCTTCAAACATTAGGTGACATTAATTTGGATCGTTTAAATTGAACTTGGAATTAATATCTGGGTGTTGTGAGACTACAGAACTTGCCAATTGTTTCCTAATATGCATTCATAAAAGAGACATTGTGTCAAAGCTCGGAAAACATGGTAGTGAGTCTGGTCATGAAACCAACAATTTTTTTTTCATTATATACTTCTTAATAAATGCAGTATGCAATCATTATACCAAAACATTGATGAAAACAAAAATTAACATAAGTGGAAAAATATCCACCCCAATTAGAAATAAATCATCATCATCGGCACTACAACCGGGAGCCGGTCTTGGCCTTATTTAGAAAGTCCTGAGGCTTGTTAAATTTTCCATAATGATTTATTTTTTCTGGGCAGGGTCATTAGTCTTGCGCCAGAGGCTCCCCGACGGGGAATCGAACCCCGGTCTCCCGGGTGACAGGCGGGTATACTAACCACTATACTATCGGGGAGCTCATTAGAAATAAATACATTACAATTTATCGGGCTACTGTTTGCCATATTCTAATAGAAAATCAATCGGAATAATTTTTACTAACAAAAGACGGCGCCAATCGCTTTGCAAATTAGAATAGTACATATTTTAAGTTTTCCCTGCTTCTATTTACTGAACTGGGTGACCTGCTTTTTGAAAAAGCAAATGCGAGATGAAATTGAATAAGTCAAATAAATAATGAAAAGATAAAAAACACGCGTGTCAACCTTGAGCATACAACTAGCGTACGTCACTAAATGCTTGAAAGCTTTCCATTGGAAGGATATTTAGGATGTAAAGGCTAACGTTTACCATAAACAACCCATGAACATGACGGGTACATCGCCATTCAGCTCTTCAAGCTTTCACTTCGGAGCGTTTCCATTCAGCTATTGAATTTAATGCATACATAGGATGGTAAACACACAAATACCTTGGTATCAAATTTATTTGCGTAGCATATTTTACTTCGCTACAAAAAACTCTCCCACAACTCGTCCAGATATTTGCCTCCTACAAAGCAAATCTTCAAAGTGGGTCCTTACACAACCCTGACGTTTCATTTTTACTGTTCGACATGTGAATCCTCACCCCCACACATCGCCGAGAAATTTATACCTGTAATTGACGGATAAGCTCTCATCTGTACATAAAACTCGACTCTTCAGCAAGGCATACTCTCCGCACTCCGGCGCAATACAAGCGACTTTTACTCAAACCGCATACTTATGCAAACAGCAAATTGCTTGCTGAACCTACTCCTCGTGCATACTTCCCAACAATACTGTGTGGATGCGTACTATACATGCTACACACGCCCGTGCGCATAACCTCGGCCACTGATTGTAGGAGCCTCATCTGCGCTTCCCTTTTCTTTCATCTTCGCAGCGATTAAACATAAATCTGACGTCCATTTACCTGCGGACTGTTCCGCACGCAGAATACTGCGTGCGCATTCGTAAAAATAAAGAGAAAAAAAAACAATATATACATGTTTGCATCGGAGAAAATAACCAGAAACGTTGCTTTACATATACGTGCGAAAACCTTCTGCAAGCATTTACCGAACACGAGCTGATAGCCGAGCATGCAGAGGTACTATGCGAGTGTGTGAGTTAACGTATCAAACATAATATTGACACGTGATGCTGGTTTCTAGCCACAGGTGAGAGCTTAATTCAGGTAAAACTCAAAGTGTGCGGAGGTGGAAAATCCTCTGAAATTGCGAAAGCCAGCATTAGAAAGCAAACCATCGTAGATGGCAGCTGTTTGATGTGTGTGCCCGTTATTAAGTGTGTGCGTTCAGCCAATTACAGTGCAGCTAAAAAGTAAAGTGTCAATGTGTCGCGTTAACAGTATTGTAGAATGCATGACATTCAACAAAATAGGTTGCTCGGGTCGATTTGTTGACAAAGAATATAAAGTTCTATACATTTATTAATTTTAAATTTGATAAAAATCACATTTATTTAAAAAATATAGAAAGCAGTTTATATTGTATTTATACATACATGCATTGATCATGGCATTAATTAATTTCTTTTTCATAAAGTTTATAAGAATAATAATATTTTACATTTCCTTTTAATGAAAAGCTAATCTATTTTAATAATAATATTTCATCAAAAAGAATTTTAATTTTTATGTTATGTTTTTATTAAACTGGCCCTGTGAGTAGGGCGTTAGAATATACTCACAGCTAGGCCAGCTTGTCGTAAGAGGCGACTAAAGGCCGAGTGGTAGCCGGGGTCCCAACGCCCTGTGCGCCCGGTGATATACCATCCCATCAAGCCTTAGGCTCCGTGAAATGGTTGGGAGAAATCCCTGGCCATCTTTCGGAGCTTGGCTGATGGACCGGTTCGAGAAAAGGTTGGTTAGGTGGTAGTCAGTCCCAAGGTGAGATACCACCCCGTCACGCTGTACATTCCGCGATATCGCCGAGAGAAATCTTCGACGGTGTTTCGGATGTGTGGCTGATGGCCCGGACTGACACGTGGATAAGTCATGATGGTGCCTTCTGATATAAAGAATTCCGGAGGTAAACTAGTCTCCCATTCGGATCTCCGAGGGGGACTATACCAGGGGGAACATCATGCAGATATCATGATAAATAATGGAACTCTGAGAGGTTCGTCATCGCATAACCGGGCTCGCTCTCGAGGCTCGGCCCACGCTCGACTGGTGACGGCATTTTGTAACATCAAGGGCATCGGTTTCACCAATACCAATGTAAACGCCGTCCACCAATATTTGCAAGCAACGAAATCTGATATCCTTGCCCTAACTGAGACCCAGGTCGATTCGTCAACTGATTCGGCATATCTTCGTTGCTCAGGATACGACTTGCATTCGAAATTCCGTTTTAATGGCGGAGTCTGCGTTTTCGCGCGGTCCAATCTGGCTTGCCAGAGGCTGGAGGTGTTGGAACCCAATAATATGGACATCATATGGTTGAGGGTCGTGCTGAGGAATTCCGTTAAATTTCTTTGTTGTCTTTACCGCTCCCCGAATGACGATCGACCGACGACATTTTTCGAACATCTTTCATATACCGTCGACTGGATACAGAGCAACCACCCAGCTTCTGAAATTGTTGTCCTTGGCGATTTTAATGTGCACAATTCCGGCTGGTTATTACATTCTAACAGAACCGACGAAGCTGGGAGTCTGGCGGAGATGTTTGCTGTATGCCACAACTTGACTCAACTCGTAGGGGGAACCAACGCGAGTGCCGGATGTCCGATGCGATTATGCGAACACCCTGGATCTGTTTTTGACATCCGAACCGAGTATTTATACCGTAGAGGTTTCTGCGCCATTGGGAAACTTAGATCAATGCTTGGTATCTGTCGCGCAAGTACTTGCATATCAAGCGAAAAACCGACCTAGGCAGCTTCGCCATGTATGGAAGTATGGGGCTGCTAACTGGGACGATTTGCGAGATTTCTTCGCATCCTTTCCATGGTCGGAGGTGTGCTTCGGAAACTCTGATATTAACGCTTGCTCGGAGTCGGTATCAGAGATTATTCTTCTGGGGATGGAGATGTATATTCCACCTTTTGACACTTATAACCGATATATGGACATCTGCGATTGAGCGGCATGGTGAGTTAAGGGCGGTCGCATTGGATATCTCCAAGGTTTTTGACCGCGTCTGGTACGGGGCATTGCTGAGCAAACTTCGTTCATATGGACTTTCTCAACAGCTTTCCGACTGGACGAGGAGCTTCCTCGATAATCGATCAATCCGGCTTGTTATGGACGGCGAGTGTTCGGATCTGTATCCTGTTAATTCGGGGGTGCCTCAAGGTTCTATTTTGGCTCCAACCTTGTTCTTGCTTCACATAAATGATTTGTTGGAGACAACGGATAACAAAGTGTTCAGTTTTGCGGATGATAGTACGCTTGTTTCCTCCTTTTCGAGTGATCGGCCGATTGGTGCATCTACGTCGCACGAGCTGAGATGTAGACAGATTGACTCTCTGAATCGGGATCTGGATAAAATCGTGCAGTGGGGAAAGGCCAATCTCGTCGACTTCAATGCAACGAAGACCCAGTATACAACATTCACAAAGAAAACTGGATCATCGGTTCCACAGTTGATGATGAACTTCCGGGCCCTCGAGGCTGGGGAAAGTTTGAAATTGCTCGGTGTCACGGTCTGTGGGAAAGTATCATTGCATAAACACGTATCGGGTATCGCCAGATCAGCCCCAGGAAAACTGAGCTATCTTTTTAGGGCCAAGAAATATTTTACTCCGGCCCAACTTCTTCTCCTATATAAATCCCAAATTAGATCCGCGCATGAATACTGCTCTCATGTTTGGAGCTCGGCTCCTAAACATACCCTCGACCTACTTGAGAGCGTACAGAGACGAGCGATCCGCCTGATCGGGGAGTCGGCGCTGACGTCGGGACTACAGTCGCTAACACATCGAAGGTGCGTACCCGACCTCTGTCTGTTTTATAGATATTATCACGGGTGGTGTTCTTCGGAGATTCTTGTTCCACGCAATTCGGTTTATACGCGCTCCACAAGACAATCCAACGGATCGCACCCGTTTGTGGTTCATCTCCCGACGCGACGGCGCGAACATCCCTGTATCAGAACACGTTCCGTTACAGAGCGGGGAAGCTGTGGAACTGCCTTCCCACGCGAGTGTTCCCGGAGCGTTACAACCTGCAACTGTTCAAAAAGAACTGCAACAGTTATTTGATGGCATCTCGGGGCGCCCACTCGGCGCTGTAGGTTCGCCTCTCCCGAGAGAGGTCTAATAATAATAAAAAAAAAAAAAATAAATAAAAAAAAAAAAATATATATATATATATATATATATATATATCTTCATCATCATCATCGGCACTACAACCGGGAACCGGTCTTGGCCTTATTTAGCAAGTCCTGAGGCTTGTTAAATTTTCCATAATGATTTATTTTGTCTGGGCAAGGTCATTAGTCTTGCGCCAGGGGCTCCCCGACGGGGAATCGAACCCCGGTCTCCCGGGTGACAGGCGGGTATACTAACCACTATACTATCGAGGAGCCCGTATATATATATGTATATATATATATGTATATGTATATATATACATATATATATATATATATATATATATATATATATGTATATAGATATATATATATATATATGTATATATATATATATATATATATATATATATAAATAAATTAGCAGTTCAAGTGTGTTATAGTGTTGCAGGTTTTCTTGCACACAATATATATATATATAAATAAATTAGCAGTTCAAGTGTGTTATAGTGTTGCAGGTTTTCTTGCACACAATAAATAGTAAAGGGTGGGCCATACATTTTTGCACATTTGAAACATGAACGTGTAGTAAAAAAATTCTACACATAACTTATCACTAAACCCATTGTGACTGATCTATACAATAGGACGATAATGGATGGACTTCCGGTTCCTTGCCTTGTTTTTGTTCGAGCAGTCACGGCGGGTGGACGTTCATTTCCTCCTCCATCATGAATTGTTCGCCGCGTAAAACACTGAACCAAAAGAACGATAAGGTAAACAAATCTAGGATAAAACGGACGCACTGGCAGAAAAGCACAACCGAAACTCCGAAACAAAACGCCGACAAAAGTAATAATGAAACACTGGTTTAGCTAGTCCTTTAATTTCATTATTTTATTAATCCATAAGTCTTATTGATATGCCGCCACACTAAATTATATGTAAGAACACGGACTTGAATTATTTATATGACTCGCGCGTGTTAAGTGTGTCAGTGACGTCATAGACAAAGATGAGGTACATGAGGTCATTGATGCACTCAAATCAAAAAACGCTATCCAATTCTAAACTCGAATAACCCCCAGAACGACAATCCAATTAATTGCATATTTCGGCACGAACTATGGCGCAAATCGATGAAGAAATATCGGCTGACGCTTCAGTACAAAGCAATTGCGAATTTAAGTTGAAATGCGGAAATTAGGTCATTGCAAATCGAAATTGCATTATCGTCATCGGGAGGTGTTGACCCCGAGGTGACGAGAAGTGGTAGGAACAAGATAGGAAGGTAGTCCGAGGTTGGTCGCGAAGAGAGTTGAGTCTGTGGTTGGTCAAGGAGTCTGATTTTGATCGTTAAAGCAATCGAGTCTGGTGGAGAATCTTAACGTTAAGTAATTGAGTCTGGTGATGAATCTTGAAGTAAAAGTAATCGAGTCTGGTGGTGAATCTTAAAGTACCGTAATTGAGTCTGGTGGTGAGTCTTGAGAAAAATATATAAATCGAGAAAGTCCAAGAAGTAGGATTGAATTGCGGATGTTAAAATTGTTAGGGCAGTTCGTGTACCTATATGATTTCTAAAGAAAAGTAACTGAAGATTAGAAAGAAAACGAAAATAGAAAATACTGCAAAGTAAAGATAAGTAAGGTACGAACTAAACTTTTGCTAATAAGTGAATTGTAATAAAAAAAAATAATGTGTATACTAATCTGGTACTCTAATGGAATTGTGGAAATAAATTATTGCTAGTAAGTAAGTTGTAAAAACAAAGGGTGACGTTGATAAGTGAAAAATAAAGAAAGTGTTTACATTTATTTTTGGTACGTCGTAAATTAAGAAAACACAACAAACTTTCACCACACCTTGAACCGTCTTAATTTTTGAAAATATCCTTATTTATTCCTGTCTATAGGAATATAGCCTTTCACTTATTGTTTTCGGTAGGAAAATTGACAATATAAAAACGGCACACGTTAGGATACAATGAAAGTGTCACTATGAGGATAACCGTCTCAGTCTCCGTATTTACTGTCCGCACTTCCACGTGATAAACACGTTTCCGATGTCCCTAGTGAGGGACGCGCCTGCGCGCGTTGAATTGCTGTGCGTTGAACGAATATATACGTTTAAGGTGTTTGCCTTTGGTGGCAGTCCGGTCAATGTACTCCGGTTAACTCGCGTATTTTAAAAGGTTTAACTTCGGGTCTAACAGTTACTTTCTCGTTTTATCGCGCAGCGTAGATCAGCCACCTCATCGAGGTTCTCTATGTAGGCTGATTCATTTTTCTTCTGGAGATGATTCTATTCACCCCATAGTTCTCTTTTCCCTTTCGTTTTCCTTGTCCTGGTGATTCTCTCTCAATCGAGAATCTCTCCACCAGGGAAGATCGCACTCACACATATAGACGCGGAGGTTGCCGTATCTGTGGATACGTGGGGTTGTTGACACCAGTATGGATGTCACCTTTGGTCAGGTGAAAAGGTGGACTTTGGGGACATGTGTCTGTAGGCACGTGAAGTTTCGTTATAGGTGAGTATGTTCCTTAGTGGAACGAAGATATCTCAGCCTATGGTGATTTGTGCGGTTCGTGGAACCGCCACAGAAAATGACCCACCGAGAAGTCTTTGGCGGTTTTGAATGTCGTTTATAATGTTTGATGGTGCAGTGTTCCGCCGAACACTGTTAACACCAAGAACACAACTACCCAGACCGAATGCTGTGCTCTGCCAGCACTGTCCACGAAAACAACAAAAGACACCGGAGCGAATGCCGTCACTAATCAAACACAGAGATTGTTTTGGATTTTATCTTTTTTATTTAATAACACAAATTGTTTAAATGTTACACAATATGATGAATTCGGATAAGGTGAACGTCACAACAATGTTTTAAGAAAACGCAGTTAGACACACGAACGAAACACAAGTTACCCGGTTAATGTTAAGTTACGTTAAGTGAAGTTAAGTTAAGTTAAGACACACGTACGGAACACCAGCTACTCAATTAATTTCTGACTTCTTCCTCGAGATGACTTCCTCGCCGTTCGACTGACCTTTTCCACTTTTATTCTCTAACCGTACTCTTCTGGACCGCCTCAGTGGGGTTCCCTCTGTGTCTCTTCTGGACGTATGCTCGATATAGACTAACTGTCTGTCCAAAAAAGATATCCAGATTCCAAACTGGTATCTATATCCGTACAGGAGAAATTTGCCTATTCGATCTGCCAACAGAATTCCCGACATCTCTGTTAGCAGCATGCTATTTTATCCCAGGGATAATTTCCTATTTTCCTGAAAGGAGAAACTCGCTCATCGTCATAAATCATTATCACCCTCGGTGGTGGTGATAGAATTTCATTTCGACGGCCGTCGATAGAGTGCCGCCTCTATTTGCATAAGGCATCTGGCGCACAGGCCGGAGGGTATCCTGCAATTTGTATGGACGTAAAGTCCGTGAGTTGTTTAACTTCTGTAGTTAATATCAACAATCCATTAGATCTTTCTAATGGTGAGAAAATATGGTAAGGACCGTGGAACTAAAGTAGTTCCTTTTGTTATTTTTACCCTCGTACAAATTCACGTCATATCTCGTTGAGATGTTTACGTTTCCCAGGAATCTGGTAGCGGATGACCGATATACATTATTGTAGTAGGTTGCCGCTGCCTTTTGTTTGCTCGACGGATTTGGGTGGTCTTTGTGGTAGACTACCCGCACGTGCACCGTTGATCGGCTCATTTTCTGGCGATAGCACTTCCTTGCATGGATGTTTGGAATTGCCGATTCAATGGAATGTTCCTGGGCGCAGGCAGATTGAATGTTTTTTTCTTGTTTCAGGTATGATGACTTTCGAATGTTGATCTTGGCACTAAACGCTTTGGGATGTTCGGTTCCTTGCTTCTTGGTGTCGGCTCAACGTTGGCTACATGTTATTGGCCCCTAGTAGGGCTTTGGGGGCACGCGTCGGTGGGCGCGTGTAACGTTTTCAGGTAGGTATGTTCCTTGAAGGGGCTCCTCGATAGTATAGTGGTTAGTATACCCGCCTGTCACCCGGGAGACCGGGGTTCGATTCCCCGTCGGGGAGCCTCTGGCGCAAGACTAATGACCTTGCCCAGAAAAAATTAATCATTATGGAAAATTTAACAAGCCTCAGGACTTACTAAATAAGGCCAAGACTGGTTCCCGGTTGTAGTGCCGATGATGATGATGATGTTCCTTGAAGGGTAGGAACCTTACCTGCGCGGAATTGTGCGTCCGTAGAACGCTACAAGTCTACCACAAGTTGAGTCGTCGATCACCACTAAAAGAGGAGTCTCTCCTACGTTATGTCCTATCCATGCAGGAAATCGCCTCGCATACACACATCGGCGAGGCAGAATTACTCGAGTTTATCGTCGAAGGTATTGGGGGTACGTCATCAAGCACCTCAATACTTTATACCGCCAAATCTATCATCATCATCGGCACTACAACCGGGAACCAGCCTTGGCCTTATTTAGCAAGTCCTGACGCTTGTTAAATTTTCCATGATAATTTGTTTTTCCGGCCAAGGTCATTAGTCTTGCGCCAGAGGCTCCTCGACGGGGAATCGAACCCCGGTCTCCCACGTGACAGGCGGGTATACTAACCACTACACTATCGAGGAGCGATGTATTAAATAACAACCCGTGGGGCAGTATCTACAGGTTAGTCATGAAAAGACTACACAACAACATTAGTCAAATGCAAAAAAGTAAAACTGACATGGCCAGAATGGTTGCTGTCCTCTGTCCGCAGTGTGATGAAGAGTTGGGAGTGCAAAAGGAGTGGAGTATCACTGAAGAAGAGACACCTCACGTGACCACCGCACAAGTGCTCTTGGCTCCAAGGGATGTCAAAAAAAAACAAGACTGCGGGACTGGATGGTATCCACATCTGGGAGAGGAACGTTGGGTGTCACCTCGTCGGTATTAGAGCAACGCACTGCTTCGTTTTCGGCCAGTAAAAAGACGTTGTTACGCGCAGGACTGGCCTTATCTGGAACTACGGCTGTATGCTTTCATATAGCCTTAATGTCGTCAGTTTGGTCGGTGATGAGAACCCTCACGAGAGCAAGATCGTTTTCCATATCAATGATTCTGTCTGCAAGTTCGGAGAGAAATGGGTCAACTTGGCAGGGGCGGGTGGAAAGTTGGGAGAGGAGCTTTGGAGAAGAAGATCGATATTTGCTTTGGAGTAAAACATACATTCGAATATGGCTTTGGAATGGTCGTCAGCCTTGAGTTGCGTACGAAAATCTGCTCTAAGATCACTGAACAAGTTGTTAATGCGATCGCGTACGTAGGCTTTTAAAGATTCACAGTTAGATCTAATTTGATCTTCGACGCGTTTGGGGTGGGTTTTTGCCAAGTTGGCGCTGAGTTCCGAGGCTGTGTTTACCTCCTCAGCCGATTTTACTACCTCGCCTAGCCTTTGGAGCTCCTGTATTCCTTTGTTGTGGTAGAGCTTAAAGTCTGCAGAAGCCTGGGTGTGACTTTCGTTAAGGCATATTATAGCGAGCAGGATGTGGGATAGGGAGATGTTATTACATTCGTAACAATAAAAAGTTAAGCCTCAGAAGTACTCATTGATACACAAGGCGGCTCTTTTCCTAAGACCAGTGCACTGGGGGTGAAAGGATTTATGACATAATCCACCGCAAAGGATTAGATTAGCACCGTTTTTCATTTCCATTTTTTATATAATTTTTTATTGCTTCCTCTTATTCTATTTTACTTACTCGCTAAACAAAAATGATTAAACTCTAGCTTATGGTTGTACCTTATTTCCTAAGTTTCTGGTCCCTTGCGGACTCTCTAAGTTACGTCATAATCATCGGCACTACAACCGGGATCCGGTCTTGGCCTTATTTAGCAAGTCTCTCCACCGGTATCCGGTCCTTATCCGAGACTTGTTAAATTGTCCATAATAATTTGTTTTTCCGGGCAAAGTTATTAGTATTGCGCCAACATTTCTCAAGATGTCGCTGCATGCATTGGTTCACTACTTGGCGGGTGCTAAAGTAGCTATCCAGAGGTGTCACGTGGAGACTGCATGTCAACTTGGATTGAACAGGGACAGGGGTCGTCCTGGCCTTCGCCGGGTTGAAAGCAAAGACTTTACGCTGTATGCTAGCCACCCCCCTCTCTAAGTTACGTAAGTACACCTAAAGCGTGAAAATTTATCTTTCGACATTAAGATTGTTTTGTTTACATGAATTTTAATGAACTTAATTGGTTACAAAGAAAATGAAGAACATAAAAAACTTTGTTTTTGTTATTATTTGTACCTTATATTTATTAGGTGTACAAATAAGTTTGCCAAATGATGCCCCCACCAGAGCATTATGTAGAAATTTTCAGATATCAAACGTAATATTGTGAGTCTGAACACGTGTTAACAAAATAACCTCAAAATGTTAGTGACTTTGTGTCAACTTTACATAATTTTTTTCATGCAAAAATGTCTAATTTTGTGCCAAATAAGGGTCATTTACGGTAACTTTTGATTTATTTTTTTTATTTGAAGAAATCTGCCGTTGAGGCTCAACGATTGCTTGTAGAAGCATATGGCGAGGCTGCTTTGAGTGAGAGAAGTTGTCGTGGGTGGTATTAAAAGTTTAAAAACGGTGAGTTTGACGTAGAAGACAAAGAACAAAGAGGAAGGCCGAAAGTGTACGAAGACAAGGAATTGGAAGCAATATTGGAGGAAGATCCACCCCAAACGCAAACAGAATTTGCACGTACATTACATGTAACTCAAAAAGCAATTTCACATCGTTTAAAATCGTTAGGGATGATTCAAAAACAAGGAAATTGGGTTCCATACGAACTGAAGCCGAGAGACGTTAAACGCCGACTTTGCATAAGTGAAATGCTGCTGGCCAGGCAAATAAAAAAAGGAGGGTTTTTTTGCATCGTATAGTCACTGATCAAATATTCATCCTTAGGCAGGCAATGGAAAAATGTCTGGAATTTAAGATTCCATTATATCATCTATTTATAGACTTTAAGGCCGCCCACGACAGCATAGCCAGGGTAGAACTATATAATACCATGAGAGAGTTCGGCATTCCAAACAAATTGATACGACTTTATAGGTTGACCGTGACCAACGTAACTAGTCGTGTAAAAATAGCGGGATTGCTTTCCAAACCAATAAACATCTTTAATGGCCTCCGACATGGGGACGTTCTTGCCTGCCTCCTCTTCAACCTGGCGTTGGAGAAAGCAATCTGTGACTTTGACGTTACAACTAGAGGGACTATTGTCACCAAGTCCGACCAGATACTTGCCTACGGAGATGACATCGACATCATCGGTAGATCCGATTAGGCTGTACAGGACTCCTTCACCCAGATCGAACGGGCGGCACAAAAACTGGGATTGCACATTAATGAGGGGAAAACTAAGTACATAGTGGCAACTTCTGCGAAGAGAAGACCTAACGTTTGTCAAACTATCGGGGTAGCGGAGTACGAAGTTGAAGTAGTGCAATCCCTTAACTAAGAGGAGCCTGCCCGAAAAGTCCTTTGTGGCAGGATGTATGGGAGGAGACAGCGCGGCAGACCTTGTCGGCGATGGAGGAATGGCGTAGACTAGGACGCCCAGAGCTTGGGAGTGCTAAACTGGATGACATCGGCTCGAAATCGGGACCGGTGGAGAGATTTTTTTTTGAATACATATATATGGGGGTTGACCAGCAAAAAAAAAAAAACGAAACAAAACGTGTAAACATACAATGAATGCAACTAACAAGTAATTAGGAATTGGGGATGGGGGGAAGGAAAGCGGTGCGCCTGAGAGGCATACTATGCTTGAGGACGTATAGTCCTTTCTTCATCACTGACCCACCACCAGTTGGGATGAGATTGATATATCTCTTTCACCGATCACCATACTAAAACGCGGGCGATCTGGATATTATCGTTATCATGGAGAAATCGTTTATCCCTGGCATCACGGAAAGCAAGGTAAATAATTGGGACCCCATGTTTGTCTTGGATAAGTCCTTTTTTGTCCAAGAAAGGAAATGCTTCTGGGGGAATGAACCCACTCTGGAGTGTACTTTCCAGATACATAAGTTTGAGATAGAATGCTCCCGAAATGAAATCATTTTCACTGCACATTGCCTTTGTAGTGTGACCACGAATAATCTGTATAATGAAGTTATCTATTCAGTTTAGTCCTGATTTGCCATACAGGGATAGTATTTCTTATATTGCGACTCTGGGGTTCTATACATACCGAGGCAGGTACGGAGACACTGCCTCTCGAACACCCGAAACTTGTCCATGTAGAATGGAGATATGTTATACCATACCGGGCAGCCATACACTAATACTGGTCGGATGAATGCCGAGTATGAAATTATTTTTACCTTGGGGTTCAGAAAACTACTACGGAAGAGACTTCGTGTCATTGTATATGCGTTTTTAACTGTTGTATGCGTATCAAGGTAAATATATGGTATTGGTCAAGCCAGATACCGAGGTATCTGACTATAGTTTTTACTTGTAGGGGATGATTATTACTTCCTGCAATGAATAATTTTTTACAATTCCGTTTTGTATTCCTTGCTGCACTGGACAGGGGCGTATTGAAAAATATATTCTCTGTTTTCTGCATATTTATTCTTAATTTCCATTGGTCGCAAAAACGTTTGATTTTGTTGAAATCATCTTGCAGAAGTCTGCTGATGACATCAATCTGTTCTCCAGATCTGTTCTCCACAATGTCGTCGGCGTAATGATGATAATGCTCGTTCACATGTTGCGTCGCCGTTGGAAAAGCTATTTGGAAACACTTCATTGGGAAGCCCTACCCCACCCGCCGTATTCATCAGACCTTTCCCCTTCTAATTATCACTTATTTCGATCCATGGCGTATGGTCTGTCCTAGCAGCACTTTACACCATATGAAGATACCAAAAAAATATAAATATATAGTTTAGTTTTATTTGGCTTAATTCACTTTATATTAAATTAATATAAAACCTTACAAACTATTGTGGGGGTTTTCTACATTACACGGCGAACCAATCCACAATATCTACCCAATTTCGCCCCCAAATCGCCCACCACCTCAACCCCAATTCCTTCCGTTGGCTTTTTCACCTGAAAAAGATATATCCCCAAAAGGACGCATAACAGAATTCATACAAATGGTGTATAATTGAATTCATACGCTTTCTTGCCATACGGCAACACCATATCACAACCCCATGAGATTTCCACCGGAAATCTCAATGTCATATTGGTTAGCAACAACCAAGTCTAACCAAACGACGCGGTTGCATCTTCGCAAAACTGCTGGGGTAATTTTCAAATTCTTCCAGTTTGGTGCGTCCCTTTTGGCCTCCCCCAAGATACTCTATTCGCTGGGCATCAATATACTCTTTAGGCAGGTGAATAGCACAACAACTTTTCATCACATTTCATTTTCCTAACTAGGTCACTCAGTCATCACTTGATGCAGCGTTCGTGCATGCACGCTAAAGCCAAATCTACCCCGAGATTATTGGGCTTTCCGTTTGGGTTCTCTCATTCTCTCTAGTCCATCGGCTATTGAATTAACCAAAGGGTTTATTCACCTCGATGGGCGGGGAAAATGAGAGAGTACAGATGAAAGTATGATCTCAATTGGTTGATCGTCGTGCATATCCAAAAATGACAATTTTCATCCCTGATAGCGATTAGTCGAGATTTAACCGCCACCGGGATCGGTCACGTAATAAGTCGAATATTAACCACGAAGGCGCACGTTCTAATACTTAATATCGTCTCTATGCGAGTACGCAAGTTTCCCCTTTTACTTGTAATTGAAAATTAATAATTTTGAATGCGGTCTAGCGTAAGAACAAGTGTGTGTAATTGCATATTAATAATAAACTCTGAATGTGGTCTAGTTAACGAACAAATAATGTCAAGATAAGTACCTGCGAACATTTGTTACATCTTAAGGAGTTAAAAATAAAAAGAACGTTTCGGCCAAGAAACAACATCATCATCATCATCGGCACTACAACCGGGATCCGGTCTTGGCCTTATTTAGCAAGTCTCTCCACCGGTATCCGGTCCTTATCCGGGACTTGTTAAATTGTCCATAATAATTTGTTTTTCCGGACAAGGTTATTAGCCTTGCGCCAGGAAACAACATCAGTGAGTTTTTATATCTCCTCTTCGCTTGGTGAACAATTTTCGGCTACGCAATGGTTAGTGGGAAGAAAGTGAACCAGTGTCGTACGTCGGCATCAAGACTTCTACCCCCACACTGTCTTAAAATCTAGAGTATAAAATAGACATTATTAAAAACGAAACGTTGTTTGAGAGCGGTGTTACGTGAGTGGTCTTTGTGTTGTGTTTTTTCGGCCAACTCAGCCGCATTGAAATTACAGTATAAATAGTAATTAAAAAAAAATTAAAACTAAATTAAAGACTGATTTGATGCGGCTGGGTTGGAATCGAGTTTGAGTGAGGTGTAAACCCAGTTTCTTTTCGGCGACGGTGATCTTCGCTAGTTTCGAAGTCGACCGTTGTCGACATTGAATTGATGTAGAGGAGAGAAAGAGAGAGTCTTGTAGAGTGCGTGAAGAGGTAATTTCGACGACCGGTTGTGTGTTAAGTAAAAAGAAAAGTAGAAAATAAATTAAAAAACGAAAGAAAAGAAGGGGTACGGAAAAGTTTTGCCTGAAAAGTAAAGAAAAAGAAAAGGAGTAAAAAGTTAAGACAAACTAAGAATTAAAAATGAATGTTTCGTGTAAAAAGTGAGGGTGTTTTAAATTCATTGTTCATCTTGGCTCGACAGCAATTTTACCTGGCGGTGTAGCGGTGCATCCTATGGGAGTAAACGATAACAATCTAACTTTCCCTTCACAGGCAAACAGGATATCGAGTGACCGTTGAGTGTGAATGTCGACCTGGCGCTAAAACGGTTTCGGACAGCAACCTCAACTCATATGAGGGTACTTCCCGAATTTAGGCATATTAAATAGGAAAGGAAAAGAAATTAACAAGGATTTTCTGAGTAGCGGCCAACGAAAATTCCATAGGAGCAAAACAATAGCAACAACTTTATCTTACCATCTACCTTCCACTGCAATATATTCTACGACACAAACAATAGCAACAACTTATATCTTGCCATCTACCTTACATTGCAATATATTCTACGACACAAACAATAGCAACGACTTTTATCTTACCATCTACCTTACATTGCAATATATTCTACGACATAAACATTACTTATCTTACGTTACCAGGTTCACAAAGATTAATATCACACAAGTTCAAAAAAACATTATATCACAGATTTTAAATCAAAAATATCACAAATCATACATTATATCACAAATTATTAACCCAATTATAGTACAGTGGGAGTGGAGAGGTTGAAATCGAAGGAGGTGACGAAAGAGTTGGCCTGTCGTGGCATATGCGAGATGGGTTCGTTAGCGCCGAAAGGAATGTGATGTGCGGGCACGTAAAAAGTCGAGGGTTATGTACATTACGGGGGTTTGTATGAGATGTTAAAGTGGAGACCAGGCTTGGGCAATTGATTGATCCTGACAGAAGGCGATGGGCAAAGATGATGTCGACATGGATTCTGCGCTCTTCAAGTGTGTTGAGTCAGCGGATTTTCCCAGTTTAGTCCACGGAGGGCAAAGCGCAAGAAATGACGTTGAACGCCCTCGATCCTGCGAATGTGAGACAATTGATATGGGGACCAGACCTGACTAGCATATTCGCGTAGTGGGCCGACAAAAGTTGTGTAGAGTGATCGGGGGACGTATGGGGTTTAGGAATTCCTTCGACCAGCGTTTGACAAAGCCGAGGGCAGCGTTGGCGTCTAGGATTAGCTCCTCAATATGCGCGGTAAATTTGAGCTCCTTGTCGCATAGGACGCCCAGGTCGCGAATCGATTCCACCGATGCTATCGGTTGGTTCAGTAAAAGATAGGAGCGAGGATGGGTGGAGGAGCGCTTTCGAGGGAAGGTGATTGTGTGACATTTGGCGATATTCAGTTCTAGGCAGTTATTTTGGCACCAAGTCGAAAAGCTGTCAAGATCCCATTGGAGAAGTGAGGAGTTTAGGGGAGAGCGGATTGTCTTGAAACTGTTGGTATTGTTGTATTAGTTATTGGCCTCGTTCCCAGGTAGCGTGTGTCCTGGTCCTGAATAGGATGAGGGATCTTTATTGACCGCTTCTGAGGGGACCCGTTGCGGTCGGGGCCGTGCTTCCTCAAACGCGGAATGTGGTTGCAATTTTTTAATATTTTGTTTTTTGTCTGCCATTCTGCGTGCTGAGGATCAGTACACCGAACTTGTTGCATCCAAGATAGCAAGCCAGTCTTTGTTGTAAACCAGTTATTAGGTTGGCTTCACTTTGTAATTTCACTATATATTTTAGTTCCCTTTGTTTTTTTTTTTTTATTTATATTTATTATTTTCGTTTTGTTTTTCTTTTGCTTTAACTTTTTTTTTTTGCTAAACACGTGCTCACATACACTCTCACAGCTGGTAAGTATTAAACTGTGTTTGTTTTGACTGTCAAATCACGTGGCTTCGTTCTCTTTTATTTGATTATATTCATATATATTAACTTCGTTTTTAATTATTATTTTTGGGGTGGGAGCAAACTAATATTATACATTATGGTTTAAAAAAAAAATAATAATAATATCTTCATGAAATTATTAATAAAAATTACTTATTCTATTCCGGATGCGTTAACTGCTGCTCCTGTCGGTCTGCTACTGTTGGAACTGCTGCTGTTTCTGCTGAGGTTGCTGCTATGTAACTGCTGCTGTTGTCTATTTGCTGCTTTGTAACTGCTGCTGTTTTGTTGTTTTTTTTTTCAAATCCATCTCTTTTTATATCGCCTTTGAGTTAATCTTTTTTTCCTCCTGTTTTTTATTATTATTTTTTTTTTTTGATTTGGTTACTCTGGTGTTTTAGCCCCAGGTACGCTTTATTTATTTTTTGCTTTTATTAAATTTTATTTTTGGTTTTTTAATTTTTTTTTTGATTTTAGATTTTAATTACCAAGTCGTACCTCCGGAGCCAGACTCAGCTCCGGACGCAGGGTAAAGGTGTCTTGCCCAGTACGCTTGGAATTATATTATTGTAGTGATCAGGGGGTTTCAAGCACTTATGAGTGTACTACTTTGGCTTCCCTGATCCTACCGGCTGCGCCAGTTGTGGAGGTTATATTTTTGTTAAATTGTTTTTAACTTAACTCCTTTGGGGAGATCCGGTTGTTTTCAAGGGTCCAATATTGAAAGACTGATTTCCTTTTTTTGTTTATTTAATTATTTTATTTAGTTTTTATTTATATAGTTGTTGGCCGTTGCCTTGGCCTCTGGATCTCGACTAATGACGAATCAAAAAAAAAAAAAAAAATGGGTGGCGAGAGGGCTGACTGTTGACTTGTCTCTGACTTCCGGTCATCTTGCGATAACCAGATTCACCCACATCCGCGAGGATGTTGGGCTCGGTCTTAGGATATCTGAAAAGAGAAGAAAAAAAGGGGGGTATCCAAGGATAGTATGGACAGCGTTAGTCCACGTGGTCTCTAACTACTTGTATAGAGAGATGGTGGGAAAGAAATCGTACAAGACCGGTAGGTCTTGGGTACGGTAGTAAACGCAGACCACGTCTTTGGCGTCTGATAATCTGCGCTTTGGTTGATGTATATGTTTGTGTTTGTGCCGTCTTGTACTGTGCGTTCGTGTGTGCGGTTTGTTAATAGTAGACCCTATGGGATGGATCCAGGAATCCTCTATTATAGAGGGGAATGTTGTTGGCAAGGGTGCTTTCTTCGGTTTTGTACTGAAGAAGAAATTATAGGGGGGTTTGATCCGAAGAGATCGAGAGACAGAAGGGTCAAGAACGCAAGGGTCCCGTACAAGTAGGTTCTCGCTGTTCTGAATGCTTTCGAGGTACCTGTATGCTAATTGAAGCAAGTACTCGTCGATAGGCGTAATGGAGGCGCCTGCGTATAGGTGAGAGTTGGGACAATGACGACCGTCAGGCCTTCTAGAATGATTGGTGCATCTTCTGAGGAGTTTCCTTTCGAAAACCCGAAGTCTTTCCATTTGAGCCGAAGATATGCAGGACCATATGGGAAAGGCGTACGATATTCCAGATTAGATTAGCTGCTTATAGCAGAGAAGCTTAACTTTGGTGTGAACTTTGTTGCTCCACTTCAAGATGTTGTGCAGTTGCTTAGACCGACCGAGGCCCCTTTGGAGAATGTGGGTCACATGTTTGATGAAATTCATTTTTGGGGTATAAGTGATCCCAAGATATTTCATCTTGTCCTGTGGTCTAATCGTAGTATCTCCCATTTTTATTCGAATATTCTGTGAATATCGAGAAGCGGGTTGGGAGTGTTTACTACTCAGAATTATAGCTACTGCTTTAGATGGGTGAAGTCGAATTTTCCATCGACCGTAGTACTGATACAGTTCGTCCAAGTGACGGTTGAGTCGATTTGTTGCGAGATTGGGGCCCTTGGTTGACGTGTACACCAGGACGTCATCCGCATAGCATATCTGGTTTACTCTCCCGTCCACAGGGCGGGGAATATCGGAGGTGTAAATATTGAATAAGATGGGGCCTAGAATGAAGCCCTGTGGTACGCCTGCAGCGGCGTGAAAAGTTCGGGAAAGCTTTCCAATCACTCTAACTTGGAAAGTTCTGTTTCGAACGGACTGGTAGATGATACTACATAGCGTTCTACTGAGGCCAGTATTCAATAGTGTAAAAGCGAGACCTTCGATCCAAGTCGTGTTAAAAGCTTTTTCAATGTCCAGGCTCACCGCAACGGTGGGTTCCTTATTAAAAAGCCGCACGCAGACGTGGTTTTGGAATATGTTGAGAGCCATGGTGGTGCTATGCGTTCTTCGAAATCCAAATTGGAAATCAGGTATTAAGTGCCTGGCACTGACAAAGTTATTTAGTTTCTCGTATATGAATTTTTCATATATTTTACTGATGCAGGTGAGAAGCGAGATAGGGCGGAAGCTTGGGGGTGATACGTTGGTTTCCCAATTTTTGCTATTGGACAGACAACAGCATGCTTCCAAACTTGGGGAAAGTACACCATGTTGTAGGTATGGTTGAACAGAATGGAGAGCTTTATAAAGAGTAAGGCAGAAAGCCTATGCAACCAGTGGTATGACATGTTGTCGATACCGGGTGACTTCTTAGGGTGTCGAGATTTAACCAAGCTCTGTAGGGTATTTGGTGTGATGAAACCGTGACCATTATCACGTGTGTCATCGAAGTATGCACTGTTAGTTGGCTTAAAGACAACAATTGGCTCGTTGAAGACGTCCAACTTACTGTGGACCTCTGAACTAATAATCGCATTAGTATCCGGGTCGCCATCTTGAAGAGTAAGTTTGTGATTGTTTTCGAAGGTCTCTCCGATGATATTTACTTTATTGGTGTCGTTATTAACAATAACGCCATTGTGCACGATTGTCCCAGTGATACGGGAAGTGCCACATATCATTTTAACATTTTTATAAACGTTCTGGTCCATCTGAATACCCTTCAGTTTGTCTTCTTATTGACGGGTACGATTGTTTCGGATTCTCTGTTTTATCAGTGTACCAATAATGGCTCCCTTTGCGTAAAGCGGTGACGATATCTCATTCTGCAGAGCTTCTTACGCTCCCGGATGAGACGAAGAGTGATGTCGTCATGGGGAATCTGATAGGTTGTTTCAAGTTTGTACTTCGGGACATGAGTCTCCGAAGTTTCAACTAGAATCTGGTGAAGTCGTTTTGCAGCGTTGTTTATCTCAACCGTTGTTAGGTTCCTGTTAGTGGGAAGAGAGAATTGGTGGAGTTTATCGTTCAATGTAATATTGAAGTTGTCCCAATTTGTCCGCCCATAATCGGGTATGTATCTGATATGAGCCCGGGATGCTCGATAGCCACGAATGAATGTGGTCACAGCGTTGTGGTCAGATACACCCGCTGAAACTTGAGGGGAAGTGATTTGTGGAAGTAAGTCTTTGGACACAAAAATATGTCCAGGATTGAGTCACCTCGAGTACCAACCGTTTTGAAGTCAATGAATTTGACATTAGGAAATGTTGTTTAAAGAGCAGAGACGATGTCGTCCTTTTTCCAAGAGGCAGCGACTCGTTTTAAGAGGATTGTCCTCGACTTTTCGTCGGCCGGAGTGAAGGTGTAATAGTTCACCTCCTTGGGCTTGAGGTTGTCGTTAACCTTGTGGTAAGTTTCCCTATCGTAGGTCATGATTTTGTTTAGGGATGGGCTTAAGGTATTTGCCTTGAAGTTGGAGATCCCTAGTCGGTTCATGTCACCGACGAAATTTTTTAAATGGAGGTCTCGTGCAAAGACCCCGGGTTGCTGCTTCTTCTTAGAAAGAGGTGGGCGGACCACCCCGCCCTCTGGCTGGGTAGTGTTGGGAACACAAGTGGCCTTTGGTTTTGGATTAATCATCGAAGCTGCCCTCGGTGGGCAAGGCTCCTGCGGAGGCACGATTTTCGGATAGTTTTGAGTTATCGCGGGGTTCGACAGCTTTTTGGGGACAGCTGATGATGATATATTTAATTTAATATATGTGTAAATACATATTTAGGCTCCTCGATAGTATAGTTGTTAGTATACCCGCCTGTCACGCGGGAGACCGGGGTTCGATTCCCCATCGGGGAGCCTCTGGCACAAGACTAATGACCTTGCCCGGAAAAAACAAATCATTATGGAAAATTTAACAAGCCTCAGGACTTGCTAAATAAGGCCAAGACTGGTTCTCGGTTGTAGTGCCTATGATGATGATGATGATGATGGGGGTGGTGTTGGCGGGCAGCCGGTAGCAACGCGCTTATTGGAGGGACCCCCCTCATAGCTTGTTGTTGGGAGCGGCGTTTTTCGCTTTGGTGCCCTAGACGAGTTTGAAGTAGGGGTACGCGAGTCACCGCCGTCCATTGACTCGTCAGAATTGTCAGTGACAATCTCTAACTCGGGCTCGAGCTCTGATTCCGAATCAGAAGCTTCCGAACCGGCACCGATCTGGGACGCGGGTGGGGCGGCCTCCAGTCGCGACAATCTATTTATTTGGATCGCGTTCTCAGCCCTGAGAGCCTCGAGGTCCTCCTTTAATCTCTTTATGAGAGCCATCATGGCCTGATCCGGCTGATGGGCCACACCACGAGAAGAGCAGGTGTCCATGTTTTATCAATCTCAAAGCATGTGAACACAGGAAGCGCGCGGAAACAAGGTAAGAAAAAGGGGAGGAAACAGAAACCAACAAACAAAACCAGCAAAGAAGAACCAACAAACGAAAAAGAAACAGAAACAAAGGAAACAAAAACCAACAAACGAAAAAGAAACAAAAACCAACAAACGAAAAAGATACAAAAACCAACAAACAAAAAGAAACAAAAAGCAGCAAACGAAAACAAAAGGAAGAGAAACAAGCAAACCTAGTCGCAAGGTTTTTTTTTTTTTTTTTTTTTGTATTATTATTATTATTATATTAATTTAAATTTAAAATTTTGGGATTTCCTTTATTTTCAGTTTTCTATTTTCTACAGAAATGTTTTGAGTATCCCAGGTAAGTATGCGATGTCTTGAATGACCAGAGTGTCTTCGATCAGTCAGTATCGGCATGTCTTCGATCTTGATGCGATGTATGGGAGTGTATGATCCAGAGTGTCTTGAGTATTATAAGCTGTCTTGAATTGGGGTATGAGTGGGTATGATTGATGTATAGTGTAATGACGAATCCAAAATGTACCGCCCTTTTATACTCTGTGGCAACAGAGATTTGTTACAAATTTTATTTAAAAATTCCAAGAAGCACAAACACGATTTTGTGTGCTTCAATTGGAATAGGATTCTCGGAAGTGTATAGGAAATTACTTGAATAAATTCCCGGAAGGAGAAATCATGAAATCCATCTAGAATTAGGCATTTCATAATTTCAATGGTTATAGGGAATTGAATCAATGCAGGACAATGGACTTTCGTTTAAATTTATCGTGCATATGATTCAATTGGATTGGGATGTAAGATACAGGTAGTCCCCGACTTACGACCGAGATAGGTTCCTGGTCATCGGTCGTAAGTCGATTAAGTCGCAAGTCGAATTTCATATAAAAAAAATTCCGACTTAGCTAATGTAATGTATTATTTGTACTGAAATATGTATGTAAATCGAATTTTTTACTTTGCTTTTTTTTTTTTAATTTTTCTCATATATTTTAGGGATTCCCCGCAACTACATATTTGTCTTCTTTAAGTATTTTCTATAAAAAAAATTGAAAAAAAAAATGGTCGTAAGTCGAACGGTCGTAAGTCGGGGACTACCTGTACTTGGAAATTGAATCAATGTGCGACAAATTAACTTTTGGTTTAACTTGGCGCTCGTATGATTCAATATGGAATTTGGATTGGGATTATAGGTAATATTGGGGATTTGGATGGGATTATAGGTAATATTGGGAATTTGGATGGTAGTAGTGATATAGGATCACTACGTCGCGGATACCCCTACTCTCTTTTCGTTGGACGCTATTCTATCAGTCTTGCATCATCTTGGACGTCACTTCTGTGTTCATATCACACCTTGGATCCTCTGTTCATATCACACCTTGGACGCTGTTCTATCAACCGATTTACCATAGTGGACGTTACTACCCTGTCATCCGTTGACCAGCTCATCCTCTGGACGCCGGTTTACCATCGTGGACGTTACTACTCACCATTCTCTGTTTAGCTCATCCTCTGGACGCCGATCTATCATCTTGGAAGCTACCTACTCGCCTACAGGTGGGCGTAGCCCCATCACCAGGACCGCGTCACCGACTACTTTTTATTATTATTTTATTTCAAATACTCGGTAGTTTATTGGCATTGATTCCTGAGAATAGTTCATTTCGTAATTGTTTGCTTTCAGTTTGGTGTATTTTATATTATAGAAACAGTTTTCTGTGCATAAGATATGCGGAAGAGTTGGTTTGCAACCAGACACAGTTCTGGAGGACAGTTCTTAAGAAATATTGCTGGTACTCTATCCGGTCTGGTTGTTTCTCGCAATTTAGACTATGGAAAATAAGTTGAAAGGTTAGCGGGCGACGCTTCACATACGATATTGAAGATTATACCCTATCGATTACCGATAATTCGAAAATTATTATATAGAAAATTATATATAGCAAATTTAAACAAAAAATAAGAGAGAGAGAAAATAAGCTCCGCCAAAAATACAAATTTTAATTCCTTCGTCCAGGCACGAGCTTTACACATCTACTAACAGAAAATATTTGGTCTTTTAATTACAGATAAATGTGTCATGAGTTATCCTGGCAACGGCGAGATAACTTTTTTCTGAGGGCTCAAGGGGAATGAGGTCCTAATGGATGAATTTTCAAAATGTTCAAATGCAAATTTCACAAAGTACTTATCCAATGTGTTTTTTTTGATAAGTTAAATTGTTTGAATAAAATATTTTATTTTATATATTAGAAACAAAATGAGTAAAAAATAGCTTTTTATGCTACTGCCAGTGTGGTAAAATCTTTACCAATTATTAGAGAATTTTTACTTATGGCATCTTCAATTAGCCGGTCGAAGAGCCTTTCGAATTCCTCTACATCGATCCGTGGAAGAGTGCAGCAACATAACAAATGAATTTCGTTGAATCCTTCTTTCTCATTGTGTGAACGTGTGTGTTTTCATTTCCCTTTGTGCATTTTCGTCGTTATTTTCGCGTCACCAACACGTATCTAAATTTTTCGGGACCACAGGTAAATTTTCGGAGATAGTCGAATTTTGTGGACGAAATTTTAGTTCATCTTTTAATAAATTGAGCTCATACACTGCAGCCATACTCGTATGACGGCCTACAGTTAGATTTGCAATGATATATTTAGCAAGTTGGTCCTGCTTCTTTTTCCGATTGTTTTGTGATTAACAACGATTGATTGCATAACCACATCGGTAGTAATGAGCCAATTTCGGGGATTTAAAGTTAATTTCAATGCAAAAGCAAAAAAAAAACTTCCCGAAAATTTCGTCATTCAACCGCCTATTCCCAAACACAAGTCCCCTACAATATAAATATTATTCTGCGCTGCATACATACATATTGTAGCACACACACTTAATAAATCAATCACACATGTGCAAGTCGTGAACACATTCAGCGGCTCCTAAAATTTTACGTATATGCAATCTAAAAATATCTACTCTACGGCGACCCTTTGTTCAAATGGGTGAAGTTGCGCGAACATGGGTTGTAGTTGTACAATGCCTACTCTAGCAATTGGGTTTGAGTCAGATAGTAGAGCGAAAAAGTAACACCACACTCTTGTTAATTTAACAATGTGCATTGTGTTCCTTTTGTAAATGGAATTAAAGGAATTTCCAATGTCTTTTATTTTGTGAGACAATCTCAAGACAAGGCTATTTTAACAATTAAAATTCATTTAACATCTTAGTACATGTCGAGAAACCGTGTTGTGTATACTTCCTGGATACGGCACATTAAATATGCCAGTCACCAAATGAGTAATTGGAACATAATATATTATTAGTGATGCCAGCCTATGTGCTGAGTTCACTCCTGTTGAATATCCGGCGCCGTGCTTCCTCTTTCGAGGGAAGAGCGTGGACCTTTTCTTTTCTAGAGGATGGTAAGACGTCTTCTGTCTGTCTTCTTTTTCGAATAAATAATAATTCGTCTTTCTTCTTCTTTGTAAATTTCTTTATTTCTTCTTTCGGTTTATTCTATTCTTATTCTATTTACAGCTTTGTTTTAATTTATATATAATTTCAAACCTTTTAATCTAATCCACAAAACTGTGAAATCAAACTTTTTCTTCTCGACTCTCAAAACTAAACTGGATCGGAATTGATTCTAACTCCAACTGATTTTTTTCTATTCTATTTTTCTTTGTGACTTTTTACATGAATCAAATTTGGACGAAAATCAAAGTTACTATGTTTTGAATGAATAAAAAGGTGCAGGTTATTAAATGTGCTGTAACTGGCAATATTGTGAATGTTTATGAATGGTATGTATTAAGTGAGAATGTAATATATGTTAAGTGAAGTTTTTAAGGATGTGTAAGGAGATTCAGTGTTAAATTTAATAAAGGGTAGTGTTCTGAAATACAACACTCCCCTCATGTACGACTTATACTGTGCGGCTCCTGCCCAATATGTGAGCTGCATACATTATAATGGGGGTGTTGTATGGGTAGAAATGTATATGTGCCGTCGTTGGCACAAGTTCTACTTCTATCCCAATAAGTTACCCCAGGGGTTGTCATCAATGTGGGGTAAAATTTCCGGTTTCGGTTTTGTTATCACTGGAGCTGACGAGCACCTTGTGGAATGCACTCGCCGTGGATGCCATTCTAAAGTTCGAAACATTTTACTTCTCTAAACGATCGCTGCCTCGAGACACACTGATTTTATTGGGCATCTTGTCGATGGTCCTTTCTATATCACTATAATCGCGACTATCGTAATGCAATTAAATGACACAGCATTAATAAAGGCGGATCAATTAGCGAAGAAGCATAAAAAGGATAAACGTCAAGGAATTTCAACGGCGAACAATGCGCTTCCCGATTAGGTCAATTCTACAGCCAGCCGAATGAGTTTTAAACTAATTTATTTATTTCATTCGGTATTATTACTAAAACACAAATCGGATAACTCAAGTCTGGGGTCAGGTTTGGTTGATTTAAAACTGTTGATGATGCACATTATCTATCGTCTTTAATTTCCGTTCTCGCGCACCATCGCCTTCAATAGTACTTTGTTCGGATTGTTATTGTATACAAAATTTTGGAACTGTCTTGGGAAGTTCTTAAACACAACCCTTTCGTTTGCGCGAGACAAATGAACAAAAGAAAATAATACACTGTGTAGACGTTATCGGACGCGCAACAAAACTAGCGTCTTCACTCCACCCTCGACTCACGTTTTTCGTTTTACGTGGAGGCCCGACTTGCCTCCACGGAATCTGTTGAACGATTAAAGATTTCATCTTTTGTTTGTCGCACAAGGGGATGATTCTCCTTGTATCGGTCCCAGCACAAGGGGCTGAGACACATACACGTTGATCGCTTCTGCTGCTCATCGTGTGTGTCCACAAGTATGCGGACCGTGGATCGATCGAATCTACTAGGTTACAGCTGGTGCAAGTATCTCAACAAAGAGGTTGAAATGTTTGCACGATCAGCAATTGTGTAAAGTATTATTGCTGTCCGTTCACATGTTGATGGCATCTCCACGTAGTCAAATTCTCGATGGTAAATTTCCATTTTGAGAACTCGACTTGCTTGGGCGGTCGGCCGGATGCCCTCATGTATTTGTCGGTCGGGTGACCGATCGCTGTGGGCATAAATGCAAAGGGAAAGATAAAACATTCCGTGCATGTGTGCGGCTGGCGCGCAAGGGAATATCTTATGGATATTGTTCGGGCAATGTTGGTCGCTAGAAAGTGCAACCAAATTGCGCATACGTGTGGAGGATGCCTGTCGCATGATGGAAATTGAACCGAGACATGTTCAATGGATTGGTTCGGTTCATGTTGGTTGCGTGGTGATGCAACCAAATTGCCCATAAGGAACATGCCTGTTTGGTGCTGATGGATTTGTGATTTTATGCGTTCAACTATAAACAGGTGAGTACTTGCTTTCCAGGTTTGTACGCCCTATGTGGGAGTTTTTACATGGGGTAATGGGAAGATGATTGGTGCCGTTCAAGGGAACCGCCACAGTTGACACTGGTTATGAGTTTCCTTATGTGGGGGCGGGGTCCTCCAACATTGGGTAGCAGTCTCGCCAAAACTTTGCATACTGTTGCCGTTTTTTCACTCGTTATCCACTGGTGTTGCTTGAAGACCAACCTGTTGTCGAGCATAACACCAAGATATTTAATATAGGGACTAGGCCTGACTGTTTGTCCTTCTATTTCCAATTCAATGCGGGTGCTTATTAAAAATGCCTCCGTCTTATGTCTGGCTAGTCCCAGTCGGGCTATATCTAGCCAGCATTTAATGCTCTGGATTGCTTGTGAGCAAATATTCTCCAGGTCATCTAGATATTTAGCCACGGCCACTATCGCCAAATCATCTGCGCACCCAATGATTTTAGCTCCTTCTGGTACATTGACCCTGAGCACACCATCATACATGATATTCCATAACAGCGGACCTAATACAGATCTCTAGGGTACACCCGCTGTTATTTTATATTCCTGTGGTCCCTCATTTGTATCAAAGAGCAGTCTTCTATTCGAGAGATAGTTTGCTAGTATACGCACCAAGTAGGGTGAGATTGGTAGATCGCGCAACGCTTCTAGAATCCGATTCCAATTCACCGAGTTAAACGCTTTTTTAACATCTAGTGTCACCACCGCGCAATATTTGTTTGTACCACCTACTCATCGTGCTCCAGCTATCGCATTGCGAGCGATGTCGCACACCAACGATAGTGCCTTACCGGTCGATCTACTTTTCTGGAACCCATACTGCGATTCAGAGAGCCGCGATGTCCCCTCAGTGAGTTGTTCCATGCGAGTGGCTATTACTCCCTCAAGCAGTTTTCCTGTTGTGTCCCGCATGCACAACGGGCGATAAGAAGACGGCGCTTCTGGAATCTTGAGTCCTTTTGGTATAAGCACAAGCTGCTGTTTTTTCCTTTGTTTAGGAAATTGTCCTGTTAGAAGGCAGGTTGTGAAGAGATTGCTGAAGACTTCTGGCTTTTTTGTTAATGCAGTCTTTTTGGATGGTACCAGTCCCGCAGTTTTTTTTTTTTTTGATAACCCTTATAGCCAAGAGCACCCCTTCGGTGGTCACGGGAGGTATCTCTTCTTCAGCGATACTCCACTCGTTTTGCACTCTCAACACTTCATCACACTGCGGGAAGAGGACAGCAACCATTCTTGCCATGTCAGTTTTACTTTTTTGCATTTGACTAATGTTGTTGTGTAGTCTTTTCATGACTAACCTGTAGGCGCTGCCCTATGGGTTGTTATTTAATACATCCGTTAAGGAGGGTTGTTATTTAATACCGCCACAGTTGACACTGGTTCGATAGTATAGCGGTTAGTATCCCCGCCTGTCGCGCGGGGGACCGGGGTTAGATTCCCCGTCGGGGAGCCTCTGGTCCAAGACTAATGACCTTGCCCGAAAAAACAGATTATAATGGAAAATTTAACAAGCCCCAGGACATGCTAAATAAAGCCAAGACCAGTTCCCGGTTGTAGTTTCGATGATGATGATGATAAGGAGCAGAATGCGTCATATTTACTTTTGCGGATCACATTCCTCAACTCTTTCCGTTTCCGCATGTAATTGTGGGTAGGTGTTACGGTGTTTTTCTCTTTGTTGGAAGCGTCGTAACCTGTTGCACACCGATCGCACATGGGCGATTTCTAGGTTCCACCAATATACTGGTCTCATTGCCCCTACTGGTTGTCTTTTTCGTGGCATAGAAGTATCACATGCGGTAGTTAGCCACTTCATGACTTTTCCAGCCTGACTGTTCGCACTTGCATGCACGTCAAACTATTCGACTTGGTCTTCCAGTATATATCCAAGAAATTCCACATCGAAGTCGTTCTCCTTACACCCATTTTTCTGGGCCAATTTGCCAGTGATGAATCCGCTGTGCGGTAATATTTCGTACATCACGACTTGGTGGTCACTATGGGTGGAGGAGTCCAAAACTCGCCCCCCCATACTTCTTGCCAACATGGAGCTGGCAAATGTGATGCCGGTTATAACCGGCCTCTCTCATTTATGAGGGTGCCATCGACACCATCATTAAGTGATACCACATCTAGCACTGCGACGGCTTCGAGTAGTGCCAGGTCTCTACTGTTGGTCCTTGTGCTTTCCTATTCTACCGCCCAAGCGCTGAAATCTCCAGCAACTATAAGAGGGCTCTTATCTCCAGCTTCTTGTGTTATCCTGTCCAAAAAACATTTGAAATATTCTATTTCCCACCTTGGCGGGGCGTAACAACAGTAGAAATAAATTCCTCTGATCTTAGCATAGGCAATTCCTTCCTTACACTCCGTGGGGGAATTTCCAATTGTCCAGATGCCCACTGTTCCGCTCCTGTCTTCCTCTCATGTAATAGTACCAGTGCCAGGCATCCTGTACTGCTCATTGATGAGTACCACATCTGCACCATATTCCTTAACCGTTTGGGAAAGGCGATGTTTTGCGGCTCCACAATGGTTTAAGTTAATTTGAATGCACTTAAACGTGCTCATTTTTAGTGAGGAGATTGGACATCGCGTTTTTATATGCTCAGTATTTGTAACTCCCTATTGAGTGGTGGTTACCGCCTACGCATCCTGATTCGCCGAACATGCATTTGGGTTGTGCTTTACAGTCCATTGGTTTGTGGCCTTTTTCACCGTATTTCAAACACATTTCCGTACGATCTTCAGATTTGCAGGATTTCGCCACACGACCATATTGCCAACATCTGAAACATCGTGTGGGTGCGATGTGTTCTCGAAGTATGCATCTCATCCATCCAACCCGTAGAAAATCTGTACCCAGCAACATGCTAGCCTTTTCACTTGATAAGCGGATCATGGCAGCCTGCGTGCCATCTGGTTTTCTTCTTAAACTCTTTACCGCTTCCTTTGGACCGCGTTCAGCGCAAGGAACTCTATAGCGATCGCTGTCAAGTTCTTCTACAATGGTAACCTCATCTAAATCACGACACTCGGCTATAATATCATGTGACACTGTTTTCAGACCAGCATCTTCCTTTAGTACTTGTTGTACCTTTGCTTTCAGTGTCTCGGTGGTAGCATTTCTACGGCGTTTCAGTTCTAGCAGCAATTCCTCTTTTGCTGTCTTTCGAACTTTATTCACGCTATTTACGAGTTCACTTACCTCGGGCTTACCCTTCATGAACTTCTATATATCCGCATATATTTTTTCCCCGGTTTTAGATATTATTATAGCGTCCGGGCGTGGTCTCCTTCTTTTCATAATGTTGGCTTGTGGCGGTTCCTTTGAACGCCATTGCCTACCTTCCCATTGGGCGGCCGAGAGACTGCTCCCTGGCGCAACAACAAGAATACAGGACTTGTACTTACCTTTCCATAGTTGCCAGCTATCATCTAAGGGCTGGGAATCTATGGTGTTCATCATCATCATCATCGGCACTACAACCGGGATCCGGTCTTGGCCCTATTTAACAAGTATGAGGCTTGTTAAATTTTCCATAATAATTTGTTTTTCTGGGCAAGGTTATTAGCCTTGTCTATGGTGTTCATTGGTGCAAAATACACCTGCAACAACAAGTGCGTAACACAAGGCATAGCCGTATTAGACGCACCATGTTTCCTGGAAACAAGTTGGCTGCATCATCGTGAAACCAGCAATAATCCGAACCACAAAGGGCATCTTAAATATTGCCTCCAAATCAAACAGCGTCCGTGGATCGTCGCAGCACTGAATTTCCTCATAAGAGATATCCAGCTTGCGGTTCCACAAGAAACACCCGGTGTTTCTTCAAACCGAACATTTTTGTCTCGTCGCGCAAGGGTGCGACGTATTCCAATGCACAACAGGTCACCCAGGCCATGATCACCATGAATTTGCCCGCCAATCGTGTGCCTGTGTTGTCTAGCGGCAAAGTAAGGCAAAAATAACTCACAGCAAGAGTCCAGGACGCCCGCCAACGTTGTTGCGACGCACGGCCGTCGTTGTGCGAATACATATAGCACTAATGCGATGTGCCGCTCTATGGTCGGGCACAAATCTTTGCAGCTGCAGATACACACACACGAGGATGTTGTGTGTTGTGAGATTTCCTCTCTTTGTTGCATCATTTTCGTGTGCCACGATGCGACGACGCTGGATCTGGCACCCTGGCCATGAAGAATTAAGATCTGCTAGGGTGCGGGCACCATGGGATGTACCAGCGTGTGTGTGTGATGGTGATGGGCAGTCAACCCCTAGTGGATTGTGCACGTCAGTTCAGTCACGAGTTGCGTGCGCGAGCGAAGCCTGTTAACTGCAAGAAGTGTCAGAACCTTTGTACATTTGCGAATCTTTGTAACAAGTTGATTAACTGTCTTAAGTTTATTTAACCAGTGTAAATTAATTTTAAGAAGTGTCAGAACTACTGTACATTTGCCAACCTTTCGTAATAAATGGAATAATTATTTTGAGTTCATTATTGTTTCGTATATTAATTTCAAGGGACAGGTGATCAAGCCTATTTACCGGAGGAGGCCTTTTCGTTTGTGTGTAGGAGTTTTGGAAATAGGACGGTCGAGTTGGGCCCTCGTAGTGAGCCCGTGCAAGGCGGCACATTACTACGATAGACGACCCTAAATACCCACAGGCTTTCCCAGTATCACCTTTTGGAGCCTCTTCATCCTCCAACCTCGCATCTCCCTTACTCCCCTGTGGCCAATTGTAAACCCATTGTAATTGGGTGACTCGTCATTGATCTGCCCCGGGGCCCTGCTTATGGCTATGTGCGAAATTTGCTTTGGCTGGATTTGCAAGTTTCCGCCGTTTGCTTCAGCTGGCGCAGATGGCTTCTTTAAGCGATTTTCCACCTCTTTATCATAAAGGCAACCAATGATCTCGACCAACTCTAGCATGGCATTAGTAATATGCCTTTGCTTTTTAATTTTGATCGTCCTTGTCAATTCTGCGATCCACTCTCCGAGCTGTCCGAACACCAAAGAACCCGCGCTCGCCTCTAAATGGCCACTGCTTGTTGCCGCCATAAATTATCCAAAAAAATGTCCTTTGCACAACTGTGAAAAGCCCCTCTGTTGCTGTCGGGAGAGCAGGTTTTGTGTCTTCTATATAAATGGTCTCTGAAAATGCATAATCCAAAATCCAATTTGATAAGACAAAACTTACCGCACTGAAACAATCACAATGGGGACAATTGAAAACACATATGGGATCCACTTTGCCTTCTGACTATTGTATTTTTTTTTTACTGATCCACTTTGCTCCAATTAATTTTTTTTCTTTTTTTCACTGTCACTTTGAAATTCTTCAATTTTATTTTGACACTTTTTTTTTTAATTATGTTTTCTTTATAGTTAACTTTTTTTTCTCACTTTGTCCCACAACACTTTGCGCACTGCACCACACTCACGTATTAAATATCTGGCGTCATCACGAAATTAAATAAAATACCGGCCGCGTGTACGGAGATCCATTCTACTCGGTTGATATCCGCTATTGTGTGTGTGTGCAAATATGCGTTTACTTTGGTTGTCCTGATCTGGCAAAAATGGGATTATGACCTCTAAATGATGTGTACCGGAAACTATTCTTATTTATCCGATTCCAAAATTGGGATTCAATCATGACCTCAACGACGTTTCTCGCCAGTTCCCTAATTATGCGTAAATATTGGTAGAGCTCAATTTTTTTACATCGAATACGCACATACGGTGCTGTGAAAAATTATACACTCAAACGTATATTTTCACTTTCCTTGGAATGAGTAATGTTGAGGATTCCCCGACCACCATACTCACCACGCCTGTCAACCGCCAGCTGACAATGCGTCATCACATAGGGACGCCATCGAGCTGTCAACTAGATTTGAATGTGACTAACGTCTTTTAGTCAGTTGACCATCAACTTCTAGAGCGCGCACGTCGTCAAGAGCAACGTTTGCGTCAAGCTATTAAGGAAGCAAACAGGCGCAAAGAAGAAGAGAAGCCTAAACGCAAAGAAGCTGAGAAAGAAGCAAAGAAAATGGAAACGCCTGGCGTGCCACCGGGCCAACCGCCTAACCTAGTCGATATGTCGAATCTGGACACTGATGCAGAAGATGACGGACCGCTGCAACCAGCTAAAAAAGCGAATCGCCCATCAGATCGCTCTAAAGCAAAGGAAGAAGACGATCTGCCGAAGCCAAACCCACTGCAACAACGAACGCTGGCGATATCCGGACGAAATATGGATGAATTCCTGAAAGAAGTGGAAAGTGTTCATAAGAAAAGGGAAAAGGAACGAGAGGCTGAGCTTATTAACAGCGAGGGTGACAACAAAGAAGAAAGTAATGCATCGAATGAGAGCAGTGACGAGGAAAGTGATTCGAGCCATTCGAAATCCGATGATGATGCTTCTCGGAGTGGTGCATATGTAGCCATCCCCCTGCCACCATCAGGCCCTAAATCAAATGTGCCAATAATCAGGGACGCGAACTCTGACGAAGTCGTAATCTCGACAAATGCCGGGAATCAAGTAATAAACTTTTATGTCCAGTTTTATGACAAAATATTGTTAACCGACACCAACTCAGGGAAAACCCTTTTTTTAAAGGTCTAAATATGCCGCGTGGGACACAATTATAGTGCTCCAGAAAGCCCTACCATTAGCACAAACTACTATAGGTCGAGATGTCGTCATTCCACCAAGGAACATACTCACCTATAGCCAAAGTACACGGGCCCACAGACACTTGTCCCCAAAAGTCCTCCTTTACATCTGAAATAAAAGGTAACATTCATCCTGGAGTCAACAACCCCACGTATCTACAGATACATAGGCCACATGTCCGATAAATTTTCCTACGCTTGCACGGCGATCGAAGGACACGACCCAGCATAGAAATTGCGCACCAATCCATCAACTGGATATACATAAACTGTTGGCACAGTTGCGCCAGATGTCGACAAACATCACATCTCCGGCGATAAGCGAGCTGCCGGAAAGCCAATCCGTCGACAAAACCTTTGTCCCAATAAACGAAAATGCTGTTCCCACAGGGCTAAGTAAACACGACCCCAAGGTCGACTACTTTAAACACACATACTCGATTGTTTACGTAAGCAATCCATCAGAGGTGTGAAATTTTGACGTTCACAGAGTGAGCATGCAGACTATAACTCACGCGTCTGTGTGTGTGAGTGCATCCACACATCTGGCCTGCGACGAAACAGAAACCGCACGACGAAAAAAAGAGTGCGATCATCCCTGGGGAGAGTTTCTCGATTAAGATATCGAGAAAAGAGAACTATCGGGTGACTTGAATCACCCCCTAAAGGGAAATTGTAAGACAGTCGATATTGAGAACCCGAACGGGGAGGTTAGTCTGCACCGCGCAAGATAATTAAAAGTACGTATATACTCGACATGCAACGCCCAGTAAAGTAACGCGCAGTAGAAATACAAGTTCTTACAACCTGTGAAAGTTGTCCCGATTTTCGCGAATAAATTCGCAAGTAGTTCTGAAATGCATTCAAAATATCGAATGATAAAAATATCGTGCTGACGTGCAATACGGAGACGGACACTGCGACTACACAAAATAATAATGACAATGTTTTATAATATAATTATCTTTTTATTCGTCCTTATGCGACCGGAACGATATATTACATATTAAAAACGACAATTTGCTCTGTACGACACGATTAGCAATGGAGCTACCGCACGAATGCATTTTACGAAAAAACGAGAGACTTGAAAGACAACACAATTGCTTTTATAGCGTTTACATATTAAAACAAAATGGCGGTGGAACGCAATGGCAGCGAAACACTTTACAGGCTGTTAATAAATTTAATATGGGATTTCATAATAAAGGCAATATTGAAGAAAGTACTAGAAGAAATACACGGAATACAATTTACAACAGTTAAAACATTGAAACAAAAAAAAAAAAAATAATCCTTAAACGCGTGTATTCTTCAATGAAACTTGTTGCGGATTGGCAATTGGATGTGCTGGAGAAATCTAGTACATTCGCAGTGTATACCAGCTGGCCGATTGTCACCAACGATGAGGTCAGCAGCGTCCCTTTTTTGAATTGGCAGTTATGCCCCGTAGTCAGTCTGCTACCAGCTACCTCCCCGCGCACACTTTCCAAGTCGTTGTTGCTGATCCACCATAAATTATCAAATAAATTAACTCAATCTCATGTAAAGCAATTGAATTGTTGTGCGTTATTACTGAATTGTAAACCAAGTCGCATCCGACTTAAACAATAAAGAAAAAAAGATCCACCTCGAATTCAGTTTTGGTTTTCTTGTGCTTCCGTTTTGCTGCCAGTTTCATCGGGTTCCTCTCTACAAGGGGACAGTGGACATCTCCAAACATTCCCGTCACATTTTTCTGGTCCTTTGAGCCGGATCCAGTGCTTATTGGATCCACTCATCGGTGCCCCGTTCGCGACACAACAATTACAACAGCTATTCCACAGGCAGCTCAACATCAGCAACAAGCTGAACATAAGCGCATCTACTACTCTGAAGTTAAAACTTATACACGTAATCGAAGAAACTGTTTCAACCAATCGACTGGTCTAACAAAGTGTAGTGTGCAGTGAACTTTAAACCGATAAGGATTCAGCAACGCAGACGAAGAGCAGATTCATCAATAAATCGAAAACGTTTCGCGCAGTCGTGCTCTCTGCGCCGTGATTGCAACAAAGGAAACGTATTTTCAATTGCTTGGTGTTGAAAATTGTACACCACCGCCGCCCAGTTCGTGGCACAGGTTATCTGTAAAGAGTAGCAACAATTCAACCCCATTAAGGAAGGATACGAACCAACCCAAGGTTAAGAATTCTCGAGCTCCATCGCATAATACATCTTCTTCAGTAAAACTCTCTGATGATTGTTAGTCCTAAAACAAAGACGAGAATAACGCTTCAAATGTCGTGACGACAAAAGAATTAGCCGACATTCAACAACACACCACAGATAGTGCACCATCAGTTGTAGATACTGCAACTAAATCGACAATTGCCAGTCACCTCGAAACGAATTGATACTGATAGACCCGATCAAGGAAGTGAAAAACAAGCAACATCCGAAGAACAACGCGACAGCAGCATTCTGGAACATCTCTAGCCACAGCAATGAAAAAACAAATCGCCGCGCAGTACGCGGCACAGGGCCAAATGTCGCGCGCATTCGCCAATTTGAGGAAGCGACGGCCATCAACGGTAAGTGCTGTAGAAACCCGTAGAAATAACTTACAGGGCAAATGAAAAAAAAATCCATCACCGGCACGACGGCATCCCGTCACGGAGCAGAATTACCAGCGACCCTGGAACAAGCTGGTGGAATATTTCGATAATACTCGTGCATTGGTCCACTCTGCCTTGAGTACCCTTTTCCAGGTACAGGCCACCGTGAAGGAATCTGCTGCCGGCTTGCGCCATCTCCGCGACACTACGAATGATGCAGTCGAAACTTTGGATGCGCTCGGCCGCCCCGTGACCGCCTGGGATGACATACTTGTTTACTTAACAACACAGCGCATGGACCCCCGCACCACTCGTGACTGACAAACGGCGCAAGGCAACACCAACCAGCCACCCACGTACCAGCAGCTCGATGCCTTCCTGAAGACAAGAATCGAAGCATTGGAGTTCGTCGAGCTGCCCCGGACCGCCATCGATCAACCCCAGCGTAACAGATCCGGCCAGACGGAGCACAACGCCAAAGCTCGCCTTTCAGTGCACACTGCCTCACCGCTTGCCCAGAAGCCCCCTGCCCGCTGCTCAGTCCGCAGATCCGACCATTACATCGGATCGTGTGGGGGATTCAGGGCCCTCAGCCCCGAACAGCGAAGGTCGCACGTCACCAAACAGGGCCTTTGTTTTAACTGCCTAGGAAGACATTTACTCCGTGACTGCCCATCGACATCCAGATGCCGACAGTGCCAAGGGCGGCATCACACCCTGCTGCATACTACAACGACCACGACCAACCCGGATTCGGAAAGGGGCACAAGCCTCAAGCTTCAATGCGGCCAGATCCCCGGGGTGTAATCTCGCGCACTCAGCGCCCCGCCTGCCCGGGCGATCCCCTTGTCCACAGCACGCGCCCTCGTCCAGTCGGCCCCCTCAACTCTGACTGGAGGCTCGGGCCCTAGTGAATCCCTGCTCAGAGGCCACCTTTATCTCGGAATCCCTCGCCCAGCGACTGCGCCTTCGCCGGCGCGCATCATTCATCCCAGTCCATGAAGTCGAGGGCGCCCGCTGCCAGACGGGAAAGGCCCTATTCTCGGTCACCATACTGCCCCGGAACAAGGGCTCGCAAGACTGGACACCGAACGCGCTCATCCTGCCCCATCTGTCGGACTATGTACCACCGCCACGACTCCTGCCAAGCGAGCTCACTATTGTGGCGGGCCTGGAGATGGCAGACCCAGACATCTCATCAACGGAAAAGGTGGATTTGGTCATTGGCGCTGATGCATACCCGGCGATCATTACAGTCGGACTAAAGAAGTCCAAAAACTCCGACGTGATCGCCCAATCTACGCACCTTGGGTGGATACTAACACAGCCACAGCTCCCATCAGAGAACCAAAAGGAGGTCTCGTCGGCATCGGACCCAGGGGTCACCTACGAAGCCCATTCAACTATCAGCCACCGACCACTTGCGTGGCCTAACTACGAGACACCCCCTCGCCCGCTGAACCACCGCAGGGGCGAGAGGCAATCGACCATCCACGCGAAAGTGGACAGCAACACCCGACCACCAGAGACTCAACGACCAAGACCAACCGCCACCAGCAGACCGGACACTCCCGGCCCCTAGCCACCGTCCCCTGGAACCTGATGATTCGCCAATGATTGGCGAAGGCGGGCGAAATGTTGCGGATTGGCAATTGGATGTGCTGGAGAAATCTAGTACATTCGCAGTGTATACCACTTGCGGGGCAGCTGTCACGGACCACCTGGCCAATTGTCACCAACGATGAGGTCAGCAGCGTCCCTTTTTTGAATTGGCAGTTATGCCCAGTAGTCAGTCTGCTACCAGCTATCACCGCGCGCACACCTTTCGAATCGTTGTTGCTGATCCACCATAAATTATCAAATAAATTAACTCAATCTCATGTAAAGCAATTGAATTGTTATGCGTTATTACTGAATTGTAAACCAAGTCGCATCCGACTTAAACAATAAAGAAAAAAAGATCCACCTCGAATTCAGTTTTGGTTTTCTTGTGCTTCCGTTTTGCTGCCAGTTTCATCGGGTTCCTCTCTACAAGGGGACAGTGGACATCTCCAAACATTCCCGTCACATTTTTCTGGTCCTTTGAGCCGGATCCAGTGCTTATTGGATCCACTCATCGGTGCCCCGTTCGCGACACAACAATTACAACAGCTATTCCACAGGCAGCTCAACATCAGCAACAAGCTGAACATAAGCGCATCTACTACTCTGAAGTTAAAACTTATACACGTAATCGAAGAAACTGTTTCAACCAATCGACTGGTCTAACAAAGTGTAGTGTGCAGTGAACTTTAAACCGATAAGGATTCAGCAACGCAGACGAAGAGCAGATTCATCAATAAATCGAAAACGTTTCGCGCAGTCGTGCTCTCTGCGCCGTGATTGCAACAAAGGAAACGTATTTTCAATTGCTTGGTGTTGAAAATTGTACACCACCGCCGCCCAGTTCGTGGCACAGGTTATCTGTAAAGAGTAGCAACAATTCAACCCCATTAAGGAAGGATACGAACCAACCCAAGGTTAAGAATTCTCGAGCTCCATCGCATAATACATCTTCTTCAGTAAAACTCTCTGATGATTGTTAGTCCTAAAACAAAGACGAGAATAACGCTTCAAATGTCGTGACGACAAAAGAATTAGCCGACATTCAACAACACACCACAGATAGTGCACCATCAGTTGTAGATACTGCAACTAAATCGACAATTGCCAGTCACCTCGAAACGAATTGATACTGATAGACCCGATCAAGGAAGTGAAAAACAAGCAACATCCGAAGAACAACGCGACAGCAGCATTCTGGAACATCTCTAGCCACAGCAATGAAAAAACAAATCGCCGCGCAGTACGCGGCACAGGGCCAAATGTCGCGCGCATTCGCCAATTTGAGGAAGCGACGGCCATCAACGGTAAGTGCTGTAGAAACCCGTAGAAATAACTTACAGGGCAAATGAAAAAAAAATCCATCACCGGCACGACGGCATCCCGTCACGGAGCAGAATTACCAGCGACCCTGGAACAAGCTGGTGGAATATTTCGATAATACTCGTGCATTGGTCCACTCTGCCTTGAGTACCCTTTTCCAGGTACAGGCCACCGTGAAGGAATCTGCTGCCGGCTTGCGCCATCTCCGCGACACTACGAATGATGCAGTCGAAACTTTGGATGCGCTCGGCCGCCCCGTGACCGCCTGGGATGACATACTTGTTTACTTAACAACACAGCGCATGGACCCCCGCACCACTCGTGACTGACAAACGGCGCAAGGCAACACCAACCAGCCACCCACGTACCAGCAGCTCGATGCCTTCCTGAAGACAAGAATCGAAGCATTGGAGTTCGTCGAGCTGCCCCGGACCGCCATCGATCAACCCCAGCGTAACAGATCCGGCCAGACGGAGCACAACGCCAAAGCTCGCCTTTCAGTGCACACTGCCTCACCGCTTGCCCAGAAGCCCCCTGCCCGCTGCTCAGTCCGCAGATCCGACCATTACATCGGATCGTGTGGGGGATTCAGGGCCCTCAGCCCCGAACAGCGAAGGTCGCACGTCACCAAACAGGGCCTTTGTTTTAACTGCCTAGGAAGACATTTACTCCGTGACTGCCCATCGACATCCAGATGCCGACAGTGCCAAGGGCGGCATCACACCCTGCTGCATACTACAACGACCACGACCAACCCGGATTCGGAAAGGGGCACAAGCCTCAAGCTTCAATGCGGCCAGATCCCCGGGGTGTAATCTCGCGCACTCAGCGCCCCGCCTGCCCGGGCGATCCCCTTGTCCACAGCACGCGCCCTCGTCCAGTCGGCCCCCTCAACTCTGACTGGAGGCTCGGGCCCTAGTGAATCCCTGCTCAGAGGCCACCTTTATCTCGGAATCCCTCGCCCAGCGACTGCGCCTTCGCCGGCGCGCATCATTCATCCCAGTCCATGAAGTCGAGGGCGCCCGCTGCCAGACGGGAAAGGCCCTATTCTCGGTCACCATACTGCCCCGGAACAAGGGCTCGCAAGACTGGACACCGAACGCGCTCATCCTGCCCCATCTGTCGGACTATGTACCACCGCCACGACTCCTGCCAAGCGAGCTCACTATTGTGGCGGGCCTGGAGATGGCAGACCCAGACATCTCATCAACGGAAAAGGTGGATTTGGTCATTGGCGCTGATGCATACCCGGCGATCATTACAGTCGGACTAAAGAAGTCCAAAAACTCCGACGTGATCGCCCAATCTACGCACCTTGGGTGGATACTAACACAGCCACAGCTCCCATCAGAGAACCAAAAGGAGGTCTCGTCGGCATCGGACCCAGGGGTCACCTACGAAGCCCATTCAACTATCAGCCACCGACCACTTGCGTGGCCTAACTACGAGACACCCCCTCGCCCGCTGAACCACCGCAGGGGCGAGAGGCAATCGACCATCCACGCGAAAGTGGACAGCAACACCCGACCACCAGAGACTCAACGACCAAGACCAACCGCCACCAGCAGACCGGACACTCCCGGCCCCTAGCCACCGTCCCCTGGAACCTGATGATTCGCCAATGATTGGCGAAGGCGGGCGAAATGTTGCGGATTGGCAATTGGATGTGCTGGAGAAATCTAGTACATTCGCAGTGTATACCACTTGCGGGGCAGCTGTCACGGACCACCTGGCCAATTGTCACCAACGATGAGGTCAGCAGCGTCCCTTTTTTGAATTGGCAGTTATGCCCAGTAGTCAGTCTGCTACCAGCTATCACCGCGCGCACACCTTTCGAATCGTTGTTGCTGATCCACCATAAATTATCAAATAAATTAACTCAATCTCATGTAAAGCAATTGAATTGTTATGCGTTATTACTGAATTGTAAACCAAGTCGCATCCGACTTAAACAATAAAGAAAAAAAGATCCACCTCGAATTCAGTTTTGGTTTTCTTGTGCTTCCGTTTTGCTGCCAGTTTCATCAGGAACCCGATCTACAAGGGAACAGTGGACAACTCCAAACATTCCCGTCACAAAACTAATTGTGGAAAAACTAAGCATGCTGTTACACTAAACATGCTGCGGCAAGAAGGTATTTCTTAACCTTTTTTTACTCACTACATAATTTTTGTTAGTGCTATTGCTATATACTACATTTTATTTATTCGATTTAGTATTTTTTTTTTTGCGTCAGTTTTGAATTTTTGTGGTATCGAGTTCGAGCGTCGTATTCAATTCAGACTTTTGTATAAGGTATAAAATTGCTTTGTGGTGTTTCTTTAGCTTCTAGGCGATGTTCCTCATGATTGCTTTGGAACTCCCACATTACCACTGGTTGACATGACATGATTTTATAGACATTTTCGACAACAGGTCTGCCATGCAAGGCACACTTTAACATTGAAATATCGGAACGTAGTCGACGAAATGCCGCTTGGCTTACATTCCCAAAGTAAAACCGTAACATATACAAAGTTTTCTGTTTGTTAACTGCCAATGTTTTATACTCTATAAACAACAACAGAATCGAGCATTCAAAAAACTGTCAAGGATTTGTTTTAGTACGGAATGTCACTTTATTGGGAACACAAGTTTAAAGTTGGAGCAAAGAAATAATATTTTTTTTCTAAGCTAAGAAGTGCGCAGTTCACCATGACAAGCAGAATTGTAAGGGACATTTGGACGAACTCACATTTTTTTATTCAAGGCGGCAGTAGAGTAGCTGTGATTTTGTACAAGTCCGCCTAAATTTTCCCCTGCCGAAACGTCATAGTTATCATTACACAATCAGAGATCGTAAATATTGTGACGCATATGACAATCAGTACTAGAATATTCGACAAACTCCGAAACAAAGTACTAGAATAAACTAGAAAGTACTGGAAAACTGGAGACTATGAACAATAGAACATTCAAGGCTATGGAACGGATGGAAACGAAACACCGAATCAGAATGTGAGGACACGGTATAAATACGTCGCACACAGATCACGGAGACAAGTAATAAGTAAGAAAGTGAAGCAAGCGATAAGTAAGAAGTAAAAGACGCGATAAGTACGGAAGCGATAAGTCAAGAAATCGTTGTGTACGGTAGAAGTAACGGTTGTTATTAACGGACTAATAAAGTGTTATATTAATTCAAAATCGATTTAACGGCTCTTATTTATTAAAAATAATTAATCCAGCGAACCCTAAGCTCGCTACAATTGGTGTCAGAAGTGGGATTAATTATTGGTGAAATAAATAAGTCTGTGGAAGTGTATTGTGACGATGTCAGATCGACATTTGGAGGACCGGAACCTGGATAGCAGAGGAGAGAAGCCAATTCTTCGACTGCGTCTGCAAGCAGCAATAGAGGAAGAGAATATTGATGTCGGCACAGAAGCTTTTACGAGTAGGCCAGACTGTCCGGATGGAGAAGAAACAGCGAGTCAAGATGGTGCCAATGTAACGGAGAAGAGTTCGCCACCGTTGGACATTTCGGAGATGTTCAGGATGATGATGGCAAAATTGGGCGCATGAGCTGCAGAGTTTAAGGCAAAATTAAATGCGCGAGCTGCAGACGTTAATGCAAAATAGATCGCGCGAGCTGCAGAGTTTAAGGCAAAATTGGATGCGCGAGCTGCAGAGGTTAATTGGATGCCCAATGGCAGTCCCAGTTCCGGTTACGCCTGTTCCAGAGGGACCCAATGAGCTACAAGATGAAGCTGAATGGATTTACAAACAGTCGTTTTGTAAATCAACTGTTTCCGAACAAGAGAAATCAACGGATGTTGGAGGTCGAGACCGGTATTGTAAGCCACCACATACGGGGGGAAAAATCAACCAAGCCCTAGATTGTAGGCGCAATCAATAGCTAGAGGTGCCGTTCATTGCGTTCTATAGAGAAGAACACGTGAAACCAGAATTAACGTTTGACGATCTATGGAAAGTCTATTACTATGACGCACGCTGGTGTTTACTGTCAGCTCCAAAGAACAAACCGCTCCAGTTATTTGAAAAGATGCGGAACGAGCAGTCGGATACGGTTATGAAATCGGCAGATGCTCCAATACCAGATGATATGCGTGTAATTAAAGATGAAGCTCTAGACCGCTTACGTGATGTGCAAACTTCAGAAGAGCTTAAGGGTGTGCACATGCATTTTCTCTTATACTTTTTCATTTTGAAAACATTTTTTTATTTTTCTTTTTATATTCTTAATTTCTAAATTAAAGGCTAGACAAAAAATGCTTAAATTCTAGCTTAATTATCTTATATAATAACTTACTGGTCATTTTCTCTGATACTGTTCGCATGAGATGCCTAAAATGCAAGAGGAATTCCGCCGTCAGGAAAAGAAGGAATGCCGCCATAACTGACGCGAAAAGGGGAGCAGTAGAAAATTTGGAATAAGGTCAAGAACTTCCACCGCCGAACGCCAAGATGAAAGTGGTACATCACGACCGCCTGTCAACTTTGGTTAGCCCAGAGGACCAGTGAACTTAGTTCGGGACGAACTAATCTAGGCGGAGGGTAGTGTGACGCATATGACAATCAGTACTAGAATATTCGAGAAAGTCCGAAACAAAGTACTGGAATATTCTAGAAAGTACTGGAAAACTGGAGACTATGAACAATAGAACATTCAAATCTATGGAACGGACGGAAACGAAACATCGAATCAGAATGTGAGGAAACGGCATAAATACGTCGCACACAGATCGTGGAGACAAGTAATAAGTAAGAAAGTGAAGCAAGCGATAAGTACGGAAGCGATAAGTCAAGAAATCGTTGTGTACGGTAAAAGTAACGGTTGTTATTAACGGACTAATAAACTGTTAGATTAATTCAAAATCGATTTAACGGCTCTTATTTATTAAAAATAATTAATCCAGCGAACCATAAGCTCGCTACAATATCTTTACACGATGAGGGTGTAGTTAGATCAAACGGGGAGTAGAAGCAGATGACACCTTTTAATAACATTGTCATGTGTAAACTGTACGACTGTGTGAAAATTGTGTCATATTATCATATTGTCATATTGTTATATTTTTGTCGCATTATTAGTATGTTATCAAATTAACGATAATAATGGTAAGGTATATTTCTTAAAAATATTTATAAATTCATATAAAGTTTTTCTGAAGACTTTCCCGATTTTTGTTTATGTCTTTATGGAGTTCGCAAAGGAAGTAACATAAAGTAAGTTTCCAATAATCTGTGTAACGTAGAGTTGGTATATTATTCTTTGCATACTTTTAGAAAGGCTAGTTTCCATGTGAAGTAAAGAGAACATATATTGAAAAATTATCCCCATTATCTTGCTAGCTAATCTAATTAGAGTATACACACTAAAACTTAGATATTATTTATAAATAATTGGAAATACTTACAATTTAAAATTAATTATTACGATATGTAGGCGCACTCGCCTAATGCCTGTTCTAGGTTAAGATTATTTTTTCCTGTATACCTTCAAGTGTTATCATATAGTTCGGAGTATAGTTTACGGAGTGGTACGATAGAATACAAGCACAGCGGAAATATTCTTTGCCAATAATTAAATGTGAAGAAAAAAAAGAAATCGTACTCAATTAGTGTTTGATATGTATGATAAGTGACATGCTTTGTAGGGTGAAATTTCAAGAAGTTATGGACTCATATGGAATTTGATATAATCAGTCGTAATAGTTCCAATAATAAATATAACATATATAAAAACATATAAACATTTTGCTTTTTAAGAATAAGTTGTGTTGTTTTGTATTGAAAAATTTAATGTTCAAAAACAAATTTTCACACCGAAATTACAATGACTCTAATTTAAAGTGCTTGCGGTCACTATACGAAGCAAAAATTGATAGATTAGATTTAGTATCTAGTCTGAGACTGTGAATGGCATTTTTTGTAATTGCATGCTTAATTTAATAAATATTATACATGAACTTCCGGGTTCCTACAGGGCAATAAATGATAAAAATAATAATAATTTAGACGAGACTAAGATAGATTTTATTGATTTCCAAAAATGTGTTGCTTAGACCGTTCACGCCGCTCTACATAAACGAGCCCGATTTCGCGATGACGAATTTCTTAAAGTTCGGCAATTTATCAGAATATTTACATGATGCTCCCCTGACTTCCCATTTGAAGGCGCGAAAGAAATCATTGTAGGCCGGCAGGTCTTGAGTATGGTAGTAAAAGCAGATTACGTCCTTGGCACCTGATAATCTGTGCTTTGGTCGAAGCGCATGTGTATTTGTGTTATCTTGTACTGCACGTGTGCGTGTGTAGTGTGTCAGCAGTAGACCCCATGGGATGTGAGAAAAAAAAAAAATGAGGTGGCGAGAGGCCAACTTTAGGGAGACAAGGACAAATGTGTCCTTCACCTTGTCTCTGGCTTCTGGTCATCTAGCGGTAACCAGAATCACCAACATTCGTGAGGGGGTTGGGCTCGGTCTCAAGATATCTGAAAAGAATGGGAAGGAGGTATCTGAGGATAGTGTGGACACGGTTAGTTCAAGTGTTCTCTGACTACTTGGATGGGGGGATAGTGGGAAAGATATCGTACAAGACCGGTGGGTCTTGAGTGCGGTAGTAATCGCGGATCAGGTCTTTGGCGTCTGATAATCTGCGCTTTGGCCGGTGTGTGTGTGTGTTTTTTTTTTTGGCTTCGGTAGGAAGGTGGAAATCTTCAAAAGATACCTCTAGACCGATCCAGAGGCATGCCGGGTTTTTACTGACTAAAACCACCTCCCGCCAGGCTCATATTCCCGTTGATCCCCCCGGAACTTTCTTTTAGATACTCCATCGCGGGGCGGGACGGAGTTTACCTCTTACTCCGCTCGTCACGTTGTTGTGGCCCTTCTCTCAGTGAGCTTGTCTCCTCCTGAGGGGACCCGTTGCGGTCGCCACCGTGCTTCCGGGGCCTCCGGGAAGAGTGACAACCGATTGTTTACTATGGCCCGGATATCGGCCAGGTTTAATTAAAAAGGCAATTTTTGTCTTTTAAGTTTTTATTTTTTAAATTTATTTTAATTTTGTTTATTGTAATTTACATTTGTTGGCGTCCTTACACCTAGGACACCAAACGAGACTGATCCTCGAATACGAATTTCATCACCCTTATAAATGAAACCAAACCGAGATTTTGTATCTCGCAAATACACATTTTCGTACAACAATCTCGATTTTTGGGTATCCTGAGTGAGATGTTGTGTTTACTTTAGATAAGAATTCAATTTCTTGAATTCTTACGAAACTATTTCGCAGATTTGGGAATGTATTTGGATTTTGGTTTTCTATTTGCTTTTCTTAATGGAAAATTTTAGATAGAGATAACGATCTCTGAATTTTGGTTTTCGATGATGTCGTGGAGCAAATGTGAAACGATAAACGAATATTAGATTCGTTTATTGTGAATTTTGATTTTAATTTAAGTTTTGGATTAAATAATGCCGTGGGGCCAAATGTTAAGCGATAAACGAATGTTTGATTCGTTTATTGCGAATTTTGGTTTATGTTTGGGTTAATTCGGGTTTTGATAGGATTTGGACGTGGAAATGGGGGAAAGAGGTGGTAGGGCTTTTCAGAGCACTACAACGTGGTCTGTGAAAGAGCCCTGTGGCAGTTCGTGCCAGAAAAAAATGCCCTGACTACTTTTCTGAGAACCAAAGGAAAGCTGTTCAGGATGAATATTGGGCATCAGCATACACACAAAAGCGTGAGTTTGTATTGAAGTGCATCGAAAGAAATTAAACTAGTAAAAAAACTGTTACAAATAGCAGAAGAACCTACACAAGAAAATATACGTTACCACTTGGTGATGAGAAGATTGAAGTTTGCAAAAAATATCTTGGGTCAACGCCTGACATTGGCTCAAAACTGCTTAGATACAAAGCTAATGTTACCGCTACTATCGGATTGTCTTCGACTTATAAAAGAGGAAAAAAAATATTCAACAAAAAAGCCTCCTCGCTCCATTAAGAATATCAGGAATTTTATTGAAACAGAAACAGCACAATGAGAAAACACTTTCCTGAAAAATATGAAAATTTACGGAACATTTATAGGAAGTATTCTAGCCAAAAAAGAACGAGCGGCATCATTTCACAGAGAATACTATTTGTTACGGACTATGCATGTTTTGAACTCAGCATGTATTGTATTACTCCAGCCGGAGTAACTGTCCGTCTCATATGTCTCTCCAAAATCATGCGTGCGGTCTCGAATCTCACGCACTCTGTGAGTACGTGTTTCGAATTTTCTATTTTGCCTTCGCAATACAAGCAGTATGGGTGATTTGTGGGGAAGGAAGTACGTTGCACCTTACGGCTTACGGCTTACGGCGTTAATTCACTTCACTCCTCATCACGAAACGTAAGTTCCACCGCAGCAAACTGTTCACCATAAAGAGGAATATCCAAAAATAAAGCAAGACACACAGATGCCGATCGAGAGAAATAGAACACACTGGTTCACTTTGTTTTTATCGTTTATTATTTGTTGTGTATTATTCTTTTGAACATTTGATTTGAATGGTATTAGAGTTAGAACATAGGTTTTAACTATTCATTTCCGGACTTTACACTCTGGCGATGAACACTAGCGGAAGAAAATTTCGATATGAATTTTTGACTTACTTATCTGATACACAGTATGTTGATTAACTTAAGTGTCTGACGTTTACTCTAATTTAATTTTGCTCAGCTTAAGGCTCACGACCGCGGAGGTGCAATTGGAAAAATGACTCCTAGGGAACCCACCACCGTAATTCCAACTCAGCGTTACTCTGCTCGTTGCAGAGTCACTTCGCAACCGGGGGTGCGTTTCCTCTAGAGAGAAAGTGTTTCCCTCGTGGTGAAAACAAGGAAGGAGGATGTAGTGCTCCAAAACGCCCTACCACCTTTTTCCCCCATTCCTACATCCAAATCCCAGCAATAATACACTAAAACCCAAAAACCTATCAAAACCCGAATTAACCCAAACATGATCCAAATTCGCAACAAACGAATCAAACATTCGTTTATCGCTTAACATAATCCGAATTAAAATTAAAATTCACAATAAACGAATCTAATATTCGTCTATCGTTTTACATTTGCCCCGCGGTATCATCAAAACTCAAAATTCAGAGATCGTTATCTCTATCTGAAAATTTCCATTAAGAAAAACAAATAAAAAACTAAAATCCAGATACCATCCCACATCTGCTAAATAGTTTCGTAAGAATTAAGAAATTGAATTCTTGTCTAAAGTAAACACTGAGCAACCCACTCAGGATACCCAAAAATCGAGATTGTTGTATGAAAATGTGTATTTTCGGGATACAAATCTCGATTTGTTTTCCTTTATAAAGGAATAGTAATATGAACTCCGGGCCGCAGTATAATATCGTCCATTGGCCCTGGAAGAAGAAATCCAGGAGAAAGACCGCAGTATAATATCATTCTTTGTCCCTGGAGGAAGTACCCCAGGAGAAGGGCCGATCTTTATTTTGAAATAATAAAACGCATATACTTGAGGAAAACAAAGCAAACATTGTTTTAATTTTCTGGCTAACAACTGGTGAGTAGAGCAGTGGTACCCCCACACAAATAAAAATTGCAGATTAGGAGACAAGGACTGAGGCCAAATCAAGGACGTTGCTCTACCCTCTGGATCAGAGGAAGCACGGCGACGACCCCTTTGTAGGACGGATTTTTCAGGAGCGGTCTATTTTAAGCGACCCCACATGCTTTTCAGGATAAGGAGACTCGCTTCCTGAAACTGAACCCCTACAGAACATAACAAGGACTTGGTAATGTATGTGTATGTGTGAGTGAAGATCACATTGGTTTTTTCATACACAGGGCCATGGGAATGAATCTGAAAACAAGAAAAGGAATGATGTGCATCAATGAGATGTTAGTTCGGCTAAGTGAACAAGCCGAATCTGATTGAGTGGTAATTGGGTTTCTGTTTATTTACAGGGAATTGGTGTTCATAGCATCGCTGCCAAGGGTAAGTATACGATTCCTATTTGCATTTGCCTATGCTATATGATTTAATTGATGCCTAAGACACAAGATGCGTATATTTGCTTTTGTCCCTTGGGTTTAGGTCGCCAGCCAATGTGTATGTAAAGAAATTTATTATACACATGGCGAGGCTGGTAATAGGCGATGCGATGTTTATGATCCATGTTATGATGGTTACATTATATGTAAACCAAATTGTTTTGTTTTCGGGAATTCGACTAGGGAAAATGCGTATCTAAGATTGAGATTTGCCTGGCAACCGAAGGTGCCGAATTGGGCTTGGGATTAATGAAGTTTTGAACAGAATTCTTATAGGGAATTGTGGATTCGAATAAATGAATGAAGGTAAGAATTGTCTTCCAGCAGCTTTTAGCTACATACATTTGATAAACTTAAGGTGTGAAGCATTTACAGGAGCTAATGTGATTGCATTAGCAGAAACTTATGAAGGCTGGGTTGTAGTTATGTGGGTTCTTCGGGTAAGTAGACAGTGGAGTTTGGCGGAACCGCCAGAGATTTGTAGTGGTTCCGCCAAACCCTACGGTCTACTTACCTGAAAAACCCCAATAACTACAACCCAACTCCCTTTAGTTTGCTAATGCACCAGTATTAGTACCTACAAATGCTGCACACATTTAGGAGTTCAAATCTATGATCTTTAAGTCCCTGTAAAGAAAACTTACCTTCATGCATTCTCTTCGCATACCATTGCTCCTTAAGATTTCTTTATTAACTTACCAGGAATTTCCAATCAATTTCGGCATCTACGTCGCCAGTCAAATTCCCTTAGATGAATTCCTGTAAACAAAATAATTCGGATTGCATTCAATGTAACCGTCATGGCAGGGAGTATAAAAATCGCGCCGTCTATTTTCCCAGCCGCGTCATATACCTTTTCATACACGATGTCTTATCAATAAACAACCCAAGCAGCTGCATATAATTAACGCAATAGACGCCGAAACCAAATTCTCCAGCATTTCCTAATGCAAATATGAACCCGGTTTCTACTGCAACCAGAGATGCCATAAACATCCAATTTGCTTTTAGCACCTTTTTCTCCTATCGTCGAAAATAGCGACGAGGCATCGTGTAAACAATGACCCACATTACCAACGGCGCATTTGGTCATTTTCCCCTATTGTCCTTGCCGCCTGCCTGCTTTCGAACACGTGCAACAACATTGAATCTGTTCGATCGCGCACATATACCACTGCACCAAAAAGATCGCATTTTCTTAGTGGTCACACCCTTAAGAGAAACGTTTTTCTCTCTCTTCCTTTTTTCCTTAGCGAAATCATCTCTGCATGAGATAAAGATTGCTGAGTCTTATTTCATCCTTCGACCACACTGGTCGCAGCACTCCCGCTCTCCGCCGGCAGCGGAGAAGCGTAATTAAAATATTATAGTCGCCGTGTCGAGTATTATAGTCGCTGCAGTTTTCGTAGAGTGCATTATTATTGTAATTTTCACGTGTGCTTCGTAAAAATTAAATAAAAATTAACAACACCTAACCTATGCGTTTTTATCATGGATATCTTCAGTGAACAATTTCCCTACTTCGGACAGCTTGCGGTGAACTGTGTTTTTCTTTCGGTCTGCGGCAGACACTTTTCGAACTGGTGGAGACGAGGTAGAACTCTCGCCCATGCTGGCGTCGCGACTTCTTCCCCACAGATTCACATACTTATACTTGTGCAAGTATTGCCTAAGGCACCGTTCAAGTAGGTTCTCGCTGTTCTGAATGTTTTCGAGCTACTTGTATGCTAATTGTAGCAAGTACTCGTCGATAGGGATAATGGAGGCACCACCATATAGGTGAGAGTTGGGGCAATAACGACCAACACGTTTTCTAGAACGGTTGATGAAACTTCTGAGGAGTTTCCTTTCGATAACTCGAAGTCGTTTATTTGGGGCGAAGATATACAAGACCATATGGGAAAGGTATACGATATTCCATATCAGATTAGTTGCTAATAACAGGCAATTTAACTTTGGTGTCAACTTTGTTACTCCACTTCAAAATGTTGTGCAGTGTTTTAGTCCGACTGAGGGCCCTTTGAAGGATGTGGGTCAGTGGACAAGACCATTTGGGAAAGGCGTACAATATTCCAGATCAGATTAGTTGCTAATAGCAGAGAAATTTAACTTTGGTGTCAACTTTGTTACTTCACTTCAAAATGTTGTGCAATGTCTTAGATCGAATGAGGGCACTTTGAAGGATGTGGGTCAGTGGGCAAAACCATATGGGAAAGATGTACGATATTCCTGATGAGATTAGTTGCTAATAGTAGAGAAATTTAATTTTATTGTGAACTTTGTTACTCCATTTCAAAATGTTGTGCAGTGTTTTAGATCGATCGAGGGCCCTTTGAAGGATGTGGGTCAGTGTTTGTTGAAATTCCTTTTTGGGGTATAAGTGACCCCAAGATATTTAATCCTGTCATGTAGTCTAATCGTAGTATCTCCCATTTGCATTCGAATATTCTCTGAATATCGAGAAGTAGGTTGGGTGTGTTTATTACTCAGAATTATGGCTATACTTTGGTTGGGTTAAGTAGGATTTTCTGCCTGTAATACTGATACAGTTCGTCCAGGTGACGGTTGAGTCGATTTATTGCGAGTTTAGCGCTTTTGAATTACGTGCACACCCTAGGGCGTCATCCGCATAGCATATATGGTTTACTCTCCCGTCCACAGGGCGAGGAATATCTCAGATGTTGATATTAAATAGGATGGGGCCGAGAATGCGGCCCTGCGGTACGCCTGCAGCGGCGTTGAAAGTCCGGGAAAGTTTTTCATTCACTCGAACTTGGAAAGTTCTGTTTCGAACGAACTGGTAGATGATACTACACAGCGTTCTACTGAGGCCAGTATTCATTAATTAAAAAACGAGGCCTTCGATCCACGTCGTGTCAAAAGCCTTTTCGATGCCCAAGCTCACCACAATGGTGGGTACCTTCTTAAAGAGGCGCACGCAGACGTGGTTTTGAAATATGTTGAGAGTCATCGTGGTGCTGTGCGCTCTTCTAAATCCAAATTGGAAATCAGGTATTAGGCTCCTGGCACTGATAGGGTTATTTAGCTCCTCGTATATACATTTTTCATATATTTTGCTAATGAAAGTGGGGAGCGAGATGGGGCGATAGCTTAGGAGGTGATACGTTTGGTATCCCACCTTAGGCTATTGGATAAATAATAGCGTGCTTCCCAGCTTGTGGGAAGTACCCCATGTTGTGGGCATGGTTGAACAGAATGGAGAGCTTTATAAAGAATAAAGCAGAAAGCCTTCGCAACGAGTGGTATGACATGTCGAAACCGGGTGACTTCTTGGGGTTTCGAGATTTAGCTAGGTTCTGTAGGGTATTTGGCGTGACGAAACTGTGACCATTATCACGTGTATCCTCGGCCTATGTACTATTAGCTGAGTTGAAGACAACAATTGGCTTGTTAAAGTCGTCTAATTTATTCTTGACATATGAACTAATGATTGCATTAATATCCGGGTCACAATCCTCGAGCGTAAGCCTATGGTTATTTTCAAAGATCTCTCCGATGATATTTGCTGTATTGGTGTCATTATTAACAACAACACCATTGTGTATAATTTTTATTGTATTGGTCCAGTGATACGGGAAGTGCCACATATCTTTTTAACGTTTTTGTAAACGTTCTGGTCTATCTGAATACCCTTCAGTTTGTCTTCCAATTGTCGGGTACGGTTGTTTTGGATTCTTTGTTTTATCAGTGTACCAATATTGTGAATGATGGATTGCAATAATGATTCCCATTGCCCAAAGCGGTGACGATATCTCATTTTGCAGAGCTTATTACGTTCCCGGATGAGACGAAGAGTGAAGTCACCATTCTTTTCAAGTTTCTACTTCGAGGCATGGGCCTCAGAAGTTACAGCTGGAATCTCGTGAAGTCGTTTTGCAGTGTTATTAATCTCAACCGTCGTCAGGTTCCTGTCAGTGGGAAGAGAGAGTTGTGGTTTTTCGTTCAATGTAATATTGAAATTGTTTGGCATGTATCTGATATGAGCCCGAGATGCTCGATAGCCGCGGATGAACGTGCTCAGAGCGTTGTGGTCAGATATATCCGCCGATACTTGAGGAGGAGTGATTCGGGGAAGTAATCCTTTGGACACAAAAAAGATGTCCAGAATTGAGTTACGTCGGTACCAACCGTAGATGCGACTATTTCGAAGTTGAGGGTATGAGAGTTTGCGGTGTAGCATTGGTACAACTTTCTGCCATCTGGCTAAGGGACGGAGTTGATCCAGTGGGGATGCCTAGAGCTAAGATCGCCGCCTATGATAAAGGGTGTATGCCCTGAAGACGTTTTTAAGTTGCCGATATCTTCGAGATTAAAGGGGCCATTATTGGTTTTAAGCAAATGGTGTACGGAGTATATATTCACTCAACCATTATTATAGGAATGCGGTTCAAACCCGGACACCTCTTTGGACTCAATACGTGAAAGATCAATACCTTCATGGTGAATTCCGCTATTAACTTGTATGCGGATGTCATCTCTGTTGATGGTGCTGCTAGTGAGGGTTCGATCTCCTCGAATCATGGACAGGTTTGGGAATACGGAAAAATGATATGAATGCAACAAAAACCACTTCTGCCCGGTTATCCCATATGAAGTCTGAGACTGTCATATGCTTTGATAGCGAAACAAGGGAGTTGACATTTATAAGGATAACTTTAATTTTGCGATCCATTTTGGAGAGTGTGTCTTACATATGTCGGGAAAAGGAGTGCATCCCTCTCAGCCTCGATTGTTAGTTTTTCATATCGGGGTCGAATATCCTCAATCAAGCGGAAGAGACTAAGTAGTTTTTCGAGCATTGACGATTGCCCTGCTTGGAGGCGTTTGTACTGGCCGTTGGATTTGTGGCATTGTGTTGGCCTGTCCGACGATTCCCTTAGGATATTGAAGATGTTTTTGTGGAGAGTTTTATATTCTTTATTTGTAGTCCTTTAAGCATATCGGGGAATGTAAATCCATTTTGGTTGAAATTTGGTGTGGGCTGTTTTGCGAAGTTTGATTTGGCTGTTTGTTTAGCTCGAGTCCCCTTAGATGTGTGAATTATTTCTTTATTTTCAGGACACTTTGTGGGGGTTCTCTATATTACGCCGAGAACCAACCCACAATCATAACCACAATTTCGCCCACAGACCGCGCACAACGCCTACCTCAATTTCTTTCGTCGGCCTATTTCACCTGTAAAAGGTGCCCTCCCAAAGGACGCATAACCTGAATTCATCCTTCTATGCAGATAATGCATAACTGAATTTATTCGTTTCACGTCATACGGCAACATAATTAATAAACCACATGAAATTTCCTATCGGAAATCGAAAGTCTCATGCCTGGTTAGCAACAGCAAAGCGTGGGCAAACGACGCTGTTGCTTCATAGCGAAACGGCGTGGGTTTTTTCTTTCACTCGCTGATATTTTCCCAAGGCACCCCGGCGTCCTTTGACCTGCGCCAGACACGGCTATTCGCTGGGGATCAATAAACTCAGAGTCAGGTGAATGGTACGAAAAATATATTTCTTCTACCCACCCTATTTCCCCTTCTCGGAGAGCATTTTGGTGCTGCACTCTGAAAGCAATCCAATACCAAATTGGGTCATGTGAACACCTTCTGCAAATCATCCCTGAGATCACCACCCTCCTCGTTTCGGTTTTCCCATTCTCCCCAAGTCCATTGACTGTTGGGTAAATTCGCAAGAGTTTATTCACCTTGATAGCCGGGGTAATGGGAGAATGCGAAAGAAAGTGCGATCAAGATTGGTTGATCGTGTGGAGAAAGAGAGTTCCGAGGTAAGCTGCCAGTCAGTCGAATTTTAACCACCGGGGTGCGCACACGCACGTGTTATCACTGCGAGTTAAACATGCGAGTCAGTCGAATTTTCCTCCTGTTTCATGACGCGGTAAAGTCAATTTTCAATGAAGTAAAAAAATTGTTGCAATATATTAGACGATTCTGAAAGAACTTGAAGGACTACATCGGCAAGAATCATGTTTTTAATAAGAATTTAACAAAATATAACCATCAAATGATATAGTAAAGTAGTCAGTGAATGTGAGCTTATTTTTATAAACAATATTAATACCGAAATTGATCCTTTGAAATCACCAATATATATTAAGAACCATCAGCAGAGTGTACTATGTGTATGGGCTGATTCCAAAAATAAATAAAAATAAATCAGTGATTGTGAGCTTATTTTATAAACAATATTAATACAGGAAGTTATCCTGTGGAATCACCAATATATATTATGGACCACCAGCAGAGTGTACTCGACTGCTGATACCAAAAATAAAAAAAAAGAACTTTTAAACAACTAATCAACACCAGGGTATTTTATTTTTCCCTTTTCTTGGCGCTTGGATTTTTGTGAACTATTATTGGTGTAACATGGTGGGATATTAGTGAACCCGTGCCCGTGTCAGGCACCACGACTTTTACCCCAACAAGTTCCCATAATTGGGCGGATGTGTTTTGTTGCAACAGTTGCAGCAACATGGCATAGTTATTTCATCCTGCATATTTGTTGTAAGATCTAATTTTGCTAGCGAGAGTTTCCAGCTGTCATTACCGCGGAATTTTCCACAGCGGACGCAACGACGGTTAATGTGACAGATTCGGGAAACAACATTCGTGCCGTTCGAGAGAGTATTGAAAGTGATGGATTGAACTTTTCTATAGCTGATACCCACTTCTCACGAGGGTTCTCCAACAGTTAAGCGGCGATCATTTGCAATAAGCTCTCGAACAACACGGATGTTGTAATCTCTACGACTTGTCCTTGGGCGTCGATCATGGCTTTCGTTTTCGATACGTTCTCTCCCACTTTTAAATTCTCTGGCCCACGTATACACACGATTCTGAGACGGTGTATCAGCACCAAACGGTGTCTTCAATTGAAAAAAAAAAGTCCGACGGTTTAACTGCTTCATTTATTAAAAATTGTATAATAATTTGTTGCCTAACCGACGTATGTACCTCTTGTTCGCACATGGCTGTACTTTCTTCAAAGACGAGCGCTACCTCTAGCCAAGCCGGTTCCCCTACTCTCCATAAACCAAACAACAGCCACGCACAAGATTATCTAGTTCATAATTTGTTGTTAAGCAAAAAAGTAAAATTACCCTTTATATTTGATTCAACCTCGTATCTGATAGGAGGACTATATGAAAACTGGACTTCTTCTCAGAGGCGGTAAGCGAGTGACTTTTTTTAAGGTAATCTTGTAATTATTCAGAACAAACAAGTGGGACAAACCGACCGTGGTATAGTAGGGCGGGGCGGGGATGGGAGCACGTTATGTACTTCGACATATAGAGATTTTTCGACCCTGGGAGGGGTAGGGGTTGATTACTTTTCTTCGCAGTGCTGAAAAAGCACTTTCCAGCTGGCCGAACAAGGATCGTGAAGCCGCGACTTAGTTGAGTGAGGCATCACGATGGTGACAATGAACGGATATAAACGTTAATGTAAAACTGTGAGGAAAGGCGAAGGTAGACGAGATTAATGGGCAGATTAAATACGAACCGGATAAAAAGATAAAACGTACAAAGGTTTAGCATGTAAAAAAGCTGGACAGACAAGAAGCCTCACAGAAATATTTGAAGGGACAAAAACTGTAATAAAAATAAGAAAGTAACAATAAAAAATTCTAAAATAGAAAAATTTTGCATGTAGATTGAAAGCTCATTCGATAGTCCAGTGTCTGCCTCCCTTTGGTGCCCGGAGGACGATCGTGGAGTTGGTTGCAGAGGAATTTCTAATTACAGGTAGTCCCCGACTTACGACCGTTCGACTTACGACTATTCGCACTTACGACCATTTCTTTTTCAATTTTTTTCATAGAAAATACTTAAAGAAGACAAATATGTAGTTGGGGGGAATCCCAAAAATATATCAGAAAAATTAAAAAAAAAAACAAAGTAAAAAAATTCGATTTACATACATATTTCAGTACAAATAATACATTACATTAACTAAGTCGGAATTTTTTTTATATGAAATTCGACTTACGACTTAATCGACTTACGACCGATGACCAGGAACCTATCTCGGTCATAAATCGGGGAATACCTGTATTATCAAATATGTTGAAACATTGAATTTATTAGAAATATTATTTGTAATTCAATCAGTTGGTATTGTTGTTATTATAATTTTTTGTTGTTTAATTTCGTAAATAGTACATGCATAAATCTCAGGCGTGAATTGAATGCACCCTATTGTGCAAAATTCCAGCATCTGCCTTCATGCGGTGCCCAGTTGCCAATCGTTGATTTGAATGTAAAGTATACTAAATTATTAATTATAATTGAAATGGGTTTAAATATTAAAATTATTAGAAATATTATATATATTTTTTCATTATTACGATTATTGTTATTTTTGTTGTTATTATTACCTCGTGGTAATTATTAACACTGAATAAACATTTTTATTTGATTCTAGTTGCAATTAAAAACTAGCCGTTTGAAACCTTATTTTGGCACGCGACGACTGTTATACTACACACTGGAATTTAATTGTCTATGTTTTTTTTTTGTTATTTATTTTATTTCACTTCGCATTTTTTTCGAATTTTTGTATTATTTACTTTAAATATACTGAATGTTGGTTCAATTAATAGATTGAATCAGGGACTCTAATTGTTGAGTTCAATTTACTGTATAACAAAACTCATCTGCACCCTCCCGATTGATTTTTAGTGCTTGATTCACCTGCAATTGAGGTCAAGGTAGTATCCCTCGACGTTTAGGAAACATTTTCAGAAGAGGTAATTCCAATAAATTTCTCCGAAGATGTAACAAGTTTTTATATTTTGTCATTGAAAAATTCGTTCGACTTTTTTCGAATCCAGGACTTGACAGCGACCTTCACCTCGTCGTCCGAGGTGCAATGGTTGCTCTTGAAGTCTCTCTTGAGCAGAGGAAAAAAATAAAAATCGCATGGCAACAGGAGAATAACAAGGGTGTCCTCTAGTTACTTCTCCAGACTAACTCTGGTACAAATTTTATTATAACATTTTTCCTCTGATAATCAAATCTTTTTCTTATACAGTCTTTTTGTTTGTTACCTAATAGTGCACTTGTGCAGACCATTATATGTTAGTGTTGTAATAGAGACGGGCGGTAATGAGGTGCATCCAGGAGGATGCACGGTTAAGGCGTCCAAGAGTGGTGTTTGGCCTGTATTAGAGGGCAGCGTCCAGGAGCGGTGAGCTGCTTCTAAGAAGATAGCCGAGAGCTGGAATGATGGGAGGAAGTCGGTTGAGACAGCGAGGAGAAAGCACAAGCAAAGTCTGAAGTCTTTATTGGAAGAGATTAAGTTTTATTTCTCTTATTATTTAATTCGTATACACCTTGTTTTGTTGTGGTTAACTGGTACCTGTGGTGTTTGCCCTGACAGCGTGAGCCCGGTGAAGGTTGGTTGCCGACGCCGAATAACTGCCAATTCAAAAAGGGACGCTGCTGACCTCATTGTCGGTGACAACCCGCTAGATGGTCCCTGACAGCTGCCGCGCAACTGGTATACTGGGAATGTACTAGATTTCTCCAGCACATCCCAGCACATCCAACTGCCAATCCGCAACAGTTAGTAATTGGGGCCGTTGTGATAAAAACCACAACTCAATGTGCGCTATTATGCAAACAATCCGATTCAGATATGATGGATAGCTCTAGGGTAAGGATTCAACAGAGGCATTTGAAACGGCATGTGAACATGTTTATAGGCGCAAGGCTAATAAGCTTGCACGGAAAAACAAATTATTATGGACAATTTAACAAGCCTCCGATATGGACCGGATACCGGTGGAGAGACTTGCTAAATAAGGCCAAGGCCGGATCCCGGTTGTAGTGGCGATGATAATTATGAAATTGTTTATAGGCGATCTTATGTAAACGAAAAGCGAAGAGGCCCAGTCTCATCTAGTTTTGAGATCAGGCAGAAAATTCAACGGCCTCCGATTCCATAAGAGCATTCCTCGGCCAATCACAAAGTAGATCTAGTCTACCTTTTTTTTTTATTATTTATTGGCCTGTAGGAACCCGAAACTCAACTTTACAATATATAATATTTTATGTTTATTATGTATATGTTAGTGCTCTTGGTGACACGTTACAAGTTTACGGGATGACACGGGGCTACTATAACTCTCGGGAGGTGTGTGAACAAGCGTTTTCATGTTGCAAGTTTACTGGCGTCAGGCCGACTCCAACACGACAAACTCGGCGTTAGGGGTATTTGAGAGTTTGAATGTACTGAGAAGAATTTACCGTTGCACCTCATTCCAGAGAATTGGCCACATTAACTAGATGAGCGTGTAGTGCTCTAAGAAGCCCTACCATTTTCCTTCCACATTTCCTTTTCCCCCACATCCATATTGGATACAAATCGAATTCGCTTCCAATATCATATGGTGGATATGAATCCCCAAAACTACGTTGAATTCAACGTCAAGCAAATTGAACCAAACGTTCAATTGTCGAACGTTCAATTGTCGAACATCAATTTCAAAAATTCAAACATCACAATGCATATTTTCATATGCATTGTATGTGCAATCAAACACGTGTCCAAACAAACTTATGGCCATTTGATCCACCGACACACAAATCCGACAATCTAAACAGCATAATGCATACGCATTGTAACCAGATATTTTATGACATGCACAAGTATACCCAAATTCCCATCCATGGTCCTTAAAAGGACAAGGCGATCTCTTAAAATTTGACCGCTCTTGAAAACTTGTCCTACAAAAGGGGTCGTTGCCGTGCTTCCTTCAAAGGGAAAGGCAACGTCCTTGTATTCGGCCTCCGCCCTTAGTCTTCACTTGGTCTTCCCTGGGGGCCAGGTGATGCTTAGCTATCCGTCGTCCATAAAAATGAAAACACGTCTTGTTTCCTTTTGAATTTGTTTTTATTATCTTCTTTAAGATTTTCCTGGGGTACTTCCTCCAAGGACTGTAGACGAATTTGAACTGCGGCCCGAAGATCACTATACTATTCCTTTATAAGGGATAACAAATCGAAAATTGTATCCCAAAGATACACATTTTCGTACAACAATCTCGATATTTCGAGTGAGATGTTGTGTTTACTTTAGATAAGAATTCAATTTCTTGAATTCTTATGAAACTATTGCGCAGATGTGGGAATGTATCTGCTTTTGAGTTTTTGTTTGTTTTCCTCAATGGAAAATTTTCGGATAGAGATAATGAACTCTGAATTTTGGATTTGGGTGATGCTGTGGGGCAAATGTGAAACGTAAACGAATATTAGATTCGTTTATTGTAACTTTTAATTTTAATTTGGATTTTGGATATGTTGGTATCCCACCTTTGGCTATTGGATAAATAATAGCGTGCTTCCAAGCATGTGGGAAGTACTACATGTTGTGGGCGTGGTTGAACAGAATGGAGAGCTTTATAAAGAATAAAGCAGAAAGCCTTCACAACGAGTGGTACGACATGTTACAAACCGGGTGAGATCTTGGGGTTTCGAGATTTAACTAGGTTCTGTAGGGTATTTGGTGTGACGAAGCCGTGACTATTATCACGTGTGTCGTCGAAGTATGACTGATCTCGAATCCAAGAAAAAAAAAAAATTGTAGCGAGAAGGCCGAATTTAGCGAGACAAGAACCGATGTGTCCTTCATTTTGTCTCTGACTTCTGGTCATCTTGCGATAACCAGAATCACCCACATCCGTGAGGATGTTTGGCTCGGTCTCGCGATATCTGAAAAGAAAAGAAAAAATGGGGGGTATCCAGGGATAGTGATCTCGAATCCAAAATGTGCCGTCCTTTTATAATCTGGTTCATCGAGATTTGTCAAAATTTCATGTAAAAATTCCAAAAAGCACAAACAAGATTTTGTGTGGTTCAATTGGAATAGGATTCCGGGAAGTTGTTAGGAATTGATTTGAATAAATTCCCGGAAGGAGAAATCATGAAATGCATTTAGAGTTAAGCATTTCATGATGTTAGGATTATTAGGAATTGAGTCAATGTACGACAAATGGGCTTTGGTTTAATTTTGTCGTGCATCTGATTCAATTAGGGAACATGATTTGGATTATGGGTAAGGTACTTGGAAATTGAATCAATATGCGACAAATTAACTTTTAGTTTAACTTTTCGCTCGTATGATTCACTATGGGAATTGGATTGAGGCTTAATGAGAATTGGGTAAGAGTAATGATTTAGGATCACTACAGCTTTACTATTTTCCGTCAGTTAGGTTCGCAAATGAACATCAAACAAATTTTTGAACCTCACTGGTGAATCACGGGCAAAGTGATTTACTGATTTGCTTCCGCTAGTGTTTATTGAAAAATACGTAACAATATTTTTTCTGAAAGTAATTATCAAAATGAATGACATGTATTCCGACGCGTAACGACTTCAGGGGAAATTTATTTTTAATGAGGCATAGTCGAATTTGGAAGAACAAGAGATAGCAATAAGGGGTCAGACAGGTCTATCCTGGATGGCTAGGAGCACATCATGGTAGGCGGAATCAGGATAATATCGACGAATATTGTCGTCACGAAAAACGTTACTATTATATATCCTTATTTCTTTTGAAATATATGGAAAGACTTTTTTATTTTAACTAACAGCTTCACGCACTTTTTCACGAACGTTTGCTTAATACAATTATGCATACAGCACGGGAATGATTACATAAAAGGTTAGCCATTCAATTTACTAATTGTGAAATGTACCTCTGTTTCGCATAAATGACGTGAACGGCTACCCTTTAGGGTTGATTTAGAAGATTTGTTCACTATTCAGTTTTGACCCGGGACCTCAAGTCTAACCGCATTCCACCAAATGTCCATGAAATGCAATAAATGTATTGACTTCGAAAAATATGTTTCTCTCCTCATTAACCGCCTTACTTACAGAAGTGAACAATCTTTACTACATTCGTTTTGCCCTTCAAGCTTAGATAAACCTAATTATGATCTATTACGATCTTGTCAAAAACAATTTCAATTATTCGAAAACAAAGGCTATTAACAGCTTTAACTTCATGAAAGGCCGCCATTCTGTGAGTAATTACATCACGATTACCACTTGAGGTACGTACATTTTCTATCTTGTATGAAGTTCAGTTTCATTTACCTATGTGCTTCACATTCATAATCATTTAACGGAATTTGCCTGATAGGTTTGAATGGCATGAAGAATTAGGGAACTCTTACAAGCATAATGCTGTTTCCACTTCTCACGGCTTCCATGCTGAAGCTTTCCACCGCTTCAGTAGTCCATTATCTTGGTTCTCCATAATTCACTTTCAATCAATGTATTGTTTAACCGATTAATCGGTGGCTATCAAAGACTTCGCGCTTCTCATATTGGCGCTGCAAAAATAAATGTCTATTAGTGACAAGAACTTGTTTTTCTGGTTTTTGTCACGAGATTGCGTTATGTAAGTTTCAAAGATCTTACCACAGATGACAAATTGTCGAACACATCAAATTTATATTGATTTGGAGTAATCATTTGACAACGGTTCAGTCAAGTGTTTGAATTTCGACACGAGAAGAGCATCCATTTGGCATTCTATTGTGTTGCTGTAGTTTGGCCGGAGGTGAGAAGCTTGCAAAGATTTTTAAGGTCGCAAAGATGATTTCGTGCCTAAATTAAATACTAACGTAATGATTGAATAATAATTGGAAGAGGCATTAAAAAAGGCCAATAGATTTACAGCCTTTTGTTTATGTCTGCGATGGGCTGGACTTGGGTGGTCTTGAAGAGCACTTCCTTGAACGGAGCACCTTTGAACTAAGGTTTAATGAGATATTGCGATCGCCCTAAATCGAGCTACACAACTATATTCCGTCTAGACAAAGTTAATATGGACTCGATCATCATTGTTAAATGAATTCAGAAAATTCCATCAGTTGTCCTTGTTAGGCCCATTTGTCTCACGCGAAACAATGCTCCGACTATTGATGCTACAAATCAATGTATTCGATGCATTATACTCTCAATATCAAATCCACGATTGGTACACACTCTCAATTGATGTACATTTCAACATCGCAAAGGTTGCTTAATCGTACTAATTGTTTCTTAATTCAATTACCTCTAACATGGACCTCGACTTAGATGATTTAGCTTAAAATTTAAGTCTAGCATTTCCGGCACGATTCTCAAGATTAATCATAAGACCTACGACAGGAATTGCGTCACAATCTCACTTTTCTACGGGTATCAATTATCAAAGGGACTTTCTGTCACAATGTCCAATGGCATTCGCCACCCACATTGGGCAATGGGGCTAACACGAAATGTGCCTTCTTTCCCCAGTGCAATTCTCTATCCTCTGTCAGAGTATCCATTTATATCGTCATAAAGATTCCAGAAGTCCGTGACTGTCTGGTGCCGCCAAAGTTAAGTGGCTCTATTCGACTAAACGCCCTCACCAAGTCCTTGGTCTCTAATGCATGTAACTGGATCGCTTTTGTCAATTGGAGGTGTTGTGACTGCCCTTCGGACTTTTTGTCATATTTAGGCGAGGCAACAACGTACGACTTTTGTTCGATTGTTACGAGTGCCCCCACCAACGATCTGCAGATAGATGAAATGAATAGCGTGGCTTTGGAGCTCTGTAGGCTGTTGTTAATATGAACTCGGACCGCCCGAGTTTTTAGCAATAAGCTGAAATTAGATTGTGTGTCTGGAAGGTTTTCATATGCCCCATGGAGGCTGATTCGGATTCGTGCAAACGTGACTTTGATATTTTATCAAGCATTCCGTGCGGCAAGTCTGTGATTCATGTAGTGGGTCTCTTTGCGGTTCATTTTGAACTGGATATAGGTGACTGGTCCTTAGGTGAAGCGTGTCCAACTCCATGTAATTATTATGTGACGTTACGTACAATAATGGGCGAAATGCGACTTGGCTAAGGAAATTCATATATTTTCGGAATGCAGTTGTTACCAGTTTTCGATTGTTTGCCGCTTAGAGGTAACGAACGACAACGTAACACGCAATGGCAAATGAACTAATTTCTTTTGACATCATAAGGAAATTAACACCTTATTTTTAATGATCAAGTGACTTACGAATTCGATAAAACTGGTTTATCTATATCATAAGAGGTTGGTGTATAATGTCTTAAAGGGCGCCTTCAATAAAACTAGCCGATGGCTTTTGCATCTACGTTTTACCAAAACCGGCTGAATATGTTTCAAAGTTCAAAACATTTGACTATTTTGCCGACATTCAATGACTATCGAGTTAACAAGTCGTAATTTAAAACATCTCTTTTAAATGGCAACGTAATTCGTACAATTTATCAGCGTAATAATTTTGTGTGATTGTGTCGTGAATATTGATAGACAACAAATGAGAAACAGGCTAGTGTTATATGATATTTAACAATTTATTATAATATAGGTTAAGGTATATAAGATTTACAACAATTGTTGTATGATATAGTTTAAATATATTATCAATATATTACGAAAATTGTAAGTGTTACTTTTAGAGCGGACCGTGGGGCGGTCGCTGTAGCTGGTCCCTGGTGGCAGGTTGGAGGGGGCGTTGAGGTTTGTGCTCCCCTGTTCAGCTAGCTGTTGGTTATTGATTGAGGTTGATGGTTGTTTCGTCTTTTCCTTTTTATTTCTTCAGTAAATGTTGTTTCCTTCTTATTGTTTTAATATCTACTATTTCATCATCATCATCATCGGCACTACAACCGGGAACCGGTCTTGGCCTTATTTAGCAAGTCCTGAGGCTTGTTAAATTTTCTATAATGATTTCTTTTTTTTCCGGGCAAGGTCATTACTCTTGCGCCAGAGGCTCCTCGACGGGGAATCGAACCCGGGTCCCCATGTGACAGACGGGTATAATAACCACTATACTATCGAGGAGCCCATCTACTATTTCATTTCATGGTAAATTTCCGAGTCACTTATATGCCGATTTTCATCATCATCATCATCATCGGCACTACAACCGGGAACCGGTCTTGGCCTTATTTAGCAAGTCCTGAGGCTTGTTAAATTTTCCATAATGATTTGTTTTTTCCGGGAAAGGTCATTAGTCTTGGGCCAGAGGCTCCCCGACGGGGAATCGAACCCCGGTTTCCCGCGTGACAGGCGGGTATATTAACCACTATACTATCGAGGAGTAAATGTTGTTTCCTTCTTATTGTTTTAATATCTACTATTTCATTTCATGGTAAATTTCCGAGTCACCTATATGTCGGTTTTATTTTCCTCTAATTCTTCTTTTCTTTTTACTTTTATTTTTGCAAAGCGCTCGTTTGTAGCTTTACTACGTATCTCTTACTTTTTATTTTCTGCCGTTGACGTTTATTTTTTTTTTCCAACGCCAACGCCTTTTTTATTATTTTTTACTGCCAAGTGGAAGTTGCATAAAGTAGTTTATGCAAATTAACTACTTGACGATTTTTCTTCCCTTTACAGGCAGAGAGGGGAAATTTGCGGAATTAGTGGGTGTTGGGCGAGGACATGGACGCCAGGTCCGTAACACTAGGCAATAATAATAAAATTTGGGCGACTTCTCGACGTAACATACGCTGCAGGCGTCTTTTCCGCCACCATTTGAAACATCGAATTCGTATAGTAAAGTTTTCTACCGTTGTCTAATTGTAATTCTCTTTTTAGTCACCTCGAATACTTTATTTCAAAATACCCCTTTTTATATAAAAGGTTAAAAGAAAGGCTGTAGGGATGCTCACCCCCAATCCAAATAAAATATATCCAAACTAGTTTCGCTAATACTGATCTATCAATAACAGGATAATTCTCTTATTATATCTTCTTCTGCCAATGTTTGGCAGGATTCCGGATAGAGATGCCTGAACGACTGCATGTTTTTTACTCGCATATTCTACGAATGACTTAAATCTTAGTTTGTTGCCGAGCATAACTCTCAAGTGCTTCACGGCTGCCTTTGAATATAGCACACAGTAGCAGAATCGAATCGCGACAAATATGACAGTGTTATAACATCCAAACAGCTGAGACCATCGCGTCTCAGTTGGGAGAACAACATTTTATCCGTGGTGTTATTTGAACGTAATAGTCTGATTGCGCTATAATTGGCTGGGAGGCCATATATGGTTATTGTTGGAGTCCTCCAACACTCCAAAGTGAATTAATCATTTATATATCGAGTTACAATTAAGAATTTGTGAAGAATTCATTCAACCCTTACTAATGTGTACTGTGTCGTATAAAATAATAAGAAAGATAATCATAAACGCCATCTGCTATCTTCATCATCATCTGCACTACAACCGGGATCCGGTCTTGGCCTTATTTAACAAATCTCTCTACCGGTCCCAATTTCGAGCCGATGTCATCCAGTTGGCACTCCCAGGCTTTGGGCGTTCTGGTCTACGCCATCCCTCCATCGCAGACAAGGTCTGCCGTGCTGTCTCCTTCCATACATCCTGTCACAAAGGACTTTCCGGACAGGCTCCTCTTCGCTCATTCGAGCTAGGTGTCCCCTCCACCGCAGTCTACCGAGCTTGATTTTTCTTACCATCCGTCCTCCGTAACCGTCCTCCCTCACATACGGGACTAACAATTCTCCTTAAGACCTTCCTCTCGAACGCGGTTAAGAGTTCAGAGTGCCTTTTATTGGATCTCGGATCCACACATGAGTACAGGTAAGACCATGGTCTTGTATAGTAGTAGCTTGGATGTTTTGGATAAATTTCGGGATTTAAAGAGCCTTGATAGACCATATTAGGCTGTGCGGGATTTGATCAGCTGTTCGCGCATTTCTTCTTTCATGTTGTTATCGGCTGATACTCGTACTGTTGACCCAAGGTAGTTAAAGGATTGCACTACTTCAAGTTCGTGCTCCACTACCCTGATAGTTTGACTAACGTTAGGTCTTACCTTCCCAGAAGTTGCCACCATGTACTTAGTTTTTCCCTCATTAATGTGCAGTCCCAGTTTTTGTGCCGCCTGCTAGATCTGGGTGAAGGATACCTGCACAGCCGATTCGGTTCTACCGATGATGCCGACAACCCGGGCCCCTATGGATGATGTTACCCGTACTACTTTTAGTGGGCAATAAAAAGGCTAGTTTTTTTTTTTTTTGTGGGCTTAATTTTATTTTATTATTTACTTTTTTTGCCGTAGGTCTCGGACTCCGGGTTCCGACTGATCACGAATCCAAAAACAAAAAAAAAAAAAAAAAATTGGTGGCGAGAGGCCGACTTTGGCGACGCAGATATGTCCTTCATTTTGCGATAACCAGAATCACCCACATCTGTGAGGATGTTGGGATCGTCTCGAGATATCTGAAAAAGAAAAAGGGGGGGGAGGTATCTAAGGATAGCCTGGACAGGGTTAGTTCAGGTGTTCTCTAACTACTTGTATGGAGGGGTGGTGGGAAAGAAATCGTACAAGACCGGTAGGTCTGTGGGGTTCTTCAAGGCGCCGAAGAGCCACGCATCGCCCCAACCCCATATAACCTACAAATACCTACAATTACCATTACAATAGATTACCTGTACCTGTTCTGCGCAGCTTACCTTTTCATGGGCTGTTCCAAGACCTCCTTCGAGCGGTCATACCTGGAAACATAAATTCATGACAAGATTATCATCTTGCCATGACATCAAACCAGCATCAACCGAGCTACCTCCGTGCATCCGTCATGAATCGACCGAACAATGGACGGCACATGTCCACCAACACACGTCAACCTTTCCGTGTGTTATCTTTTCACCCATCCATTGTCCAAGAAGACTTGACTAGAGGAGCCACTAAGATAGTCACCTCCGCCTCTTTGAAGGTGTCGTGATACCTCGGGCTTCTTTGGCTTAGACCCTGTTGGTCTTCTACTAGATGTTTGTGGTGGTGTATCCGACCTAAACGGGTTTTTCCCAGGTTGTGGGCATGTAACGGGGTGAGATCGTTCTGGGAATCTAGTGATAGAGTTCCTATTCTCTACTACCCGAGACGCATCGTGTCTAGGCCTATTCTGCCTTTCTCTCGATTCCTGTAGGTCCTATCTAAAACCCTATTTGTTTCCTCTGGGGGATCTTGTTCATCCTCCCAATAGTAGGATGGGTTATTCTTTAGCATAGGTTGTCTATTTGATGAGGTGGGGCATGGTATTCGTCGTTCCTTTCCGGTGAAGGAGACTGGTCATGATACCTCGTTGGTATTTCGTAGCATCCACTCTCGCTCCTCATCTCATTCTCGTTTTTCTCTAACTCGAGAATCCTAGCAATAATCCTATCCAAAGGGTCCTTTTCTGATTGTACTATCAGATGCCTCAGTTGGTCATTTCTGATTCCTACCATCAGAACAGATTTAGCTAACCTCTCGGTCTGGAATGTGAACCCTATGCTATTGGTGGTCCCATACTTACGTGTTGCCGCTTCATTGCAGCCCTTTACTGGTTGCGTTATGCGGTGGGTGAATTCGGCGACATCCTCTTCGCGGGATTGTCGCATACGAGAGAGTTTCGAGTGTAACTCTTCGTATGACACGTGTGGTAATATTGTGCTTCGGAGTCGTTGTTCAAACTCCTTGAAAGTCGTTGGGAGTTATTCTTTGAATATGTGGCGAGCTTTCCCAGTTCATTTTCATGGGG